>CM027582.2:16093714-17293714 GCA_015852605.2 Populus deltoides
AAAATAATGTTATTTTTACATATTTGTAAAATAAAAAAATTAAAACCATGTAAGTGTCGTACTCCAATGTACTTGATTGACTTTTCGGATCTAAAAACAATCCATAAGACATGTAAGAACATAGTTTTGGACTAAAAAATTCAAGATGATAATTTTTTTAATATTAAAATAACAACATATTGGTATTGACTTCGAGTCAACTTTAGGTTACATGTCAAATTTGGTAATCAGATTATATGATTATATTAAACCCCAATAGAAAGCAAATCAAAAATAAATTATGAAGTCTACTTTTCCAATTAACCCACTGTTAAAAGATGATATTGAAAAAAATTCAATTAAAAAAACTAAAAACGATCCTAGTTAACCAATAAACCTACCTGTGTATTGGTTAAGATAATCTAATGAAAGCAAATTAAAATAAATCATGAATTTCAAGCCTCAATAACCCGATGTTGAAGGACGTGGATTAGAAGAAGAAGTCAAATAAAAAAAAAAAAAAACAAACCAAGTGAATTTATTAAATCCATGACCCAGTCTTGAAACCAATATAAATTCAAAAAAATATAAAAATAACATGATTTAAACTAGATTTACTTTGCCAACAGATTCCATTGACATGCAGTCTAGCCTATTTGAATTGAGAAGTCCTGCTGTCTATAAGTGATAGGTATAGCTTGGTTCAAGTAACCTTGATATTTTCTTTTGATATGTCTAAGTGCCGTAGAGACAACATAGATGAAAACTCGATTCGAGAGATCACTTGGGGAATGCAAATGATAGAAGACAGTTACATGAGTATGTGAAGCAGGACAATACTGAGGGCCTTGAAAAGACGTTTCCAGCAACATTTAACAGAGACGGTAGAGACACTGCGGGAATACACTGCTTCACGTAGCTAAGCTCTGGTGAGTGACAATATTATATCTTGCATCTGGTTTAAAGAGTTTAAGCTTCTCTAATCACCATGTGAAACAGCCAGAACGACACAGTCCTTCATCTTGCTGCCAGAGAAAAGGGCCATTCAATAGAATGAAATCTCTCTAGGTGGAATTGAATGGACATGATGTAGGATGGCAATGGAAAGCGACACTCTCCCTTTGCACGACGCAGTCATCAAGTGGTAACGAAGAAGTTGCTTAAATTCCGAGTTGCCGGAGATCAAAGAAGTGGCCCATTACAGCAACAAGAATGGCAGTTCTCCTTTATATCTGGCTGTTGAGAATGGCAATAAGAACGGGATACTTGATGATCTCTTGAATTGGGAGCTTCGATTCCTATAACAAGAGAAGATGGTGATGCCCTACCAAAACGAAAGTCCCCTGTTCATGCTGCCATCGAGCAACGTAACATAGGTGATCACAATTAATAGTCACTTCAGAAAATGATTTACATACAAACAATTGTTGCAAACCTATCATCTTTATATTCATTTTGAAACATTTTCTTTTGATTTTCAGATCTATTGGAGAAAATTGCAAAAGCAAAGCCAGAGCTATTATGTCTCACTGACGAAGAGTTGGGAAATTCACTGCATTATGCATCATCCATATGTTTTTCTGGAAGGAGTTCGATTCCTATTAAAGAATTTTCTCAATGGTGCTTATAAAGCAAACAGTGAAGGTAACTATCCTATCCATGTTGCATGCAAAAATGAATCTGTTGATTTAGTGATGGAATTTCTTGATATTTTCCCATATCCTAAAGAATTCCTCAATAAAAAGGGCAGAATATTCTTCATGTAGCGGCTGAAAATGGACAGGGCAATGTGGTAAGGTACATACTCGAAAACGATCAGGAGATCGTAGAACCACTGCTAAATGAGATGGATGAGGATGGGAATACACTTTGCATTTGGCAGCACGACATGGTCAATCCATGGCTGCATTTGTTCTTGTGCGTGACAAACGCGTTGAAAATTCAATTGTTAACAACGAAAATTTTACACCATATGATGTTGCGAAACAACAATCTAAAATGGCCGAAGACCAATATGACAAAACAGATGAAATGGTATGCTATTTGATCATCATTTATCGAGGCTACAAAAGTACATATTTTAAGAGTATTATTTATTTTAATATTTTGGTTTCTGGGCTTCCTCTTTGTTGCCAGCTTGCTAAGGAACGAGAGCAGTTTGATTCAAAGAACAGTATTCCTGCGGACGAGATCCAGGTATAAGAGTTCTGTTAAAAAACAATGTTCTTACATTTTAAGTAGACAAGGATTCCATTTCACTAAAGGATGTCATATTTTACATAATAAAGGATGATGTCATTAAAAATGGAAACAGAGTATATAACTTAACACTCTTAAAAGCTGACAGAAATTCAGGACTAAAGCTAATATAAAATCGTATCCTTAAACCTCAATTAGCTGTTAAAGCTTTTGAGTTGAGTGGTTCTTTGATATACTCAATCATCCTTTTGTCAGAAGAGCTCATGTCATGTAATTTGTACAATTATCTGCTCTGCGTTGCTTCATGATTTCTGTCTTCATTCCTCAGATCGAAGTTAATTCAGAAGATGTGAAGGATGGAAAGAAGAATTCTACAACAGAAAAGGCGACCGCTTGACTGGTTCTCAAGGAAAGGTACAAGTTTACATTGACTACACAAAATTGGTCAGCCTAAAACTGCACTTGAGTTTAATTATCTCTTCTAAGCTCAAAGAGCTACTTTCCAAACATGGGCTGATCATCAGTTTCAGTGGCTTATATTGTTGGCTAGCCATAGCACAAAAGGAAAAGAAGGAAAGAAAGAAAAAAACAGGTAGCTCTATTCATTAACATAAAACTTGTTTTTTTACAGGACAAAGCAGTTGATTCAAAGCACTACAAACTGCTTGATTATTATGGAACGGTAATATTACACATCTTCTTTCCTATATTTTTTCTAGTCATCCCTATTCTTTTGAACATCTACTTGAAGGCCGATTAATTTAGATTCTATACAATTATTTTCAAATTTCAGAAATCATCCCTATTCTTTTGCCAGAAACATATTATTATGAAGTTTGTTTCCCCTTGCTATGCAGATGACAACATTATCTATCTTATACTTCCATGCCCGCCCTAAGAAATCCCTATATGAGCGTTTCACTAGTACTCAAGGCAAGCCGCCAAGGAAACAGGAAACAAAGATCAGGGATACAGAATCTTCTTGTTGTAGCGGTGCTTGTTGCTGGTGTAACCTTTGCGGGTGCAATACAGATGCCACAACTAAGGATAAAAATAACAGCAGTGCATTTTAACACCACTACTACTGCCTCCCGGAACCGCACTGAATTTAACAGCATTACTAACAGCACTGCCTTGGACAGTCCGACTGTTTCATCTCTTTTCGATGGTTATTTATGTCTTGATGTATGGGCTTTAAATACCTCTGTGGTGGCAGCTATAATCCTTCTTTGGACAAACTTGAATGATGTCAAGTTTGCACCATTTGCACTTTGGTTTTCATCGTTAATGGTGGGTGGGTCTATTTACATGATGTGCTTGTCATTCTTTTTTGCTGTGACCATAGCATTATGGGGTGGATCCAATTATGGGGTGTTCGCAATCATCATTATAGTGGTGGGGATCGTGTTTTTCCTTGCTCAAACATTGCTTTATATTCAATGGATTCTTCCGCCATCCGTCAACCAAATTATTGAAGGAAAGCTCTCGCATTATGTCTACTACATCTCGTTTTTCATGCTTGTCTACAATTGGAGGTGCCTGACTTATAGTCTTCCTCATCTTCATAAACTTCGTGATCTCTGGACAAAGCCAAGTAACTATCCAGGTTGATCTTCATCAACAGCTGTCATGATTTTGTGGGATCGCCTTTTTTTTTAAAGGTTTGGGATGAAAAAGCATCTTGGAATATTGTGTGTCTAGATGTTGTAATAATAATTTGAACTTGTAATATCTTTTGAGTTTCCAGTTCAAATAATGAATTGAATGTGTTCTATCAATATGTTATCAGAAATGAATAAATTTTAAGAGAAAATTGTCAATAAGTTAAGTTAAAGCAAATTTAAAATGACTCCATTAAAGCAAATTTTATTTATTTATTTTTTAATGATATGCTATATAAGTTCTTATATTAAAAGAAAAAAATGAAAAACAAATAGTCAAACTGTAATGCGAAGATTGCGTTCATGTTTTGAATGGAATTATGTATTAACTTACTAGTTAGCCAACTTTATACAATAGTGATTAAGCCTATTAATATTTCCTTGATATATACATCCTATAATATGCCCCCTCAAGATAAAGGTGAAGAATCGACTTGAAGATTGAACAAAAGCGATCAAAAAGAAGAGGGAAGTGACTTAGGAAAAATTTACAAGTTGATCCCGAGAAGAGATAAAATGAATCTGAATTTCCTTGTTGACAACCCTATCACGCATACAAAATGATAATCAACCTCAACATGTTTATTACGAGTATGAAAGATAGGATTAGTGAGGCAAATAAGTAGCACCGAGATTATCACATCAAAGTACAGGAGCGCTAACTAGGACTAATCTGCCGGATCAAAATAAATCCGGCCGTATAAAATCGCAATGCTATCCGCTAAGGCTTTATACTTGGCCTTGGTAAGAAGAACAAGCAATCATGTGTTGCTTACTTGATATCTATGAAATCAATATATGACCAAAAAAGACAAGGTAACCACCCATAAACTTGCGATCATCAATACTACCAACCCAGTTTGCATCCGTAAAATCATGTAAAGCAACGGAGTAACTATGAGTGATATGTAAGCCATGAGAAACCATACCAAGATAACGCGATAATGTGTTTAATTACAATACACTGAGAATATGTAAGAGTATCCATAAACTAATAGACTTTGTTAACAGTAAACAAATGTTTGGTCTCATAAAAATAAGATATTGAAGAGCACCAATGATTTGACAAAACCGTTTAGGATCAGAAAATAAGCAATCGAGTATCCTTCGTAACTTTAAAAGGTAGAAATAGGAGTATCAACATGTTTGAATGATGTCATACTAGCTCAAGTAAGTATGTCAAGAATATACTTATTCTATCGTAGCATAGACTCATACTAGTGAATTGAACCTTATTTCCCAAAAATAATGAAGAGCTCCTAAGTCTCGAAACTTAAACTCTAAACTCAGAACTATATTATTTTTTGAAGCGAACGGGTTCTTTGCCTATAAGCAAGATATCATCGACATAAACTAGAAGGTAATAGAGATCAACATCATCAAACAAGATAAATAATGAAGTGTCAAACTTCGAAGCATGGAAGCCAAAAGAGAACAGATAATCACTTCGGATGAGTGTACCATACCGCAGAGCTTGTTTCAAACCATATAAAGACTTATGTAACCGGTACATATGTGAAGAAAGAGTAAAATCAACAAAACCTAGAGGTTGTTGCATGTAGTCCTCTTCAACAAGTGCTCCATTGAGGAAGACATTATGTATATTGAGTAAATGAATCATCCAACCATGTGAAACCACAATGGAGAAAACCAACTGTGATCACTTGCTTAATGACAAGACTAAAGGTCTTAGAATAATCAATACTTTCTTGTTGAGTAAAGCCTTTTAGCAACTAATCGAGTCTTATAACGCTCAATGTTGTCATATGCATGATACTTTATCTTATACACCCAACGATCGCCAACAATATTCATGAAGGATGAAAAGAAACCAATGACCAAGTGTTGCTAGAACACAACACCTGAATTTTATCCTTTATAGCACCATGCCAAGCCCCATACCTGTCAGCATCAAAAAAATCTAATTATTTTATAAGTAGGAGGAGAGAGTACTCGAGAGAGAGGGTTGGCAGACATAGCAGCAAATGGGCTGTTTTTGGCAGCCATGAACAAAGTACCATAGGATGCTAATGAACTGCAGGACGAGAGGGGAGGAGAACCTGAAACTGTATACTGCTGGAGAGGATAAGAGGAGAGGTCAACAACCAAGTTCAAATATGCTGGAGAATCAGACCGATTTGTATGTTTGTCGGTAACAAAACCCAGTGAGATGTCAGCAGATCCACGAGAATCTACAGTAGCAGACCTGGAAAGTTGTAGCTTTAAAAGAGGGGAAACCTGTACCTGGAAAATGACCATTAGATAAACAAACAGATGGAGACATAAAGTCACGGTTTAGGTGTCATTGGATGGTGTCAAAAACAGTTGAGAGGGTGGCTGTTTGGTGGTCCGGAGGTATAGTGGGGGAGAAAATTGGTGAAGCAAACAGGTTTGGCTAGAGGGTAGCAGGTATAGGATAGGAGGAGGTGTTTTGTGGTTGTACTATTTGTTCAGATTTCACAAATGGAAACACACCTTCATGAAAACAAACATTACTCGAGACATAAACACGTTGAGATGCTAAATAAAGACAATGATAACCAAGATGAGAGGTGTAACATCCCCATTTCTAGAACCAACACATCAATTATAAAAAGGGGAAAAACATGATGATTTTTTTTTTGCCAAGTTCATACAAGGTTCACTGAAATTTCAGCAGAGTTTCCCTATGCCAGGAGTTCCCAAGTTATCAACAAACAACTTGTACACATCTATTATTCATTATTCAATCACATCCCAAACATTCTAAGTCTCAAACATCATAATATTCAAAGGTACAACCACAATATCCCAAACATCCACATTTTAAAGTTGGACATAGATTAATACTTAAATAATAGAAACAACAAACATTAAGATTACAAGTACATAGTAATACAGCTTACGTTCAGACATTTGATTTAAAGAATGTCATTACAATTCAAGTCATATAGTTTCTTGAAATACAAAATACATCAACATTTATTTAGTTTTAAATAACACAAAATAGAGGATCTAAGATATTACTCTTATCATGAATATGATGAACCTGCAACAACATAATATTTGGAAAATAATTAAATTGAAGGCAATAATATCGTAAAAAAAAATAATCGAACAACACATGTATAGATATTCAATGCTATGTACTATCATAATTCCTTACAATTCCCCATCTAATTTGTAACACCCCGTAATTTAATGCATTCATAAAAGCAATTTGAGTCTTAACTTAAAGAAAATGGGTATTTTTTTTCTTTCATCGAACTTATCTAAGACTTGTTGAAATTCCCGCTGAAATTTATTGACAATCATCTTGTACAATTATACTCATTTCTCAGTCATATTATAATCATGTAGAACCTCAACGACACATCATTCATTGTGCATGCATAACATTTTGCATTTTCATTTCTTTCCCATTAACACACGTAATTCATAATAATTGGAAGTAAACAAACATTAAGATTACAAATACAAAATAATATATTTTTATGTCCCGACACTTAATGTAAAATGAGTACTATTACATCTTACATCTTCTACTTAATTTTTTATAACATAAAGGTTTTCAAAGAAAATAAAGACATAAATATTACATTTCAAAATGATAGTTCATAAACATAAGAATCCTACATCTAACTATTTGCATCACCTCTCTGTGTATCTATTTCAACAATAACCATATTAATCAATTTACTCAATATCTTAGTCAAATATTAATTATTTTACTCTTAACCTTTGAAATTTAATACTTCTAACTTCAATCAATTAATTTACATAATCTTTTCAAAACTTAAATATCCAGTTAACTCATCTTGATTACCAAATAATTCTAACACTTTCATATAATTACTCACAAATTTGGTTTTCCTTCCCCGGTTACCAATAAATCTGGTAATTCCATCTGAATTATCCGTCATCCCCGCTAATCCCTTCTTTTTTTTGTTAGCCAATCAATTTAGTAATTCCATACGAATTACTCCATATTCAGTTAACCTCTTTGTTAACCAATAAACCCGATACTTCTCTTAATTACCCAAGAAATCCGGCTAACCCATTTTGGTTGCCAAAATCAATGCGGTAATTCCATATGAATTACCCAGCATCCGGCTAACCTCTTTTGTTAGCCAATCAATCCTGTAATTCCATACGAATTACCCCATATCTGGTTAACCTCTTTATTAACCAATAAACCCGGTAATTCTCTTAATTACCCAAGAAATCCGGCTAACCCATTTTGGTTGTCAAAATCAATCCGGTAATTCCATACAAATTACCTAGCATCCGGCTAACCTTTTTTATTAGCCAAATAATAATCCAGGTAATTTCACATAAATTACCAATAATTCTCATTTGTAATAATCACTCAATTTATTCATTTGCTTCATTCTTTTAACATCAATTAAAGAAACAACATAGTTATTTAGGGAAACCTAATAATTATAAATTAAGGTGACGAATCACTTACCATGGTTAATGAACTTCTATTCTCACGTCCTAAGCGATACGATATTTGCCTCCATCTTTAACAAGGATTAGTTCTTCATCAATTTTATTTATTTTTTTCTTTTATTTATTCCTTCAATAATCCATAACATAAACACAATTTACCCTTTTTGTTTAATAGTAAAGTATCATCCAACATTCCATTTATAATTTGACAAGTTAGTCATCCCGACAATATTAACACCACACAAGTTTAACTCAAGTTGCATATTCCAGTCATTAGAAAAAAATTGATGCCACTAGCCCATTACCGAGTAACTAGTTCCTCCGCCCATCTTATTCCATAATTTTTAATCAATATCTGCATCTTCAAGGCCGAATGAATAATCCTATCAAGATGTTAATCCCCATTTCATTAACACTTTTAATTATTCCCTATTAGAAATATCATTATAATACCTCTCCCCCAAAACTTGAAAGGGAATGCCAATACAAATGAATTTTCATTAGTGTCATTAGTTGCCCATATCAGGATATCAAAACGGACTAATCAAGTTTATTGTAAATGCCAAAATCAATGCCATCGATTGATATCATTGACTATTTCTAACTCGATATAGCCAATCAGATTTTTCTTTCCATAATACCTTGGAATTTTTTCTGGAAATGTTATTGTCAAGATTCTTGACATCATTAGCTTTCACTTCAAGAATAGCTAATCAAGTTTCGTGTGATTGCCGATATCGACAGCACCGGTCGATATCATTAACTATTCTCACTCGAATAGTTAATCAAGTTCAGTATCTCTCATTTCCAGGGATGATTATGCCGACGTTAGTAAACTTAACTAACATCATTAGCCTCTGCATTCGGAATTGGCTAATCAAGTTTCGTGTGATTGCCGATATCGATAGCGCCGACCGATATCATTAACTATTCTCACCCGAATAGTTAATCAAGTTCAATATCCCTCATTTTCAGGAATGATTATGCCGATGTTAGTAAACCTTACTAACATCATTAGCCTCCGTATTCGGGACCCGCTAATCAAGTTTGAGGAACGATCATCAATGAAGTCTATTAATGTAATCCATATTCTTAACCCAATCAAGTACTCAAATCCATTTTAATTTCTCATTTATTTCACTTTATACTTTCTCTTTGTAGTTTCACCCATAAATGCAAGGACCAAGAATTTAATAAGTTAGTAAATTAACGCTACGTAAAGACTGTAGGTATAGAACACTTACCCATTGCTTGAAGCTCGACTCATGCTCCCTTGTTGTTATTGTGCCCCTCCTACAATCCCTCCTTAAGCTCCTACTATACGAGCTCCTGAGAAGTTGAGTGAATGTTTCTCCTACATTTCAATATAACATCCTGAATCAATATTTGAATCTTCCCGATTTATTCGTAATATTCATAAATTCTCAAAATCAAATACTTACGTAAACAATTTCCATGGATGTATCTTATTTTCTTACTTGTCATTTAAATTCATTTACATTAGAATTTATTTACACTAACATTAAAAGTCCAATTAATTCAATTCTTCATCAATGATTTTCAATGTCCAAAGGACATGACTTTTCGTTACTGATATTTTTCTAATGTCCCAAGACATTTAACCAATCACCAAACAATGTAATTTAACTTAAATTCCAGCAATAACTAAACATGCCATTTTGTTTTTTCTCCAAAGCATACTCAAAATGATTCTTTATATCATAATTCAATTTACAACATCCTTTCCCATGATTTCCCATTCATTTCTTCATCAAGACATGTAATTTACCAAACATTCGAGCCTATTTAACTAACATGGCTAGCCACAATAAAGGTTAATTTTTCAAAGTTAGTTTCAATTCATCCCAACCTACTTTCCCATATCATGTTTCCTATTCCAATACCACCAAAGTATTAATCCACCACTATTTTTTATAGAATTTAACTATACCATCACTTATCAACACATCAAACATGACTCAAACACAACACAAACAATTCTCAAACACTTCCATCATCATAAACCCATTACAATTATCCTTAGTCCCAAAACATACTTTTTTATGTTGAACATCATATTCTCATTTAATATTTCTCAAACCAAATTTAAAACATAATTCTGTAAACTTAGAATTCAATAAATCCAAACGATGTAATTATACATCATTATCATTAGAATAACATATCCAAAATTAACATGCATCCAATGGTTAAATCTCCCTATATCAGAACAATACTGAACTAACCTTGAAATTGGAGACCTACTGTTTGGGAAGTACAATTTCGGTAAGAGTGTTTGTTTCGATCTTAACCGTTTAGAATTTATACAACATCTGGACAAACAACATATCCAAAAGCCAAACCAATCCAACGATGAAACAATGATATAACGGCTGACGAACGAGGCTGTCTTGAAGGGTGATTTTCCAAAAATGTTCCTCTAGCGACAACCCTAAAATGAAGTCTGTTATTAACAATCCCTCCGGTCAGAAAGTAGGTGACATTGAGCATAACAACATATCCAAAAAGCAACCTAATGCAACGGTGGAAAGCCAAGATATGGCTGCCAAAGTTCTTGCCCTGTTGCCATCCCAAAACTCATAGTTTCAAATCAACTTATTCCTTCCATTTTTTTTTCTTGCAAATCAAGCCATTATCATGCAATTAATCTCGAAATTCACAAGAACAACTATTCCCCCAAAATATTTACATGAACCCTAGAATTTTAAAATTAGAGGTTTTCTTTTTCTCATGCAAGAACAAGAGAGAAAAACAAAATTAATAAAGGGTATGTTGCTTACCTTTGCTACCTTAACTTATTTCAATGAATTCTTGCAAAAATCTACAAAACTCAAGTCCTCATATTTCAAGTTCCAGCTCCTACTCTTTGTTTTTCTCAAGCCTTATAACTCTTTAAGTATGGTCACTTGATTTGTTTTCTTAGATATAATCCTCCCAAGAACACTCCCTTTTGATTTAACTTGAAGAAATGGAGAGGAGATGAAGAAAATGGGAGAAAACTGGTTTCCCTCCTATTTTCTCCTTTTGCAGAGAACATGAGTTGTGTTTAAAGGAGGAGAGGGGGATATTGTTTTATATAAAATTACCAAAATGCCATTATTATTGCCTTTTGTGTCATTTTCTTCAATTTACCGGGATTTTGAGTACTCTTATAGAGCCTTCCCAAACTCCGATTGACATGAAATTTTTGTAACCTAAGATAAACCAATAAGTCTAAAGATTCTTTATAAAATTTCAGCCCGATCCAACGGTCGAATTGAGATATATTATCAATACCGTAAAACTAGACAAATAGTGTCTTTTACGCTAAAATCTAAATTTATGCATTACTTTATTTACTTAGATTCTCATGACATTTCCCTTAATTTATGCTTAATAAATTCAATATTACCACATTTATCACTAATTTGTCAAAATAAGTTTTTTTTATCAGGGTTTACATATCTTCTCGTTTTTTCTTATTCTTTTATCTAATGAAACTCGTCACTGGTTTCGCCAACATTATGAGTTTTAAACTAAAAATCATGACTCTCATTTCGACTTCAACGATACCTTTAAATTTGTTTATGGAGATTATTCTCTCTCTCATATGACACATTTATTATCATTCCTACTATTTATTTATGGAGATTATTCTTTCAACGATACCTTTAAATTTGTTTATGGAGATTATTCTTTCTCTCACATGACACATTTATTATCATTCCTACTATTTATTCTTTTATTTCATACTGAATCTCCATTACTCATCGAGACCTTATTACTTCGATCCTATGTTTTTTATTTTATTTATGGGGGTTTACATAATTTCCATCTAATACTTCTGAATTTATTGTTCTAGGAATCACTAAACATTTCCTTCCTCTTTTTTTTCATTACACAAATTTTAACCAATATCCATATTTTTAAGGTTGGAGAACTAATTCTTTCAAAATGTCGATCCCCATTTCATTAACACCCTTAATCATTCTTCATTGATAATGCAATCATAACATTTCTTCCCAAAACTTGGAAGGTAATGCCGACACTAATGAATATCATTAGTGTCATTAGTTGCCCTTTAGGGACTAATCAAGTTCATTGTAAATGTCGACATAAACGCGACCAATTAATGTCATTAACTATTTCCAACCCAAAATAGTTAATCAATTTTTCATAACACCTTGGAGTATTTATGGGAATGTTGATGTCAAAGATTCTTGACATCATTAGCTTCCACATCGCCTAATCAAGTTTCATGTGATTGTCAATATCAACGTCACCTATCAATATCATTAACTATTCTTAACCTGAATAGTTAATCAAGTTCAGTATCTCTTATTTTCTAGAATGATCATGTCAATGTTAGTAAACTTTACTAACATCATTAGCCTCCCGTGCACGAGACCGACTAATCAAATTCAAGAAGCGATCATCAATGAAGTCCATTAATATAGCTCATGTTTTTTATCAAATCAATTAATCAAGTCTACTTTCATTTCTCATTGATTTCACCTTATCTTTTCTCTTTATGGCTTCACCCATAGATATAAAATCCAAGAATTGAACAGATTACTAAAATTATTGTTCTTTAAGAAAGTATAGGTATAGAACACCTACCTGCTGCAGAACCTTAGCTCCCACTCCCTTGTTGTTGTTATACCCCTCTTACGGTCCCTCCTAATTCCACAAGTATACCACATCATTTCTTACTTAAGTTACATTTCTCATAAAAATGATAATAATAATAATAACGACAATGTTGACTTCTTTTTTAACAATTGCTTCCTTTACATTTGTGTTTCCCATTACACCTCTTAAGATCATTATTCTTTATTAAATCATAACTATCATCACAAATTTGGTTCGAATATGGCTTATTTCCTTTTGAACCCTAAGACACATCACTACACATTTTCTGAAGTGAAGGAAACCAGATTCTACCCCTAATGCCACTAAGGTCAAATTCATTGGAAAGCTAACATCCTTGGCTATAACTTCTATGAAGAAACCATCCCTGAATTTTATTATTTCTAGGTTTGAATCCTTTCTGGAATCGATGTGACGACTCTGTCCAGTTTTTGTTAATGGTTTTAGATGAACTTTCAATTATCCTTATTTCCCTTCTTCTCTTAAGACAACTATTTCTACGTTTTTCTTATATTTTGTAACTCCTTCTAAGAAAAACCATAGGCTATATCTGTGGTTAATAAATTCATTTACACCTCACATAACACATGCATTTGACTCACGAAGTTTTCTACTATCAAGTTATCATGCTTCCCCTATTAGTAAACTTCCTACCACCCTCAATTCATTCATCATTAACTTATGACATCCCAAAACTCCTCCTACCATGGGTTCCCTTTGTTGTAACCTATTTTTTAGTCCCCGCACAAAAAAGAAAAAAATGCCAAAAAAATCAAAAATATATTCGGAAGAAAAATGAAAAAATAATAGCAGTGAAAAGAGAATGTCAAAGCGCCTAGAAAATGACTAAAAATTGGTTGAGGAGGTTCAAAAATACAAGGATTGAAATTTGACAGTATATCGTTGACTAATGAGAGCCTTGTTGACAAAGAAAATTCAATTTGAGAAAGAAAAGTCCAAAATCAGATGTTTATGGACTCAATTAAATTTTATTGAAGGTTTAATTGAATTTATGAAGGGTTTGATTGCAAGAAAAATTGATTTTGAAGTCAATTTGAGCTTTAATTGGGAGAAATTAAAGTTCTGGGGTTAAATTATAATGTTTTAGAGTTGATCTGGTCAAATTAGAGACTTAATTGCATAAATATTAAAGTTTGATGGCCAATTAGGGACTTAATTGAAGAAATCCGAAATCAAGGACTAAACTGGAAAAGGCGCGTAAATAGAGGGGCTGTAATTGACGGAATCAGGGGCCAAATTAAAGAAATTAGAAGTTTATTGATCAATTGAGGGTCAAATTGCATAAATCAGAGACCAATGACTAAAGTGAAAAAGGCGACCAACTTCAGGGGTGACGATTGAATTTGGCAAGTATACAATTGAATTGATTTTTAAAATCAAAATTGCAATTTAGGACTTGATTGAACAAATTATAAATTGAAGACTGATTTGGACTTCGACACAATTTTGCCACCATTTCCTTTTAAATGAAACGATGGGTTTTGTCCAAAACGACACCGTTTAATCCACTGTTCATTAAAAAAAAGAAGCCCGAAACGGTGTTGTTTTGAATGGCACTGTGGGTCTTCTTCTTCCCCTAGACGCGCAAGGCAGGGGAAGAAGAAGCAGCAACCTTCCCCTCTCCCTCTCTCTCTCCTAGAACTCAAAAAGACGCCGACCCAAAGCCCCCACTTGCCTAAGCTCTGACCCGTGGCCGACTACGGTGTGGAAAAAACAAGGGGACGTGCCCCTCTAGCAGTTTTTGGGGCGACTGCACAGTGGCCACCCCTGCCTCTCTCTCCCCTATTTTTCCTATAAATACAAAGGAGAGGCTCTGAAGACCGAAGGAAAAAGAAAAGGAGAGGTCGGAGGGACCGAAAGAAAAAAGAAAAAGCAAAGAAAAAACAAGGGAGGTTTACAGACGAAAAAAACAGAGAGGAAAAGGGAGAAGAATCACCGCGAACCACCAGCATCGCTGCCTGTCGCTTACAGCAGCTCTGCCAACGACAGCAGCCACCACAGGTCAGCCCTTCTCCTCTTCCTTTTCTTCTCCAGCTTCGTCTCACCCCCAACCTCCACTATTTACGTAGCATGTGAACAGTGGAGAGCCATTGTTCATGGCTAGGCTCAGCTCGAATAGCTGGGTCCGGGCCAATTCAAATAAAAATTCTTTTTGAAAATTGTAATTTTTCCATGTTTTTTTCTACTAAAGTTTGCTTAATATTGGATTGTATTTTTATATCGTAAAGATACAAACCCAGTATTAAAATACCCGGTTTTCGTCAAAACATAAAAAAAGTTATTGTTGTTTCATGCATACAGCCAAATCTCTTAAAGCTAAAAACTCATATTGTATTTTCATACAACAAAGAAAACTTCAAAAACATGTTTTAGCATGCATTTCGGCTTTAATAATTAGTTTATTGAAGTCACAAGAACTTGGCCAATATTTCAAAAATTCCAAAAAAAATTTCATTTTGTTTTAGTATCAAGGATTATGAATTTATATGTAAAACGTATTCCAAATATTAAAAGGTATTTCTTTTAACGACATAGAACAATTAGGTTTTTACCCGATAATATAAAGATCTCCTTATAGAGAAGGACTTTTCTTAAACCATAGACAGACCGACAATTAGAAACCACAAACAAGACCTTAGATTTTATTAGCAACAAAATAATGCAGCTTACCTTAGGTAGGGCATAGTTAGGTGCTAATACCTTCCTTTTACGCAACCAGTCTTCGTACCCGATCTCTGAGACTAGTTAGGGTTTCTAATGACCAGAATACTAGGTGGCGACTCCCATTCTAATTTTCCACTGATAAAAGACAAGAATTTCTTGTCTTTTCATATTTTCCGGATAGACTTACATACACTTGAGAGTGGACGATTATTGCGACACCGCACACGTGCGATACCCTTCCTCTTTTCATGCATTTATTTATCTCATTTAATCATTGTTCACATTATAGCAACATAGCACAAGGTTTTAATCAAGCAAAATTCAGAATTTCTTTTCCTCCAACCCATTCAACCCTCAATGGTTGGCCACTCTTGTCTTTTTTACCATTGATTTTTCTTTAGTATTTTTGCATGGTTTCATGTTTAAGGCAACTTATAATACTTTAATTAACTTAATTTCAATCATATCTATAATACCCCTAAATTTCACTCAATAACCCTAATTTTCAAACTTCAAAATTGGTGCACAATTCTTAACTGAATTTAATTTGGTTTTCATAATTGGTTAAGGGCTCCTTATGTGGAGGAAATTTGGATTTCAATTCTAATTTGATTGAAGATTTTTAACTCCTCCCTCCTTGCATGTAGTCGACCCCTCTCCTTTTTTTCCTTCATAATTTCTTCACTTTATTTCTTGTTAATTTCTTGCCAAAAAGATGTTTTCTCTACCTAGTAATCTAAAACTTGTGTAGACTTAACAATTTAGGTGTTTTTCTCTCAAATTTGGTGAAGGGAAAATCTGAAATCTTCCCCTTTTTTTGTCTCAAATGTCCACCCATATGGAGGAGAGAATGGGGTATTTATAGTCCCATTTTTTTTTATTATACTTTGGCCTATTCTTTTCTATTTTCTTACAATTGAGTTATACCTCTTTTCTTTTTTTAAATCCCCCCCTTAGGAATTTAATTTATTTGATTTTCTCCATACATTTAACCATCTCTACTATTTTTTGTAAATATTTATTCTCGGGTTTTACAAGAGGAGCTATAACCTAAAAACATACATGGAGATGAATGAAAATCCAACTTATGAGCATGATATGGACGCAAAAATAGAAAGCAAAGACACCTAAAGGTACACAAGAAATCATAATCAGGGGTAAGATTAAATAGACACTTAAATGGGGATTGATTTTGAAGAACAAGAATAGGTATACGATTGATAAGATACACCAAGGATTCAAACGTATAATTCCAAAACTGTAATAGGACATTACATTATCCTATGAGGGTAAAGCCAGTTTTGACAATATATCAGTGGAGACGTTCAACAGTGCCATTTTGCTCATGAGAATGATGATAAATTAAATGGTGATGAATACTGATAGTTTGAAAGAAACTGTTTAACTTGTGATATTCATCACCCCAATCAGTTTGAACATATTTAATTTTTCATGAAAACTGACGCTCAACAAGAACTTGAAAAAGGTGGAAAGTAAAAAATACATCAGATTTCACAATAAGAGGATAATACCATATATGTTGCATTGACAAAAATAAAAAAAGTAATGAAAACCATCAGAGGAAACAATAGGAGCAGGGCTCCAAACATCACTAAAGATTAAATCAAGTGAAGCAGTAGTTTTGTGACTCTTAGGTTTCAACAACAGACATGACAACTTGCTAAACGGATAAGCTTGACATTGAACAAGAGAACATCTAAAGGTATGAGCTATTTTATTTTTGAAAACTAAAAAATTAAAAACACGGGAAGTAGGATGACTCAATCGACGATGCGAGATATCAGCAAATGTAGAGACGCAAGAAGACCAGTAAGCCTGAGGGATTGCATGGTAGAAGACTCAAACAGAACATAGAGACCATTGTTACTCTGACCAGAAAGGAGTATTGCCTTGGTGGTGAGATCTTTTACATAAAACACAGAAGCATGAAATTCAAAATAGGCATTATAATCACGATAAAATTTCTGAACAGAAAATAAAGGTTTTGTAGTATGAGGCACATGAAGAACAATAGATAATGTAAAAGTGTGTTTTGGGGTATGTAACATGGTATGTCTAATATTGGATATGAAACGGCATTTATCATCACCAACATGTAAACGATCATTACTAATATAGGGTTCAAACCCAATCAAAGTCGCAAGATCAAATGTAACGTGTTGATTCACTCTAGTGTCCGGGAACCAATCCACAATGTTAGGAGAAGAGCCATTACCAAGAACAAGATTGGTGGTTGACTGTTGTCCCTGGCTACTTGAGAGCATTGAGGGGTTGTATGGCCAAATGAGAAGTAGAGTTAGAACTTGACATGATTCTCAAAGGAGCAGTTAGGGGACAACTGTGAAGGACTAGTATTCCTTCTGTTTTGTTGTCAGTTGCCCTGCATCTAGTCATTGTTAATATACCTCTAAAAGCCATGAAAATCACACTTGTGTTGGTGGTTATTGTGGTTGCTATTGGAACACCAGCTGCCATGAAAACGTCCTCTGTTACGACTAAAATTGGATTGTTATTATAGGTGGCAGAGGATTGATACTAGGCAACATTCGCTGAGGGTGGCAGAGGTGGTGTGGGCAGCAAAGGAGGATTGACAGCCATGGATTAAAGGGAGGTCTTGTGAAGGAACTCATGAGTAAGGAGATGGCTATGGATATCTGCATACGAAAGAGGTTTTGTCTTGGTCATAAGGCTGGTTACCAAGTCTTTGAACTCACCATAAAGACCACGAAACACATATAAATTGAAATCTTCAAGAGAGATTAGGTCGACTAGTAGCGCCAACTCATCAAATAATGATTTTCCCTTCTGCATATATATAGCAACCGAAGCATCACCTTGCTGAAGATCTTGAAAGGACCAAGAAGTTGCATAATGCAAGAATTATATGGGGAAGCGAGAGCTTGCTCAATAGTACGCCAAACATAATAAGAGGTCTAACAATCGACAACAAGATGCAGTACATCCATCGAAATAGAAGAAATTAATGCACTCAAAATAAGTTGATCCAATTGCTTCCAACAAAGAAATTAATGCACTCAAAATCATTGTTTTATTTCATTTAATGTTTATACCAGATTTCGTCCTCATTCTTTTGATTTCTATTTGTTTTTGTTTTTTAATTTTGGATGATTGGAAATTTTTCTTCATGATTTTTTTAGGTTTGTATTATTAGGGTAACCTGGTCTCATGACCCAGGTCACGAGTTTTGAAAATTAGCTCAATTTGACTTTGATGTTTTCTTAGGTTCTTTTTTTAAAAAATAATATATATTTTTTTAATTTCATCATTCGACATTAGGTTATCAGGCCTTTAGCTTCGTGATTTTTGCCACTTTTTTTCTATGGGTTATCCAAATCTCATATCTCGAGCCATAGGTTAGTCGAGTTAATCCAAGTTTACTTGGGTTTTTCTTGACATTTTTTATTGATTTATGTTCAGTTTCGTCTTTCATTATTTAGTTTGCTTGAGAGCTACCTTGTTTTATTCAAATGTTTTTATATGGGGTTATTTCAAACTCACAAGCAGGTCATGAGTATGTCATGCTAAATAGAGTCAGGATTTTTATCATTTTTAAAATTGATTTTTTTTCAATTCCTCCTTCAGCATTTGATTTGCTAGTAATTGAGCTTCATTTTTTTTTTATTTTTTTATCAAGTTATTTCATTCTCATTTAATTTTTATTTTGTTATCGAATAAGATTATTGATACTTTTAAGAATATTTAAAGAGTATTTTTTATAATATTGACAAGCGTTAATTTTTTTTATTAGTCATTGTTTTTTTGTTTTCTTTGTTTTTTTATAATCATATTACTAACTCTACTAAAAGAACTTTCTTTATGCAAATATAAATATTGTTCATGTAAATATAAATAGTGAAGGAGATATTTTTTATTTCTATCTTTTGATTAAATTCTTTCTAGTTTTTTTTATTTAATTTTATCCTTTAATATTATATTAATTTTGAATTAATCTTACTAATTTATTTCAGTTTTTTTTATAAGGTTATTACAGTCTCAAACAAACATTTTGATATTTGGTTAGTGCTTAATTTTATAAATATTTATTTTTATTATCGTATCATTAAATAAAAAAAATAGTCTAAAAAAAATGTTGTTAAACCTAATAGAATTCATGATTCAAGTTGTAGGTTTGACAGGTTAAGTCGTATGGGATTAAATATGTTAATGTCTTAATATTAAGAAAGATATTTTTTACAAGTTGTTTGGATAGCTTTTGAATCTGTCATATGCCTATGCTGATTATTTTAAACCAAGTTAAGCATAAAAATAACATGGATTAAATTATGCAACACAAATCAAACTCTTACAAACCTCTAATTTTAACAAAATAAGTGAAAGACATAAAAGAAAATAAGAAATTGCGGATTAAATTTTGCAATACAAATCAAACTCTTACAAACCCCTCATTTTGACAAAATAAGAAAGTCTTGTGGTATACATGGCTTTATAATTTAACCCTGTCACTTGTATTTTTTACCTAAATTTTTCAAGCCTACGCCACAAAAAATTAGATTGTGTAATGGAAAACATTATAAAATGTTGCTGCCCAGGATCGAACTGGGGACCTTTAGTGTGTAAAACTAACGTGATAACCACTACACCACAGCAACTTTGCGATCACATCAGTAAGATGGGTTTATATATTCGTAACACATTGTGAGATTTTTAGCAAACGACTCCTTAAAACACGGAAAGAAACCTTAGCTGATGAAACACACAAAAAAAAAAAAAAAACGAAAATTATTTGATTTATCAAGTATTTGAAGCCCCCAAGATTTAAAAAATCTCGGGGCTTTCTTATTTTCTTTTTAATTTGGTGAAATTAGTCAGTTTGTTTTGGGGTTTTAGCTGTAATTGAATAAAGGAAAGGAAAAATGGTGAGTGTAATAAGGAGTTGCATTCAGTCAATATTGAAGTTAGTGAATTGTTTGATAGGAATGGTTGGTATAGCAATGGTGTTGTATTCAATTTGGCTTATTAGAGTGTGGGAAAGAGAAATGGGTGGTTTTCCATTTTTTGAAGATGATGATGACTTTACTCCATGGTAAGCTTTTCTTTCATGTTTCTTTTTTTAAAAAAATTGGCTTGTGGGTTAGTGTTAGAATTGGAAAAAAAGGATTTGAATTTTAGGATTGGTTTGTTTGATGTTTTGATGGGTGTTGTTATTGTATGTTTTAGCCTTACTTGTATGTTTGATTGGTGGATTTTGTGTTAATTGGATACTGTTTGGGTGGAGGGAAGGCTGGAAAAAGGGGAGCTTTAGAAAGTTGAGGACTGAATTTCTGCTGTTTGGAAAGAGAGGAGCCTGGCTTTGATTTTCTTTTATTATTAGTAAACTTTTGGGGGGGGAGGGGGGCGGGCGGTGGCGGTGGTGGAGCCTCATCGGTTTTGCTTGTGAGTTGTGAGTGAAACATCATCAAGGCAGAATTCTGTTAATATTTGCCGCTTCTTTACTCACCCGATTTTTGAAGTGCATATGTGTATTAAATTTGAAAAGGAAGTTTGCTTCTAGTTAATGGAGGATGGGTGCTGATCTTTTCAAGTGGGTCAAATATCTTTACAACCTTTTGGATTGTCATTCTTGTACCTTTTCTATTTGCTTTTTTACATTTTCATTAAGTTGCTGACAACCAAGGAAAAGGATGGTATTGAAATTTGGAAGATTTTATCCTATTTTGCTTGTTATAGCAGGAAACTTGCATCTCTTTAGTTAAGTACTCATTATAGTGGAGGTTCTTAATTCTTAATTGCCAAATTGATACTGCAAATTTTTTTTCACTACTTTTCCCACTATGTTATGGACAATCAAGAAGAGCTTTCTTTTCATGGCTTTTATAGAGTTCTTACAAATTTTGTAATTCTATAGTTAAGTCCATGCTCTGATTTGTATTATATGACTATTAAAAATGACAAAATTGTGTTGTTGATGGAGCTGTTTCTTTGAATGGAAATATAATAATTGATTTTGGTTGGCAATGGATTATTAATTTGTGATGATAGTTAAAATGAGAGATACAAGGGCTGTTTTAGCTTTTGATTTTAAAGTAATTGTCGGTGGTTAGATAATTAGAGCTTATTAACTCATACTCAGGATATGAATGGTGTGTGGTTGTTGATGTCCTTAAAGCAATATATCCATAAATTGCAGGTTCATTTACACATTTCTTGGCCTAGGTGTCACTTTTGTCCGTGATCACATGCTTTGGTCATATTGCTGCTGAAACTGCAAATGGTTGCTGCCTTTATCTAGTATCCTCGTGATCGAATCAATTAAATGAGTTTCTATATTCCCTGGTTTATTATTCTCCTAATTTGATTATGCTAATAAATATTGGTTTATAGTCCCATATATTACATTTTAGCATTTGATCAGCATCTTAATTTCAGTTTGACATTAATTGAACTCCCTCTTAGATTTAATTTTACCTGTGGTGAATAATATTATGAACTCAGAAAAACCAGTTCTGTTTTTATGATTTTTCATTACTTCTTGAG
Organism: Populus deltoides; assembly: GCA_015852605.2. Lineage (NCBI taxonomy): Eukaryota > Viridiplantae > Streptophyta > Magnoliopsida > Malpighiales > Salicaceae > Populus > Populus deltoides. The sequence goes on from CM027582.2 coordinate 16,115,860, forward strand.
AAACATGAGTATTAGTTCCATGGAGCTTTAGTTTCTTAGAATGCATGAGTTTTTTGGCCAATTTTGACCTTAACCAGATTCAGTATATGCTATTTATATTCTTACTCCTCATGCTGGAAGCTGGAGTTACTGCTGATGTAGTTTTAAACCGTGACTGGGAAGAGGCATGTTCTTTGACCAAAAACTCATTATTTGATTCTCATCTTATGGTTTTTAGATTACAAGTTACCACAAATCCTTACTGACAATTTATATGCTTATCGTTCTATTTTATCTGACTTGGCACCAGGACTTCCCAAAAGACCCAAGTGGGAGTTTTGATCAGTTCAAAGGTTTCGTTAGATCAAACTTTGAGCTCTGCAAATGGATAGGCATATCAATTGTGTTTGTTCAGGTGTCTCTCTCCCTCTCCCTCTCCCTCTCTCTCATTTTCCCTGCATCTCATTGACAAGGTGGTGAGAGTGAGGTGTGATAATTGACTCATTTGAGTATTACAAATGATTCCATTTACATGTAAGGTTGCAGATAAATTAATTGTAGACCATCAATCAGTCCCCTGTGTACAAAACCACTGTTAGCTGTTCCAAGAGTCCATCGGCTTGATCAAATTGCATAGTGATGTGTTTCCTCTTGGTTCATGTGTTTGATTGGTATCTCACTGTACTCTGTTTTACAATTCCCTGGATGACTCAAGTTTTTAAATTAAGCAGCAATATTGTTTTCCATGTTAAAAATGAAAATTTAACATGTGGATACACTTTAGGGTTTGCAAGTCTTGGTTTATTATTTTTCCTTGTATTCACATAGGACTTACGATGGAAGTTTCGTTTGGAAGTCTTTTTTGTCGTTATCAATTTGTGAATCACCAATGCCTTCAAATTTGCAGGGATTGTCTTTTCTAGCAGCAATGTTACTCAAGGCTATTGGGCCCCATCCATCTTATGACAGTGATGATGATTATGCTTCAGATAGGGCTCCACTTCTGAAGGATGTTGTTCATCCACCTCCCTATGTTGTTGGTAACCCTGTCATGGGATCCAGAAATAATGCATGGAGTATAAGGATTACCGAGAAGGTAGGGAGGGATAACTTATTATTCCAGCATTCATATTCTCACTATTGTCAACCACCTTTATGTACCATTCTCCCCATTCACAGTCCTTTTGTTCCTCCAACTTAATTGGTCTCTTGTTCATACTAGGATGGTCATTAGTCTGCATTGCAAATAAGAAACTCATCTCAGCAAAGTTCATTTAATTTTTAGCATATATTGGCTATAAAGTCATAGTTATCCTGCCAAAACTCTACTGTCTCTTGACTAGTAATTCAAGTAGTGTTTGTGGTTACACAAAACCCTATTCATGCGTACTGGCTGACCTCTGCTATATATATAAACTTCATCTGCTCCATCATGTTTCCTTCAAATTTGCTTACAGACCCTTTTCATCTCTACCTCTCTTTTTTCTGGTCCAGTTGATGAGTTTAATCACAAATTGTTTCCAGATAATAATAATAAAAAATATTAGTTAAGAAGAATATTTAAGCTACTATTTTCCTTGTTTCCCTTATTTTTTGGGTCAACTTCTTGATATTAATTTTCTCCTCAAAATCATGTGGATTCCTGACCGTGAAACTTCTGCTTACAATTTGATATTTATCAGTTAGTTAAACATAACACAGCTGCTGGCTGCACATTATTGATCAGGTGGCTGCATAATTCTCTTGAAATAATACACACACACACACACACACAATTCCTTCCTTGGGTTTGCCATTCAATGTTGTATATATATTTTTTATTTTCTAATGTCTTATCCTTTGGTGTCAAGTCATTCCTTTTCTGTTATTAAATGTTTAGACACGTGCATGAAGAAGAAGTTCTAAAAAATGAATGGCCTGAAATTTTATCAGCAATCTCTTTATTATCTTTTTTATTAATGGTTTGTGTTCTTTCCCCTCCGAGATCAGATGAATCAGGCAAACAGGTGATAGCTTCCACAAGGCCAGGACCTTGCATTTGGAAGGATCAGGAAGTGAAATGTCACTAGTCACAACCATATTATATCATCTGATGTCCAAGAGCTTGTACAAGTGCTAAAGGTTTCAAGATGGAGAAGGGCTTCTTAGCAGTTCAGTGTTTTTGGATGTGCAGTCAGTACATATGGGATTTTGTCTACTTTTGTACCAAACCTTGTAGCATTAACACCATTGAATGTAACAAAAACTCACCTTCAATTGATGAATTCCTTCTTGTTTATTAGCATGCACTACATGATGTTGCTGGTGCTGTCAAACAATTCCCAGAAGAGTTGGAAACTGATGTGCTAGCACTCCAACCATATCTCATAGATTGAACAATAATATCATATCTTTTCCTCGTTAAAAGAGCCATTAACTTTTCCCTTGAAAGAATTGGAAGTAGTCTTTCGCAATCATCAATCTCCTATCAAGTGTGATTTCTAATTTTCTGAAGCATTGATTAATCAAATCAGCTAAGCACTATTTCCCACTACTGCTAACGAACTTGCAGGTGTGACAGTGCATCAAAGATATTTTTAATCACATCTTAATCATCAGAAAGCCATGTTCTTGTTCGATCACAAATCTTTACATTAATTCTAAATGAAGACCAAGAACAGGCTAATAATGGAGCGTTTATGTCAGAGTGTCATGTGCCGACCAACTCATCAAAAAAACCTCAACTTTAACCTAAGAACACCCTAGCATGGAGCTCATACAACCCATAGAAAGCCTTTACAACTTAACCAAAACACAAGTAGCCTTTACAACTTCACCAAAACACAAGTGAAAAGCCGAAAACAAAATCAAGAAAGTAGAATAAGCTTTTCTTCCACAAGCCTTTTGCCCTCCCTGGATACTTGTATCATGGACACCGCTGCTATATCAATATTCAATGTGCTAATTGGTCACAATATATTAATCAATGACAGTTTGTGCTATGAGCTGAAAGGATTCACAAGAGATTTTTCTCAACTTCCAAGATAATCTTACTATCTTCTGTCAACTTTGAAGCACTCCCTTGACATGCTGTCGTGGGTGTTTGTGTGTTTTTCTGTATACTATTTTCTAGACAATTTATGATACAATTTTTGCATATAACAAGGTACACATGACCATAATTAGCCGAAGCCTCAATGGGTTCCTCAGGATTTTATTAGAAGTAATGAATTGCAGAACAATTTTTTTATTATTATTAAAGGTAATATGTTCTTTGAACAAACTGTATACTCGGCTCCAACAAATCATGCAAAATAAAATAGAATTCATTGTTTATTTTTCTTTTAAAACTTTGTAACATGGCTCGTGAGCCACAATTTTGTGGTCACGCTATAAATTAAAATATTCAATCATTTTTTAAAACTTAATTACCTATTAAAAAAAAATATTTGTCATGTTATCTCTTATAAGAATAATTTTTCAAATTCTAAGCTTGTCTTCATGAACGTTTTTTCTTTTTTTTCTCATCTATGCGGCGCACACACAAATTTATTTTTTTCCCCTTCTCCTTTTTATATAAGGGAATCCATGTGCTTTGTGTATGTAGGATCTTCAAGAGAGAGGGACAAAATGGGTGAAAGAATGGTTTTTATAGTAAAAGATTATTCATCAAATCGTCTTTTAAGAGCACGAAACCCTTGATTTGTTCGATGCACCTTTTCAAGGCTTTATAATGCATGAGTTTGGATGCCCACTTCCAACTATTCTTGACAGGATCATCTATGTTTAAATATATTATCATGAGAATTTAGGCATGTGCCATCATCTATATCCTGTATGCAAATATAGGAGGATAAATTATTTATCTAATATTTATTATGACTAATAATTAATGTATTATATTTTCCACCTTCATCCCATTTTGTTTAATGGTAGTGATTAAGTCATTTGCGTCATTCATTAATTATAAAATAAATCATGTGCATGATGGTTTTATAAATCCCTAATTATTGACAATCATGGGTTTTTTTTGGAGATAATTAAAATGATGAAGGAATTGTGGCTGTATAAATTAAATTATTGTCAGCCATCCTCGTTGAGGAGGAATTGTTAGGGTTTTTTTCTCTTCAAATTAAGACTCTTTGCCAAATTCTACATTAAAATATCTGCTAATTAACGTAGTACTTCTTGTCTCCTCCAATTAAAACTGCTTACATAACATTATCAAACTCTATGCAATTAATGTTGTTAAAATAGATTATAAATCAGCCTGCTAACAAGTTGTCACATGCGGTGTTCAAGCTTGTGGACAAACAACATTTTTTTTTATAAATCCCTCTTTGAAATCTGTGGAGATGAAACTCTTCCAACCTTTTATTTTTTGATAAATTTTGGAGTTTCCCTCATAGACAGCATCATCTTCCAGAATTTTTGGGCATTGGATCATGTCACAGATTCCCATTACTCAAAAGAATGAACAAAAGAGAGACAATTTTTTTAAAAAAAATTTGATGGAAGCTGCCTCTCTCGTCACCCACAAGGCCACGCCCTTTGTTTCTATTGATTTTTTTTAACTATTGTTGCATAATCCATTAATTAGCACAATATATTTTTTAAATTAATAAGAGTGTTCAGACCAGTTTACGCATATCTCGATTAATTACACGTGTTCTGAAATTAACAACTATGTAAATCTCCAGTAGTCCTGAGATTTGTGAGACTAGAACTAATAAATTCTAAAGAGCAAATTCAATAATTGACTAGTTGAGCTACAACTATTAGGGTTAATTAGCAACAATATTATATTGATGGAGATAATGTCATAACTGATTTCTATAAGTTGATATGAAAAGATTAATAATATGATTTTGCAGGCCGTGCATGTTTGTAACTATATAAATTGGAATTTAATTTAGTTGTCCGAATTCGAGTCGTGTCTTACATCATGAAGCATTACAAAAATAATTAAAACTCTTTTATTGGGTCTATCCTAAAATCCAATTGGGTGGTCCATTTATTGATTAGATAAGGTACAAATTAATGCTAGACAAAATCTTGCCTCCACATGGGTTACGAATAGCTCAATTATTGGCACCTCTTGAGCCATTTCTTCTCAAGTACTCTTATGTTTCTTGAGATTTTGATAGAATTTCATTTGACAAAAGAAATCACATCACAGTTTATTTTTGTGTTTGTAAGTGTATTCAAGTACATTTAAAAAAAAAATATTTGACTTGAAAAAATATTAAATATTGTTTTTTAATATTTTTTAATAGTTTTAATATGTAATATTAAAAATTAAAAATTAATTACTTTAATATATTTTTAAATGCAAACCACAATATTAAACATACAAAAAAAATATATAAATTATTTAAAAAAACTGTCATGCATGCTCTAGTTCTTCCTTTTATAGGTTTTTTTTTTTATGTTTCTTAATGTTATTTACTATTTAATAAAATTTCTATTTTAAAAACTAATCTATATATGTATGTATATATCCTTATACTTATTTACTCGGGTATATATTTACAAATTAACTCTATTTACAAAACACCCCTATCAAACTTATCAATCTTTCTCCAGCCGACACATTCGGTTAGGCTGAAATCTGAATTTAACGCCTTAACCGCCGATGGGACCCAAAATCCAAGTGGCAGACCTGTGAATAACACGAAAACCTATAAACCACATTGTCATGAAAAAGTTTATAAAAAAAATACAAGAAGCCTCAGATTTGTTCTATATAAGAACCTGACACAGAGAACTCCATTGAGCAACAGCACTTCACTACATCGTAAGCAAGTTTAGTGTTTTTGTTTCCAGAAAACCGTCGTCAAAGGTTGTAAGAAGACTGTTCTTTGACTATTTTTCTTGCGTTCTGCGCCGTGAATGTGACATTGTCAAGTAGAGGTGGTGGTGGTGTGCGGGTGGTGTTGCGGTGGGTGGTGATCGGTGGTGCCGTGTATTTCTTAGAGAGAACCTTTTGGCCCACAATGCAGCTCTTGGGGTTACATGTTGTGGTACTCTTGAAGTGTTTTTTAGTAGTTTTTGGACAGCAATATCATACTCACCATGATGTGGCTGACTTACACTGGAAACCGGCCACTGCCACCTGGTACGGCAGTCCTGACGGTGATGGTAGTAACGGTAAGAGCTTACTATACCCGCTATATTTTTGGTAGTGTAGGAATTTTAGATCTCGTTTTCTCGGTCAAACTCATAAGGTAGTTAATGGAACAAGTCCGTCCACGTTTTCTTTTATAACGAAGAGCACATTAGTCTAAAAGTTCATTATTTTTGGCGTCTTCCCTTTGTTCACAATTAAGCCAATAAATTGGCTTTTTGGAAGAAATGCTCTTCTTCTAAGCTCAATTTCCACTATTTTCCTTGCAATCGCATAAAACCAAGTTGATTTTTTTTACTTTAGTTTGGTTCAAATTACCCAATTTATAGTACAAAAAATCTGGACCTATATGGCATATTCTAAGCTTAGCAAATTTGACATTATGTTTTTAAAATTCTTAAATAGTGTTTGATACGATGGATGATTATATTTTAATATATTTTTTATTTAAAAATATATTAAAATTTTTATTTTTTAAAATTTATTTTTAATATCAACATATTAAAATAATAACAAAAACATAACAAAAAATTAATTTAAAAACAAACACTTTTTTCAAAAAAAAAAAAAAAAAAAAACCTTCGCAAAAACAAACACACCCTGATCATATTCCCAGAACCCAATATCTGCATCACCAAGGTATGTAACAGCAGGTTATATCAATGTGCAGGAGGGGCGTGTGGGTACGGGTCATTAGTGGATGTGAAGCCATTGAGAGCCAGAGTTGGTGCAGTGAGCCCCATACTCTTCAAGAATGGAGAAGGATGTGGGGCATGTTACAAAGTTAGGTGCCTAGACAAGAGCATATGCTCAGAAAGGGCAGTGACCATAATTGTTACAGATGAGTGTCCAGGTGGGTATTGTTCAAATGGTAACACCCACTTTGACCTCAGTGGTGCAGCCTTTGGTCATATGGCTATTTCTGGTGAGAATGGTCAGCTCAGGAACCGAGGTGAAATCCCAGTCATATATCGCAGGTATGGAGGGCTCGTGTTTTTATCTGTGTGCTATTTGCAGCAGGTCTTCCTGTTCCCTCTTTCTAGTTTAAGTTCCACTGTTTAACTGTCTGTGTTTTGTCTTGTTTATTTTGCCACTGCCCTTGATAATCTCGAAATGACCTAAATCACACATTTTTGTAGGACCCCATGCAAGTACCCTGGGAAGAACATTGCCTTCCATGTCAATGAAGGTTCAACAGATTATTGGCTATCCCTTCTAGTGGAATTTGAAGATGGCGATGGTGATGTTGGATCCATGCATATCAGAGAAGTAACCTTCTCCTTCCTTGATTTCAATTTTTGTGCATTACTTTTTGGACTTCTAACACCCCCAGATACAGATGTAAAGCTGCAAAGCAGAATAAAAAAAAGCACCACGCTCTTAGGCTCCGGAAAACTTGGTTATGTCCTCCAACTTTGTGATGCAAAGTGAGATTACATTTACTCCTTGACTCACAAAGTGCAAAGAATCTCTCATCTTTACATCTTCTAAAGTGTGCACTCTCGCGCGCATTTAACTAAAAAGAACAGCCTAAACGTGCTACTTTAGATCATCAAATTAAGTAGTGCCCATTTCATGATCTCAGACCTTTAATTTTCGGAGGGGAAGAGATTTCCAATAATCAAATGGCATTGTCCAACATCAACACATCTTTATTAAGTAAACTTTGCACTTTCTTAAGTAGTTAATGAAAGAAAGAAATACACACACATTTGCTTTATTTTTCCAGCCATGCTTGCCAATGGTGCCTTTTTTGCTCAATGACCCAAAAGCACACTTTGTTTCCTGCTTTGTATTTATCCTTTGTATCCAACTATTTTCTTGACTCGTTGCATGTGACAAATGGGCCACTCTTAAAATGATCATGGGAAGGCATTGAAATTCAAGTATCTGAAAAAAGAATCCAAGGACAAAACTGGATTCAAGTATCTGAAAAAGTGACCTAAATGGTGAAGGAATGAAGCTATAAATCTCAATACGCAAAATAGAAATTCGACGATTTTCTCACTGTTTTTACATTTGTATTGGCAGGCGGGTGGCACTGAGTGGCTAGAGATGAATCACCTGTGGGGTGCAAATTGGTGTGTTATTAGGGGACCCTTGAAAGGACCATTATCAGTGAAGTTAACAACACTATCAACAGGAAGAACACTGTCTGCAAGAGATGTGATTCCAAGAAATTGGGTCCCAAAAGCTACTTACACCTCTAGGCTCAATTTCTTCCATTAAAATGCAAAGCTTCAAGCTTCAAGCTTTTCTTGGTGTGAATCCACGTGAGAGAAACAAGCCCATTTTTCTGAAGTTCCTCTTGTTCAGTTGACGCAAAAGTAGCCGTTGACTGGCGTTTTTTTTATTTTATTTTAGAAGAGATTAGCCGTTGGATTGCACAATTAATGGCATCCACCAGTGCTCTTTCTTTCTTTCTTTTAACTTTTATTTGTGTCTTTTAATATATTTTTTCCTACTTTTGTAGTGTGAAAGTGTTTTAAATTTAGATCATCAATGTAGCCCTCTCCAAAGGAAGGAGCGTGTAATATGTTTGCTATGCTTTTGTGTAAGTTTTTATGCCCTTTGGATTATTGATGAATTTGTACTAGAAATAATGGGTATCTGTAAAATTTAAATTATTCAACTCTACCAACTCATTAAAGTTAATTAATATAGATATTATAAATGATAATATATCAAATAATTTAATAAATACATATCATAGATCAATTTAAATAATTAAAATCCATTTAACCCAACATAACCAGTATAATTAACTTGCTAAATATAAGTAATTCTAAAATGTTTTTATATTTTTCTTTTTCCTCACCGCGGCTACTTATTCTTTTTCTTGCAATTCTCTCCTTCAAGCTTCAATAACTTTCATACTTTAAAGATGTTGAATGCTTTTGCTTCTATTCAGCTATTTCTTCCACCTCTTCTTCTTCTAGTTTAAGGTAGGATCTCTAAATTAGGTTTTTTATATGAATATTACTCATCCGATTTTTTTTAGTGTATTTGTTAATAATTTGAGGATCATTTTTTCTTATGGGACCTTGTTCATTGTTTTGCATGTAGTTCAATTATTGCTTATTACCTACTGGCTAGATTATATATAGACTTGGCGACGAATCAAGAGAGATTGGTTACTAAATCATCATATAGCTTTTACAGTCTGAATCCTTGGAATTTTTTAATTTTTTTTTTATCACCGTTGAAGCGTGGTGGCGTTGCTAATCCATGTCCAATCAGAGCAGGGAATGTAGGCCATGTCAGTTTATTTATATACAGAGGTTCCAACATGTTTTTTTGACATTCAAAAACATTAAATGTTAATAATAATATTAATGTACATATTTAATAAAATAAATTGAAAATTATATACAACAAAAAATTTTGAGTGAAAATTACAAATTAAAATATATAGTCATGATGAGTTTAATGATTTTATTTTTTTACAATCAAATATCTAGATTTTTTTTTAATGTACATATTTTTTTTTCCCTCTAGAAAAATAATTGGATGGCATCTTTTTTGCAAAAACATCCTAAAGCTAGGAAGAAACTCTCCACAGCTCATGCCACAAGCTCGATAACGTCTGTAGAGAGCTGCACTTGTTCAGCATAACGAATGAGTAAGCTGAAAGGCAAATAGGAATGGATAGTAAGAATTATAGGGTGCCATTACGAAGCAGTGGCTGGCGTTAAGAAGAAGAAGTACAAAAGTTTTAGTAAAAATTAGGAGCAGCAAAAACAATATGATTTAGGACAGATGCCTTCATCGATAAGTTTAATTAAAGAGATATAAAAAATTTAATAATACTTAAATAATAATATAAATTATGTCTTTGAAATTTTTTTTAATAAATTAAGCTATTGAATTAAAATATTTGTTTGACATAACATTATAGTTTTGATGATTAAGTGATTATAATTTTAAAATTTATAATCTTTATTTATTTGATAAAAATTAAATATAATATAAACTTATATATTATAGAATAATATAAATTGAACTTAAATCATGGATTAAGATATTCTTTCAGGAAAGCTGTTTATAGTAATGCGATACAATCCTTGCTTAATGATCGAACACAATATCTAATATAATATAAACCAGTGCACCAATTCGGACTTTGTTTTTTAGCTGACAACTGCTGCTGTCCAAGTACAAATATTAAAATGGTTCAATTTCGGATACAAGTTTTACGTAACAAGACCCACAGTTGTCATTCAACCGTCGAGAACATGAAATTGCATGGGTTTCGTTGGTGCAAACCCTGATTTCGATGAGAATTTTGGTTCCATTCTTGTCGCCGCATCTCATAGCAAAGGATAAACGGGGTATTTCTCTTCTCAAGGCTGTCACGAAACGCCATCTTGGGTATTCAATCCCAGGTTTTATCCCATTAGCTCTCAAAGCTTGAGATACGTTAATGGTTCTCTTCAATGCCAAAGCTGTTTCAAAGTACAGTCGGGGTTTGAAGCAGGAACAAATGCCATGACGAGCCCACTCCTTTTCCCAGAAAGCTATGTGCCCGTAACGGTACTCGATGGGGGATGTCAGGTTGGGCCAATTATTTTTCATTTCAGTGTAAAGCTCTTCACCAGCTTCTCCAGTGAACTGCACATGCAAAATGAAATCAAAGATGTGTTGGAAGATTATAACACTAAAACACACAAATCATAAGACAAAAACTATATGTTAAAAACAACAAATTACATGAGAATGAGTAATTACCAGATAATTAATTGGCCCTACTTGCCGATAGTTATTCAAAGTACTATCTTTTCTGTCGACAGGCCACCAGCCATGAATTGTTAGCTCGAGTGGGAGGTTATTAGGTTGTGGACAATGTACTGAGGAATTTGAGCAAAAGCCCTTAGGCCATGTGTGGACAAGCCAAAAATGATCGGGAGGTAGAGGATGACAAGGACGTCGAGGTAAAAGGGAGTCCTTAGGCCATAAGTCAAGCGGAAAATGATGGGGAGAAGGAGCTGGAGGAGGATGAGGTATAGATTTTGCTTCTGTGTGGGAAAGAAGCAAACAGAAAAGAAGAAAATATGTCATCATTTTCACAAGGGTTTGTTTAACTTGAGAATGAGATTAATGGAGGGTGTGCGTGGAGCCTCAGATATAGATTGAATAAAGTTTTTCTTTTAAATTTATATTTAACCTTTTAAAAAAATTAAAAAATTAAAAACACACAACATCATAAAAAAAACAACCTTCATCCAAAAAAAATATTAAATCAGCAAAAACAAATACAAATAAAAGATATTAATTGAAATATAAATTTAAAAATTATTAAAAAAAGATACTAGTAAAAAAATAAAAAAAATATTTGTCCGATTGTTATAACTTAACTCGTTAAATATGTGATTTAAACTTTGAAGTTAATCAGGTTTAATATTTTTTTTCCTTAAATTTTTATTCAACTCTTAACAAAATTTATGATCTGGACTATGAAATCAATAAGATTTAATATTTTATTTTTTAAAATTTATAACAAGTCTAAAAAAAATGAATAATATTGTTTATGGTAAAATATACAGGGTGAACTTGAACCATAAACTTAATAAAGTTTAATTTTTTTTCTTTAAATTTAGAGTCCATGAATAATATATGAGAGGTGAAAACTGTGCCTACACAGTATTCACCACATATTTTAGTTTATTTAATAATTAATAAAGTAATAATAGTATTAGCAATCAGTAAAAGTATTAGTCAGGACACCAAGCTCACATGTAAGTCTTTGAGGCCATCAAGTACTCCGTACCATGTATGTTTTGAGCTCAGGTCTTCTTTGAGACTTCTCTCTGTCGTTTTGGTAATACACGGTATAGCTCGTCCTTTCATGAGGAAAAACCTAACACCTAAGCCCTGAGCGCTGTTTGGTATTGATTCCAAACTAAGTTTTTTAAAAATTTTAATTTTTTTTTAAATCATTTATTTTATATTTTTACACTGTTTTGATATGTTGAAATAAATTTTTAAAAATTAATATTATTTTAATATATTTCAAAATAAATAGAAACTACAACATTAAAAAAAAAATTCAAAAAAAATTTCAATACTACTCTATCTTCAGTTTGTATAATCACTACAACATAAAAAAAAAAACCTTGTAGCTTGTTTGGGATTGTGGTTATGGTTGTTTTTTAAAGTGTTTTTCGTTGAAATGCATTAAAATAATTTTTTTATTTTTTAAAAATTATTTTTGAGATCGATGAATCAAAACGATCTATAATATATAAAAATAATAATTTTTAGTAAAAAAAATTAAATTTTTGAAAACGCAAGTTGGTGATGGTATTTAAAACTCCCTCTGCAACGAATTTCAATGCTTGGTGGACACAATGCAACAGTATATTAATAGAAGGACTGAATTAAATATTTCTTACCAGTAGAGGGACCAATTAAAATATCTAAAGCCTCCTTTGCAGGTTGTTATCTCACTTGGCCCATTTTAATCTTACTATGATCCATGAGATTTTATTCAAGGACCATCTTAATCTTACAATGAATATCCATGGGCTTTGTCATTCTTAGATGAAACTTTGTAAGCTGTAGTCAAGGTTTGTTTGAATCAGACAATGGTCCATGGGCTTTCATACTTGGCCCATAAAAAATCAAGTTTAGAGGGATTAAAAATTTGAAGTTCAAAATGACATTCATAAAAGTAAATATTAAAAATTACTTACGCCACCAGCATCAACATGATGAAATTATATTTATTTATTTATTTATTGTTAAGAATAAGAAGTATTTTCACCTCAGTTTGCATATGAAGCCTACTACATCCTGTAGGTAGGAAGAAACTCTCCACAGTCCATGCCACAAGCTCGATAACACATCTGTAGAGAGCTGAGCTAGTTCGCATTCAACATAATGAGAGCTTAAAAGGCAAATAGGAATTGATAGAAAGAATTATGGGGTGCCATTACGAAGCAGTGGCTGGTTCAATGTCAGCAGCTTGCTCACCTTCAGCAACCGCAGCAACAAGAGCATCTAATTTTGATGAGTCAAGTGAACTGCTCTTGGCAATGTCTTTAGAAGGTGAAGCAGGCTTGTTGTTGCAGCTGCAGTAGCAGCAGTTGGTGAAGGAGGTTTTCCATTCTTGGCATCTTTCCCTTCATTTTCACGCATTCCATCTTTCTCACCTTTCACATCCTCGGCATCTTTCCCATTCTTTTCATCCTTCGCATCCTTTCCATCTTTGGCAGATGTGGGAGGGGGAGGCATCATGTGAGGTGGAGGGTTCTGTTTCAGTTTCAAGAAAAGTTGCCTCATCCTTAATAGATCAGTGGGTTTTCCAGGCTTTGGACCCTGAATTACAGCAATGGAAGGTTTCTTTTCATCATCTTTTCTACCCCTTCTTTTATCAATACTTGGCACCTCTCGAGGAATGATCTCTGCAATGGCTTTGCAGTAATGTTTATCTGCCTCTTTGTGAAACTTCTCTTGGTTTGCCAAGTACAGCTGCAGAAAAGCACATCCAATCCATATGTTTAACCTCATAATAAAGCTGGAAGGAATGTAGAAAACTTGAGTGCGGATCTGCACGTCGAAAGAAATAGGGGGGAAACATTGGAAAAGTGTCTTTACAGAAATTTTACCTTCTCTCTTTCTCTGTTCTGAGCTTTGTTGGTTTCACAATTCTGCGCCTTTTCTCATAAAAAGCCCGTATATATACTCTTCAGCTTCATTGATAATCTGGTTTAGCATCTCCTTCTCTATTTTATCCTTTTCCTCTAGATGGAGGGCATTCTGCCTGCAAAATACGTATGTGAATCTTCATTAGCATAAGATGTCAAATTTTTATCCATATGATGTCAAAAAGACAATTAGAGAAATACAGTATAGATGATCAAGAAAAAACAAAGATTAGTCTGGAAGATTTCGACAATATTCCGATTAACCTATAACAATTAGAAGCCCTCATTTACATTAAGATTTTGAATTAGCCATGGTGCAATACAAGTATGGTGTAATGCAAAATTAGCAGCATGTAAAAATCAAAGAGGTTTTAGTACTGTCGTTGCTTCATATCAACCAAAATCAGGGAACAATACAAGAACTGATGGAAAGATGAACTCTAACTGTTTTACTAGAAGACATTCAAAAAGCCTTTGAATGACAGCTTTCTATACCAATCAAAAACCCCTTTCAGTTCTAACTAAAAACTTGGGATTCAGTAAATTGGCAATGTCTCTCAAACATTTCATCTGGTTCAGGCAGAAGCGGCCCATCAGAAACAAAAAAACCATCATCACCCCCAACATCACCACCATTAGTCTCAAACACCTCAGACTCAAAAGTTGAGGCAAATTCAGGACTTGGAGAAAACATACCAAACCCACACACCTCAGAAGAATGCATGTTGTTGTCATTGGAGAAATTTTCTTGAGCCAATGGTGCTGTTGCCCCAGGGAATGATGTGTCATCACCTATGCAGCCATCATAATCATGTTGGACATGCTGCTTTGTGGGGTCATTTTGATATCCTTCAGGGTTGAATGAATCAAAGGACGATGCCATTGTTGATGATTTGATGCAAAATTTTGTGTTTCTCTAATATTTTTGGATTAATGGAGATTATTTGGAGACTTTCCCTCTGTTTTTCTAGGTGGTCGTTACGGCAGTTAACGTTGTGTTCTGAGCTGTTAAGGCGGTCCAAGGATCCCCTTTGATATTTTGGAAGAGTTCAATTACGTAAAAGCTCCTCAGGTGTTGGAATACTAGAAACATCATATCACTGAATTATATTGTTCATACATACATCCATATATATATATATATATATATATATATATATATATATATATATATATATATATATTAACATAACAGCTAATAATATCTTCTTCTTCTTCTTCAAATTCTTCCTTCTACGCAATTCTATCAATAATTAAACGAGGAAAGGGATCACTGCTTTTCTATTCTTGGGATAATCCTCTCCAAACTTCTGCAAATACCATTTGTGATTGGCACATGCCCTAGGCACCAAGTTAGAACATGTATACAGGAAAAAACCAAACCCAGCCCATGACCAAGTCATCACTGCCCATCCAAGCCACTCCACAATCTCTCCAAAGTGGTTAGGACAAGTTACCAGCTCAAACCACCCTCCTCTTGGCACCTTATATCCACCACTTTCCCTCTTCAAAACCAACAAAGCCGTATCAGCCCACATATTAATCCTCATGCCCTACAGAAAAACCACCAATCCACCAAAGAATTTCCACCAAAACAAACCTCCATCGCTATCATAATCACTTTTATAATGAGAAACCCACCTAGCCTGTATGTAAGTATTCAATGCTTGAGTCAAAAATCCATTAAAGGTCAAAATCAACGGGAAACCAATAGTGGTTTTGGTATTCTGTTGAGAGGTACTCTGGTAAATGCGAAGCGGGTAGATGAAAGTGCGGTGGAAGTAGTGGAGGAGATAAGGAGACATGAGAACTAGAGCTTTGGGATTTGTGAAGTGGTGGCCAAAGGGAAAGAGGATGAGGGGGAGCAAAGTGGAGGGGCTTTCCATGATAAACCAAGCCAAAGTTGGAGGAATTGTAGGGCCCCATCCTAGACGGTTGTGCTTGCCATATGGGAATTGAAAGAACCTTAGGGCAATAAAGGTAGGGGGTCCTAGGAGGTAGTAAGATAGGAGGCTGTAATGAAAGAAACTCTGGTCTAACAAGGCCATTGTTGCTTGCTTAGTTTGTTGCTGATGATAGATTTGGAGTGATGATGTACTATAAAAAGACATTTTATAGAAGAAAAATGGAGCATCATGATAGCACACAATGACTTGCAACTCGCGTAGAGATGAAAATGTAATATTATTGATTTCAATATCTACTCATTTATTATCTTACTATTATCCCAACTTCTCCGAATACCATTTGTGATTGGCACATGCCCTAGGCACAAAGTAAATCCAGTAATTCAGTACTATCCTACTTTATTGTATCATGCTTCTAAGTCAAATCTGACGGTCATTTGTGATTGGTACTATGTTTTTATCTTATATTATTTAATTGGGTTCAACTGGTCAAGTAAATCCAGTAATCTCAAGATCAACGTTTGAAGCAGATACATACATCGGATGATTTTATGATACTAATCAATTACCAATTATAACAACAGTTCATATATCGGATGGGATGATGTTTGTTGATTTCTCAATTAACTCAAATTAATTTCTCAAAATATCGGATGGGATGATGTTTGTTGATTTATTTATTTTTAACTCAATCCAACAACAACAAAAGGAGTCTAGTAAATGCATGCTTAAAAAAAAAAAAAAAAGTAAGAAGTGCGCATACATTCAATTGGAAATTCAAGAGTTAATTATTACAAGTTCAAATTATTACCATGCACAATCGCTAGACAGACACAATCCAAGATGTTATCGATCCCAAAATCCCGACCTCTGATCTTACTAAGGATTGTGCTTTCTCTTGAGATCAGAGGGCTTTCTCTTGAGATCAGAGAGTTTTCTCTTGAGATCAGAGAGTATATTAGGCAGCCACCAGCTACCGTAGATAAACAGGAAAAAAAGGCCGTAGTAGATATAATGCAAGGGCACTTTTAGAAGAACTTGGGTGACAAATAGCAGAATAATCGAAGGAAAAACAACGGCCACCCCTGTAATGAAGATTGTTAACAACCAGCCATGGTATCCTATTAATGCTATTTTCACAGAAAAAAGGAATGCCACGAACATCATGAAAATAGCCAAACAAACCATGATAATTGAAAACCCAACTGCAGAGATTTGAAATTTGGGATGATTAACGCTTGGCAAAAGAAGGAATAGAGCTGCCATCAGAGAGATAGATAAAGCCCCCACATCGAAAAACAAATAATGATGCAGAAGATTCTCATAACTGCTGTAATGGGAGGCAGTATGATTAGAGCTGTTAAGATTCTCATGACGACGATGATCACTTGAGTTCTTGTTATCCCTTAATTGTGGCAATTGTATAACACCCGCAAAGGTTACACCGGCAACAAGCACTGCTACCACTAGAAGATTCCCTATCATGGTCTTTGTTTCCTCTCTTGCTCGTGACATAGGTAGTCGAGTAACAGGGAAAAGCTCCTTGTGGGATTTCTTAGGGCGGGCTTTGACGAATAAGATCGATAATGCTATCAACTGCATATATAGCACGGGGGCAAGTAATTTACTGGAATGGTTTAGAATTTTTTTAATATAATGGTATACAAGTTAAATCAATTGGGCTCGAACTAGAAGTTTAAAAGATTAGGGATGGCAAGTGAAAAAATAAAAAGGAAAGAAGAAAAGCAATATTAATACCAAGTGAAAATACCCAACCGCTATTTCGTCCTTTGATGGTGCCTCTTTTGCATCCATCTTATTTGAATCAACTTCTTTGCCCTGTCCAAAAAAAAAAATTAGAGAATAAAAAAAAATAAAATAAAAAAAGTAATATTAATACCAAGTGAAAATACTCAACCGCTATTGCGTGCTTTGGTGATGCCTCTTTTGTATTCATCTTATCTGAATCAACTTCTTTGCCCTGTAAAAAAAAAAAAAAATTACATGTTAAAATGCTAGACAACAATCTAAGCGAATGAAACTGGTTCATGTTTGAGAAAAAGTCATTTGAGATTAGATGAGATAATTAAGCTAAAGCTGTGCTTTAGGGCTCACCAATTTTGCGAATACAAGCCTACTAGGATTCTAAGTTAATTGTTAAGTATCATGAACATCATAAAAAAATTTATATGGGAACTTAGAAATTGATGTGTGTATTTAATATATATATATATATATATATTATCTTCTGTTTCTGTGTTAGTTAACACTATCAACTCTTTCTCTATATTTTATAGGATTATATAATTTTTAATTTATTCTATATATTAAATACAAGATATTTTATTTTGTGTTGGGATATACTTTTAATTTTTTTATTTAATTACATAACAATAAAAATTGATTTTCATAAATAATTTAAATTCTATAGGTTAAAAAAATAATTTAAATTGATTTGAAATAAAAATAAAAAAGGCATCTATATTTTTTTAATCAAAACCATTTTCCTTATTAATACGTTCCATTTTTTTTACGAATGTTTTTATAAAATTATTTTGTTTTTTTTAATAACAACCTATCATAATCTTATAAATAAGTTTTAATTAAAAAAATAAAAGAATAATGAATTGATGATTTTCTTGAAAAAAAATAAATATTTTTTTAGCTACGTTTTTATTCCAGAAAAACTAAAAGCAATTAAAATAATAAATATGGACAAAACTTTTCATGATTTTATTGAAATAAAGATACAAAAGATATCTATTTAATAAAAAAAATTTATTAATCCATCCTCTTTTTTTTTTTTTTGGATACTATTTTATAAAAAATATTGTTTCTTAAATAAAAAAAACTTATCATAATCCTAAACGTAAATACCTTGATCTCGTGCGCAGGGATACTGTTCTTTGAATCAAACTGCCTTCGTTCCTGGGCACGCTGGCAACAAAGAGGAAGCCCAGGTACCAAAATATTAAAACAGTAATACTCCTAAAATATATAGAATTTTGTAGCTCGATAAATGATGATCAAATTAATAGCATACCATTTCATCTGTTTTTATGTATATCTCTTCAGTTCTTTTGGAAACTTCTTCAGCCAACTCATATGGTGTCCAGTTTCTATTGTTAACAATGAAACGTTGAACGCGATTGTCACGCACAAGAAGAAATGTAGCCATGCAATGGCCATAACTTGCTGCCAAGTGCAAAGGTGTATTTCCATCCTCATCTATCGCATTTAGCAGCGGTGCGACGAGCTTCTGGTCCTGTTTAAGTATGTACCTAACCACACTGCCTTTTCCATATTTGGCCGCTACATGAAGAATGTTCTGCCCTTTCTTATTGAGGAATTCTTTTGGATATGGGAATTTATCGAGAAATTCCTTCACTACATCTACAGAGTGACTTTTGCATGCTAGATGGATAGGATAGTTGCCTTCAAGGTTTGTTTCATAAGCACCATCGTGAAACTTCGTTAATAGGAATCGAACTCCTTCCAGAAAACCTATGGATGATGCATAATGCAGTGAATTTCCCAACTCTTCCTCGGTGAGACGTAAGAGCTCTGGCTTTTCCTTTCCAATTTTCTCCAAAATATCTGAAAATCAAAAGAAAATGTTCCAAATGAATATAAAGATGACAGCTTTGCAACAATTGTTTGTATGTAATTCATTTTCTAGTGAGTGATGAAACTGTGATCACCTCTGTTACGTTGCTTGATGGCAGCATGAACAGGGGACTTTCCTTCTGGTAGGGCATCGCCATCTTCACTTTTTATAGGGAACGAAGCTTCCGTTTTCAAGAGAACATCAAGTATCTCTTTCTTATCGCCATTCTCAACAGCCAGATATAAAGGAGACTTGCCATTATTGTTGTTGTAATAGGCCACTTCTGGATCTTTGGAAACTAGGAAAATGGCAAGGTCTTTGTTGCCCTTGATCACTGCATCATGCAAAGGAATGTTTCCCTTTGCATTTGTCTTCCTCATCAAGCTCGGATTCGATTCCACAAGAGATTTAATTGTATGACTGGCCTTTCCTTCTCTGGCAGCAAGATGAAGGATTGTGTCCTTCTGGCTGTTTTGGATGGTGATTAGAGAAGGAAACGTTCCAGCCAGATAAGATGTAATATTGTCACTTCCATAGCTTACAGCTACGTGAAGTAATGAATTCCCACAGGGAGTCACAAGCTTCTCCGCTAAATGTTGCTGGACGCGGCTTTTAAATTCATCAATATTGTCCTGCCTCACACACTCATGTAACTGACTATCTATCATTGCATTTGCCATGTCATCTCTCGGAATCGAGTTTTCAACTATGTTTATGGCTACGCTAGACATAGCGAAAGAAAATGTTATTTTACCTGAATCAGCTATACATATCAGACAGCTGGACTTCTAATTTAAATAGACCAGAAGGAGAGAGCAGCCTTGGCCATGGCTAAAGCAGCATCTAGAAAAGAAAAAGGAAAAGTGGAGAAAATATGAATTATATTAGCATGTTTGTATCTTATATTTTTTAGATATTACCGGTTTGAGTGTCCCAGATCGCAAAACTAATGAAGATTTGCCTAGTCATTAATTTCAGATCTTGAGAAATTAGTTGAGGTCCGTGTAAACTAGTTTGGAAACCCACGGTTACCAAAAAAATGTTTGTTTTTATATTTTAAAAATATTTTTAAAAAAATTAATTTTTTTCTTTAATTTCCTTTAATATTTTTAAATTATTTTAATGTGTTATGTTTAAAATAATTTAAAATAAATAAAATAAATTATTTTAATATATTTTTAAATAGAAAATAATTTAAAAAACAAATATTAGATTGTTTTGTGATAAATGTAAGGGCGTCTTCTTTTTGTTTTTTCTCTGTAGAGTTAATAGATTATGTAAAAATTGTTTTTTAGATATTTTTAAAAATTGTTTTTTAAATATTTTTTATTTGAAATTATATTAAAATAATACATTTTTTTTTATTTTTTTATAGTAACCTCGGTGAATGAAGAGAAAAATGAAAAGAGGAAAATAACTTAGGTGTTTATTAAATTAAATTTTTAAAGCTAACAACATTCAAAAGGATCTGTACTGGGATGCCATCACGATAATGATATGCTGTAATTAAATTGTTAATTATTAGTATTTATTCTTAAGCATTTCAATGGGTTATTGATAATATAAACCGTAACCTCTAATTTTCTCAATTAAAAATCTACTGGTAGTGTTTAATGTTTCTTTTACCAAAGCTGTACGTTTTGGGTAAATTAAATTACCTACGAGTCTGCCTTTTATATTAACAATAAACTAATAATATAAATAGTGAAATGCTGATCAGTTTCTGATTTTTTTTAATATTTTTTTGTTTAAATTGAGCTTTTTTTTTTTTGAACTGTTTATTTATTTATCTTTTATGTCTTTCAGTTTTTTTTTTACTTCTTTCTTTGTTTTTTTCTTTTAATAAATTTTTTTTTGTTTAATTTAGTTTATTAATGTTAAATTATTTTTATTTAGTTATTAGACTTTCATGACACGGATCCCGAGTTTAACAGGTTAACTTGATTTGACAAGTTAACCCAGATTTTTTTTTGTTTTTTTTTCTTTTTAATTAATTTGTTTTGTTTACTTTAGTTTGTTAATGTTAAATTTTTTTCTATTTAGTTATCAGACTTTCATGACACATATCTCAGGTTTGACGGGTTCACCCGGTTTCACTGGTTAACCCAGTTAATTCTAGGTTAACCCCTTCATTTTTTTGTTTTTTTTCTTTTAATTATATTTTTTTTATTTCATTTAGTTTGTTAATGTTAATTTTCTTTATTTAGTTATCAGACTTTTATGACACGGATCCCGGATTTAACGGGTTAACCTGGTTTGATGAGTTCACCTGGAGTTTTTTTTTTTTGCTCTTTTTCTTTTTAATTAATTTTTTTTGTTTAGTTTAGTTTGTTAATGTTAAATTTCTTTCTATTTTGTTACCAGGCTTTCATGACATATATCTCAGGTTTTATGGGTTAACCTGATTTCACGGATTAACCCAATTAATTCTGGGTTAACCCGTCAATTTTTTTTTTCTTTTTAGTTATCAAACTTTCATGATGCGAATCCCAGATTTGACGGGTTAACCCAGTTGATTCAGATTTTTTTTCGTTTTCTTCATTAGTTTTTTTCTTCCGGTGGATTTTTTTCTCTTTGCTTTTTCCTCTTTAATTAATCTTTTTTTTATTTTAGTTCATTAATATTAAATCTTTTTTCTATTTAGTTATCATATTTTCATGACACGAATCCCAGGTTTGACGGGTTAACCTAGTTGATTCATATTTTTTTTCTTTTTCTTCATTAGTTTTTTTTCTTCTTATAGGTTTTTTTTTCTTTTTAATTAATATTTTTTTTGTTTAATTTAGTTCATTAATATTGAATTTTTTTCTATTTAGTACTTATCGACTGATGCCTTTAGTTTTTCTTTTTGTTTTATTGTCATTTTTATACCTTTGACTGTGGATTGCACGGTGCAGTCCACAGTGAAAAGGCTAATGCCTTTTGTTTGTTTTTTTCCTTTTTAATTAATTTTTTTCTTTAATTTGGTTTGTTTATGTTATTTTTTTTTATTTAGTTATAAGACTTTCATGACACGAATCTCAGGTTTGACGAGTTAGCCCAGTTAATTTAGATTTGTTTTCTTTTTTGTCATTAGTTTTTTTCTTCATATAGGTTTTTTCTTCTTTGTTTTTTCCTTTTTAATTAATTTTTAAAAAAAATTTAGTTTGTTGATATTAAATTTCTTTCTATTTAGTTATCAGACTTTCATGACACGAATCTCAGGTTTAACAGGTTAACACAGTTAATTTAGATCTTTTTTTCTTTTTCTTCATTAGTTTTTTTCTTCCTATAGGTTTCTTTTTGCTTTTTTGCTGTTTATATGCCTTTGATTGTGGACTGCACAATGTAGTTCACAGTGAATAGGCTGATGTCTTTTGTTTTTTCATTTTTAATTAATTTGTTTCGTTTAATTTAGTTTGTTAATGTTAAATTTGTTTCTATTTAGTTATCAAACTTTCATAATACGGATTCCGGATTTGACGAGTTAGCCCAGTTAATTCTAGGTAACCCGTCAATTTTTTTTTAATTTAGTTATCAAACTTTCACGATACAAATCCAAGGTTTGACAGGTTAACCCAGTTAATTCAGATTTTTTTTTCTTCATTAGTTTTTTTCTTCATGTTGGTTTTTTTAATTAATCTATTTAATTATCACACTTTTATGAAACGACCTTGCAGCCGGACACACATCCAAGGATATTGGGTCTGGTATTACAGTGAGACCCACTTAAACTTGGGCCATCCAAGTTTAATGTTGTTATTATACTATAAATATTACTCTTGGGTCACGCGTTGTAGCCAAACCCAAGGCTCTTGGGTATAACTTTGCAAAAAAATCTAAAACTTTTAGATTTTAGCTTTTTTATATTTTTTATGCAAAAAAAATAGACCCGCGGCATCATTCGGGTCATGTAATTAGTTTTTGGCTTTTGTCTGACCAGTCGTCAAAGAAGCCACTGATGCTGAATTTTCAGGGAATGCCAGCGAAGTATTATTGGATGAAGGCTATGTTTGTTTTTCGAAAAGTGATTTTCGGGAAACTACTTTTCAAACTTTCCTGTGTTTGTTTGTCATTTGGAAAGTTGGTTAACGAAAAACACTTTCCAGTCAAAGAAAAATTTGGTTTGGTTTCCAGGAAAGTGTTTTCCTGGAAAATTTGGGCGGAAAACACTTTCTGGAAATTGTGAAAAATTTAGAAATATCATATTATTTGCTGATTATATCAAATTTGATCCTTAAACTTTTGATTGTTATATATATTTTTTGTTTTGAATATTTATTTTTCAATTTCATCTCTTAAAATTTAATTTTTATATATATTAACTTTGGTCCTTATTTTTATAATTGTTATTTGCTTTTCCCTTATCATTTTTTTTATTAAAATTTTTTATCTATCAAATTTGGTCCTCATTCTTTTGATTATTACTTATTTTATTTGAAATAATTTATGAAATGTTAATTAAATTATTTTAATTTCTTCATCTTTTATTTTTTTTATTTTTTAGATTTGATTTCTATTATTTTGATTATTATTTATTTTATTTGAGATAATTTATGAAATTATATTTTTTTTCAATTTCATTCTCATTCAACTTTTTAATTTGTAAGATTTGTTCCTTATTATTTTAATAAACTTGAGAAAATAAAACATTAATAAGTTATTTTCCAGCTCATTTTCCATGACATAACCAAATACTGGAAAGTGTTTTCCAACTTATTTTTCATTACACTACCAAACATCGGAAAACAATTCACTTTCCTGAAATTCACTTTTCCAGAATTTACTTTCTAAAAAAAAACTATTTTCCAACAAACAAACGGGGCATAAATTATTTTTATTTGGAAAAAAAAAAAGAAAAAAACAGAAAAAAAAGTCTTAGTCTATGCAACTTGCTAGTCTTAAGTCTTTATTGGACTCGGTCCGTGTTTGATTCGGTCCATATTGATGCAGATGGATGTTCTCTTAGATGCTAGAAAGGGACTTCTTCCAGACACGGATCTTTCATTTCCGAAGTCGGGACAAGAGAAGAGAATAGTTGTCAAGTTACGCTTTCCAATAGCTAATCCCCTCTTGCTTTTGCCAATTTTTAAAGTGTAGAACTTATTTTGATTGATTGTGCAGAACATAAGCGATATTTTTTAAAAATATACCAACTTACCCGAACACTCGTAATCATGGGGCAGGAAGCAAAAGCAGATGTTCTCTTCTCTTTTGCCTTTTTTTTTAATAATAGATATCTAGATCAGCTTAAACATATCTTGATTAATTTTTTAAAACCTTAAAATTAACGGTTATATAAGCATCTAGTGATCTTTCGTCCATAATTGGAACAATTTAGGCCAACAATGTCTTTAATTTGAATAATTAAAGATATCAACTTGGTTGGTCTTAACAGTGTTAAAATGGCCGTCCCAAAATCACCCCTTAAAACAAGAAAAAGGATATCGCCAAGCATTGATACGTTGCATATACGATAAAGTCAACAAACATCGTCCCCCCTTGCTCTAATTTGATGCAATAATGTTTCAAGGTTCATGACATTTGCTCAGGATTTGACATCATTTTCAAGCTTGTATTTCAGACTGTTCCTGTTGCGACCTTTCACCCTATCTTTTGCAACTTTTTGCAAGCTTTGAGACAATTTGTTGAACCGTCTTGTCATTACTGTTCATGGAATCATCTCCAAAAGATATTTTATTCTTATCCTATAATGCATGCTTTTTCTACTCTAGCTTGGCTTCTTTTATTTCCTCTGTATGTATTATGAACTGGATTAATTAATTAGGTCCCGCGTCGTTTTGATCTTTTCTTTTCTTTTATATTTCCATTGTATTTATCTTTCATTCAGTTCCACCTACTTAATGGTGCTGTTTAATATATAATTCACTTGTTTACTATAAAAAAAAAAAAATATCAGACAAGAACGAGGCCGAAATGGCCATTCAATAAAGAGAGAAGCCTCGTGATGAAAGAAGCCCCGCGATCAGTACTAATGACAAGACTGTGTGGCAAGCTTGAAAATGATCTGATCATAGGTGACAATCACGGGGCAGGAGGAAAAGCAGCAGTTCTATTCTCCTTTGCTCTTTTTTTTTTAATCAGCATGGAGGGTTGTTTAAGAGTATATTAATTATTATTATTTTATTAAAATATATTTTTTTAATTTTTTAAAATTTATTTTTAACATCGATGTATTAAAATAATTTAAAAATATAAAAAAATTAATTCTTATAAAACACTGTTTATAACGCAATGGGAATAACTATAGACAACAAAAAAAACTTATCATCAAATGACAACGTGCGACACAATCTGCATTATTGTGTTCTCTTCTGTTGATGGTGGGGTAGTAGTGTTGGCTGTATTTCTTAAAACAAAACCTTTTTTGAAATTGGACGTTCTTTTACCTTGAAAAAAAATCCTGCAGTTCTCTTTTAATCTACTCAAGGGTGATGTCAAATCTATAGCAAATGCCTAATTGAACCTATTAACCTTATTGATTCAAAATAAAGCAGGGATGGGATGATGTTTGTTGATTTTACTATTAATTCAGATTTTAACTGGGTGAGGTGTTTTAATTCAGAATTGTTTTATCCTTCTCACGATAAATTTGAAAATGTTTTTACTAAGTTGTTTTTATTGCTTCGTTTATTGCTTTTCGATTCAAACTTTAAATTGATCCTTCATCGTTCAAGTTTTAAATTGATCCTCCATCCTTAACTTGAGAGGGCATATTAATATATTTATATAGAAAACATTGTAGACATACTATATAAAAAAGTATTATATTCATACTCTTGTGTGGTGCTCTACACATATATATAGAAAATTTTAACTAACCAATAAGTTAAGCTATCCAATTATTGTTAACTTCCACAAATAACAATATCTTAAATTGAATATTTGAATTAATTTTTTTTTAACTGAATCCAACAACAACAAAAGGAGTCTAGTAAATGCAAGCTTAAAAAAAGAGTAGAAGTGCGCATACATTCAATTGGAAACTCGAGAGTTATTACAGGTTCAAATTTTTACCACAATCGGTAGACAGACACAATCCAAGATGTTATCGATCCCAAAATCCTGACCTCTGATCTTACTAATGGTGCTTTCTCTTGAAATCAGAGAGTTTATTAGGCAGCCGCCGGCCCCTAATGTAGATAAACACTAAAAAAAGGCTGTAGTAGAAATAGTGCAAGAGAACATGAAGAAGAACTTTGTTGAAATATAGCGGGATAATCCAAGGAAAAACAAGGAATGCCCGAGCAACGAAAAACATAACGGTCACCACTTCAATGATGATTGTTAACAACCCACCATGGGATATCCTAGCAATGCTCCGAACATCATGACAATTGCCGAACAAACCATGGAGATTGAGAAATCAACTGCAGGGATTTGAAATTTGGGATAATTAAAGTTTGACCAGAGAAGGATTAGAGCTGCCACCAGAGAGGTAGATAAAGCCCCCACATCAATAAATAAATAACCACACAGAAAATTCTCATAAGTGCTGTTGAATTCACTTGAGTTATTGTTATCCCTTAATTGTGGCAATTGTATAGCACCTGCAAAGGTTACACCAGCAACAAGAACTGTTACCACCAGAAGACTCCCTACCATGCTCTTTATTTCCTCTTTTGTTCGTGACATGGGCTGTAGAGTAACGGGGAAAAGCTCAAATAGGGATTTCTTAGGGCGGGCATTGAAGTATATATAAGATCGATGATGTTATCACCTGCATAGAAAGGGGAAAAAAAACTTCATTGTTTTAATGAGTTCTTGGCATTTCCTCAATTGCATCCAAATTAAAGCATTGGCCTTCAAATGCCTTTCCCACAACAAGTTGAATCAATTGGGCTTGAACTAGAAGTTTAAAAGATTAGGGATGGCAAGGAAAAAAGAAGAAGCAATAATACCAATCGTAAATACACAATTCTTATTTCGTCCTTTGGTGATGTCTCTTTTGTATCTAGCTTATTTGAATCAACTACTTTGTCTTAAAAAAAAAATAATAATTATATGTTAATATGCAGTGCTGTTTTTTTTTTGCGAAGTCACTCACGCTATATTTATATTGTGGATAGGATTTTAAATTGGTTTTTAATATGTAAAAAATAATAATAAACATGTACCATGAATGTGTCATGAAAATATTAAATGGAAATTTGAAGGTTAATGGGTGTATTTAATAAAATAAATTAAAAATTATATGATTTAATAAAATATAAAAAAGAGTTGTTAGTGTTAAATAAAAGCTAAAGTTGAAAGTTGAAAGATACATATACATGAAGATATTTGATCTCGTTGCCGAGACAGTTTTAATTTTTTTTATTTAATTATATAACTATAAAAAAAATTTCCATAAATTTTTTTTTATAGGATTAAAACATTTATTTAAATTGATTTAAAATAAACATAACAAAAGGTATCTACATATTTAAAAAAAAAAAAACCATTTTCTTTTTTTTTGACAAATGTTTTTATAAAAATCATTGTTCTTTTTTAATAACAACTTTGTTAGAGAATAATATAAATTATATCTTGAGACCTTACCCAATAGCTTAAGCTATTGGGTTGAGATGGTTTTTTGACATGGTATCAGAGCGTTGATGACCAAGTGGTCTCGAGTTCGAATCTCACCATCTCCATTTATTTGATAAAAATTAAGCACAAAGGTAATGTGGGCCTGTGCAAATTTCAAGTCCAAAGGGCTTTCACTTGAGGGGGTGTATTAGAGAATAATATAAATTATATCCCGGAACCTCACCTAACAGTTTAAGCTATTGGGTTCTTTGACAAACTTCTCATAATCTTACAAGCAAGTTTTAATTAAAAAATAAAATAATAATGAATTGATGATTTGATGATTTTCTTGAAAAATAAAAATAAATATTTCTTAGCTACGAGTAAAAATCTACTGGTAACCTCTAATTTTCTGGATTAAAAATCTACGGGTAGTGTTTAATGTTTCTTTTACCAAAGCTGTTTTCGGTAAATTAAATTACCTACGAGTCTGCCTTTTATATTCTTAGCTATTGTCTGACCAGTCGTCAAAGAAGCCACTGATGCTGAATTTTCAGGCAATGCTAGCGAAGCATTATTGGATGAAATCGCTTTCGTTTGGAAAAAGAAAAGAAAAAAACAGAAAAAAAAGTCTTAAGTCTACGCAACTTGCTAGTCTTAAGTCTAGAAAGGTACTTCGTCCAGACTCGGATCTTTCATTTCCGAAGTCGGGACAAGAGAATAGATGTCAAGTTTCGCTTTCCAGGAGCTAATCCCCTCTTGCTTTAGCCAATTTTTTAAAGTGGAGAACTTATTTTGATTGATTGTGCAGAACTTACCCGCACACTCGTAATCATGGGGCAGGAAGAAAAGGCAGATGTTCCCTTCTCCTTTACCTGTTTTTTTTTCATAGATATCCGCATCAGATATGTACATCGACTAATCATTTAAGATTTTAAAATTTATGATTATATAAATTTTTAGTGATTTTTGAACTGGTGATATCTGGAAAATAAACTCAATATCTGACAAGTTGAGTTACATTCCTCATAATTCTCTTTTTTTTTTTACTAAGATTGATGGTCAAAAAGATTATTAATGGAGTAATTTAAAGTAAGACAGTGATTATTTTTTAAAATATTTTTTATTTAAGAATATATTAAAATATATTTTTTTAAATCTTTAACATTATTACAAATACAATAGAATAATTTTTTTTTTGAAATTATCACAAATCTAAAGCAAATGCCTTGAACCTGTGAAGGTTCAAATTATAGGAGGGATATTGTGAAGATATTTGATCCTGTGAACCTTATTGATTCAAATTAGCTCACTGAGTCGCACTATGCATCAATATTAATATCAATGCAAATTGGATATTCGATATCAATAGCAAAGATTCGAAATTCACTAGTTGGTATATTTTTAGATCTCTCTAGCTCGAAGCTCTCATCCTCTTCCCATTGTGAGATTTCTGCTATTACCTATCTTGCTACTTTGGTTTTGAATTAGTTAAGCAGGATGTAATAGTCTCACGGTAAAATTATTGTAGCGTGCTGTTGCGAATGAAATTATAAAAAATGGAAGAGCATTGGCGAGGAAAGGTATTGGGGTGCTGCCCATGGATTGGCAGGTATTATGAATGTTTTATTGGATGTAGAGCTGAGACCTGATGAGTTTGAGGATGTCAAGGGCACCCTTAAATACATGATCAGTAACTGCTTTCCCAGCGGCAACTACTCTACAAGTGAAGAAGATCGCAAGAGGGATGTTCTTGTGCATTGGTGTCATGGAGCACCTGGAATTGCTCTTACACTTTGTAGGGCATTCATGATCAGCTAACAGTTACCATGACCCCTTTTTTTGTTTTTGTTTTTTTTTTTTATGAAGAAGATTTAGTTTTTATTTAGGATAGTAATTTTTGAAAATTGCCTCATTGGTTAAAGTCTTCAACTACCTTAGCTTAAATACGTTACATATGAGGTTGCTATCCTTATAATCATAGTTATTAAATCTGATTTGAAAATTAACCTGGCCAAAAAGCAGGATTACGGATAACACAGGTTGATTCGGTTAATGTCTTGTGTAGTGTCCTGTTTTTACAGCATCCAGCTTTCACTAAGAACTTACTTGGACTTCACGATCCTATTCTAGTGTCGTACTTGAAGCAATTAGATAATCTTACAAAATCTATTTTAAATTTTATTTATTTATGTACTGTCATCAGAGCCAAAAATATTCATATTTACTAATGTTAAAATTGAGAGTACTCTTAATATATATTTACTAACGTCAGAGTTATGAATATTGACACTAGAATTGAGAGTTATTATGATCCCCCAATATTTACTGACATCAAAGTCAGGGATATCATACATTTTTTTATGTAATATTTATCAACGTTATATTTGTAGTTGAATATTCACTAGCACCAGAGTCAGAAATATTATAAGCACACCATTAAAAGTATAATACCACATGTGGATGGAGAAAATCCCATTACAGAAGAGGCAGGGGAGGGATGCAACACCAATAAAGCAAAGGATATGAACAACACATAAAAGAAACCTAACTCTAATCCTCAGAAGCAAACATTAAAATTGAAAGGTAACAAAAATGAACCTAAAAAAAGCACGAACCATATCCAAACAGGGATCCAAAAGTGCTATAGTTAAACTTGCATATAGAAGGCAAATCTAGAGACATCTGGTGTCATTTTTCTCTGTGGATTGTGCTTGAAAGTGTTTAGTTCCAAACTGAAGATGCTAGTATCAAGTGTCTTTTTAATCAACCTTAAAATCAATCACAACAAAAGGAATTACACTACCTTAACAACAAATGCAAATCAATCTTGATTAGGAGAAAACCACAGACCGAACCCCCCAAGAAAAGCATAAGAAATCTTCATCTTCTTCGACGTGACCTCCCCCCATTTCTCTTTTCTTGCCTAGTTGTTTCAGAAAAGAAAAAAAAGAAGATGAAGAAGCTGATTTGATAACCTGCAAGTTTCCAAAAACTCAGGAGAAAAAATGTGACAGGGAAGCTGCCACGCCCATCAATAAAAAATTAAATTGTTTTTCTTACTACCCCAGCACCATAATAAAGATTCATATCATGATCATACGAAATTGGAATCCTTGATCCAGAGAAGATTAATGTTATAGATGTAATGAATATAGCAATCTCGGCTTCGACAACAGATGTTCGAGGAAGTACAATTACAAACTATTTTTAGCATTGTAAAATTAAGTTTTTGAATAATATGGCTCTAAAAAATTTAAATTAACACCTAGATTATAAAAGCATTCAATAATTTTATATTTTAATTAAAGTGTTGAACTATCATGATATAGATGTTAAGTAACTTTTGAACTACCTATAAAAAAGAAAGAAAGACAGCTTTAGAATTATTAAGTAATGAGCAAATTATTGAACGTTGTCGAAAATGAAAAAGAAGATTAAGTTAAAGACAATGGTTATGTGTTTTAGCTTGCCTCGTGCAAAGATGTTTAAAGCAATAATCACTTTGTATAATTGTTTTTTTTAATACGAAAAGTTGGTGCTAAGATCTAAAGAAATATTAATTTCAATAAAAAGCAAGTATAATTTAAATCAATTTTACAAAGATGTTATAAAATCATGTATATATAATTTTGATATATATATCTTATTATATATATATAATAAGATTATTAATTTATATATCAAATGGGATCTATATATTTTCTTTTTAAATATATTTTATAAATTCACCAAATTATTAATTTACCATCTTGGTTTCAAGTTGATACTATAAAAATATTATTTAATGAAAAATATTAATTTATCAAGGTTATACGGTACTAAAAAGAAAAAGAAAAAGCTTGTTTTTGGAGTTTTGAAAGTAGCGAGTCTAAATTAGCAATTCTTTCAATTATCTAAGACTTTAGGGGCCAATGATGCAATTTACACTATCTAACAAAGTAGTTTAAGCAGATGGTGCATCTGCCACGTTTACATTAGCCAATTTCCAACGCTCAGTACTAGGTAGCAGCTACTAAGCTCTAAACCTTTGACGACAACCTAAAGCAGAGAAAAAAAAAAAATCTCGCTTCAGAACCAGAGGCAGCAATGACTGATCGATTCTTTCCCAACGTAATGCCAAGCTTTGTAACAGAAGATATACAAGAAGAAGATAAAGTAACCGATGAGGATTCTCTCATGAAGCTTCTCTCAATGCCCTACACTTCACTTTCCAAGCAGTTTCAACGTTCTGGTTTGGATCTTAAAGAAACAGTAACAAGAACTTCTCTTTCTTTTGTTTTCATTTCTTGGGTTGTTTTTTCTTTGTTTGGTAATGTTGGCACTGTGTGTGTTTAGTGGGATTTTTGTGTTCTACAGATAGTGATGGAGACATGGGGGTTAGGTGGGCAAGTTGTGCATGATTTTACTCTTTACAGTGGAAATCTTGGCACTGCTTTGTTGCTTTATAAGAGCTATCAAGTTACTGGTAATGAAAATGATCTCTTTCTCTGTTTGGAGATTGTTAAGGCTTGTGATTCTGCTTCTCGGGCTTCAAGGTAGAGTCTCCCTTTCTTGGTGAAGATGTCATGTTGTTTCACTGTATAGTTTGTTTTTGTGATTCAATTTATGGTATGAGCCAATTGGATATGATTTTGGGTTTTGATTATAACTTGTGTAAAACGCAAATTTAAAGCTACTAAAGAGGGGTGGATTCGGTTTGGACATCTGGTAATGTTATTGAATGTGTTTTATAATCTAGGGATGTGACATTTATATGTGGGCGAGCTGGTGTTTGTGCACTTGGGGCTGTAGCAGCAAAGCATGCTAATGATGAAGCATCACAGAGTAACTATCTGAGTCAATTAGGAGAGGTGGCCTTTTTGCTCAATTTTGTGTTATTTTTCATAATTTTGTAAAAAGCAAATTGGTTGTCGGTGAGTATTTATTGATTGTTTATGAAACAGATTAAGCTGTTGAGAAATCACCCTGATGAGTTGTTATATGGAAGAAGTGGATTCTTATGGGCTTGTTTGTTCCTAAATAAACACATGGGGCAGGGGACTGTCCCTGATACGACCATTGTGAGATTTCTGCTATTACCTATTTTGCTACTTTGGTTTTGAATTAGTTAAGCAGGATGTAATAGTCTCACGGTAAAATTATTGTAGCGTGCTGTTGCGAATGAAATTATAAAAAATGGAAGAGCATTGGCGAAGAAAGGAGGTTCCCCATTAATGTATGAATGGTATGGTGAGAGGTATTGGGGTGCTGCCCATGGATTGGCAGGTATTATGAATGTTTTATTGGATGTAGAGCTGAGACCTGATGAGTTTGAGGATGTCAAGGGCACCCTTAAATACATGATCAATAACTGCTTTCCCAGCGGCAACTACTCTACAAGTGAAGAAGATCGCAAGAGGGATGTTCTTGTGCATTGGTGTCATGGAGCACCTGGAATTGCTCTTACACTTGTCAAGGCAGTTAAGGTAAATTTCTCCAGTTATCTAGTTCATTGTAAGCTAATTTAAGCCCCACTGGAGCAAGAACTTGATATTTATGAATGATTCAGATTTTGACCTTTCTCCTTTAGTCATGTTAATGATAGCATTAAATTTGCAAATTCATTGGCAAATGGCAATGGCATTTATTGCATGTGTATGTCTTGATCTCTGAGGTATCCGATATGGCTGAATACATGAAATAAATGTTAAATCTTTGAATTAGATCTTTATTTTTGGTCTGAATCCGAGTAGGTTTTCCAACCGAGTGTAGCCTTCATTTTTGTTAAGAATGTTTTGTGTAGGAAAAGTATACATAGGTTTACTTGAAACTGTAACTTCTGTAGTAGCAAAGTTTATTCCTTCTTTTGATAGCTCTGATCACACATATCAGGCTGGATACTTAAAGACTGAAACTAACTAGATAGCAATATTTTTTCCCAGATCATGTAAAATTATAGGTAGGAGCCCTTTGTCCTTCTGGAAACTACTTTGCCGCAGCTTTATACAAAATTGAAATGTGCAATGCTCAGGTTTTTGGAGATAAAGAGTTTCTGGAAGCAGCTATAAATGCTGCAGAGGTAGTGTGGAACCGTGGGCTGCTCAAGCGAGTTGGAATTTGCCATGGCATCAGTGGGAATGCGTATGTGTTTCTCTCACTGTACCAGCTAACAGGCAACATAGAGTTCTTATACAAGGCCAAAGCGTTTACTTGCTTTCTGCTGGATAGAGCTCACAAACTTATACCGGCCGGAGAGATGCATGGAGGTGATAGCCCCTACTCAATGTTTGAAGGAATGGGAGGTATGGCTTATCTTTTTCTAGATATGATCGACCCATCCAAGGCTAGATTCCCTGCTTATGAACTCTAAAATTTTTCTATGAATATTAGGTCACAGTGGTTGAGTTGAATACTAGGGTAGTTCAGTGCTGTCATTTGAGTTGTATATGAAAATGCAATGATAGAAGTCCGCCTTCAGCCTCGACAATCATGCATTATTTTACATTATACTATGGTATTACTAGTGTGGGGTTTGATCTCCCATCAGGCAAAGAGCCACTTTTGCTTTACATAATGGACGGGTGATCAAATGATATTAATAACAGATTCTCGAATTACATATACCAAGTATAAATGATCATTTAACTGTAGAACTTTCGCATTCTGAAATAATGGAAATCACTAGATATCAACCAAATAGAATGGAGCAAAATGTATTTCAGAAATTATTCTAGCAACCACTGAATATATTAGTACTTCTCCTCCTAACAAAATGGAGCAAAATGTTATCTCAGCGCCAAAGAATAGGATTTATATGTTACTTCTTGTTACTGTGTCACAAAAATCTAAGAGCCCAAAATCAGCTTCAAATCACCCTGGCTCAGACACCACATAAACAGCAAAAACCTTCGTAGAAGGATGGTGGTGAAGAAGTATACAGATCAATCAAGTCCATGATCACTTGGTACTCTTCAGCTGCTGTTGGTTCAGTTCCAGATAAGAGAATGTAGAGACTCTTTCTATCACTGTCGTAATATCAAAGAATTCGCCCAAAAATCTGCATCAGCTCGACCTGGCTACTGACATTAATTAGAAGAAACAGGCATGATCAGCATTCAATTGAGCATTTTATTTTCGTCCTAGCGAGCAGGGAAGTCCTAATGATATGACACCTAACACCTTGTCAGGGTGAAGAATAGCTATAACTTGTATGGCTCCCCACACTGCCTTCAGAAACGTTTTTGATAGTGTTATTAAATTGTACGTAACCCCGTGGCTCTTGGTTTAGGTAAAAGTTGACTTGATGTGATTCGGTTCATCTAACATGTTCCATATAATTTGATTAATTTGTTCAAAACTTAATTTTACTTTTAAAAAATTTCAAGCTAAAAGTTATTATAAGGGTTTTTTTTTTAAAAAAAAATAAACAATAATATTTTGGATTCTTCTGGTCAAACTTATGAAACTCAATCATGATTTAGGTCACTCCATCAAGTTTAATAACTTTGCTGGATGTTGATGCTAGTTGTTTGTAACTCGGTTGTCTTCTTGTTTGTGCTTGTTGCATTAAGATTCTTTTAAGGCGGTTTTTAGCTATTTGTTTTTCTAACGTTCAGAGGAAACAACACTAGGCCTGCAATGATTAACTGAATAAGATATCCAACATGAAGAGGAAACAACATTTTCAATTCATAAATACCTGTGTCCGAGTGCTCTCCGGAGTGCTTCTGTGTTTGCTATAAAACAAATGAAATAGATTTATTGTTGGCATTTTCATTCACATACAGCAATAATTTTTTGAGCTATGTTTAATGAACATATTTGAAGTCAAATCTAAAGTGAATCTCATACACTTTTAAGATTAAAACTTTAATGAAAATTGTTTAATCAAAGTTGGTAATTGTGAGAAATAATTCTAGTAATTACAAGAATGAATTATTTATTCGTTTTGATTCTAAAATCAACTATAAAAAGAAGGAGAAGAAAGAATTTTCTATACTATTTTTTCCCAGATTTTAAACACTCTTTCTTACCTTAGATTTTAGAGTTTTCTTCTCGGTTTGAAATTTGTTTTTCAATCAAAGTTGGTGATTGTTTTTCAATCTCTTTTATATATATATATATATGATAGTTTTTAGTTTTGATTGCAAGTTTTATATAATATATAAAATTGAATATTTATAGCTTAAATAATCAACGTCGAGTATATCCTACATTTCAGTTTATGCTCAACCGCCGCTCACGGAGACATGGAGTCCTACATCATCACACGACTAGTATTGTTGCAAAACATCAAGTATTGAGATGAATCATTAAAACTTTTAGAGAACATTGGCCGAATGTGTTTTCTAGATGGCATCGATCTGCACTCAACCATCCAACAAAAGGTTCCTGAGGAAATACACCACAAGAAGACGATTCATTCACACACCCCAACAACTACTTAGAGACATCGAAGCTGTCTCATTATTAGGACGGGCAGACAAGATTTACTCACGCTAGAGTACATACATGCAGAATCAAGATCAAAAAACAAAAACCTAAAAAAAAAATAGATTTTCTTAATATAATATCAGATTTGAAGAAAATTAAAAATTATGAGTATATATACTTCTTAGAAGAGTTTGAGCACAAAAGATAAGATAAAAACTCATTAATAAAAAAAAAAATCATTCCTACTATTACAATGTTTAACTTCTACGTTGAAAAATATTTGAAAAATAACTAATTTGATGTCTCTGTTTCGTTGTAGTAGGGCTGTATTATTTTAATTAAATTATCGGAGGTTTTTATGGGTGTGAAGCATGTATTCTAATTTTATTTATTTAATTAAATTATTTCATCAATTCAAGTCATCTTATTATTCAATATAATCCCATTTTTAGGATCTCGAAAAACGTTTTGCATAATAAAGCGAAAATTGTCGTGGTGTAATCACTGTCTCCTCCCCAGCAACTCGTGGCTCAGTTTCAATTCGAGAGGACACATTAATGTTAAGGGTTTTTTTCTTTTTCATCACTTTCTTAGAGGATTGTGTTTGTTCAGTACTGTCAAGGAACAAATTAATGTATAAGTAACAAAAGTGTGTTTTGTTGGGTGGATGAAGACAGACAAAATAAATTTATCTTCAAGTTAGTTTTACACAGTATAGAAAAACAAGTTTCTACTGTCTCAAAATATCAACTCATGTATCAAAAATCCAAGCTCAAGAAAAGCTCAAATGAGTCGCATGATGTTTTTAACAAAAAATAGTAATAGCTTTTAATATTATGAGGGCATTTTATGATTGAACTGGACTGAAATTTTATGAGGGCATGCATTTTATAAGCTCATCTCCATATGAAGAGATTAGCATGTTAGTTCCGGTTAAGGTCGGGATCATGTTTAAATTGGATCTAGAAAAAGCTATTTCAATTTATTTTTTTAATTATTTTTGAATTTTTTTAATCAAGTTTTGTTTACTAGGTTAGTTTTAGCTCATTTTTAAACAATTTTGTACATTGTTTTTTATCAGATTAAAAGAGATTAACAAAGTTCAGATTTTTTTATCAGGTGACGTGACATTTTAAAATTGGTTTAGATCCTTTGTAATCTTTAATTTCTGTTTCTTCTCGTTTAATTCAACAATTGCTCATTGCAAATAAAAATAGGAAAAATGGGAAATTAACCAGAATCAGATCTTAAAGATGAAAAAATCTTATTTCAAACATAGTTCTATACAACATATCAGCAAACCACAAGTTGCAAGGCACTTTATATCCCAGCTGGAAACCATCGTAACAATTGAAATGGTCATAGAATATAATCTTCAGTCACAATGTTTGCTTAGGAAGTTAATGATCAGCTCATTCACCTGCTTCGGGAGATTCTCATGAACAAAATGGTTCCCTTCATCAAGGAACACGTTGTCCAAATCCGGCACAAAATGCTTCAGTTGCTCACTTTTTGTGTAGTCCTCCATACCTGCAAACTTTAGGAGATAGTCCTTCTGGCCATTGATCATTAATGTTGGTGCTGTAACTTTTGGATCGGTAATTCCACAATCTATGCCTAAAGACCTGCATGAATTCCATGCCATATCCCTCTTAGCGTAGTTTTGTTTACATAAGAATACAGCATCCTACACGACTTTACTGGTTACCTGTAAGGAACCTGTAATGCAAAACGAAATCCAGACTTCTCGTATAATGATGCATAAGCTGCAAGATCTTTTTCGGAGAACCACGGTGGCAGAGGAGTAGATGGGTCAACCAAGTCCATGATTTCCTGGTCATCTCTAGCTGTTGGTGGTTCAGTTCCAGAAAAGAGAATGTATATGTTTCTTACCACTGTCTTAACATCTAAGCGTCCGAAATCTGCTTCAGCTCTACCTGGTTCCTGTGTTTATTTAGAGAAAACAGGCAAGATCAACAATGAATTGTAATTATCATTATCACCAACAACTCACTCTAAGATCTGAAAGGCAAGTATCGAATACTGGAGATAAATGAATCGTACCTGCCACCTTGTTATGTAGAAACCTGATGGCATGAGATCATTTCGAATACAATTAGGACCTGGTAGCAAGAAAGGAATACCGAGGGACACAAGACCTGAAACCCTCTCAGGGTGCACAACAGCGACTAGATATGCTGTTATAGATCCAAAATCCTTCCCAATAAGAAAAACCTGGTGCCAACATCAAAGCATTACATTTATGTATATATGCACATAAGATCAAAATTGGAAGTTTTTTTATGGTTTTCGACTCTTTGTTGCTAATTGAGATTCTTAGGAGGTTTTTTTTTTTTCACTTTCTGTTTTTCTTCCAAGTACTTCGCGAGCAATTAATAGGCCTTCATGATGAACGGCAACAGATATCCAACATTTAGAGAAAAACACATTTTCTATTCATATATATCTGCGTGTGTCTGCAGGACTTGCCCTTTCTAATGTTAAAATTTGCTGTGATGCTATTGAACTTGATTTATTCTTGATATTTTCACATATAACTCGTGCTAAATTACCAATCAAGTGAGTAATAAAAAGAATTAACAGAAACCTGTACAATGAAGAATCCATTTTTAATAAGCATGGCAAGATAAACATGCGGGGTCTGAATTTGAGATAATGGTTAATTTGCGCATCATCCTCAAGGCAATTTTTTTTAAAAAAAAACATTTCTGCTCAATTACCCCCACAAAAGATTCCTTAGGAAACAGGCCAAAAAGAGACCTATAATATGCAGTTAATAGAAAAATGCCAAGTTCGCATCATTAAAAACCAGAGAAAAACTCTGATTATAACCTTGTTGATGCCAAGTGTATCAAGAAGGGCAACAACATCATCAACAAGGTCCATGAAGTTCCCTTTCTCTGGTTCAGCTGGCTGTTCAGATAGCCCATAGCCCCTAAAATCAATAGCTATTGCTCTATAACCAGCAGCTGCAACAGCATTCATCTGGTACCTCCATGTGTACCATATTTCAGGGAATCCATGTAAGAACAACACCACCTTGGGACCTGTTAATAAATGAACATGATCAGCCATGAAGAAATAAGTTACAATATGAGAGGAAACATTTGGTATTTGACTAATACCGGTGCCAATCTCTGCCACATGCAGTTTTAGCCCTCTTACTTCTACAAGGGTGTGCTTGATCAGATCCATGATTGGGAGAGAGAGTGTTTGTATGTGTGAGAGAGATGGGTGTTTCAATGACTTGGGATAAAAGAGATGATCATTAAATAAGTGAGTGACCAGTAAACTGTTGATGGTGTCGGTGAAACCGACAAAGAGTCGATAACAAAATGGGATAAATGACCGAACAACTTTTCTACTTGCGGGCTGGTCTGGTTCAGTTTGGCAATAAGAAAAACTAGGGTAATTATTTTTTGTTTGGTTTAGTTTTTATTAAAAAAATAACCAAACTAAAATTTTTTTTAATAAAATCAAAATAAGTTCAAATCAACTGATTTCGGTTCGGTTCGGTTTTTTAGGATAAAAACTGGTTCAAATTGGTTTGGCATGGTTTGGCTCAGTTTTAGCTTGATTTTTTGGTTTGACTCGATTTTTGGGTTTCGATTCGGTTCGGTTCGGTTTTTTCCGTTTCAGGTTTATAAAACCAAAACCAAACCTGTCAGTTTTTTTTAAATTTTAATTGGTTTAATTAGGTTTTTTTTACTATTTGATTTTTTTAATTTTCTTAATTTAATTAATTTTTTAATTTTTTTCCTTACCATTTAAAAAAAAAAAACCACAACAAAAGAAAACTGATATCAATCTCCCAATCATGGACCTTCCAAAGAGTCTTATATCAGTCTCCTTCTTGAGCTTGTAAATCCAACCTTACGTTTAAGGAAAGACTAGCAGTGTACCGCGCTAGGCGGCAGTGTTTATATATATATATATATATATATATATATATATATATATATATATATATATATATTAAAAATGTACATGTACAAAAAAAAAAAAAAACCTGCGCCTAAAGTAATTGACCGGACTAGAAGAAATAAGTCATTTTACATTTTAATTAAATGATAAAAAAAATAATAACAACAAATAGATTAAGGATGTAATTGAAAATGCGGTAGAAACTGGATTTCAAAAAATTTTATTTTAAAAAAATTAAAATAACTTTATTTTAATATATTTTTAAATAAAAAATATTTTGAACCGTTATCATTACTACAATTCCATACATGCCCTAAATTAAAAAAAAATTGATATCGATAATATGGGAAGAAATCATTTTTGATGTAGTTGGGCTTGTATTAATATGTGATTTTGGAAAGTTAGATATGAATATGTAACAACTAGATGAAGATCTGTTCTAAAAAAATTATGTGGATGACCTAGCAGATATATTTATAGACCAGTTGGATAGGTTTAAGTCCAAGAGAAGATCTGGTCACACCAAACCAGAATAACAGCTAAAAAAGATCATAACCTTTGATCTAACTGATAGAATATGCTAAAATTTTTACAAGAGTTTCGAAGGCCATTTTCCCTAGAGAAAATCATGAAATCACTACTTGGACTATTAGATCTTTAGATTTTGAAAATCTCTCATCAGGGCTCTGATTTTGTTTGGCAGTTTTTATGATTTTTCTTGTCATTTTCCGATTTCATGCTTCTTTCCTTTGTAATTTTGGTTTTTTTTATTATTTTTTCTAGTTGATGTAGGGTTTTTGGCCTATTTAAAACTTTGTAAACCTCCTCAAAGATCATTATTCTAGAGAAAATAAAACCTTTGAACTTTTCGCTCATTAAAATTCATATGTTCTTTCTTTGTTTGTTATTGTCTTTAGCTTCTGCATGCATCGTTTTTTTAGTATTTTCTATATTTGTTATAAGTTCTGTTGACATTACACCTAATGATCTTCAATAACCTTCAATTCTACGTTTGCTTATCTTTTGCTTTTGTTTTTCAGGTAAGTGAGATAATTTTTAATGTACATGTAATATAAATAAATTATATATATTGAATATATGATAAATACGAATAACATTCTTGAATATCTATATATGTTGATTTATTTCCAAGTACTCATCAGTTTCTTGAATATGTATTCGTATTCTATTGAATTGAATTTTATTTGATATAACATTTAGTTAGCTTAGATAATTACATAAATATCTATTATGTCTTGATATCAGACTTGTCAGAAACTCCATAATAAAAGAGGATAGTTTGTCTTTGTGCACATCATATTTGTATACCTAGCTGGTGAAAGAGACATCAATCCATGCACGATTGATCATCTCACAATACTCTGTTTCATATGTTATCTGATATGATATGTATTTCATTATCATATGCTAATATGCTTAATGCATATATATGAATGTATGTATGTGTGTGTGTGTGTGTATAACTTAGAATTTATAATATCTAAGATATTATATTAAATATTATTTATATTAAAAATAATATAAATTATATATTATAATTTATTAAATTTAAATAATTTTTTAATATGACATCATAATTTGAAACCTCGGAGCACGGCTTCGATATTGTCAGTTACATATCTAAATCCGGGTCATAAAATTAAAATTTCTTTATGGTAAACTGCCGCTCACGGAGACATGTAGTCCTACGTCATCACAGGACTAGTATAGTTGCAAAACATCAAGTATTGAGAGTGTGTTTGGTATTGCGGTAGCGGTTGTGGTTGTGATTTGAAAAAAGTTATTTTATAAAAAGTACTTTTAGTTGAGGTTGGTTTGAAAAAATAGGTATTTGGTTAAAACTGTGGTCGAAATTGAGGTTGAAGAA
Source organism: Populus deltoides (assembly GCA_015852605.2). NCBI lineage: Eukaryota > Viridiplantae > Streptophyta > Magnoliopsida > Malpighiales > Salicaceae > Populus > Populus deltoides. The sequence continues at coordinate 16,157,861 of CM027582.2, forward strand.
AAAATAGTTTTAATATGTTTGGTTAAGAATGCTTTTGAAATTGAGGTTATAAAATAATTTTAAAAAATGTATATTAATATTGATGGTTTTTAATTTAAATATTGTGAATTTAATATTGCTATTACATCATGAAATAAATCACTTTATATAAAAAAAATTTACTTTAACAAAAAACTATCTACAATTTCATTATGTATAAAATTCATCCGACAAGAACTACAAAATTAGATAAAATATTATCAAGAATAAAATTAAGATTACAGTACGAGTAAATTTAATTCACCTTAAACTAATTTAAAAAAAACAAAAAATTTTTTTTTTCACGTTCACATGAACAGTACGAGTGAAATTAATTAACTACACTGATTTAAAAAAAAAACCGATTCAGCGAATAGTGGAGGCATGCCTCCACTGTTAAAAAAACAAAACAAAAACTGTTTAGTGAACAGTAGACTCAGTTTGACCGCACAAAAAGCAGCAAATTGCTGCTTTTCATTTTCCTGCATCTCGCACGCAATAAACTGGGGGACCATGTACAGTAAACAATTTTTTTTCTTAACCAAACACTTGCTCAATATATTTTTGAAAAAATACAACCTCTATCTCGTAGCCAAACGGCATCTGAGATGAATCATTAAAACTTTTACAGAACGTTGGCCAAATGTGTTTTCTAGATGGCATCTGCACTCAGCCATCCAACAAAAGGTTCCTGAGGAAATACACCACAAGAAGACAATTCATTTACACACTCCATCAACTCCTAATTACTGACAGGCGAAGCTGTCTAAAAGGACGGACAGACAAGATTTATACTCACGCTAGAGTACATACATGCAGAATCAAGATCAAAAAATAAAAGCAGAAAAAAAAAAGATTTTCTTAATATAATAACAGATTTGAAGAAAATTAAAAATTACGAGTATAAATGCTTATTAGAAGAGTTTGAGCACAAAAGATAAGATAAAATGGCCAAAAAATATGATAACTATATAAACCCTAAAAACTCATTCATAACAAATATCATTCCTACTATTACAATGGTCAGCTTCTATGTTGAAAAGTATTTGAAAAATAACTTGTTAGATATCTCTGTTTCGTTGCATGACTGTACTATTTTAATTAAATTATCGAAGGTTCTTATGGGTGTGAAGCATTTATTCTAATTTTATTTATTTAATGAAATTATTTAATCAATTCAAGTCATCTTATCATTCAATATAAACCATAATATATATATATATAGGTAATTAGCAAGCTTCATGATAAATTGAATCCCATCTTTCAAATGCCAAAAACTTTTTCGTAACTTTAAATGTTATGCTTGTTGCTTGCCCCCCTCGATACAAAAGGTATCCTAAATTGCGCATCATCCCCAAGGCAAGGCAATGCAAGTTAGATAGATAAAAAATAATTCACAAAAAAACTAAATGAAAAGATTAAAATATCTCTTTATGCATGGGTTAATCTTTTTAATTGAGGGGATAAATTTGATATTTTACTGTATTTTGAAAGAAAATGACCAAAATAGCCTTTTAAGCCAGTTTTAAAATCTCTGATCTAGAGGATAATAAAGTCACTCCACTCTACTTGGAAAAGGCTAAAAATACAATTATACCCCCAACGCAATTTTTTATGACAAATGCTCCAAGTAAAGATAAAATGTTTCTTATTCCCTGTCCATCTCCATCTTTATTACCATTCAACTTCAACTCCTACTCCTACTCCTACTCCTACTCCATTGTCACCTGTTACACTTCTTCCTCTTCTAGTGCAACCAATAGTGGTGGGAGACAATGAAAAAGTGGGTTCCTTAAGAAAAAGTAATAGATTTCTTGTATAGATTAATTTCTTCTTTATGAACTTTCGCATCTGACTATATTTTATGGATGTGCCCTTTAAGCACTTGGATGTTCTACGGTAGCTCGGCAAGCCAAGAACAGTCAGAATTTTGTGGTTGAAAAGTAGGAAAGAAAACTTGCATACTGTTGGGGTTAAGATTTATGGATAAATATCGTGGCTATGTATGATATTGGGAACCCCTTTATACTTTCTGTTTTGTACCGAGGAAGAGAACGGAATGATGCCATTCTGGTTTCCTAATCTTTCTGTGTTTTGAGTGGATTTCCAAGGACTTCTTGGGTTCAAATTAATGTTCCCAAAATGCAAGCTCCCTAGTCAGATGAGAAAACACGATGAAAGGAGAGCTGAAAACAGATCCTTCAGCTTTGTTCCTTAAGCTACAATCACTATCCTGATCTCTTACCAGGAAGGGATTTATCTTCAGAGAATCCTTTGGATTCTTGGATCAGATGTATCCAGTTACATCCGTTGCTCACTGAAATGCAATAAAATGGGAAAATAAACCAGAAAATTCTTATTTCAGTTCACAGCATCAAGTCTTGCTATATAAGCACACTTGAGGAAAGACCTTTTTATTATCGTGAAGGGATAACATTGCATAACTTCAGCTGCTCATCGATACTTGTCTTCACTTGCTATGTTTGTTGAGGAAGTTGATCATTATCTCATTCACCTGCTCTGGAAGTTTCTCATGAACAAAATGGTTCCCTTCTTCCAGAAAGACACTGTCCAAATCTGGAACTATATGCTTCAGAAGGTCACTCTTTATGTAGTCTGCCATACCCGGGAAACCAAGCACATAGTCCTTCTCACCCATAATCAGCAATGTTGGTGCCAAAACTTTTGGATTAGTTATTCCACAGCAATCTATGCCCATAGTCCTGCACAGAAACTCTTACATTGATGAGAGCGATGGCCTATCTTTATCTAGGACCAAAATAGTGGAAATCAAAGTGGATAAACATACAAGTTTTTCTATCCTAGTATCTTCCTGTATTATTCCCCAAAGGGGACTTGAATGGTTACCTATATGGAACCTGCAATGGATACCGAAATCCAGACTTCTCGTACAAGGATGCATAAACTGCAAGATCTTCTTCAGAGAACCATGGTGGTAGAGGAGTTGATGGGTCAACCAAGTCCATGATCTCTTGGTTCTCTTTAGCTGTTGGTGGTTCCTTTCCAGAGAAAAGAACGTAAATGTTTCTTACCACTGTCTTAATATCGAAGCGCCCGAAATCTGCTTCAGCTCTGCCTGGCTCCTGAGAATGTTTAGTACTTACAGGTATAATTGACATAGAATGGAAGTCCCATTGACACCAACTTGTTACTAAAGATTGCGAAGGAATTTATTAAAATACAAGACTTTATTGACATACCTTCCACCTATTGCAGTAGAAACCTTCAGACATCAGATCAGTTCGGACACTACTGGGACCTGGTAGCATGAAAGGAATACCTAGAGATACCACACCGGAAACCCTTTCCGGGTAGAGAACAGCTACCATGTATGCTGGAACTGATCCCAGGTCCGTCCCGATGAGAAAAGCCTGCTATCAATAACCGAAGTCAAGTATACCTTACATTTCAGTTTAATTATGCTCACGAGCAAGCTTTAAAAACTGACTGAATTTTTCAGGTACCATCCCACAGCAAGCAGGACTGAACATGTTCACTAAAATTTAAAGGACAAGTTAATATTTGTCATTAATTTGAATCAAGGCATGGGGTGCTTAAAAAGTAAAAAAGATTAAGAAATGACATTACCTTACTGATGCCAAGAGTGTCAAGAAGGGCAATCGTATCCTCAACAAGGTCAATGAAGCCCCCTTTCTCAGGTTCAGCTGGAAGCTCCGAGAGTCCATAGCCCCTAAAATCATACGCTATTGCTCTATATCCAGCTTTCGCAACAGCAATCATTTGATACCTCCATGTGTACCATATTTGTGGGAATCCATGCAGGAACAACACAACCTTAGGACCTGCAAACAAGATTCCACCACTAAAATTACTAACTGTGATCAATAAATGAAGAAACGAAATCAAAGAAGAAGTTCTAGTACTGATGGTTTGCAGTACCAGTGCCAATCTCTGCCACATGTAGTTTTAGCCCATTTACTTCCACATGTGTGTGGTTGATATGTTCCATGTTTCAAAGAAGATATGTGAGATAGAACAGAAATTTGTTCAATGATTGATGGCCTTGAATTATTAAGAACATTAGGCAAACAAACAAGATGGGTTGACTTAAATATCACACTAAGCTGCTACTATTACCATTGTGACTCCTACCTTGAAAAACACCACTTGTAGCACTTGGAAAATATATATTAGCATAAATTATGTTTAGTGTTTTTATGGGTATGAAACAATGTATTCTAATTTTATTTACTTAATTAAATCATTCAATCAATTCAAGCCGCTTTATTATTCAATTTAATCCATACATTACAGCACGGAATATAAATAATTTATAAGCCTGCTAATAAATTGAATTCGATCTTTCCAATGTCAAAAACTAGTTGCTAACTTTATTATGCTGGTTGCTTGCCTTCAATACAAAAGATATTCCTCGTAGAAGGGAGAAGATTTTCTAATGATACGTCTCTATGTTGATAATATGATTTATGCAAGAACAAGTAAAGATATTTTCTTAGCATTCAAGTAAAGCAATTTCTAGAAAAAAAATTTATTTTACAAGAAAAGCACGCTACAAATCTCTTAAAGAAATTCAACATATCAAAGTGTAAACCTATAATATCTCTAATAACAGCAAATGAGAAATTATTGTTGGATGATGATGTAGCAAAAATTAATTTAAAGTATTTCAAAAACCTCGTTGAATCTTTAATCTACTTCACAAATTCAAGACCTTATATACTTTATTCTGTGAGCATTATCTCCAGAGTTATGAAGAATTCCAGCAAACTTCATCTTGTAGTAGCTAAGAGTCATCAATATGTGCTGATTGATCATCCCATAATCTGGAGTCACGTGTCCATCGTGCTTTGATTTTCTGATGATCCTTATCTTATGATATTTTTTGTTATATCCTGTTTGTAAAACTTTTTTGTAAGAGCATAAAGTTAAATTTGTATATGTTTTTCTTTATTTTATTACCTTGTATGTGTATATTGAACATTAACTACTCTTTAAGTTATTGAACTCATCCTCTTGTTATTTTTTTTAACTTATAGTTTGGTTAGCAGGTTATTTTTATTGAACTTTCAGAATTTTTTTTTGTTGGTGTAATTAATGTTATTTCTTTATAGATTGTTAGCTCCAAAAATTACTGAAAATCTACTAAGATAATTAGTTTATATTATGAAATTAATTTTGTTATTAGTGTTCATACAACTCTAATTAAGTTATAGACTCTAATTAAGTTATAGAGAAAAAATTTGTATATGTGTTGAGGTTCGCACATGTATGAAAACTTAAAAAGAAACTTTTTCTATGTGCGGATCCAGATTTTATGTCGTGACAACATGGTTTGGACACCATGATATAAAAGCCATTTATTCTTCTATTTGTGTGGAAGTCCTATAAAGCCAAATGCAACTCATTCTGTATTGTACCTCGCATGGAACAGGATGATGCCACCTGTCTCTGTTTTGCACTGGACTTGTTGGATTCAAATGTTTGAAAAAATTCAGTTTCCTTGCCAGATGATCAGAAAACATGCTGAAAGGAAAAAGGAAATAGATATTTCAGCTTTGTTCTTTAAGCTTCAGTCAGTGTCCTTATCTTCAGATTTCTTTGGATTCTGGACTTGGTTTTTTTCCAGTTAGATTCATCACTCACTCAAATGACAAAATGGGTACCAACAAAAATCTTATTTATGAACACAACATCAAGTCTCGGAAATTAGCACACTACAGGAAAGCCAATTTATTATTGTGAATGGATATCATTGCATCTCTTCGGATGCTCATAGATAGGCCTCTTTAGTTACTATGTTTGTTGAGGAAGTTGATCATCAACTCATTCACCTGCTCTGGAAGTTTCTCATGAACAAAATGGTTCCCTTCTTCTACAAAGACGGTTTCCAAATCTGGAACTCTATGCTTCAGTTTGTCACTCTTTATGTAGTCTGCAATGCCAGGGAAACTAAGAGCATAGTCCTTCTCGCCCATAATCAGCAACGTTGGTGCTACAACTTTTGGATTAGTTATTCCACAGCAATCTATGCCTAAAGTCCTGCACAGAAACTCTAACCATTAACGTTCACTGTTATTACTCTCTAGAGCTAAATGCTTTGGTTTTCAATCCCAGGAGTGTGCAATTAGCAAGAAAAATGGAATTTTCTTTATCATTGCCTAGAATAGTTTGAGTCACGTGATGACAACGTAATTAAATAGCGAATTTTTTCAAATTTTTCCATCTTTCTAGCCATTGGAGGTTAATTTTCTTTAACAGGGAGTTATATGGTTACCTGTATGGAACCTGCAATGGATACCGAAATCCAGACTTCTCGTACAAGGATGCATAGACTGCAAGATCTTCTTCAGAGAGCCATGGTGGTAGAGGAGTAGACGGGTCAACCATGTCCATGATCTCCTGGTCCTCTCTAGCTGTTGGTAGTTTAGTTCCAGAGAAGAGAATGTAGATGTTTTTTATCACTGTCTTACATCAAAGCGCCCGAAATCTGCTTCAGCTCTGCCTGGCTCCTGAGAATATTTAGACATTGCAGGCATGATTGATATACAATTGAAGTTCAATTTCTACCAACTTAAAACTCAAATAGTTTTAAGGAAATTATCAAATGTAAGACTTCGATGACAATGACAATATACCTGCCACCTTTTGCAGTAGAAACCTTCGGGCATCAGATCAATGTCATCACTGGGCCCTGGTAGCCTGAATGGAACACCTAGTGATACTAAACTGGTAACCCTCTCCGGGTAAAGAACAGCTATCATGTATGCTGGAAATGATCCCAGGTCTGTACCGACTAGAAAGGCCTGGCATCGATGCAGGTATATATTACATTTCAGTTCATGTATGCGCAAGAACAACCTAAAAGTTTCTTTATGGTGAACTGCAGCTCATAGAGATCATCTTTGGCGCTTCCCTACATGGCCTTGACTAATTATCTGCAACATTTATCTCAACATCTAGAGATGTTACACACTCAATTCACCTAGTGTTATGCCTGTTTCTGAACCTTTTGTTTTTTAAACTACAGTTGTGCAGTAGATTGGTCAAATCTTTTTGCTTGATGGCATCTAAACCAAGCATCCCTCAAAGGTTCCTGAGGAAATACACCCAACAAGACAATTCATTTACTCACCCCAACATCTCACCAGAGACTTGTCGGGCTATGATATAAAAGGGTACCAAAAATCATTAGAGCATCTGGTGGAACCATCAACCTCTATGATTTCAATTTGGCTGAACAGAACATGCCAAGTTTACCAAGATTCGTCCAAGAATTTGCAGGTAACGTCCCACAGTCCACAGAACTGACCAAATTTTATTTCAAATTTAAGGGGAAAATGAATATTTATGTGATTAATTTGAATCAAGATTCATGGCATGAGGTGCTTAAAAAGCATAAAGATTAAGAAATGCCATTACCTTACTGATGCCAAGAGTGTCAAGAAGGGCAATCGTATCCTCAACAAGGTCAATGAAGCCCCCTTTCTCAGGTTCAGCAGGAAGAACTGAGAGTCCATAGCCCCTAAAATCATAGGCTATTGCTCTATATCCAGCTTTTGCAACAGCAATCATTTGATACCTCCATGTGTACCATATTTGTGGGAATCCATGCAGGAACAACACAACCTTAGGACCTGCAAACAAGACTCCACCACTACAATTACTAACTGTGATCAATAAATGAAGAAACGAAATCAAAGGAGAAATTCTGGTGATGGTTTGCAATACCAGTGCCAATCTCTGCCACATGTAGAATTAGCCCATTTACTTCCACATGTGTGTGGTTGATATGTTCCATGTTTCACAGAAGATATGTAAGAGAGTACAGCAATTCGTTCAAATGATTAATGGGCTTGGATTATTAAGAACATTAGGCAAACAAACAAGATGGGTTGACTTAAATAGCACACTAAGGTGCTACTATTACCAGGTGACTCCTATCTTGAAAAACACCACTTGTAGCACTTGGAAAATATATATTAGCATAAATTATGTAAGTGTTTTTATGGGTATGAAGCAATGTATTCTAATTTTATTTACTTAATTAAATCATTCAATTTATTATTCAATTTAATCCATACATTCCAGCACGAAATATAAATAATTTATAAGCCTGCTGATAAAATTGAATCCGATCTTTCCAATGTCAAAAACTAGTTCCTAACTTTATTATGCTTGTTGCTTGCCTTCAATACAAAGGATATCTCAACGGAATCTTTAGGATCTCAAAAAAATTTTCTTTTTTTAATAAGTGTAATTATATTAAAAGAAAAATTATACAAAATACTAGGAGCATACTTCAAAAAATACAAAGCTCCGTTACTCAAATCTAAATGACGCTAGACAATAAAAAACAAAGTAAAAGCTAAAGAAATCTGAAAATTTAAAAAAACAGACAAAGCAACAACATTGTCACGACCCCATTTTTAGAATTAAGGTCCTCTTCATATTTTTATACATTTACATATAAACTTTTTCTTTTTCAGATTTTGATACAGAGGATGTACCAGAGAGTACAGCAATGACTTAAATGATTAATAGCACTGAATTATCAGTAAGATAAGGAAATCAAACAAGTTGATTTGACTTATTTAGCCAGTTAATGAGTGATCAATTACCAATTATCCGAGGACTAAAATACGATGATGGACGGACAAGATTTACTCACTTTAACCTGAATAGGATATATACCTGTAGAATCTTATCTCTCCAATGCCAAAAACTTGTTTCTAAATTATTGTTCATGTTTCTTGTCCTGGATACAAAAGGCATCCCTAAGGAATCTTTTGGATCTCAAAAAGGTTCATTATATAAAAATAACGCATGGTTTTTTCCCTCATCAATGGCCTCTAAAACTTATCACAGATGTTTTGTAGTTTTATCCATCGAGAACAATAGCACGAGGAAGATGCAAGCCAGCTGGTGAATAGTACTGTTCATTTGGTTTTTTGTGGTTGGAATGGTGAAAAGATTAGAAAAATGCAGTACAGCATGCAAGTATATCAATTTGGTTAGCTTAGGTTTATTTCCAGAACCCAGAAATGATGGCAAAAGTCACTTCTCAGAGCAGATCCAAAATACCCTAGACCTCGTTTCCACAAGTCATGCCATGCAACCCACAAAATGCTTTTTATTTTTTTAGGTAATTTATGCCTACATCAAGAATACATTTGTAAACATATGTAATTGTTGAATCAAGAACCGGAGAGAGATTTGAAGTTTTGAATCCACAAGAGTTCATTAAAATTGGTATGAGTACATTTCAGATAGTAAGTCAGCAAAGAAACCTTTTTTTCTACAATTCTCTAGGAAATACAACTTTCTCATAGATTTCAAGCTAAACCGAGCCTAGAATAATAGATGAGCACATCATAAAATCCCAGGAATGAATTTGAATTGAACACCAAGAATGTGACTGGTAGAAATGTCATTTTTGCCACCTTAGCCACAAATTTACAGGTAGTTCTGGTTGCAAATAACCATAGGTGTCAGTCCAAATCGTTTGAATTGGATCAAGCACAAATCCACAAGCAATCATAACCTAGTTGCTGAGTCTTGAGCACAAATCCACCTGCAATCATAGTTGTTGAGCTGCGAAAGTTGGGTGATTAGGCTCATTAAAACAACCTTTCAGTAAGTCATTGTTTCTGCACGAGATGCACGACATCTCCAAGCTCTACTTCACTTCCTTGCCATTCATGCTCATCCTTAAATAGAAGTTCAATCTGCTCCAATGACTTCCCTTTCGTCTCTGGAACAAGTGCGTAAACAAAAAGGACTGAAATAGCTGAAATTCCAGAAAAGACAAAGAATGTTCCACCAACAGAAATTGCACGGGTAACGGAGAGGAAAGACATGGCAACCAAGCCACTGCACACCCTATTCCCTACTGCACCAAGTGCAGCCGCTTGAGCACGTAGCCTTAGAGGGAAAATTTCTGATGTCAAGACCCAGCAAACAGGGCCAATTCCCACCGAAAAGAATGCAACATTTGAACAAACAAAAAGAATTGCCATTGCAATCCCAACCTGCCCTTGCCCAATAAAAGTGAGAGTAACACCAATGCTGAACAAACAAATAGTCATCCCAATTGTACTTACATAGAGCAAAGGTTTTCTCCCAAGTCTGTCAATGAGAAATATGGCAACCAATATGAAAGCGGTTTTCGAAACACCTACAGCAACGGTTGCAGCAAGAAGCTTTGACTTATCCTGAATACCAGCTCCTTGGAAGATTTCAGGGCTATAGTAAACAGTTGCATCTATTCCGGTGATCTGTTGGAAGCATTGGATTCCAAAACCAGTGATCAGCATTCGGCGAAGAGTAGGTGAAGGGCTCAACATTTCACGCCACACAGCTTTCTCTTCATACTTCTCAGCTGAACCAGTTCCAGCAGCTAGTAAGATTTCTGCAAGTCTCTCCTCCACTTCTGCCTCATTGTCAATTGTCTTTAACAGCACTGTTCTTGCTTCTTCAACTCGGTTTTTCATGACCAACCACCTTGGTGACTCTGGGATTATGAAGAGTGCAGCTCCAATGAAGAATGAGGGGAGAATTCCGACGCCAAGCATTACCCTCCAGCTTATATGTTCTGGAAGACCTGAAAATGCAAAGTTCGAGACATAACCGAGTAATATCCCGAGGTTTATGAAAATCTCTGGGAAGGAGGTAAGAGAACCTCTAGTAACACTTGGTGATATCTCAGCAATATAGATTGGGGCAATCATGACACCAAACCCTATTCCAATACCAGCCAAAAATCTTCCTATTATTAACACTTCGAAAGAAGGAGCAAGTGTCATTGTAGCTGCACCTGTTTGAAAGATAATGGCTGCTAAAGCCATTGTCCATTTCCTACCAATAATATCCGATGTTCTTCCACCAGCTAAACTACCAAAAAGTGAAAGAATGCTTAAACACCCAATAAGTACTTCTTCCTGTACCTCAGTTATCTTTAGATCTTCTTGAATGAATATGATTGCTCCACTCATGACACCGACATCTGCAGATTGAAAAACATAATCATAAACAATAAATTAGTTTTCCATTATAATGATCAAAGATAAAGTGTTACAAGAATCTTAATCCAAACATAACAACCTACCACCCACCCTATTGGAAATTCTAGATCACCCTTGATTCAATAATTACAAGTATTAACCATTCTTCAATCATGAACAAAGACACTCAGAAAACAACATTAGCTTTGTCAGTTCCATCTGATTCATAAATTTTGATTACTATTAATGCATCTTGAATTGAAAAAAAAAGGAAGGAAATTTAATAGATTGACTTCCACAAGATTTGAACTTTAGTTTTCTGCTAATTCACAAGCACAATGTCCGCAGAAGATTTTATGAACTTTCCAAAAAATGAAACAAAGCAGTTTTTTTTTCCCCCTACTAATTAAGCATGGAGGGCTGGTCAAACCAAACAATCAAGAACAAATATCAGCCAAACAAAATGAACTAAGACAACAGAAACAAAAACAGCAGCAACAGCACTACCATCTCAAATGGGAAGAAAAAAAATGAGAGCTTGATTACCATAGCCAAGAAGAACAGAATTGAGGGATGCAAAAATGGCACAAGCAAGAACATATTTTCTAGTACTGCTACTCCTCTTTTCTTGATGATGATGATGTGAACCATCATCAAAATCCTCTGTAACTTCAGAATCCATTCTCCTGTACTTATTCTTGGTTCCAATAGACAAACCAACCTCTCCATTCCCTTTTTCTTGGACACCAACCAATCCCATCTCTTTTTTCTTTACCTCTTCTGAGTCAAAGTAACACAAAAACTACACAGACCCAGAAGTTCTCTAACAGGAAAAGATGTCAGACTCAAGCTGAACTTAGGCTTTAGATCTGAAACTTTAAAGAGAGGAAGACATGTCCTGAGCAAGTGGGCCTTACTTTTTACCAAGCAAGGAACGTAGGAAACCACTTGAAGGTGATGTATATTATTCTTTACATTAATTGGCGGTAAGCATCACAAGACATTGACTTCCTACTTTAAACAAGGCTTATTGGCAATTTCAAGGTAACACAACAGCTACAAGCTTTTTTATTCCCCCTATTTTTGTTCAAGTAAAGAAAATGTTTTTCTCAAGTCCCATACTTTGTGTTTTCCTTTTTTGAATCCCTGAGATTGATTAAAGAATAAAGAATGGATAATGCAAAGGATAGTTAAATTTCTTACACAAACGTTTTTACTAAATGACATGGCAAAAGCTTTTACTAAATTTATTGGAAATAGTACAAGATTTTGTCTGAACTTGGGCAGCCATAATCGCGCATGAACACTGCGTTGGAATTAACTACCAACCAATCAATGCAAGATTTGCGATGATGGAATTTCCACAGCACACCAATCGGATGGAAGATAAGTTAGTTTCGAGTGTGAAAGCTGAAGTGTTAAAACCACTCTCTTAACCCCCCACTGACAAGAGTTGTGATAGGTTATTGGACCCTTGGGCATAACTTCACAGACATTAATATTGATTTAAATGATTTGGTTTGGATAAAAAAAAATCAATCAAACTGAATTTATTTTCCAAAATTTTAAATGGTTTTAATTCAGTTCAATTTGGTTTTACATTTATTAAAATCATATGAGTCCAATTTAAATTAATGAGTCTTTAATTTTATTATTTTAATGAGCTTTAATTAATAACCTAAAACTTATAAATATTTAGAATTAATTATAATAATCAAGCGTAGCAGAAGTAATAATAGTAATAATAATAATAATAGTAACAGCAGTTATGATATTAAAAAAATAAATTAGTTAATACGTCGGATATAGCTCAATTGGTCAGGCTTTAGGTTTACTCCCTAGAGATCATCAGTTTGAGTCTCACAAACCTCAGGACCACTGGAGGCTTACATGGTCATTAACTTCAGGACCCGTGAAATTAGTCGAGATACGTACAAACTAACCCGGACATCCACGTTAATAAATAAATTAGTTATACAATGAATGATATACTAGTTTTAGTAGCTGCAATATTCCAAAACGGTGGTAGTTTAGTGAAAATTGATTTTTCTAGAATAAATAATTTTTAAGGTTGATCTTGAAAATATTTTTCCTTTTAACTCATTCAAAACAAAAAATTGAAGAAATCATGTCATTAAAAAATATTATATGGAAAATAATTACACAAATGTAATTTTCTTTCATAAAATTTTGAAAAAGAAATTTCTAAAATGTATCAAATTCTAATTATAAAACTTGAATTAACCCTAAAAAATTAATTTATAATCCTACTGATTCAGGGATTGGACCAATCTAGGTTGAGGAGTAAAAAAAAATGAATCGGCCAAACCCTCAAAAACCAAGTTGACTTGATCCATAGTTGATTCAAGATAAAATCTAGCTCTCAATTCATTGGGTTTTTTTAAAAAAAATTTGTCTTATTATCAAAATAAAATTGTTTTTATCATTTTTAAGAAGAAAACATTTTAATTTCTTTTAAAGGTCTCAATCCATAATTTCGGTTGGATTTTATAACTATATCCAAAACTTGAAAAATTTGCATTCTATAATTGAGGGCTAACGGCCCAATAATAGTTCATTGTTACATTACACCCGTGACCTGTCCCACAAAAACATTAACACGAAAAATAAAATGGCTAAGCCCAATTCTATAATACATCATAGGAAAAGATTTTATTGGGCCGGAAGTTTGTCGGTTTCAGCCCAATGTATCAGGATTATTAATTAAAAAAACTTTAAAAAACCTAAATTTAGTTCCAAATCTATATACTCATTTTTAATTGAGTCCCAAATCCATAAATTTTGTCAGATTGATTACGTTTCAAAGATTATCAATTCAGTTTTTTCATTTTCTAATTTTCATCAATTTAAAAAAAAAATTCAATTTTTTCATAAAATATATTAAAATTAAAATTAAAAAAATTCACAAAAGAAAGCAATTGAAAATGTAGAAACTATTTATTCTCAAAACAAAAAAATGTAGAAACTATTGGGAACTTAATTGAAATGAACTATAAGCTTGAGATGTAATTGAAAAACAATATATACATGTGGGACTAAATTGAGTTTTTCTAAGAAAATAAACCGACTTTGTGTAAAAATAAAAGAAAAGGAAATGCGAGAAAAATCTCCCCATCGTCTTCGAAACCAGACCGTCCTCCATTAAAGCTATTTCTGTTACCTTCACAAAATCAAACCCTAGAAATCCTAGTAAAGGGGAAAAAAAACCCCATCAAAATGGTTTTCATAAGAACCCCAACAAGGACTAACAAAACCCTATACATTCACACAAACCCTACCAGCACAACCCTTCATGACCTCAAACACCAAATTCAACTCCAAACCCAAATCCCAATCTCTCAACAAAACCTTCTTCTTCCGAAGATTTTCCAAAATCCAAACACCCTTTTGCTGTCTCAACTTGACATTACCAATAACACAACCCTAACCCTTCACATCCCTTTACTTGGGGGGATGCAAGCTCCGGTCGCACCGAAATCCCGACTGGATTTTTTAAATTCGAAGCCTCCAGCTAATTATGTTGCGGGGTTAGGGCGTGGTGCTACTGGTTTTACTACTCGTTCTGATATTGGTCCGGCACGGGCTGCACCGGATTTGCCTGATAGGAATGCCGGGGCGGCAGCTGCGGGGCCAGGGGGTGGTGCGGGGCGGGGGAAAGGGGGGAAAGGAGGGGAGGACGAGGATGAGGACGAGAGTGAGGAAAAAGGTTATGATGAGAATCAGAAGTTTGATGAGTTTGAAGGAAATGATGTGGGGCTGTTTGCTTCTGCGGAGTATGATGAGGACGATAGGGAGGCAGATGCAGTGTGGGAGGAGATTGATAAGAGGATGGATTCGAGGAGGAAGGATAGAAGGGAAGCTAGGTTAAAGGAGGAAATTGAAAAGTATAGGGCTTCGAATCCGAAGATTACTGAGCAGTTTGCTGATTTGAAGAGGAAGTTAGTAACATTGTCTGCTGAAGAGTGGGAGACTATTCCAGATATCGGGGATTATTCATTGAGGAATAAGAAGAAAAGGTTTGAGAGTTTTGTGCCGGTTCCGGATACTTTGTTGGAGAAAGCTAGACAGGAGCAGGAACATGTTACTGCATTGGATCCTAAAAGTAGGGCGGCTGGCGGAGCTGAGACGCCATGGGGGCAGACGCCAGTCACAGATTTGACTGCTGTTGGAGAAGGAAGAGGGACTGTTTTGTCATTGAAGTTGGATAGGTTGTCAGATTCGGTTTCTGGGTTGACTGTTGTAGATCCAAAAGGGTATTTGACTGATTTGAAGAGTATGAAGATTACTAGTGATGCAGAGATTTCGGATATTAAGAAGGCTAGGTTGTTGTTGAAGAGTGTTACACAGACGAATCCAAAACATCCCCCTGGTTGGATTGCTGCGGCAAGGTTAGAAGAGGTGGCAGGGAAGATTCAGGCGGCTAGGCTGTTGATACAAAAAGGGTGCGAGGAATGTCCTACGAATGAGGATGTCTGGTTGGAGGCTTGCAGGTTGTCGAATCCTGATGAAGCGAAGGGGGTTATTGCAAAGGGAGTTAAGAGGATTCCCAATTCCGTCAAGTTGTGGATGCAGGCTGCGAAATTGGAGAATGATGATTTTACTAAGCGGAAGGTTTTGTTGAAGGGTTTAGAGCATATCCCGGATTCTGTGAGGCTGTGGAAAGCAGCGGTGGAGTTGTGTAATGAGGAGGATGCTAGGACTTTACTTGGTAGGGCAGTGGAATGCTGTCCTTTGCATGTTGAGTTGTGGTTAGCATTTGCAAGGTTGGAGACGTATGAAAATGCGAGGAAGGTGTTGAATAGGGCGAGAGAAAAGTTGCCCAAGGAGCCAGCTATATGGATTACTGCTGCCAAGTTGGAGGAGGCAAATGGGAATACACCAATGGTTGGGAAGCTTATTGAGAGAGGTATTAGGGCTTTGCAGAGAGAAGGGGTGGTGATTGATAGGGAGGAATGGATGAAGGAGGCTGAGGCAGCGGAGAGGGCTGGTTCTGTGGCAACTTGTCAAGCGATTATTAAGAATACAATTGGAATTGGAGTCGAAGAAGAGGATAGAAAGCGAACATGGGTGGCGGATGCAGAGGAGTGTAAGAAGAGAGGATCTATTGAGACTGCTAGAGCAATTTATGCGCATGCATTGACGGTGTTTTTGACTAAGAAGAGTATTTGGCTTAAGGCAGCACAGCTTGAGAAGAGTCATGGCACAAGAGAATCCCTCGATGCATTGCTACGGAAGGCAGTTACTTACAGGCCACAGGCTGAAGTTCTATGGCTTATGGGCGCTAAAGAGAAGTGGCTTGCTGGAGATGTACCTTCTGCCCGAGCCATTCTTCAAGAAGCTTATGCTGCTATACCGAACTCTGAGGAGATTTGGCTTGCAGCATTTAAGCTTGAATTTGAGAATCATGAGCCAGAAAGAGCTAGAATGTTGCTTGCTAAGGCAAGAGAAAGAGGTGGTACAGAAAGAGTCTGGATGAAGTCTGCAATTGTAGAAAGAGAATTAGGTAATATCGAGGAGGAGAGGAAACTGCTGGATGAAGGGTTGCAGCGTTTCCCTTCATTCTTCAAACTGTGGTTGATGCTTGGGCAGCTCGAGGAACGTCTTGGTAATTTGGATAAAGCCAAGGAAATTTATGAGGCGGGTTTGAAGTCCTGCCCAAGTCATGTGCCTCTTTGGCTTTCTCTTGCTAACCTCGAGGAGAAAACAAATGGGCTCAGTAAAGCTCGAGCAGTGCTTACCATGGCAAGGAAGAAGAATCCTAAGAACCCTGAACTTTGGCTGGCTGCAATCCGTGCTGAATCAAGGCATGGGAATAATAAGGAAGCTGATAACTTGATGGCAAAAGCATTGCAGGAATGTCCTACCAGTGGCATACTTTGGGCAGCATCTATTGAGATGGCTCCTCGTGCTCAACATAAAAGCAAGAGCGCGGATGCAATTAAGAAATGTAGTCCTCATGATCCACATGTTACAACTGCTGTGGCCAAGTTGTTCTGGCGGGAAAGGAAAGTTGACAAAGCTAGGAGTTGGCTGAACAGGGCAGTGACCCTTGCCCCAGATATTGGAGATTTCTGGGCGTATTACTACAAATTTGAACTTCAGCATGGGAATGAGGAAGACCAGAAGGATGTCTTGAAGAGGTGCATTGCTGCAGAACCAAAGCATGGTGAAAAATGGCAAACGATTTCAAAGGCTGTGGAGAACTCTCACCAGCCTACTGAAGCCATCTTGAAGAAAGTGGTGGTTGTTCTTGGGAAGGAAGAGAGTGCTTCCGAAAATAATGACCATTAGTTCCTTGTAAGCCCGTACCTTGAAATTATTTGTGTTTTGGTTGTTTGGTAGACGATGAGCATTTAGCCTTTTCAAGTGTCGTTGTAGTGTTGTAGTCACCTATTCCTTTACATGTCTTTTATTAAATGCGTGTGAAGAACAAGTAGATGTTTAAGTGCCCATTTGACTTGCTGAAGCATCGTGACAGAACTTTTACCAAGTATTATTTTAATGTTTTATTATGTCACGTTCCTGTCCTCGATGCTTTCTTTGGCCTATCTCACTTTCGCAATTCTTAGTTAGTTAATTGATGTTCGGTTGTGATTTCACTTTCAAGGAATATAGGAAAGGAATGGAGTTTCTTTTAAATCTGTTTGTTACTCAAATTGCTAGCCCTCTGCTCTTTGAATTTCCTACCAAGATACTGAAAACATTCACTTTAAAGAAGATCCAAGCTGCTAATCTCAGCATTTTCCTCAACTTTTAGCCCTAAATTTTAGATGTGAAAATTCCATCATTTGAAGTTTCGGCTTACTGTATGATGATTGGATGTTAATGAAATCTAATTTGAGCATATGTTGCTGGACGCTCATGATTGGATAAAGTGGCTCTGTAATTCTCTTGTGCTAACAAATTTGAATTCTTTCCTCTGTTTCAGATGCAATATTTGTATTTTTTGTTTATTTTTTTTTCCTCTGATAATCATTTGAAGTCATTTCATGTTTATTATTATTATTATTTTAAATGGTTAGACTAGCATGTGTACAAAATTATGCCTGGAAGCTGCAACAAGTTCAGGAATCACACGAGTCCTGGATCTGGCATTAGAGGGATAGGAAGTAGTAGGATACTGATTTGTCTAAAGTGAACGAGTTCAGTTGAGTGTCGAAGGTTGAAGATGGAAAAACTTTGGAATGGTATGTTGTCAGTGGATATTGCAGTCTGTCCATTATGTGATTATATTGAGTCTTTATACCCAAACCTTTTGGCAGCAACTCCATTAGATGGAATTAATGTTTCAGCTTTTGAGTGCTGAATGCCACTGCCCAAAAAATCTCTATATTATCCGTGGTCTGCCTGTACTGCTGCTATTTTGTAATTACAAGCTTCTGGTGCTCAGATGGATCTTCCCGTGTGGTTTATTTATTTCAAGTCATTGTTTTTTTTTTTTAATAGCTCATTAATAGTTCTGTGCTAATTTGTCAAAAATTTGGCGTCTGCTGCAGATGGCATGTATTCAGTCCAGATATCTCTCATCGGTTCTTGATCATCTGCCGGAACTATTTTCTTATACTGGCACCTTCAAGACTTTCGCTTGCTGTTTGTTTCATAAACTATTATCCTCTTGTTATGTGTTGTTTGTTTGCCCTTTTGACCGTCGGACCTCAAGGGATGTGTACGCCGCTGCTGCTGCTGTGGCGAATTGCTCAATGTGACTGGATCTTGCTCTTGCTGCGTGCATGTAATTGTGGTTGTCTTTTCGGTATTTTAGCCCAGGTGGCTTACCTTTTCTTTTTGGCTGCTGCTGGCCTCCTTTTGGGATGAATTTTGTTCCCGGCTGCTGATACATGATGTTTCTGGGCTGTTGGCTGCAGCTTCTGTACTGTTCCTTTTCACTTCATGGCTCAATAATTAATACAATAAAAGAGCTTTTGAGAGTTGAAACCTGACACAATTCTTTGATTTCATTTCTTTCCTGTGGTGCTCTGTGGTGACAAATTTGCAGTTATCTTGATACTGAAATGCTTTTATTTGGTAAGCTTGTACATGGGATAGCTGAATGGGCATTAACAAGACACTATGCCTCAAGGGTCAAAAATTTATTGTGATGTAAGCTATGCTTCTGGCTTTTCTTCATTCCATCTGCAGTTTTTATAACCTTTTGTTACTGGTTCAGTACTCCAAATTATGATTCTACATGCAACAATGTTGATTTTAACCATTCCTTCCCAGAAGAAACAAAGCACCCCAACCTATATTTTGCATGATCCAAGAACGATCTACAGACAGTTTGATAGACGAAGTTTTGAGGTCCAGGCCCTTTACATGAGCACAGTGATGCAAATTGAGCTAGCCAGGGCTCAACCATTGACCAGCAAGGGGATGGTTCTTTCTGCTCACTTTTCCCATCTTAAGCCCTAGCCGATTTCTAGAAAAAGTAGACTCTCTCCTCACATTCATGTGGAAGGGATGAAGTATGCTCAAGAGGTATTTTCTTTCTTGCATATGCAGAAATTAATCAACAATGTATGGTGAATAAGGCCGCCTCCTCATGAAACCAATCCATTGACCTCGCATTAAGAGAGCCGAGTAATGCTTAGACCACAAGATTGATGCCCGTCTAACAGCAAAAGGGCAGTGTCCACTAAAGGAGAAAGGAAAAGAACAAAGAATTTCATAGAACGGGAACTTGTTAACCTCTGATATAGATTGTTCAAAATTGACAAAAACTTAAATGCACACAGTTTTTCACCGTAGCATGTGAGAAGAAATACCATTCATTGGAACAATGGTTCTCTCTTTTTTGGTCCTTGGGATTCTTTACATTTTGGTCCCTCAATTTCTTTTTCTTTTTATTTGGTCCTTTAACATTGTTTTGATTTGTGATTGGTCTTCGTGATTTATTTTTCTTGCCTGCATATTAGGATCTTGAGGTGTCAGGAAAATGTTATGTCACTTGGTTGATGCTTCATGTTGCAAACTAAAATTCAATTTCAATGATTTAAAAAAATTAAAGTTTAGGGGAGTGGATTTGAGACTTAGACAAATATCCAATCCCCTTTTTTTGCTAATATCAAGGACTTATTTGTATGCTAAGGGGAATAGTTAGTTTTTTTTTTTTGTTATACAATATTTTTCTTTTTAATTTGATCTATTTACTCTGATTTTATTTATGTTTTGACTTTATAATTTGTTTTGTTTGTCTAAATATAAAGTTATCGCAAAGTCTTGGAAAAACTCTAGCACTTTATTGATACTTGTTTTGACAAAATAAAATAAAATTAGTTGATGTAAAACAATTAAGTTATAAAAAACTATAATTTAAACCAAAAAATAAATAATGAACTAAGCAAGTGAACTATGCAAACATGTAAACCACAAACGCTAGGGTGTCGAGAAGGCTCTTTGCATTCAAGGCAAAAAATGATCGTTCATTAAATCATTTAGAGCGCCAGAACTCTATCCAATGGGCTAATAGTTAGCTAGTAGATGAAGATAATATTTTTTTTTTCTTTTCTTCTATTTTCTCTCTTCATTACTCACGAATTGTGTTGGCAAGTTAAAATTGAAAGGTATCTTATCATTTTGTTTTTTTTTTTTTTATCAATTTTAGTTTATATTTTTTTATTTTATTTTTGTTTTGGGTTTTTTTTAAATTGTTTCTTTTTCAATTTTGTCCTTCAATATTAGGTTTATTTAGAATTAAACTTTGTGATTTTTTACCCTGGGGTAATCCAGGCCTCGTGACCCAAATCATGAATTTGAAAAATTAACCTAGATTAGTATTAGTCTTTGTTTTTTTTTTAATTTTTTTTCTACACTAATTTTCTTTTTTGATTTCATCATTTAAATTTATATTTGTTGGAAATTGAACTTCATGATTTTATTTGTTTTTCTTTTTTATAAGATTAATCTAGTCTCATGATCTAGATTGCGGGTTTGATGGGTTGCCCAAAGTTGACCCGGGTCTATTTTGGTTGTTTTTTTTTTAATTTTGTCCTTCTTCACTTGATTGGTTTGAGAATTCAACTTCATAATTTTTTTTTCTTCTATTAGGCTATTCTTTTTGCATGATTGAGCCCATGGGATTTAGTAAGCATCCTGACCTCACAATCTGAATCACGAGTTTGATATGCCATCTTCGATCGACATTAGACACTTTTGTTGTCCTTTCTATACTTTTGTTTCTTTAATTTTATCATTCAACAATAATAAGTTGTTTGTAAATTGAACTTTATTAATTTTTTTAGTAAGTGCATTTTTTTTGATAAATGTTGTTATGATGGATTTTTCTATAAAGATATAGCTAGTCTATTTATTGTCAATTTTTTTATTATATAAAAATTTAATTGTATCTATAACCCAAGAAACAAATTTTCTTTATACTTTTTTAAACACGAGAATAATGTACAAATATTTTTTTAGCATTAACAAAAACTTTTGGTCCGGCCGTGGCGTATCATGTACCATGCATGTAGCCATATCGAAACTGATCCATAGACTCGTTTGAGAGAGGCCATTTAAAGGCCAAAGCCTTTAGATTTGTCTGAAAGCGCAGGAGAAAGTACCTATAAGTGCACTGCATTCTGAGAGCGTAGTTCTGATCTTATCAATTATACATACTAGGTGGTTTGGGTTCGTTTGGATGTTTGTGTGCTCTTGATATGCTTATAGGATCTTCTTTCGTCAGGCTGTTCAAATGGATACATTACAATTGCCTCATCTCATTCAAAGTATATGGCATCTGCATTTACCAAAAGGAGGTAACTAGAACATTCAAGGAGTTCATTATCTTCAGGACTAATTGTTCACAGTATTGCCTTGTTTAAGAAGTTTGCGTTCTACTCGGCCAGTTTTAGGGCTCAATTAAGCCAGGCCAACTAGCTTTTCACTTATCTCCCACAACTTCAATGCCTTCTCTGCGTTGCTGGCTTCTTTAGAGAGCTGGTTTTCGAATGAAGATGAGTTCTTATTCCAGCTCCAGTAAACACCAGATTTCGTCAGGCTCGGATCACTCACAACCTGAATCACAGAAAGTAGAATTTTAGGCTATTGTATGTGATGCAAACTTGTGTATGGATGCACTGCATAGACAACAGCAATCCTGTAGTAACAGACCTGTGCAAGTCTTTTTCCTGCTTCCTCTTCTGAAACATAGCCTTTAGTAATGTACTTCTGGAAGGGTGGGAACAGAGTCCTGAACAAAGGAATATGGTTCCTGAATAAGCCTGTTTCGGCTATGCAGCCAGGGTAGAGGGAAGCAAAGGTGATGCCCGTCTCTTCATGGTACCGCCTGTGTAATTCTTGCATTGTGAGCATGTTGCAGACTTTGCTGTCTTTATAGGCCTTGGCACCATCAAATTCTCCTCCATCTATCATGGGTGAGCTGTTTAGGTCATTCAACCCACCAACAAGACCTCGCAAATCTCCAAGGTTAGCCTTTGGAGGCACATTCCCAGCCAATGTGTTTGTGTTTCCTAGAATCATAAATATGAAAATATTCTGTCAGATTGCCGATCTTCATCATGACTAGTTTGTTTACACCAATTCCTTTGTAAGTTACAGACTCCTGGAAAGCTATACCATCAAAATCAATTTTCTGAGCTTCTCAGATGTTGTTCATTGGTTCATGATATTGTTTATGAATTCTGATACTTGCAAAACTGCTGGAAAAGCCAAGTGGCACTAGCATGAACACCTTTTTTTCCTTCCTAAAGTTAATCAGTACCTGTTATGGAGCCAACGATGATGAGACGTTTGGTTGGATAATCTGATTTCTTCAAGTCATCAAGCAGCAGCCGTGCAAGCAAGAAGTGACCAAGATGGTTTGTCCCAACACTGAGCTCAAATCCTTCAGCAGTATAAGTGGGCTCCTTGGCAGTGGGTAAGTAGACTGCAGCATTGCACACCAGCACATCAAGCGGCATACCTGAACGACGAAATGTATCCACAAATTGACGGACACTTTCAAGAGACGCAAGGTCAAGATGCATGACAGTGTAGTTCTCTTTTGGAATGCCAGCTGTTTTAGCTGCCCTCTCTGCCTTGAGAAAGTTCCTACATGCCATAATCACATGACATTGCCCTGTCTCAGACAAAGCTTTGGCCGTGGCCAAACCCAAACCTGATGATGCTCCAGTAATTACTACAACACACTTTCTTAAAGTTTTCTTTGCTTCTGGTGCTGCCTCAGTGATTGCTGGAGTTGTAGTAGCTGTTTGAGCCCTAATTGTTCTAACTGGTAATTCCCTTTTCCTGAATTCCTGCATACAAATGATTAACATTCACTATACACATACAATATAAATCTCATGTGTACCAAATTACAGAAGCACAATATTTGTTGAGGTTCATGATTTCACAAAAAAGCTCAATGTTTTTTGTCGAATACCATTAGCTATTAGTACGTGGCATTCAAAAGGTGTTTCTGACACCACTTTTAGCCATGAATCTGACTAATTTTTTCGTTGACAGACTCTCAAAATGTTTTCACTATTTCTTTGCATGAATGGTGATCTATTATTATCCTACAAGATTAACCCCTATTTAATTTCTATGTTCCTCCTTTACATAAACAGAATCCAACTTGGGCTAGCTTTCATGCATCGAGACTATACAAGTCCATGCCAAAACTAGCATACCCATGGGAATTTTACTCGCATGGAGATTAATTGAATCCTGTTGGCCAAAGAGGGATTTAGAATCTCAAAGAACTTTCTAGCTATTAAATTCCTTCTTGTTTTCTTAAGGTTGCATTCAACACTTTCAACATTATACATTCAGTTCATCACACCAGTGCAGAGAAAGTGGAAAAATCTGAACATTTATTTTATGCCATTAAACCCTTTTCACAGAAGCTCCTGTTGTGCCATGCAATAGTGTTAGGATTTGTCATCCTCAACCAAATCTTAAGCAGTTCTTCATCTATAGTTTTCGAAGATTAAATTGAGCAAGAAAGATATTTGACTTACCTTGCTTTTTATTAGAGAACAGTCGAATTCAGCTTTAAGATATTTGACTTACCTTGCTTTTTATTAGAGAACAGTCGAATTCAGCTTTAAGGTGATTATTTGGAACTGAAACTCCAAAAAAGCCTGTCTCCTTAAGAGAAGCATTGGACTTTCCCTGTCAACAGACCACATCAAATGAATCAAAAGATAATAATTTTATATATATATAAAAAAAGCCATTTACAAATGTATTGAAGGAACCCAAATATTTTGCTTAAAGGAAAGTGCTGACCTCTTTGTAGATTGAGACAGTAGAAGGGAGTATAGAGGCTGCTTGAAGAGCCATGAGAGAGTGATAGGGTAATTTGGTGAAGCTTTCTTGAAGTTATATTTTGTGACGAGTGGATCAGTTTCACTGTTCTTGGAAGGCTAAGTTGAAGGATTTTGTTTCTGTTAATGTTGTGGAGGGAGATAAGAATCTGTCTTGAGCCGGGGACAAATTTTGCCACGTGGATTTCTCTTGTCCAATCAGGTTTTGAGTTTCAGATTTTCTATCACATAGATGTCCAATTTGACAATGCAATTTCGACTTGGGTATGGATTATTGTACTAGATAACGTATATTTTTGTTTTTAAAAAATGATTTTGAAAAAAACTAATTTAATTTTTATTTGTTTTAAATTATTTTTTTAATATTTTCAAATTATTTTGATATATTAATTTTTTTCAAAAAAATTTATTAAATTTATTTTTAAATAAAAAATAACTATTATTACAATTTCAAACTATCATAGAAAAATATAATGCGGTGTTGATACTTGAAAATTGGAATGCTACTTCCCTTCGTGTACAATTAATGGGACAATTTGCACAAACCATAGAGAAAACGCTTTTAACATTATTTTTCTTAATAATATTATCCTGGTTATTTTTTATTTGGTTTGGTTTTTATTAAAAAAAATAATTAAACTTAATTTTAAAAAAACTGAAACTGGTTCAAACCGATTGGTTTTGGTTCGGTTTTTTAGGAAAAAAACTAGTTCAAACCGGTTTGGCTCGGTTTTTTTTGTTTGGCTTGGTTTTTTCGATTTGGGTTTGGTTCAGTACGGTTTTTTCGGTTTCAGGTTTATAAAATCAAAACTGAACCGAACCGGTCAGTTTTTTCAAAATTTTAATCGGTTTTTTTCATGGTTCGGTTTTTTCGAATATTTTTTTTTTATTTTCTCGGTTTAATCAGTTTTTTGATTTTTTTACTCACCCCTAAATGATATTTAGTTTTGTTGGATTTGATAAATTAACTTGAAACATGTTTAATTTATTCTTGACTTGGGTTGATTATAGAAAAATTCAACTTAAAATTGATTCAATTGATTAGAGGAGATTAACTAGTAATTTAGTTGGTTTAATTAAAATCTGATTTGATTTGTTTTTTAAAAAATAATATTATTTTAATTTTGTATTCACCATGTAACCTGAATATTGCACTAGGTAAATCCCAAATTTAATAACTATTTTGTTTTCCCTTTCAAATACAACAAATTGGTGATTTTTTATCTTACAACATTTTGTGTTTGAAAACAAAAGGAGAGAGCATTGTTTGGGAAGACATGGGTTGGGACCATAATCTAGAGGTGGAGACTTGATCCATTTAGCTATGGGCTTGCAAGTTGAAAAGATAACTAGTTGATGTTTCTAGTGCAAGTTTTCTGAAATTCAAGGTAAGGTTTTGATCCATTTAGCAGCCCACATTGAACAAAGCCATAATGCATCATGGCCCAGCCCATTTGCAACCAGCTAACTTCAGCAAGATCCAACTCTAAGCATACCTTTTCCCCTTTGGAAGAGAAGGGAGCAGAGAAACTATTCTAGACCAATTATTGAGCTTGAAGATTTTGATCACATGAATGGACAAAATGCAATTGTAAGAAACAAATTTTTGAAAAGAAAAAAAAAAAACAGAAGATTCTTTCATGGTCAGGTAGCCAAAATTGCAATCCTTAATAATCAATAGGATTAAACCTATGTTTATTTAAAACAAATCATCAAAGCACACATAAAACACCATTTATCTTTAAAAAAAAAATGGATTTTATCTTAATGTTAATTGATCTTTGAAAAAAAAAAATTTAAGTCCTTCCTTGCCTCCCAAATAAAAAAGAATTAAGAGCATTCAGAAACAAAAGAGAAGGCATCAGTCACCTTTTTTTAAATTACCAAATGTTGACCAAAAAGTCAACTTTTAATTATTAAACTCATCTCTAATTTTCTACACTTTACTTTCAGAAATAATTGCTCAATTATCTAAATCATCACTACCACAATCTTTATATTTATCGATGTAATTTTTTGTTGGTATTTGTACTATCATTCCGTCAGTAATTAATTTACCAACAAAATCACAAATAAAAATGCTTCATCGGTAAATCTTTCATCGGTAATTTTTTATTCATTGATAATAATAAAATATTATTAATAATGGATTTATTGACAGAAAAAAGGTAAAAAAAAATTACCCACTTTATTCTGTTGGTATTTTCCTTGGAAAAATACCGTATGTAATTGTGTCAGTGATTATTTAAAAATATATTTTAAAAAATTATTTTTCAAAACTATAAAATAATTAAATTAATATAAATTAACATTTTATAATACTCAAAACTGAGTTGCTTGGAAAAAAGAAGAAGAAAATCAACTCAAACAAATTTGCAACAAATAAATAACACAAAAAAAAAATCAACTAAAAAAATAATATGAAAAAAATGAAGTTGCAATTGCTAAAAATTGATCTCATATGAAAAAAAATCCTACAACAACATTCATACAATTATTAAGAACAAAAAAATTTAAAAAAAATAAAAAAAATATAGTGATAAAAAAGAAAAAAAATAAAAATATTACCTTAATGTAGTTGCAAGTGAAACTGAGAAGAGAAAAAAACAAATTCTTAAAGTATATTAATTAAAAAAAACTAATAAGAGAAAAGAAGAAAGGAAAAGAAAACATACCTGAGCATGGAAGAGAAAAGAAAGAGTTGAGGAGAGAAGAGAAGAGAATAGAAGAGAAGAGAAAGAAAGGGATGTTGATTTTTTTACATATGGAGAAGAAGAAGAAGAAGAAGAAGAAGAAAGGAGGTCTGTCTGTTGTGAAATTAGGGATTCTAGACTTTTTATTGGAGCGTTTTACAAACAAATAATTAAATATTAATATTTGCAATCATTCAATCGGTGATTCTGTCTGTAATATTTAATTTAAATCTTCAATTTAATAAAACAAATTTCAGAAACCATCAAATATCACTGACAACTTTTCAATCCGTCGATGATTCCGTCTTTAACATTTAATTTAAATTTTCAATTAAATCAAAATTTTTCAGAAACCCATAAAAGAACACTAATGACTTTTCAATCCATTGGTGATTTTGTCTGTAAAGAAAAATAATTAACAGTGCAATTGGAAAGTGAACAGTTTCAGAGCTCTTTGGAAAATATCGACGGAATTTTCCGTTGATGATTCTCTTTGTAATTGACATGATGAACATTGTTAACAGTTTTCCAACGATTTTACCAACGGAATTTATTATGTTGATATAAATGGCACGTCATCGTATGTTTTGGCTTTGTTTTTATTATTTTTTCCCACTGTAATTCTCCCAGTATATACTGAGAGAATATGTCTGTTGGTAAAATTCACTGCAATTTACCGACAGAATATTTTCGCCTGTATTTTTGTTTGTATTTATCAATTTTCTGGTAGTGAATTCTCTCATAATTTCTAGAACCGGCTGAAACATAAAATATAGTTTTTTTATTTCACGATAAAGATATTCTCAAACTAGATTGTTTGTGATCATATCTCTTTTTAGAGTAATTTTAAAAATACGTTTCTCATATTAATCTAGTATATTAAAAAATTATTATTTTTAGATATTAGTCTGACCTAGTAAAATCAATAAGAGAACATATCTTGAGTATTGTAGAGTGTTTTTCAAAAGTGTTTTTTTAATTAAAATTACATTGAAATTATGTTTTTTTAGATTTTTTTAATTTATTTTTAACACCAGCATGTTAAAACCATCATCAAATACTTAAAAAATCTTTAATTTAATACTTGTTCGAATGAAAAACAATTTACAAATATTTAAAAAAACAAATTGAAACACAAAAACAAACACTTACTTAGTCACCAAGTTAACTAACCGGTTAAAATTACATACAATACAATATAATTAAACTAGATATACATGTAGTCCTATTCATGCATCCATACCAATTCCAAATTTGTCTTTACTTGTTAATAAATACAATAATGGAGGCTTCATGCACAAACAAAGCCAAAATTATTATATATTAAAAAAAGAATAATAATGCTTGTTCTTCATAAACAATGACAGAAGCCACACCTTGACATCAAGATGTTGGATTTGGTGTGCAGAAAGGGAACGTCAACATCTTAATCCGTAGCTGCCTCTCCACCATTGCTAGATATTCCCAATTAATTCCTTATTAACCTAATGATTAGTAACTAAATAATATTTTATCAACGACATCGTTTTCATAATTTAGCATCTTCTCATTACTAATCCATCCTCATCCTGCTGGTTGAAAATAAGAGATGTAGATGATCTCATAGGACGGCAAAAATGGCCCCCACAATCTCATTATCATTAACACACTTAATGCAATAACTTAATCTTAAAGGTATAATGCCATAAATAATAAGTAAAGTTGTTTGGACGGTATTTGTCAAACCCTATTTAATTCAGTGATTAATTTGAAAACTCCATGATTACGATATAATTGGATCAAATTTAAAGTTAAATTAGATAAAAATAATAATTTAATCAAATTTAATCCAATAAAATATTGATTTTAAACAAAACTGCTCACACTCCAACCCAAAGCATGAAAATTTCTTATGTATTGAGTGTTTTATATATATATATATATAGTTATAACTTATTTTTTAAATCGTTTTTTTACTTTAAAAATATCATATTAATGTTTTTAAAATTATTTTTGAATGATTCTGATGTGTTAATATCAAAAATAAAAAATAAAAAAAATATTTTAATACATTTTCAATTGAAAATCACTCCCTCTAAAATATCAAACACATAACTTACAATAGTTTTTTAAATTAAAAAAAATGAAAAATATACAAATGACTTGCGAAATATAAACTTGTGACATCTACTCTCTTCATATAAACCCTGTAGATATGCATGTTATACACACACACACCAATAAACTAACTCGATAATCAAAGATCTTGGTCGGGTATGCTTTAAGTTTAGTTTAACAATTATGGTTTATATAAATCCCTAAAATTCTAGAATTTTATAGACGTGTGATGATGTGATAAATAATTCTTGATCAATTGGGTGAGATTCCCATATAAGAAATATTTTCTACATTCAAGATAAAATAAAATAAAAAATCCATATTTTGTTCACATTTTCAGATTTCAGATTCCCTTTAGCAGAATATGCCAATTCAGCTTTGAATTCCATAAGTTGTGTAAATTTTTATGGTTCCACTCATTGTCATATAGGCGTATTCTCTTTGCTCAAGATGACTTCTTCTTCTTCTTCTTCTTCTTCTAGCAGCTAAATCTTTCTTTTATGGCTTGCGATATCGTCACCTGAACTTTCAATGAAGTCTCTCTCGACAGTAGGTCTTAGACCGGCCGTATTTCCTTAAAAAACTCTCAATATTTCCATTGCATATGGATTCAAGATGACAAAATAGAGAACAAACCTACTTGCCATCCCAACCAAGCATGTAAACCATTACGAAACTACAGAAACTAATAATGGTATACGCATTCCAGCATGCATCTTGACAATGACTTTAGTCTTGTGGTTCTTTTCCTTGTCTCATCTTAATTCTTAATTTGTTCATTAAGCCATTACGAAATAATGCATAAAAATCATTTGGAGCCATGCAAATTAGTATATTTTGTATGTTACTGGCCTGTACATTTGAATCTCTCTGTTGATTTCATGTCTGGGACAGATTCACAAACCTCATATCTTTCAAAGAACTCTAAATATGAAGGATTTTGACGAAATGCCCAAGCTAGCAAAGAACTCCAAGATCCTTTATTGGACAGCAAAATTGTTGCAGTTTGTGGCTAATAGACACAGACGGTATGGTAAATTGGTATTAGAAAAAAATATTAATACTTCTTGGATGGCTAGGTTTTTTTGGCGGCTAGGTTTCCTTGAGCGGTTTATGATCTATTATAAATATATACCATGTAACCCTATTTCGACACAATAAAAATTAAAAGCTGTTCATTTATGTGAATGTAGATACATTACCGAACTAAGTTAAATTTTATGTTTTTTCTAGTTTTTTTTTATTATAATATTTATCAATAATTGCTGTAGGGTTTTAAAAAACAAAAATTGTATGGAATTTTTTTTTTGACAGTAATGCCATGTTGCAGGCCAAATTGATTATAACTACAATCAATCCACATAAGAATTATGTTACCATGACATAGGGTTTCATCAAATGTCAAAAAAACTGGTTGCCAGCAAAGATAAATGTAAAAGAAGGGTTAAAATGGAATGAAAATAGAACATGATAATGAAAGATGATAGTGCTGCAAATTTACTGAATATCTGTCATTACAACTATTGTTCATAAAAGAGGAGACATATCATTACAACGTTAACAAAGATCATAACGAACTCCAAACTGTACAAAAATTACAAATGTCTGATTCCATCCTCCAAGCAGAAAAACTAAGCTTGTGATGGATAGACCAATGAAGAGGGAGATCACCAAACTGTCTCCTTCTATGCTGGTCCTGATCTCGGAAGTTCAATGCATCTCTCCCGTACTGAAACAGCTAAGAAAAAAATATGTAAAACCAAGATTGTGAATGCAGGATGAGGGAGACTACCTAGAGACTGGATAGATAAATCAGCAGGATAGAAAATGCATGAGCTATAAAGCTAGATTTTCATTGCATAGAGGCCTGAAATATGCAGCCTTTGTGCAATAGATGCAATGGAAAAGGATTGATAGGAACAAGAAAATGTGTGAAGGAGGTTTGGAAAGGAGAAAAAGGGAAGAGTGGTTTGAAGCTTTTGGAATCCTGATAAGAAAAGGAAGTAAGGCTCCAAGGGAATCACAGGTTGTTAGTGAAAAATCTGCAACCAGTGAGTAAAGAAAAAGGTGAGTCTAGAGATCATAGTTTCCTAAGCATAGCAGGTCAAAAGTCATAAATTGGTTTATTAAAAAAAATCAGCAACCAGTGGAGGGAAAAAAAATCTAAGGGGATGGTCCTAAACCTCCTAGAAAAGACTAAAATTTGAGAGAGAAAAGTAAGAGAGAGAGAGAGGCTACTATGCTATACCAGTGCGAAACTAGACTTATGTGTGACTGTGTCAATCAATCTTGATCCTTCAAAAAGTATGACTTCATTGGGAAGAAAGAGGAGGAAGAAGAAGAAGCTGAGCCCATGTTGTCTTGGAGAACACAACAAGAATCATTAAACTGCTGTTGATTTGGATTAACAAAAGGAAGGTGAGATTGTAATAAAAGATTGTTAGTGGAGTCCAAATCGTCCCACACAGGACTCCCTGGACCCCAACCTGCTTGAATAGCATTATACCAAGCTTCTGCCATGTCTCCCCACTCCAATTCTTGAGACCCCGACATGCCTTCCCCTGCACTAGACCCCTCTGCCACTGCCTGAATCTCATCACTCACAGTAGCCCCACTCGAACCCATCCAGGAATCATCATCAGGATGGTCTCCTGGAGGTTGTTCTGGTGGTGGTTGTGGTGGTAATATTGGTGGTGACATGGTTTCTGCCTGCAAGTTAAGGCCTTCTTGGGCTTGTTTTGGCTTTAAACTTTGATTGGAAGTCGGCGGAGAAGAAACTGTTGAACTTGGAGCTGTGGAAGTTGCTTTATCTTTGTTGAGGAAAAGTTCAGGGAAATTCAGCCTAGCATTCTCTCCTCTTAACTTGAAGGCCTCGCGATCATAAGCTAAGGCAGCATCTTCGGCTGTATCAAATGTGCCTAGCCAAAGGCGAGTCCTATTTCGAGGGAGACGAATCTCGGCAACCCATTTTCCCCAATGCCTTTGTCTCACTCCCCTATAAAGCTTTCTTGTGTTTATAGGCTGAATCGGAGGCCTAAACAATGGCCTCCCGTCCGGCCCCAGCTTGTTCATCATCATCATCCTTCCTCTCGGACTTAAGTTCAATGCATCACTCCAGAACTGAAACAGCTGCTGCTGATGCTGGTGGTGGTGGTGGTGGTGGTGGTCAGCCATTGGTAATCCTCCAGCAAAAAACGGAGGATATGCAATGCCATGTTGCTGGTTTTGACCAAAAGAAATCATTTGCTGTTGATTCTGTGCAACTTGAGACATTGGATGGAAAATTGGCAATGAAGGGTTTGTTCTAAATTGTTGAGGGCACTGAATAGGTTGATTAGACCCTTCAAAGGCAAAAGGAAACACAAGTCTTGAACTTGAAGATGACATAGGTGAAGGCGACGAAGAAGGCGGATACAGAGACAGAGTCGAGGCAGAGCTAGAAGAGACAGAGAGACAAGATGGTAATTGATGAGCTAAAGATGCAGAGGATTGTATATGTTGTTGACGTTCAGGGCTACAGATTTTCTTCAAAGGCCTATCCATCAAGGAAGCTTCACCAAAAACCGGTTTCCATTGCCTCCTCTCGAAGCTAACATCAGCTTCTTTTTTGCCTCTATCAAGCTGCCAATCTTGTTCCATCATCATCTTTCGAGTTTCATCAACAACACCCTTCTTGGATTTTCCAAAATTATTCGTAGCTGCAGCCATTGATAATTACCTTCTGGCTCGCTCTCTCTGAAAAGATTATATTATATGAGAAGGGATATAAGAGAATTTTTGAGAGAGGACAAGACACCAAAGAAAATGTGGTAAAGAAGATTGGAATCAAATGTATCAAAAACAAGAAAGCAATTCTCAAGAGAAGAAAAATGAAAAGCAACAATACCAAGATCCAAATTTGGTAAAAAGAGATATGAGAATCTTGTATGGGATTTAATGGCTAATCCGATTGAAGTAAAAACAGAATCGGATACCAGACATATCAAATCTTGAGCAATCCATCTCTAGAAAATGAATACTAGAGAGAGAGAGAGAGAGCGCAACGAAGAGAGGTAAAAGAAATCCAAAAGGGGTGTTGTTGTTGTTCTTCGTTTATTGGTGTTTCTGCTTGTAGTGATGAAGAAATCTTGTCTTTTGGTATTTGTGGAGTGAATTTTGGAGAGCTCGAAAACAGAGAGAGAGCAGGGGAGAGTTTATATTTTAGTTTTGAGAAGGGGAGAAGCAGAGGACGTGGGTTTATATGCGAGCAGGAAAAGATTTTCAAGCAAAAACTTTTGGGACGTGTAGAGAGAGAGTAGAGAATTTGTTGAAGCCTCGTGGTTGGTTAGCTCAGTTTGGGACCCACACGTTTTACTTGTTCAACTCTTATTCGCCTATGCTCTCTGACAGAGATGGCAATACACACCCGCAGTTTGCATTTTTTGATATTAATATTTTATTTATTATTTATCAAGTAAAAAAATTAAATACTTGTAAATTATTAATTAGATTTTAAATATCCAATAAGTATTCATTATCTATTATCATTTATTAATCAATAAAAAATAATATTTAGAGAATAAAATAATAATATTATTATAAAAAATATATATATATATATATATATATATATATATATATTATATATATATATATCTTATTAATACATGCTTTGCGTTAAGAGTTTGTGCTCGAGTTATTTTTCATATAAGTATTGCAATATCACACGCATGTTAAAAGTCTAATTGACCATGCTATATTAACAGTAAAATACCTTCTTTAACTGTTTATAAGAGAGTGACGAGAATAAACATATTTTCTCGTGACTATTTTTTAATTATTTCTTTTGAGTTAAACTACTTATTTAAATAGATAAATAAATGGATAATTATTTAACTTATAAACCCAACATGATAAATTAAGAGACTTTTTGATATTTTAGCCCGAGAAAAAAACCATTTGGTTAGTTAAATAATTTATGTTTTTTTTTTTTTTGCATTAGACTTCATATATAATTGTATTTTAAATTTTAGCTTTGTAGAAACTATAATAATTTACTTTTCATTCATGAAGACATGTTTTTTATTTAATTTACATACACAAGTTTATTTCACAATAGTTTTAATCTAAAATATATTTTTTAAAATTGTACAAAAATATATAATTTTTTTAAATTTATTTTTTAAAAAACTTTTACTACCAAACAAACTCAATGCCTAAAAGTAAGTTCTTGAGGTGGGGGCATACCTCCTCCGGTCATGGGAGGACAGGTTTAAAATACACAAAGAAAGGTCTTTCTTCCTCCATCTACTTAGAGAAATTCAGATTCAAGCACTTTTGAGAAGATATTACAGACCTGCCACCTGGCTAAAATCTTTGGAGATTGGTGACATTTTTCTTTCTCCCATATTTCAACTCAACGAGTTATTGTTTTTGTGTTTAAAACATGTTTTTGAAATTTTTTTATTTTTAAATTAATTTTTTTATAATTTTAAATCATTTTAATTTACTAGTATCAAAAATAAAATTTAAAAAGTAAATAAAAAATATTATTTAATTTAATATATTTTTAAATAAAAAATAATTTAAAAAATAAATAATATGATATTAAAAAAAAATTAAAATTGAATAACCAATTAGGTGCCTATAAAAGATATGGAGGGTTGGCGGAATAAGTTGCTCTAGCTACTTAAATTTCAATGGCCGTGCAATGATAAAAGAGAATATTGTATTGTTTTCAAGTGGCGTTATTGAGTATGTTGCCTCATGATTGATAAGATTGCAGAAAACACATGTACACTTGCTCCGGCCAGAAAGCGGTGCTTCCACCAGAATTTCCGGTAATAGGAAGTCACGGTAACGAAATTCTTTATGCATGTAGATGAGTATTCCAAAAAGTTAAAAAAATTAAAAATTGCATATGTTCATTTTATAGCATGTTGAAATTTAATTAGAAAAAAATAGATTCATAGTTTCTATGAGTAAAAGACTCTTGTTTATATAATTAAAGAAGCTTTCATATCATATAAAAAACTATTAAATTGTGATGGGTTTGACTAGGTATATAGGGATATACATCTAAATTTTTAATGCCCCATGAGGCTCATATGGGTATCTAGAGTTCAAATGTAAATTACATTATTTCAAGTTTGGGTATATAATATGATATTTAACTAGATTTTGGATGGATTTTTTAGCCTTTTAAAAACCTTATTGAACTAGCATACTCACACATTTGTTTTGGAGTTGAATTTTGAAATATTTATAGAGTCAAATATGACAACACTTCTATGTAAAAGAGTCGTTGTGATTTCCTGTAAGTTTAAACCCTGATTAGTCAAATACACCTCAAAGCCAATCATTTGATTTTGATGCATTACTCATGGTTACATTTGGTATACTCATCAACAACTACGAGGATAAAATATACATGTATTAAATGAAAAGACTTCTTCTAATAACATGTCCCTTAGAAATTAATCATTTATCATCATTAATAGTACACGGTCCATAAACCCTATAACTCATACAAGTTTGGTAAAGGCTCGTCATCGCTTTATGCATTTTCTTCAAGTAATCTAAAATTATTGACCACTCTATTACTTACATGAATACATCCACTTACATTCAAGCCTATATAAATAACATTAAATCTTAAGATAAGTCATCTAGACTATCTTCATTATTTTTAAGTATTTTTTTGTATGCAAACTCTATAATACACCCACAACACAACATCTAAGACTCTTCTCCTCCACCACTTGTGCTAATTTTAAAACCAGATAAAATTCTAAACCCAACAAATAACTTGCTTTACGGGTGATCGTAATTTTCAAACCTAATATTTTTACAAATTAACTAGCTTCAAAAAGAACTTAATCCTTAAAAAATTTTCAAGAACCGAAACTTAAAATGAGGCTAAGATGCATGTTTTATATTATACTCTTTACATTAAAAAATACGCTATGCTTTTGCATACCCTCAAAAGGTTAGTACAAGGTTACATGTAGAAAACCGCAAAGGTCTTGTCTCGTGCCACCAAAAACTTCAAAAAAATAAATAAATAAAAATTAATGATAATCCATCCACTGTTTTTAAAGGCTCATCACTTTCGGTGAAAGGGAATCATTCAAGAATATGAAATAAAGAAATTTTCTATAAGATCCTTCCTCTGTTTTTTGTCTTTCTAAAGTCAACATTTCAACGGTTTCTTTGAAAAGTCGGTGTAAATCGGCACGTGTCGGCGGTCCACCCACCCACCCACCTCATCATCATCATTTTCTTTTTTCTTTCTTTGTCTCTTTGTATTTCTCCAAGTTCGACACGTTAGAAAAAGAAAACTAATTGCGTGTATTTTTTTAAAATATTTTTTATTTAAAAATATATTAAAATATTTTTTATTTTTAAAATCAATAAATTAGATTAACTACTGTATTTATACTAACCTCAATAAATTACAAAAATAGATTAAAAAGCATCTAAAATTAAAAACTACTGTATTTTTAAACAGGTTAACTAAAATAAATAGATTTTTGATGTTATGATTTTTAATATAAAAATTATTTTAAGTTAAAAACTTAAATTGTTAAGAGAAATTTCGAGAATTATATTATATTATTCTAATATCCTATCTTAAGTAAAAGTTTTTTAAACTAAAAATTTATATAAATTAGCTATTAACTTATGCTTGATTTTATTAATTTAATAATCTATAATAGGTTGATGAGATTCGTAATAATCATTATAAGTCAAAAATTTAGATTATTACATAAGATTATATTAATAATTTTATATTATTGTAAAAGATTACAAGAAAGAATGTTTTTGTTAAGAATGTAAATGAGTTTTTTGTTGCTTGATAAAAAAAATAAATGTTTTTTTCTTCTTCTTCAAAATACTCTTAATCTCGTATAAATATATATATATATATATATATATATATATATATATATATATAGTCAATTAGAAGATAGCAGCACCTGACTATTAAGAAATTGCTCTTTAAATAAACTTTGAAGATGGAAAAATATCAAGCCACCTTCGCTTAGTGACCAAGACAGGAAAAGCTTTCTTTTGAAGTTGGTGACTCAAGTGATGAACACGTGGTTCCCATTCCATGATTGTGGCTACATCAATATCTATCTCGAGAACTAAAAATATAGAAAAAAAAAAAAAATAAATCTTCAGTAGCTCTTAGAGCCATTCAAGAACATGGAGACAATTTTGAAATCTCTTTCTTCTCGCTCTCTCTACTCAATTTCAGAGACACATGCATGAACATGTCATGGAGTTTGTGATAGAGCCTTTTGACATTTGCTGACAAAGGGAAACATGCATGAGTGTCTTTCAAATTATTGGACTCCTTTCACATGCATATTTCCATGGCACCATCATACTTTGGCTGACACGAAGGCAGGCAACCATGCTCCCTCTAATTCATTTTAAAGCGTTACTTTAAAGTTTATATCCATATCAATTCATGTTTTTTTATAGATTTTTTTTTATTTTTCAATGTTAAAATATCAAAATCATGAAAAAAATACTTAAAAAAATATTAATTTAATTTTTTTATACAAAAAACAATTTTAAAAACAGATTAAACCACGAAAATTAACAAACTCTATTCTCGATTATCTATTTTGTACCAAGAACATTCATGATCATCATCGAGGAACATAATAGAACAGAAAAAAAAACAAATTGATATATAAATAAATGTTACTAGTTCCAATTCGAATAGGGAGGGGTTGATTATAGATATTTTGTAGCTTCATTTTGGTTAAGTTATCGGTCTAACCAGTTGAGTTCGATCAAGTTTGAAGAGATCCTTTGCTAGTCATGTATTTCAGTCATCAAATTTTTTTATTAATCATTTAATTGAATCTAAATGGAGATCATCCAAAGCTGATTCTTCACTAAATAATTTTTATTTCATGTAGTCAACACGTATTTTCATTGGTTCCTGCCTCCCTCTTTGTTTGGGAGCTGGAATCGCCGACTCAAAAAAATCTTGGTTGTTCCCAGAAAGGGACTGCACACCAGACTAGAAATCCCTAAATTATAAAAGAAAAAATTGGACATGATGTATCGAAACAAAATCAATTTAATTTCAAGTGCAAGACTCAAGATTTGAAATATCACCTCTTCTATGTATGTGTAAACTAATGCATGTTTTTTTTTTTTTCATAGTTAAAATCCAACTCAATTGTTAACTCGGGGTAAGATTTATATCACTAGTAGGAAAAATCGACCTAGGTCAATTTTTATTTTTTTAAAAAAATTAAAACGATATGATTTTAATTAAAAAAATCAACGAGCTGAAAACTAAATTTTAATCGGGTCAAATCTAAATATATCAAGTCATCAAGTCAACTTTTATTTTTTTTATTGAATATGCTGAGTTTTTTCTTTTATTTTTTTCCACAACTTTGATTATTCTAAGCTCTGGATTTATTGGGATTCAGACCAAGTCAGGTTTTACAAGTATATTTTTTGTATTTTAAAATTAAAAATTTATGTACGCTTCAATTTCTCAAGAGAAAAGGAGAATAAAAAACCTTAACTCTTTTTTTTTTCCTAATCAATTTGTAAAGACTAGTGGGTGACACACGGCAAATATTTCACATCATATGTGAGCTATAATGGTAATGGGATTATCAAATTAGATCATTTCCAATATATTAGGTAAAGCACTTTAATTCAAATGCAAAGTGGAGATTAACACACAGCTCTAATCGTGAGAGTACTTAACCCATTAATCATATATATATATATATATAGCTCTTAAAATAGTTAAGGAAGTGCTTAAGTAATTGCTTATTACTAATTACAAGAGGGTGGGTGACTTTTCGATTGGCCATTGGCTGCCACAACGTAGTTTTCCTCGAAATGGATTGAATTAGGAAGCTAAATATTAATAGAATATTTCTTATTGGTGGAGTAAATTAATGGATGACAAAGTCAACCCTAATATTTTGGTTGAGGATTTCAAGTGGGAGTAATGGAAATAGTGTTATCATACACTTCCTTATTGGCCCATTTTGGTAATGGCTCAACAAAAGAAATCCTTCTTTTTTTCTTTGCTTTCCACTCTCTCAATTTCTGTGTATGGTCCTCCTGCATTGAGACCATGAAATGGTGGGCCATGCCTTCTTCTTTACAAGAGTTTGAGAGTGCACGAAAGGTTTTAATGGGAGTGGCTGTGCACAAAGTCCATGCCACCTTTCTCCCGGTGCTCATGGTCAACAGATATTATATTCTTTTCATGGTGAATGCTGTAGCAGCCCAATTTTAACCCCCTCCTCATTTCACAGATTTCTCCAAGAAAATCTATATATATATATAATGTTATCTATTCGACTATTAGTCATGCTGCCGAAAGTAAACGGTTAATGATAGGTGCAAGTTCTAGGATGATTTCCATAATTTGGTGTGCTAAACTTGATGAAGTGGCCGGATGGTTTTTTTTTTATGGTGGACTAGGAAGATGATTTGGGTAATTCGTGCACAAATGAATATTTTATTTTGTTTCATGCCTACACATGTATAATAGTCATAGTTTTTAAACTTGGGTCAGCGTTCAAGGTCCGAGTTCCGGGTTTTGACTAGGTCATCGAGTTGGTCGGGTCAATCTCTATTTAAAAAAAATTTCAAAATGACGTCATTTTAGTTTAAAAAAACAAAAATCAATGGGCTGCCACTGGGTTTTTGACCGGATTTTGCAGGGTCAACCGGGTCGGCCGGGTCAAACCAGGTCATGACTTATCCTATTTTTTCATCAACCCGGCTCAGTTCCAGCCCTGGTTGACCCGCCGGGTCGGGCCGGATTTCAAAACTTTGATAACAATCATGAATTGTTGTTTTTTTAAAACACAAATTCCAGTTAAAAAACATGGTTTTACTAAGATAAATAAGAGATACATTAATTAAAAAAAATTAGACTTGAAAAATATATGTTTTGTAATTATTTTAAATGGCTTACTTTTTTAACAAAAAGAAAAGAAGCTATTGTTCTATAATTAAATAAAAGAATTTGAAGAGTTACATATAATATAAATCATATATGTAATTAATATGCATTTTTATCTCAGCTCTTGGACTTAATCTCTAGTTTAAATTAATAAATTTATTATTGTTTATTAAAATATATAATTCTTTATGGATTTTATTGAACACATACGACATAAAAAAACTTGAATGCCACGTAGGATTAGTAGAAAAGTCCATTCGCAGAGTCTGATAAATATAGAGTTATTTCTAGAGTTAAGTTTGAAGGAAAATTGATTAAAAAGAAGAAGAAAGAATTAAACTTTGAAAAGAGATTTGTCTGACCATAAACTTTGAATGTAAATTAATTTCTGTTAATGTAATATGTATTGTTTTTTCTTAAGAATATTTAACTTGAATTTGGGGATCATTTAAGTTGTTAAAAAATTTAATATAGTATAATTTAATTTTCTATTATAGTTTTTCTACACATAGGTACTCAAATTTTTTTTAAAAAAAAATTAATACATGGTATTTTTGGATAATAATTTTTTTCATTATTTACTAATTTTTTCCTTTTTTATTCTTGCTCTTGCCATGTTTCTTTTTCAATTTAATTCATAAATAATTAATTGGTTTGAGAAATATATTTGGATTTGGTAGATGCTATACAAAATGAGTTGGAGATAATAAGAAAGTAATTGAAATTCCAAAAAGGTTTTCAAACAGGTTTTGGTAATTATTGAAGTTTTTAAATTTTTTTTTATCAGAAATATGATTCATTAATAATAATAAAAAAGCACAAATTCGTCATAAAATTCACAAAAAACATATAAAAAACAAAAATATAAAAGTTGAGTCTAATTATTTGAAAAAGAACCTGACATATTGAATAATGTATATTGATTCTTTGGATAACATTTTGTTCTTCGATTCATACAACATTTTGTTCTTCGATTCATACATTTTGCTGACTTCCAATCAGCTTTTTTGAGTTTTCTCTTTTTAGGCTTCTCCATGTATCTCACGAGCCCTAGAATTCAATCTTTCAAATTCGCTTAATCTTTTTTTCTATGCCATCTAACTAAACAACTCACATACATAGATTTAACACGTTAAAAAAAAAAAAAAACTTATGTCGATTTTCTATGCTTAGTTGCTTAATGATATATAGACAAATGAAGGTTTCCACCTCCAACTTTAGGCATCGATGGTTGTTAATGGAGGTTTTAGATTTGTTTTGGTTGTGGCATTGGGTGTTGATATATATCAGTTTTGAGCTTGTTTATGACGGCGGTGGTTGTGATTATAAAGTTTTTTGGTGGCCGGCGACGAAGAGAGAAAGAAAAAGAGAGTGATACGATGGCCATGGAAGAAAGAAAAAAAAATTATGGTTATTATTTATACGAGGGTATGATCTTTAACTTTTCCTAATTCTAGTAATATAAATTTTAACACCGATAATTTAAGATATATATTATAACACAAAATATTAACACACTCAAACTCGAACCATTATAAGATGATTATCATAATTTATCGAAGCATAATCTACTTGCTATATGCTTCAGTTCACAGAGATTGGAGATTTTTTTCAGGTTGCATGCGTCGTTTTCGAAACCAAATTTTTGATAGCTAAGAATTATCAACTTTTACGCATGTTTATAGAGATATCAACATGCCTCTGAGTCACCATGGAAAAGCAAAGTGTTTCTCCATTAAAAAATGATGCACGCTTCAGTTAGATCGTCGAAACACAGCCGGACAACACTTCTAATCTGTTTGTAACCTTTTCTTTTATTCTTCATCTACATTCACATGCCAAATATGTTAACGTTTAGGAAATTATCAAGGTTGTATTTATGCCACAGAGGTGCTAATCAGTGGCATCTATGGTGGAAAAATACTCAAATTCCTCCAACTATATATAAATATCTATAGACTTTATTGTCTAGGTCAATGGATTAAGCAGAAAATCAGAAGAAAATCAATGTCCCACATGCATGTTCATGAAGTTGCTGCTACAGCATCCATTGATTTGTTTAGAAACTAAGCAAAATGACCCTAGAGGCTGGAACTCACCTACAAGTTAAGCAAGCTATAAATGATTGGGCGTTTTCTAGTTGAAATTAAGAGGGTGTTTGGTTGCGTGGTTGCTTCTGCGTTTGAAGCAACCACAATAGCTCACCCGTTTGGTAATGCTCCCACAACAGATTTCTACTAGTAAGGTTTACCGTTAATTGTGGCACGGCTACAAGTTTGCAAGAAGCAGCAATTTGCTGCTTCTTGAGCTGGACTCATGAACAGTGGAGCATGCTCTACTGTTCATGGGTTCCTTCCATGAACAGTGGAGCATGCTCTACTGTTCATGGGTTCTTTCCATGGACGGTGGAGCATGCTTTACTGTTCCGGCTAGACCGATCCGATTCAACACTAAAAATACATAGAACCGGGTCCGATCTAACAAAATAATTTTTTTTTATTTTTAATTGTGTTTTATTCAAAAAAATAGTGTTAAACATTATTCAATGACACTGCATAAATTAGATAGAGCTCGCTTGATGACGTAATATTTGTAGAATTTGATCGCAATCTCAATTTTATTTCTCATTATATTTTACCTATGTTGTTGCGCTCTTAAAAAATTTAATGGAACTCATGATATAATAGTAATAATTAAATCTACAATATTTAAATTAAAAACCGTTAATATTAATATATATTTTAAAATTATTTTATAACCTCAATTTCAAAAGCATTTTTAACCAAACGCATTAAACTACTTTTTCTTCAACCTCAATTTCAACCATAGTTTTAATCAAACACTTATTTTTTCAAATCAACCTCAACTAAAAGTACTTTTTTTTAAAATAATTTTTTTCAAATCACAACCATAACAGCTACCGCAATACCAAACACACTAAAGACAGACCAATCAAGAAGGTAAACTCTTGAACTCCTTGTCCAGCAACTTCTGTCTGCAAGTTGCAAGAAGGAAAATTCTGTACATATAGTCATAGCAATAAATTGATGGGACCGTATTCCATGTTCTTTTCTATGCAGCTAAGACTAAGTGATGCCCCTTAGCCCAAGCAAGTGCTCTCCACCATTGAAATGATTTGTCAAGCAATTATGAACATGAATGAAGAAATTAATGGTACGTATCCACTGCAATGTTAAGATGATTGTATTAACATCTAGAATTATACGCTGCCGTGAGAGAACTGGTGCTCATAGTTGTTCATAAATTTCTTTCTTGCTTTATAGAAATTCGAGCCTAGAGTTTAACGGGGGATGGGAATGACGATGTGCAGGCTAATTGTCTCAGCAATCTTTCCATATTATCTACCTTCTTTTATTTCTTAAAAAAAAGAAAAAAAATAGTTTTAAAAATATTGAAATTAATTAATTGATTTTTAAATCTAGAGAAACTATTCAACTTGTTTCTTTCTTTGTGAAGAAAATAAAACGAAAAAGAAAAGGAAAAGAAGGGGGGGAAGAGGGAAAAACCAAAAAGAAAGGGGGGGAGGGGCCACTAAAAAGGAAAGACACACAAGTCCGCAATAGAATGTACAAGCCTTACCAGCCATTGTTTTCATACAATTTATATGTTTATTAGCGTATTGTTTTACAATAGCAGGACTTAATGAAGCTACTTCCCTGTATAAAAGAAGAAGAAGAAGAAGAAGCTATTAGAAATTTTGAGTTTCTAATTTATATTCAATTCAAGGGAAATGGTTAGATGAA
This sequence comes from Populus deltoides, assembly GCA_015852605.2. Lineage (NCBI taxonomy): Eukaryota > Viridiplantae > Streptophyta > Magnoliopsida > Malpighiales > Salicaceae > Populus > Populus deltoides. The sequence goes on from CM027582.2 coordinate 16,201,676, forward strand.
ATTAGATGAGTATATTGTGGGCAGACCAATTTTTTTCTAAATAAAAAAGATATGTAGGAGATGATAGCTTTTTTTTTAATAAAAAATATCAAGATTTACATCATTAATTTGATTGGATCCAATAAACTCGATTGATTTTATAATATAATAAAAATAAAAAATGAAGTAGATAAATTGAATAGAAAAAATTAGCAATAATTAACTATAAAATATAAACTATCAATATAATGAAAAGATATTCTTCTAATATTTTTTAAAAGGACTTCATGATCTCCAATTAAATGAATTAATAGATTTTTTTGTTCATATTTATTTTATTGCTATTAACAAAATTGAAAGAGGATGATAGTAATAAAATAAAAACAAAATAGCAATAAAAATATATGAACAAATATCACAGATGGAAAAAAAAAGAAAATAAAATTAATTTTATAAATAATTTTAAATAAAATAAATAATAATCAAAATAAAAATAAAAAAAAGTTGAAGAAAAACAATGAATGGTTGCTATAAAAAAAAATTGATGGGTTATGAAAAAAAATCAATGAATTGTTGCCGCTTAATTTGCTGTAAGCACCACTTAAATATGACAAAGTGGCTGACACACTCGTGTGCATGCCAGTTTTATTTATCTTTTATATTTATTAAAATATTAAATTTTTTTAACTGATTTAATTAAGAAAACAATAAAAAAAATCCAAGAACGTTAGTTAAATAAAAAAATACTTTTAAAAATAATTTAATCATTTCACTATCCCTTTAAAATATAAAAAGACTACGTAGTACCAAATCAATGAGTAATGAATTTTCTATAAAAATTGTATTACACCTAATAATTAATTCATTATTAAAAAAAAAATTTATCATTATACTATTTTACTGAATAATAAATCTTCTAACAATAACCAAAGGTTTTACTTCTCTAATTAGCTTTGGTTAATAATATGTGAATTAATTGCCAATGTGCAATATAATTATGTACTAGAATTGGGTAATTTTTTTGCACTTTATTGCGGGAATATTTAATAAAAATTGAATGATATTTAATTAAAAAAATATGTAATGAATAATTTTAATTAATTGAAAATCTTAATAAATTAATATAATTATAATATTTTAAATTAATTAATTTAGAAAAAAAATTAAATTAAAGGAATAAAAAACCAATCGCACCTAGTTTTTTTTTCTTTTGCGTCAAGAGTGGACAATGCATCCTCTGCTCCATTTCTTTATTTAACAGATGACAAGTTACTTGTTGGGTTGCTATCCAAAATGAAAATTCAAGGAGGTTCCCTAAAAATCTATTTTCTTGCAAAAATACCATGAAACTTATAAAATTATCTAACAACCTCAAAATACCCTAAATTAATAATTATATATATATATATATATATATATATATATATATATATATATTGAATGAGAAAAATCAAAATTAAATCCAATCTATTTTTTCTGCTATGCTTAAGGAAAAAATCACTTTCAATAATTAAACTTTTCTCGAGAAAAGAAATTTATTGACACAAAAATTATTTTTTTTATGGCTAGATTGTGGTCAAATAACAACTTTATCATTATTCAACGAGTTTCTCAGTCCTCTCTCCAACTCAAAAACTAAAAAATTTAAAAAAAATCTGGATCAAAATATAAATTATAAAAACTTTAAGAATGATCATGTATTTTCTCCATATTTTTTTAAAAAAATCTGGATCAAAATATAAATTATAAAAACCTTAAGAATGATCATGTATTTTCTCCATATTTTACATTATGGTTTGCTCACTTGTAATTTTATCTTTTTAATTTAATTGAAAATTTTATCTCATAGAATTAGGCCTTAAAAGTATCAAGTCAAAAAGGAAAAAATAAATCTAAGAATGAGATTTAAAAAAAGGATGAAAAAAAGAGGGGGAGGTGTTTCATTATTAATATGAATAGTGAATTACTGTAATAAACTCGGATTCTTTTAGTAGTTTTGTTCTATGAAAAGGAATTTACTTTTTACTATGAAAAAATGATAATTATAAGATATAATTTAGAGACTAATCTATTTAAAGTCTAAATCGTGAATTGATTGAGTTAATTAGCAAGTCAATAAGTCAATTCAATTCTTTTTTTTATTATTTATTTATTTATTTATGAAAATGATGCATAATTATGTGATTAGTTTGATCTGGTTGGAGAGCTTAAACTAAATTGGAATTTCTTTTAACATGAAAAAGTATGTAGTTTCTTTCGATAAAGAGCCATGAGTATGACAAACAAATTTCTATATTTCAATCAATTGCTATTATAAAACAAATCAAATCATTCTAGTCTTGATCTGGGGTAGAAATAGAAAATCCTTCAAATAACTCAAAACAAGTGCATTGTTGTTACAACCTAGTTCAATCTGTCTATGCGTGCGTGTTCTTTGCATGTTCTCTCTTGAGAGCTGTGAACTTAGCTGCTATATCATCACAATCTGGCAACTTAGGGTGGACATGAATGGGAGATTCAACGGGAAATGAACTGCACCTTTCAACATTTTCTCTGTTACTGTACTTGGACCTTTCTTGCGGCATTGTCATGGCTCTTAGGTAAGGAGCCTTTGGTTCTTTTCCTGTCAATGAACTAGTTGGTTTGGGGCATGGATATGCAGAAGAAACGTTGCTGCATGTAGAATTTCGTTTCCTTTGCTGATCAGGCTGCCAATCTTGGCTGGTAAAAAAATCACACGCGGAAGCACCAAATTCACAGCTTTTTCTCCGCGGCTGATGAGGGAAGGCATACCGTTCCATTTCTGCATCTGATTCTCCAATTGTGGGACAGTGGCAATGATGAACAACAGTGAGGAGTCTCTTTTGGTTCCAAGGTGGAACCTCATGAGCAACTCTGCCATCATTGGTGCAGAAGTAACAGGGATGGTTTAAGCAGCAGTGGTTGGAGTAGTGAGGTTGTTTTCGCCTCTTCTCTGCATCACATGTTTCTTCACTCTTTCCTATTGCAGTATTCTTTTGATGTTTACTGGGAAGCTGTGATTTGTGCTTGGGATCAGTTGTGTATCTTTTGCTTGGTTTGTTGTAATAAAGCATGCATTGGATATCCTCAGCACTTGAATGTTCTTGAGATATCGATCTCCTTCTTGATCTTTTAACATTTGTATTCCTTCTAGAGCTACTTGAACTTGACTTCTCACTCCCTGATTCATACTGATCCATATGTTTTACATCGCAACTGTCTTCAACTTTTTCTTTTTTAGGCAGGAACCGAGATGATTTGAACTTGAAAATTCTCTTGTCCTGGCAGCTACCTTCTTTTGTGATGGATTGAACCTCCTCTACATCATCAAGATAGACTATCATCTCCTCTGGCAACTGAGGCAGACTCTCTGTAGAAGTTCCTGCCATCTTTCTCTCTTCCTTGTGTTTTGAGGTGGTAGAGTAATCACTACTAGCCACCTGACTTTCTTCAGTGCTTAAAGAAACCACTTTAAATTTTGATGGTGAATGCAGTCCTGCAAAATTGTCCGCTTTCTCTGTTTTGTTGCACATTGGAGATTCCAGTGTATCAGGTGAAGATTGCTGAGCTATAGAAGAATTAATGGAACCACTGCTTGTATGACTGTTCTGACAAGAGTGAGTTGATGTTGTTGAACTTCGGCTTGTCGACCTTGAATCAATGTATATAGCCTTCCCTTCTAGATCGTTGCCATCTAAAACTTCCCTCTTTTCTTCTATTTTACTGCCATCATTTTGAACATCTCTATGTTCCTCTTCCTGTGGTTACATGGAACAAAGATGTTCAGTATTTCTTATTAGAATAGGCAAACATTAGTTTAGACAGATTGACAGAAGTATAAAAAATGACCTGCTGCTGCAGCTCGGAAGCGTATTCAAGTGCCAAAATCTCTGGTCGGAGGCAGTAATCTTTAGCAATCTCATCCACCAATCTTTGCTTCACATCATCAGGAACTGACAGAATAGAAAGTCTCTCTTTTACCTGTGGTTACAATTTTCCAGTGCATTAACATATGTATACTGACGAAATCATACGAATCATGGCAGAAACTTCTTATAAATATTTGTTATAACTTATAAGCAAGATATAAGAACCTGAAAATTAACAAGGTTCCCAGGCAATAGTTCAAGAGCTGTCTTTTCAAATCTTTGGCCATAATGCTGTCCAAAGATCTTCCGAACAGTACGAAGCTCTGGTATATCCCCACATCTTGCAGAGGCAAATATAAGAGTTGAAACTGCTTCATTGACATCATTAGGACAATCCCTGAAGCCACAAAATTCCGAAGACGGAACAGGTTAACATGGAGTAATCTAGATGTGAATACAAACTCTTTTTCAATTATATACGTACTTGTTCCAGCGGATATATGACAGGTTGGCAACGATGAATTCGCAGAAACCATCCAATAATTCATAGATCGCTACAATATTTTCATCTTTGAAAAGAAGCTCAGCCTGAAAATCACAATAATAATCATATGTTAAAATCCCATTTGATCATTCTGCAAATTCTCATGCTAACAATATCCTCTATTCCATCAAATTTCAATGGCATACTGCTAAGACTTAACAGTAAAGCTTAGATGATCAATGCTATCAAAATTAGACTCTTTCATTTCACATATCATGTTGATGAAAAAATAAAGCTTATTTATTTATTAAACAAGAAAAAGGTGCTAGGACTCGAACATTCAAAAAGTTCATAAAACTTGAAACAACAGAGAGCAGCAGGACAATGGGCAGAGGAGAAAACAGAGAAGAGATGCCAAGTTAACATGACATGTTACTATATCAGCAAAGAAATCGCTTATGCTTACCCTATTAAATGCAATATTTTCATAGCCGGCCTTAATGAGATGAGCAACATCTTCCCTTAACTGCCTAACAATTGAATGCCTCTTCGTCTTCAATAGGTTAATCCGGTATTGAACTTGCTTCATCAGCCTCTTGCTGCAACCCAAGATAACAAAAACCCTTTTAACAAAAACCAAAAAAGAACCATCATGGAAGCTATAAACCCATGAAGCAGCTTAGTCACTTACCACTTGGAAGCTTTTCTCCACCCAAACAAGGTAAAAAACATGTTTCAAAGTTTCTGTCTTCTTGATGGGTTCTTTCTGATCCTACTATAGAAACTCAACAACAACAACATAATACTAATGTTAAGTCTTGTTAGTAGTATAGAAAAAAGCTGGTATTGACAGTTTGGATGATTGTGTGTGGTGGGGGAAAGTTAGAGCGACCTGAACCAACATGACAGCGTCAGTTTGTGGAGTTTACGTGGTGTGGGAGTCAGTTTCAAGGAGGAGTGGGTTTGACAAGAACCACATAGAAAACATTGTGCTTCGTTGTCACTCCTTCCAAAAACTGCTCCACGTCTGATTTTGAAACACTTGTCTTGATGCGCCCCCATAAGCCAAAGAGAAATCCCAAATTAATGAAGACTTTTTTTCTTCTTACCAATGTACGAAAAGATTATCACGGTTCTTCGGCGGTAGAGGTCCCTATGGTTCAATCATTCGGTCACATTGAACCATCTAGTTTCAAAATGAGCAATTAGATCCTTGACATGTAAGATTCATGACAACCTTAGTCTCTCTCTTCAATTTTGTTAGAAATCTCCAATAATGTTAAAATTATTAGCTTAAATAGGTCACGTGACACATGCTAATTGGTTGAATTTTTATCAAAGTTTGACCACTAAGTGTTAATTTTAGCAGAAATAGGTCACACAATTAGATTGAGGGACTAACTTTTTGTCCTGAAAATCACTTATTAAGGACCTAATTGCATTTTTCTTAAACCCCAAGTTTGCATGTGACTCAATGGTAGAATTATAGGGACCTCCACCGAAGAAAAACAGATTAAGGAGGATTTTTCGTTACTATGGTTAAGGTTCCTGTCCGTCTCATTATTTATTTATTTATTTATTTATTTTGAAATCACTGTGATCGATTAATTTCCGTGTTTAATTGGGTTTAGGCAAGTTGGCTACTTTCGTTTGATTTGGCAATTTCTGTGGCAAGCAAACCCACCTCCCGAATTGAGATAAGGTAGTGGGTAATCGGGGGGAGAATAGTCAGCCATCATGGGAGAGAGAATATGAAAATATCTTGAAAATGAGTTCTGCTAATTGGATCATTAGTCTTTTTAATTAGAACTTTTAGAAGACTAATTCGCATTTTAATCATGATGGAAAAGCCTAGTTATTGAACTTATTTTGCATGATAGGTTTTTCGGGTGACTTCTTGATTTAGATTCTAGATTGGATTGAGCTTGTTTTGGGATATTTTCATAAATCATTCAATAATTTAGTTGGTCCTAAATGAGATCTAAATGGATTAATTTTAAGAATTTTTATTTAAGTTTTTTCATAAATGCTACTTTATTTTTTTTTTTTAAATAATATTCTTTTAAAATAGATTTAGATTAATATTCTAGGTTATCCCGAGAAATCCACTATCCAAATCTTAGGTAGGGTCTTATAAATATTCTTTAATGTAAGTTCATGGTTGATATTTTCAAGGGAAAGTGTCACAATTGATTAGGTGCGGGATCTCGAAGTCTAACAAATTTGTTACAAATGATTTATCTAGTATAAATTATTCTTTAGTATATATTTAAGTTTTAAACATAATTACAATTTATTTCATCATGTTTGAAATCTGTAACTTAGTTTTTTTTTAATTCTTCTTTACTGTTAAAAATAATAATAAATAAATAAAGAATTGACAACAATGATATTTTGGTCATTATTGGATGACAAATCGCCCAAATTAACCTTGGACCGTATGTGTGTGTGTTTATTAATCATGAAATTCGAAAAATTAAAAAAAAGAAAGAAAAAAAAAGAGCCCTGAGCACGGCTGTAGAGGTAGTGTGATCAAATGAGAAAGAGCAAAAGGTCAAGAATATAAATAGCAAACAGACGGGAAGAAAAAAGCCTGAGGCAGCTAAAGAAACAAAGTGTGGAGTGGAGTGCTGCAGGTCATTTCTGCCAGCCTGACACGACCTCATCCTTAATTCACACGCAGCAAGGTTGCCGCCTGCTCATGATTGGTTCGTGTCTTGTAAGAGCTTAGACTTATAGCAAAGTGACAGAAACAAAAGAATTTTGCTGGTGTTGTTGTCAGCACAGGAGTCAAAGAAACAGGTGATCAAACCCTCTCTCTCTCTCTCTCTCTCTCGTACTAAAATGTTTTTCTAGTTTTGGGCTGGTGGCCAACTCAGGGCATGCAAGTGCAAGAGGTGGTTACTTGTCTGGGCATGATAGGAAAGCTTGGGGGTCCGTAATGATGGAGACCAAAGCTCTCAAGAGGTGAGAGGTGGTTCCTTGTCTGGGCATGTTAGGAAAGCTTGGGGGTCTGTAATGATGGAGACCAAAGCTCTCACATTGTTTCTTACGATTGCTTTTTCGAGGAGCTAAAGGGAATGTTCGTGATGATTAGTGCACAATAATCTAACCATCATTCAATTTTAAAGGGTTTTGTTTGTACAATGAATCCCTTTTTTTTTTTTTGCAGAATTTGTGTTTGCCTTTGTTCTTGCAAGTGCATTGAGTGTATTTATCTTAAAAAATATATATTAAATTGATTTTTTTAATGATTTTTTAATAGTTTTAATGTGTTAATATTAAAACTAAAAATAATTATTTAATAAATTTTTAAATAAATAAATTTTTTTAAAAAAATACTTTGCTCTACAATACTAAACATACACTTCATGATTTTAGCCGAATTCTTTAGTGTTGTGATTTTTTTAAAAAAATTATTAAGGGTGAGCATTTATCTAGGATGTTGGTAGAACATGGTCCATTGCTGGGATTCGTAACAGGGGTTGTGAAAATGGAGATAGGTTGATCATGTTGATTTTCTTTCGAAAGTAGAAATCCCTATGGAATTTGGAAAAGCTTGAAATGTTCTTAGAAACGGTCACAATTCTCACACTTTTTTAGGGCTAGGAGGTGAAATAACAATGCACATTGAAATTGAAATGCTTAATGGGCTATCCACTATGATGATTGGCAGGAGATTGGCTTGCCAGATGAACAAGGTAGCCCATTTACCTTAGAGACCCAATCTGTGGGAGAGGCCGAGTCTGCTAGGCTAGGTGGATGATCTTGCTCAAATTTTTAAATAGGAGTTGAGGGAAGAACCTTTGCAATCATGCCCTTCTAATTAAGCTTCTTAAGATATGATAAAGGATATCCTCTTCGCCATGACAATTTCATTTGATTTGAATTCGAATTGATATTGATACGAACCGTTTTGAATTAATGATTTAATTTTCTTAATAGTTATTTTACTTAATAAATAATAAATAAAAGATAAATATTATTAAATCTCACCAAAATATAACTCGAAATATATATATTTATATTATTCACAAACATTTGCTTATAAATGAGATGCCTGCTGCACATACAGGATGATCGACAAGAAGGAGTACTGCATGATCTGAGCTTTGATTTTACAAGCAGTAGAGATATCTCCAGTACTGCTTGGAACTAGCTAGCCGTGTCAACATGCTTGTTCACCTTAAGAGTTGGAAATTTACAAGCTATCCAAAAACAAGACTTAAACCCAGGATATCATGGATCCTTAGCCAAGTCTAAGCCACTTATGCGAACCCTCATGGATTTAGCTTCGGCTGATTCTACTGCAGTGGTTTTCTACCAATAATATCTAGCAGGTCTTCTATCATTATATTTTGACACCATGTGTTTGGTTGCAGAGAAAATAGAGAAGTGGAAATAACAATATCTGAGATTGCGATTTTAGAAAATCTGTCATTGGAAACGAAATTGAGAAGGAATGAACCAAACATATATGGATTAAGCTTTCTAAAGTAGTGAAAACAATAACAGGTTCTGGGTGACATATACATTACAGAATTACAATACTGCTGACAAAATGCATATAGTTAAGAATAAATTCCAACAAAAGCCTGCACAGAACAAGCTAAAACTGCATAACATAAACTTGCTTTATAATCAGCAATCAACACAATATAGCATGCAGAACAAAACTCTTCTGGTTTCATCTCTGAGAGAAGACAAATGGCATGGATGCTATTAGCCCATTCTGCTCCTCCTTTCCCTTCTAGCTGGAATCGAAGATGTTAATGAAGAAGGAAAATGAAAAAATGTGAGTCAGTCACATTTGGAGCTTCATACCATTAACGGCATAGGCATATTCACTTGATAAAATCCGAACTCTCTTGTTGGGTGACAAGTTATCAACAACCAAAGAACAGTTGACATTAACTATAACTTCTCTCAATGGAAAACTTTTAAGCACCACAGAAACAGGTGCGTTTACCATTACAAGCAAAGGGATCTTTCCTGTTTCCCTGTTGTCCATAAGAACTTCTTGAAGTCCTGAACCGAACTCACTTTTTCCTTTCAAAACAACTTGGATCATTGTTGTGTTCACGCCAGGTTGGTGAAAGGCAGGAAGCTTGCCCGAACAAAGAGTCGAGTCTGAATAGGCTACAACGACAGAGCTTTCCTTGCCGTAGATGAAAGAAATGCCTGTGTTAGGATTGTTAGCTTTCACAGTGACGGCAAATTCTGTATAGAGGCTAAAATCTGGAGCCATGTTGAAAGCATTGACATCGAAACTTGCGACATTATATTCAGGCATTTTGGGGTTAAGTGTCATGTAAATGAAGGCAATAACACTAGCAAGAAGGATGATCATAACAATCAAGAAGCAAAAGCAAAAGCATACACACTTTAAACAACCACCATGTGAATGATGATGGTTTGATTGGTACCTAGGAATGTTACGCCTTTGAGGAGGAGGTCTTACGCTTGAAGAATTATTATAGTTTAGCATAACATAATTTGGTTGGTATTCAGGAGCAGTGCCCATTGCTGCCTAACGTCGATGGATGAACCCTATGAGCATAGTCCATACAAGAAAGGAGAAGAAGAAAGAAAAGCCCTTTCCTTTCTCATCCAAGAATCTTGAACTTGGAGGTGGAGAGAAGAGAGAGAGAGAGCCTTTTTTGGGGAGTTTTTCTCCATTAGTTTAGGGTATTGTTCCATAACGTGTGGACATGGAAGATTGTCGTAAATGGCATGGTTGTTACACAACTCTTGATTCTTCTATTCTTGGCAGACAAACTCTGCTGATATTTGCCTAGACCATCCAAGGAGGAGCCAATTTAGGAAAATCTAAAATTATTTTTTTCATATCACTGTGAAAAAGCATGGATTACATGCACAATTAAAATCAATTGATCAAAGCAGATGCTAGATAGCAATGGCAAATTGCAGACTGATATACATGGTACTAAATGGTAAATTAATGATCAGCCTATATATAAATATAGCCAACACATAAAATTTGTAAGGCCACCCAAAAGAAAATGCCAGTTTGTCAAGTTGAAGTAGCGGGTTTGAAGAATCTTAAAATTCTAAATAGTCATCTGGATCTTCCACTAGTAGACTCGATCCTTTATCTATCAGTGGGGTAGGACTAAGTCTAAAAAAGATGTATTTGCACTAGCTTGATAAGAAAAGTTCATGTTCTAAACTTTAGAGTACGGCTCGCATTTTATTAGATAATTTTATTAGGTCTAGTTTTATAGAGGTTCGGTTAATTGTAACTAGATGAACTTGGAAGAATTTCAAATTAGGTTTGGAAAATATTATTTGATTCAATCTTGTTATTTTTCTTTTTGTTTTCAGATTTTAAGTTTAATTTTAAATTTTATATTTTTTTTATTTCAAATTTTGATTTTCTTACCTTATTGGTTTATAACCTATTTTAAAAAAATATAAACCAACTAGATTATAAAAAAAATAATATATTCAATAATAAAATACAAAATAAAATACTTGTGATGAAACCCTTTCCAGTCAAAATTATTTTTTTATTGCTTGTTGTTTTTGGTGGTTATATTTCAAACTATGTTATGTTGAAATCCATCAAAATGATATTTTTTATTATTTTAAAAAATTATTTTTGACATCAGCACATCAAAACAATCTAAAAATATCAAAAAAAAAATTAATTTAAAATAAAAAAATAAAAAATAAATATTGTTTTTCAAAACCAATTTTAAAACACAAAAAAAGGGCTTGTATTTGTTTCGTCAGCGTCACAAGCTGAATTTATTTAGCGGGGCAAACAAAATCATGTCTTGGCACTACAGATTAGGCCAGCTATTTTGCGCTTGTCCTACACAGAACTAGTTGAAACCCTAGGAACTATGAATGAGAACCACGTTACATGATGAGCCACAACCCTAATGCACACATATATGAAATCAATAACGAAAGTCATAGGCGGTGTTTGGTACACGAGACTGAACATGGCAACTTCAAACATACAAAAGTATCTGTTGATCAATCTCCTCCGATAGGACAGAGGGAGAGAGGAGAAGATTGTTAAGGAATATATCAGACAAGCAATAAGCCTCTAGCTTATACACAGTTCAAGTCATATATCTTGATGAAAACCAGAGTGTTGAATCTTTGCTAATCTGTCTACTTAAAACGGATTATACAGATGCAGATACCTAACTCAAAGAATTGCAGCAACAGAAGATGCTTTATTAATGAAGAATTTAGTTCAAAAAAATGAATAAATAAATAACAAAAACTAACAAGACTTGTTGAGTTTCATAGGAGAGGAAGCACAGATTGATGATCTAGAATTACAAGATTTTAAAGCATTTCCTCTCGTAAATGAAACTACTGACAACACAATCATCCTAACCTTAGCCACCACCTTCTTTAGCTTCAATGATCTTGACCTTCTTCTCAGTTTGGTTATTGATGCTAACCTGTAAGACTTTAGAAAAACCTGCCTTTGCTTAGCCCTTGCAGTTCTATACCCCATGTCATGAGGGTCATTGCTATGCATAGAATCATATCGATCCAGAGGCTGATAACCATTCATTCTACGGCTAAAGTTTTTTGTTATGTTGTCATGGACAAGGCTGCTGGTGGTGTTCATCGCTGTATAAGCTGAGAGATAGTAGACAAGATCACAAGACCTTGATCATGGGGTTAGTTGTACTCATATATAGACCAGAAAAACTAAGTTTAATGTTTGATTTTATTAAATATTGTTCTCTTTCTTACCATAAATTTCATGTTTTCATTCCTTGGCGGCCGTACATAAACTACTACTATATCTATAGCAAGTCAAAACCTTGTCTTGGATGTTAAACGGGCAATGAATTTGTTCATTAAGTTTCCTATTTTGACCATTGACCACCAAGGTAACATGTATATTCAGAGTAAGCCTGAATTTGAAAATATTTTTTCACACGAAACATCCAAGTTTCCTACTGGGTGACATGAATATGCATAATTGGTTATATATATATATATATTTATATTATATTTTATAATGCGGTTGCCATTCATTTCTCTTAATAAATTATAGGCAAGGTTGGAGTGATAACTTGGGAGGGTTGGCCTAAATTAATGTTAAAAAGTTAAAATAATATTATTTTTTAAAAAAATCAACATTGATGATCGGGTTTTGACTGAGTTTTATACCCGGTCATGCCTATATCACCGAATCATCCAAGTTTTTTTTTCTGTACTTTTATTTTAATCGAATAGTTTGGATAGGCAGTTTTAATAATAGTTTCATTATCTTAGGTAAAATGTGGTGGTTTTTAATATCTTACAAACAAAATATTTTGATGTTTTCTTCCCATAATCTAGGCTTAGGATTAGCATAGATAGGCATGTTTGAGACTATAATAGTGACGGCGATTCAAAGTGTTTTTTTATTTAGAAATGCATCAAAATAATTTTTTTAAAAAAATTATTTTTAACATCAACACATTAAAACAATCTGAAAACATAACAAAAATTATTTTAAATAAAAAAAATTAAAATTTTAAAAATACAATTTACACCACCTTCTCAAACACATTAAAGCTTTTTTATCACCTGGTGCAAGAATACCTTAAACTGACATAACTATGACGATGATTTAAACATTCAATTGAGGAGCAAAAAAGGCAAATTCAAATCTCGACAACCTGTCATTCCCCAAAGCCATCTCAAGCTCAGGCACACACTAAACCTGCCAATTGATTAGCTAATAATATATATTTTTTGCAAGTATCTTCACAATGTTCATATTCAAGTTGATGTTTTATAATTCTTTATGTCTTAATGTATTATAGTTTGGATCGTCTTATACCTATAGAATTTCAACCCTGTTAAGCAAGAAGCCAAGAACTGCCACATCCAAGCTAAATATTTTATGCCATGCTTTTTATGACCTTCCATCTTTGACTGCATCTATATTAAGAAAACAATAAATTGTGATAATATTTTTGTGGAAAAATCACATTTTGGAGAACATCTACCCTGAATTTCTTGACCTTATAGTAAGAGCCATTCAAGAATTTTGCCTGAGAAAATTCAGAGATATTGCATTTAATATAGCTATAGCTACCAAAATTTCTACAAAAATGGAGGAGAATATCCAACAGCTAGCAATTTGGGCATTTTGCAGAAGAAATTATTTTATTAAAAGTGATCTCAGTCCTGGATTTATGTATATTTATTTTCTATTCAACACCAATCAACTGAGATTCATTATTATTTGAACTGAGATAATTAGCATGTGCAAATCAAAACAGATTAACCCAGAATTAAGCCGATCCAAGGCTTAGATTGGTCCAAATTAAAAAAAGAATAAAAAATGGAGAAAACTCGGCTAACTAGCTCAAAAACCCAGGTTAATCGAGGTCTCAAGCGGTCAAAATCTAGCTATTAACTCTTTGACTCTTCTTTTAAATTTTTAGTCAAAACATCATTTTGATTTTATAAAAAAAATAAAATAAAATTGAATCCATCCAGATGAATCTCAACCAATCAAACTGAATGATCAAATGGAAGTTGATCCTAACCTAAGATTAGTGGGGTTTTACATTATGCCCCTATATCTTCAGGAAAGAATGATTGCGTGAGCTACAAAACATGACATTTGAAAAACAAAAAACGCTGTGAAATCCCACACAAGTACAGTCTTTAAAATTTTGTCTTTATTTTCATTATATATAGAAGAAAAATGTAGCAAGAGAGGTTACAAGAAGGATGGCAATGAAAAAAAATAAATAGATCCATTCATGATATTTCCATTTGTGAGTAAAATTTACCGCTGGCAAGATAAAAACCAAGAGAAACAAAAACTCAAAATGCTATATCTTACACCACTTGTCCCAAAGCCAGCTGCCCGAGGCGCCAAGCTGTTGTTGCTCTAGTGCTTGCATGGCCATCAAGATGGAATAATAAAAAGGATTACGAAAGGTGATTAGGATATGGCAGCAGCTTCTTTAGCACTTTCTTTCACCATTGTCTTAACAAAGAGTTCCCCTGCTCTGTACGAGGATCGAACCTGGAAAAATCAAAATTTAAAGCTCTTGTAAGAAAATAAATGCGGTGAAAATATTAAAAAATGTTGATAAAGGGTGTTTTGAATATTACCAAATGAATTCAAGCACACAGATAATAAATATTGGATATGAAGCAAAACCATACATAAGTTTGCAAGCTTTTGTTATAGTAGCAGACTAAAAGTTTGAACAGTCAGGATTTTAGAGGAACACAACTGGACTTGAACAGGGAACCTGATGCATTTACGAATTTTGATTCTGACAATTAGCCTGTTTTCCTATTTGTTAATTTGTGTAAGAACTCAAATTTTAACATATATAATCACCAAAATATATAGTTACTCAAAGAACTTACCAGAGGTCCACTGGCCACATAACGGAATCCAATAGACTCTCCATATTCTTTCCAAAAAGCAAATTTCTCAGGTGTGACATACTCCTTGACAGTTAAATGTAACGGAGTGGGCTGCAAGAGACAAGCAGTTCCATGTTGAGAGCCGGCTATAGTAGTCAGGTAAATATAGTAGCGTGATAACACGACAACCTAACAAATGTCTAAGCCGTGTTGAACTAAAACCATCTTATAACAACATGAGAATACCCAGGCAACAACGCTAGACTATGGCCAGCTTTAGAAGTGTAATATATTTAAGAAGGCAAAAGGCCCAATTCTAGGCATAATACTACATGTAAAGTACTCAAACCAAATGGCATCAAAGTGTATTGGTATATCATTTTACCTGTAAGTATTGTCCAAATGTCAGAATATCAACACCTATAGCCCTTAAATCAGCCATGGCTTCCTTCACCTCATTATCAGATTCTCCCAGACCCAACATTATAGAGGTTTTTGTTATCATTCCCTTCTTACTGATTTTTGCATGTTTCAAAACTGATAAACTCTGTTCATACCTGAATTTTCCAAACCACAACTTAGAATCAAAATTAGCATCCACATCAAATTCTCTTGAAAGAACAACCGTCTGCATAAGCTTTCTTACTATAAGTACACCAACCCACTAGATATGGTTTATTCATACAATTTTTGACCTGTTCTCAACAAATAATAGAATACCTTTATGCATTATATGTATATATATGCTTTAAATGGAGATAACCATGAATTTTATAAACTAAATATTGTTTATGTTTTGCGTCATCTGTAAAGTCAGAGCTAGCGTAGAACAAGATACCAACCAGAAAAGTTTTGATGATTTTGGTCCAATTTTTGTATTCAAATGTTATGAACTGACTATCAAAGTACAACCATGGCTGGTTAGCTTCAAAAGCAAAGCAACTGATCTGGCACAGACCGATGTTGAACTCTTGCTCTAAAGCAAAAACATGCTACTCACCCAGCCCGAGGATCTCTAACAATTCGTTGGAGGCGTTTAACAGTCTCAACGTTGTGGGCAAACACATCCAATCCTGAATGTACCAGAGTATCTACAGCCTTTAGGTCACCACGAAAATCAGAAGTTAAGCATTCAACCATGATCTCTGGCTTTAGTTCCTGCAGGAAAGGTGTATAGGATCCAATTTGTGATTCATATATTGTGTAACTGTTCTACGCAGTAACATAGGAGCATGACTGCCATAGAGCAATCCAGATAATATGCAAACCTTCATAGCTCTAACAGTTTGAGCAAAATGCCCACTTCCTCCATCTGGCAGATCATCACGATCCACACTTGTAATAACAATGTAATCCACACTACAAAATCAGGAAACAAACAAAATGCTAGATTAGTTTGATGCTTAAACTGAGTGGAACACTATATGCTGAAATATGGTCCATCTTTTTATTTCTTCTTACATATTAAAGGCAATGGTATTGAGAAGCAATGAAAAAACAAGCTTTTATTTGATATTCTAAAAAAAACACTTGCAAACAGTACAGAAACAATATTTTCATTGTTAATTATAAGAAACAAACTTACCCCCAACTTGCAATGGCCAAAGCAGTGTTAAGGGGCTCCATGGGATCAGGAGGAGGAGGGTTTCTGCTGGTTTTAACAGCACAAAATCTACAGCCTCGGGTACAAGTATCACCTAAAACCATAATAGTCGCTGTTGCAATACCATCACCACCACCATTCCAACACTCTCCGATGTTGGGGCATTGAGCTTCTTGGCAAACAGTGTTGAGCTTCAAGCGAGACAGAGATTCTTTTACCTCATCATACTTTTCACCTTGAGGAGCTTTCTGCCTCAACCACTCTGGCTTCTTCACATTGGGATCCCTCCCGGTATATGGCCCCATCTTCCCACCTCCTGGATATGGGTATGGACCCTTCTCCTTGTTCTTCGAATCCACAAATGCTGATGGTGAAGAACCATTGCTGTTAATGGAAGAAATTTGTGGGTGTTTTGCATCAATTTTTGATGAAGAGGGATAATCAACCGATTCACATCGAATTTTTGAATAGGAGCATAAAAAGGAGGATTTGGATTTAGGGGGTTGAGGAATAGGAATTGACAATGAGAATGAAGGTTTTGAAAGGGATTGCTCTATCATTTTATCTTCTGGGTTATTCACTGACTCAAAATGAACATAAAAAGGCCTCCTTTCTTTTGGTTTATTCAACTGAGTAGCTGCAGCTGTATCTAAATCTTGTCGATCAACTGTTCCTGTGTCCACTCAGAAGATATTGGCATAGATCAGAATTCCATCCAGTTGTTCTGCTACAGCAGATTTACAATGTTCATTCACAACTTTCAGCAAAATTGTTCCACCCTAACGCCTTTAATTCAATCTGCCACCAAGCACATCATCTATCAAGACAATGAAAGATGCATTGTCGACTCACAGATGAACAGAGCATAAATTAAGAAAATGAGAAAGAAAACTCCATAAGATATGAAGACATGCATGAAAAAAGAAAATTAACAGAAGATAAACATTTATAACACACATATCCTGCAACTCAACTCCATTAATCACCGCACCTCTGCAGGAGGAAATCATAGAATTCTAGAACCAGTGGTTCTAGCACAACACAGAGGTTTTACTAGCTACACTATTTGAAATCTTCATAGATGATAGTTCTATGTTGTTTGTGGATTTTGTTTCATATTGGTCCATAGTATTTTCTCAAAGAATCCAACAAAAACAAAGACCATAAACTTTCACAATTAGAAATGAAACAAGTGCCACCAATGCATCATCAAATTCAAAGGTACAGTATACCAAGCTTAAAACTTAAAAAACTCCAGGAATCTAACAATGAGACTAATACCAAATTTATCACCAAAGTATTCAAAACCCATCACCACAATCAAACTACACTGCACATTTTTCAATTTTTTACAGAAATCAAAGAACAAAACCCGAAACAGTTTTAACCTTGAAAGTTCACATAGGCATTTTAACAAACACCAAAAACCCATAACATCATTATTTTCACACACATATAAACAAGAAAAATGCAAGTAAGCTTGAAAGAGAGAAAGATAAGTACAGACCCAACTGTAGTGAGAGAATTCAGTGATGAAAAATGCAGGCTTTGTGTTTGATGAAATGGTATGATGCTGGGATTTAAGAGAGAGAGAGAGAGAGCTTTTGTTTTGGGTCCTTGTATTCTCCGTCCAAAAAAAGAAAACCCCTTTTTGTTTGTCGTTGGTAGTTGCAACCGTCACTGGGCGGTTACTATCTAATATGGAAGGCAGCGATAACACCAATATTGTTGGTAGACGACATGTCTTTCCACAAGAAAAGGATTGATTATGAATTTTTTTTTTTTTGCAAGTGAGAGAGAAATCCATTATCATCACCAATTAACTTCTCACCATATGGTATTTATTTATCTTAACATTTAAATTCGAATAATTATGGACATTTAAAATACATAGACGCATATATTAATAGATTTATATCTTGATATGACAAAAAGAAGTTTTTTTTTTATTTTTTTAATATATATATATGAGAAAAATTGATTCATTCAAAATATAGAATTTAGGAAGGATTTGATTTGAATAAATTTTATATCATTGTATTTTTTTTTAATTTTGAAAAAAAACAATAGAATTATTAAAATATATATTTTTTAATTTTGATTAAAAAGATATTATTAAAATATTATTCATAAAATAAATTAAACAAATCAATATACTAATATATCTAGCATCGTGCTGTAGCATTGGAGACTAGTTTTATTATTTTAAAATTGATAATAGAAAATTTTACACAATAATATTATTAAATGTATTTTTTATCTTATTTTAAAAATAGAATGATAAGTAATTTAAATGATATTAACGAGAGCTAAATGTGCTTGGAAAAACATTGTAGACACACACTCGACATGTTCAATAAAACAGTGTAATGGTGATTTTTTTTCCTTCTCGTTAAAAATCTTTATATTGGTTATCGAGTACAATTAGATCTTTTCACAAGGTTGATTAATTATTATCAAATTATCGAGGACAAGAAAGTCTTTTATCATTTCAAATTGATAGTGAAACGATCAAAATAATCTTTAAAAAAAAATCAAAATTAGTATCAAAGGGTAATTTAGTATTTTTCACAATGATTTTTTCATTATTATCAATTCAGCTAAGGGATAATTTGATATTTAATCAAATATATATATATATATTTATATATATATATATATAAAAGCATAGTAAAACGATCAAAATATCTTTAAAAGCAAAAACAAAATTAAAATTAGTATTAGAGGTTTTTTTTCATCTTTTGCAATAGTTTTTTTTGTTATTATTATATCAGCTTAAGGGTAGTTTGATATTTGACAAAATATAAAAGAAATAAAAAAAAGGTTACGTGCGTGAGTGGCACACTCTTTAAAGCATCTGGCGCCTTCCAACATCCAAAAATATTTTTTTATCGTGTCTTTTAAAGCCATGTCGCGTCCTCTTCCTTGTATTGTGGTGTGTGTAGGAGGTGTGTGTAGGTGATGGTGGTCCAGTTTGTTGTCGGTAGGTCTTCCACCCACTCGAAAATTATAGCGTGACCTTCATTGTTGTTAACATTTTAACTTTAGTCCTTATTCTTTTTATTTCTAGAATTTGTTTTGGCCATTTTGTAGAAATTTTATTTGTATTTAATTTCATTATTCAATTCTAACTTTCCAAATATTATTTTTTTTTTCAATTTGGTACTCATTTTTTTAATTATTATTTTTTTGTCGTTGTTAAATTGATTTTTCTTTTCAATTTCACCCTTCAATCAAAAATAAAATTTATTTGTATTTCAATTTTGATCCCCATTTTTTTAATTGTCAATTTTTGTTTTGGAACCTTCTGTGTAATTGATATTCTTTTTTCATGTTAATCTTTCAACATTTAATTTGTTGGAAAATGAGTTTCATGGTTTTTCTAAATAAGGTATTTCTAGTCTAATGCTGAGGGTCACGGGTTTACAAAATTAACGCATATTGACATTTTTTTATTTTCTTTTCAACTTTGTGATTTTTTATGTTTTCTTTTTTACTAGGTTGTCCCGATCTTGTGACTTAGGCCACGGGTTTTCCAGGTTAACCTGAGTTGGCTTGCTTTTTATTTCCCGAATTATAAGTTTATCATGCTAACTCGGATTAACTCAAGTTTGATTTTTCTTTTGTCTATTTTTACCCTATTTTGTCCTTTCATATTTAATGGGCTAAGAATTGAGTTACATTATTTGTCACCTTTTACAAAAAAAAAAATTATAGGTTATCATCATCATTTTTTTTAATTTGATTTATTTTCTATCATTACTATTTTCTTTTCCATTTAATTAAAAGAAAATCAATTTATTTAATCCAATCTAGTCTATGACTCGAGTCACATGTTTTTTTTCTTCTTCTTTACCTGAATTATTTACTCATTTTATTTTTATTTTTATTTTAAGGAACAATGCTTCTTTTTTTTTTTTATCATAACCTAATTATTTATATAAAAACTTATCATGATCTTGATTATTTTTATGTAACTATGTAAGAAAATAAAAAATTTAAATTTCATATATAAATATTCATAAAGTGTTTGTTAATAACACAAAAAAATCTAAATTTATTTGAAAACTAGGGCATAATCAAATCATTTTCAAATATTATTTTAATAATTTTATTTAAAGAAAATTTTATTGAAAAGATAAAAAGAAAGAAAAAAATGTGGAAGGCATTTTATATATATATATATATATATATATATATATATATATATATATATATATATGCCAAGCACTTGGGCCTAAAAAAGATGAACTTGGTTTAAAAGAAAAAAAAAAATCCTAAGTTCACGTGAGCCTAGAAGATCAAGTCGGATCACCTGGTTTTGTTTGTTTAATGGGTAAAGACTTCATGTTGATTGTTTCTAGGATGACAACATGTCATCCAACACAACAAATTTTAGCCATTCAATAATTAGTTTCAAGCTTTTGACTCTAAAATCTATTTTTCAACCTCAAAATACCATTTAATCACTTTAAAAAATAAAAAATAAAATTAAACAAAATTCATAAATCTCAATCTATTTTTTCAAGATGGATGAATGTCAAAACTATTGGCACCTAGAATGAACATGAACAAGAATTCTATCTCTCATCTCCCTTTTTTACAACATTCTCCCTCATCTCTCTTAACCTAAGGACAAAAATGTAATGAAAATAAAATTTGAGGACTAAAACACACACAAAAAGACTATAAGGACCAAATAGTGTAAAAATAAAAAAATCATGGACCAAGGTGGATTGTTTTACATGAAAGGAACAATAAGAAATAACAATTAAAAGAATAAGACCAAATCTAAAAAATAAAATAAGATGACAAACTTTAATTTTTTAATTGAAGAGTAAAATTAAAAAAAAATTAAATTTTACAAAATGACCTAGACTAAAAATTTAGTAATAAAAAAATAAGAATCAAATTTGAAATAATAATAAAATGAGAGAAGACAATTCAGATTTTTTGATAACTTAGTCTGAATTTCAAAGAAATGAGAGATAAAAAAAATAGAAAAAAAAAACAACGTCAGTGACATACCGCCATCAAAATGACCACATGCACTTCCCTGTGTGGAAGAACACGCTACACCACATCTATTGCTATCGTGGATGGTTGAATTTGGCTACGTATAAGGCCATGTGCACAGCCAGAGCAGGGCGGTCTCTCTCGCCCCCTAGCGCATGCACTATACATGCTAGACAACCTTATCCTAAACGTTAACTACACTCCCCCATATTTCTTTCGGCATCCACCTTGGTCTCTTAAGCCCTGATTATTCTAAATCAACAATCTAAACATATTTTTGACAAATTGAGCACCAAACCTTTTCCTCGACAAATGTAAAATACTATGGGGGCAAAAAAGAAAAGTGAATCTAGTGTGGATTATTATTGTAATTCACAGTGATTACTAGACAATGTATAATAATTTCTTAAAGAGAATTAGGTTTTGCTTTTAACAATATAATTGTTATCCTAAATTTTAAGTTGACATGAATATAATAGACTCTATATCATGAGAAAAAAACAATATTATGTATGTATTTATAGTGGTTAGACTTAACCTAACAAATTAGCCTTAAAAGCTCACGATCGAGAAGCTGACCTGACTTCAAGTAAACTAGAAAAGCATGAACTTGGTGAAATCTAATTGATTTAATCAAATTTTAGACAACCCAATTGACATAGACGAACCTGACCGGTCAATAATAAAGAATCTTTCTTAAGAAAACAAAATAAAATTATTTTAATAAAAATACTAATTAATTAACCTGAGTTAATATAATAAATTAGATATATTCTTTTCTTGGTCGGTGCTCGTATCATGCCTCACAAATATGTGTGTATTCGGTTTATAGTTTTGGGGTATTAAAAAACCCCCAATAAGAATTTGATGGGCAGTTTTATATATATATATATATATATATATATATATATATATATATATATATATATGATCAAACACTTAATTGCCCCATTTAAATACATAATTTCTTATTTATTTTAAGAACAATATAGTCATTTTATTGTGCATTTAAAATACAAAAAGACCATAAAACTTTTCTCCCTACTTTTATTTCTAAGGATATTAATTTTAGTTATAATATTGTTAATTTAAAATATAGAAAGACTTACAAATCCACAATGAAATATGATACGTGGACAATAAAAGGCTGAGCTATCTTCTTTTTTTCTTTTTTTTTTTGGAAATTGTAATTGCAACAGGTGATGATGATCTCTTATGAATAGGAGAAACGATAATGCATGCATAAAGTTCATTTTTGGCCAAAAAGAGAGGACGCTGATTAACTTCTACTACATTATTTTTGGCCTCCCGGCCTTTCCAGTCTTACAACTTAATTATTTGTGTAGCTGGGGATCACCTCATTGAGTGCGTAGCTTGCTGCAGAAAGGGGGAAATGATTGAGTTTTAACGGTACCATATACTTGTAACCAATCATGTTCAAACCAAATTAATTGAGCAAAATCTGGCCATCAATTACAAACCTGTGATAATTAACTACTGATCTTATAAATTATTAATAGAAAATATATAGGGTGTGGGTTTTTCAATGTAATATTAGATATAAATTACCGTGAATTGCTACAATAAAATTATCTTTCTACTTTTTAATTTAAAAATTGAAAGTCTTGGTATTGTTGGGGGCAATTTTATCTTTGCAAATGGTTTATTGATCATTAAAGGATAGTTTCGAGGTATATTCATCTTTTCAAAAAGAAAAAATTGTAAAATTTCTTATTTAGCCCCAAGATAAAAACATTAGAAGTGTTGACCAATATTTTTTTTTTGTCTTTTTGTTTATTAGAATACAATAAAAAAGATGAATTTTCCCTGACAAAAAATAAGCCATACATCTAGGGGTATTGTTGTCCTTTTATATAGTTTTTTTTGTAATTTCCAGAGTTATAAAGGGCATTTTGTTATTTTTACATTGAATAATTAAACTTTTATTTGAAAAAGCTACTGATGCGTGATCATTACATGTTAGTGAGTGGGTGACATCTATACCTTTCAGACAACGTGTAAGAATCCACCTGTTGGCCAAACTTACCCTTTCGATGTGTCTTTGGAAGTGCCACCACGTTCTCTTCCTCATGGTGTGGTGTGTGATAATAAATGATGGACGCTTTGTAACCGATGGTCGTTTCTTTCCCCCCTTTCTTTTCTCTCTGTTACCTGAAAAGGTACATGATTGTCCTCTTTATTTTTGGGTTTTCAATTTCATTCCTTATTCTTTTGAGTTTTTATTTTTGTTTGTATCCTTTTTATAAAAGTTTTGTTTGTTCTCAATTTAGTCCTTCAATTACAATTTTTCATATATTATCTTTTTCATTTTGGTCCTTATTTTTTTATTTATATTTTTTTCTCTTGCCTCTTTTGTTAAAATTTTATCGGTTTTCAGTTTCATCATTCAATCAAAGTTTATGTTGTTTTATTTTTTTCAATTTGACCCTCATTTTTTTTATTTTTTTTCCTTTTGTTAAAGTTATTTTTATTTTCAATTTAACCCTCCAATTGAACTTTTTTTTATTGCCCTCTAATTTATATTTTATTTCAATTTTCACCTTCATTATTTAAAATATAGTTTTTTTTTTATTCTAGATTCTTTTGTGCAATTTGTTTTTTCTAGTTTTATCTTTTGACGTTTGATTTTTTAGGAATTGGATTACGTGCTTTTTCCATTTATAATGCTTTTAATCTAATGAACATGGTCACAATTTTGAAAGTTAATGCATTTCAACATTTTTTTTAGCTCATTTTCTTTTATGATTTTATCTTTCTATATTTATATATATATTTATATATATATATATATATATATATATTTGAAACACCAAAGTGGACAGGGTAAGATTTGAACAGAAGTAGGTATCTTATTTTCCTGGAATTAAATAGCTTCAAGGTGGTCCGAACTTAAGCATATACACATCTACTATAGAAGCAGAAGGCATTAATGGCAATCACATTAAATCTACAGTGTCTAATTTATTAGCTCCTATAATGCCTTTAAGCTTCAAAAATTCAATAAATTTGAAAATCCCTCCTAACATTTATATACTTAGTCAGAAAGTCACGTAGAGAAAGCACTTGAATTCAGTTAATTCTTTCATTCTATATATTTCACCTTTCTTCCATGGAACCACACCCATGTCAAGGCTTGAGTCCTGTGACTCTCGTAAGCAAACCTGGCTTGTGTATCCCTTTTCATGTGACCCTCTCTTACACTACTTGGGCACACACTCTTGCCTGTGATTTGCTTCAATTCTATCTCCTCCTGCCCACCAGTTTATATATTCCAGTACGTCTACCCTTCCTCTCTCAAACCTTTGTCTCAAATTTTCTTTTAACACATATATACGCACTCCAACTAATTAACTCAAATGAGAAAAACCAAAGCCATGAAGATTTTTGTTGCAGCATTAGTCATCATTGCTCTCTTTCTTCTTCCAATGGCCATATCAGCGAGGCATATAGGCAGGCCACGAACACGTATGAACCCCTCTCGTTTACTCCTTCTACTTCAAATTCTTTATTTAAAAAAAAAAAAGAATTATAAGGAAGTGGTTGAAACCCAATACGTTTATATAATTCAATTCAGTGTGGCATTAAATGTACTCTTTTCTTACCTTTTGCTAGGGTTTCTATTGCGACTAACTTTCGTTTTTTTTTTTTTTCCATTTAATGCAGACCATGGGCACCACCATTCGACACAGCCTCGAATTAAAGATGGGACAGTGGCAAAACCCAATTTTTTATACAGGGAAAGGTGGCCAGAAAAGAGAAGGGGTGCTGATACTGTCCAAATTGCAGGATCAAGTTTGCCAGATTGTTCTCATGCATGTGGGTCATGCTCACCGTGTAGACTAGTAATGGTCAGTTTTATTTGTGCTTCACTTGAAGAGGCTGAGACTTGTCCCATGGCTTATAAGTGCATGTGTAATAACAAGTCTTACCCTGTCCCATGATGGTCGCCCGGGCCCCCTTCTTTTTTTGAGAGAGAATGTTCATCCCCCTTGACTCAACTGTCTACATGTTTAACTTAGCCTAACTAGTAGATTTAGAACTGTTTTTTTTTGTATCATTTTTTCTCCAATTTTACCTTTCTATTGTAGACATGCCTTTCTTTTGTGTAATCAGAGAGTTAGTTTCCTTTATCATTCTGAGTTTTTGGTGTTTTTTTTTTGGTTGCTAGCTGCTCTTGGTCTAACTAATTGGCAGCCACAACTTTGCTATGAAGATATTAATGTATGGAGTTACTTATGGGAAAATTATATAATAACTTTAGATTCAACTAAAACTAATTCTCCAAGAAGATAAAATAAATCCTTGGAAAATTTATGACATTTTGAAGAAATCTAAAATAAAAACCTTGCAATCCAATACATCATATTGTCTCAATGTTTTTTTTTTTTTAAATATTGTTTTTTTTTTTAAAAAATCAACTGTTTTTTTTATAAATCATTCAGGTTACCTTTGAACATGTGCGTATGGTTTTTTTTTTGTTCTTTGATATTTTTTTTTGAATTTATTGAATTAACTGAATCATATCAAGATAATTTTTACATGATTTAATTTAAAATTTAAACTTAATAAGAAGTCTAGTTTAATGATAATGTCAAAAAGCCCAATATTAATTTTTTATATTTAATTTTTTTAGGTTAAACTCAAAGATAAACTAATTAATTTCTAAAAGAATTGAAAGAAAAGATAATTGGTTTGGCGGTAACACACTCACTGCCAAGATTTATATGGTCATGTTTTGTGACAAATATATAAAATATGATATAAATTTAATGAAAGCATCATATGAGCATAAGTTCATGTTTTGTGATGAACAATTGACAATTGTTAATGCATGCTAGCTTGTTCATGTAATGAATGTATACGATCATCTCTTGCCAGCGTGAATCCTTATTAAAAGCATTCCTCTGGTATTCAAATCTAAGCTCTAATTGGAAATATTTAATTTGATGCATCCACGTCAAAATCATAGTCTTGAAACTCAATTAGGTTTGGTAAATCAACATAATATTCTATAACTTGATCGATTCAAAAATTTTAAATAAAAATTTGGTTGATTTAGGTTAATTTATCAATCTACAATCTAAATTTTAAACAGGTTAAGCCTTTAATTAATTGGGTTTAAAACTATAAAAAGATATTGGATGAAATAAATTTTTTAAACGATAATAACATGTATAAAATTGAATTTGAATCTACAGCATGTAATTGATATGCCTCAATTAACATAAAAACTAATTCCGATAAGGAAATTATATGTGTATAAAGATACAAATTACTATTTATTATAATAGTATAATTATAAATTTGCTCTTAAAAAAAAAGCATTGCACTAAGATTTGGGGTAAGATTGTCTTTTCACCACAACACGATTATTTTTTAAAACTTTATGATGTTAGATTGATAATTTTATTTTATTTTGTACAGTAAATTATTAATTTAATCCTAGAATATACCTACTATTTAGAGATATTTTTGTATTTTTAATTTTTTAGAATAATGTAATTACTTTGATGTTTTTAAAGACAAAACCAATTGAAAACTCAAGGGTTTTTTTTTGTTATTTTACATTGTTTTCATTGTAATTTTCAAGGTGCTCAAAGGTATTTTGTAAATTAAATTTATAAAATATATTTTTAAAAAACCTGTTAGTGTAGGGGCCATCCGACCACTAAACTTCATCTTCCAAGATGATATTTGAAAGGTCCTGGCGCCTCAGACCAAATGAGGAGATGCGTGTGCCAAGATTCACGATGGTTTAGCGCTAATGACCATTTCTTCCCCACTTCTTCTCTCTACCCCACCTTGATTTTTGTGCCAGCCCTTTAAAAATTCAAGAACAACCCTTCAATTTGTTGGTTCTTCATATTCTATTCATTTTCTTTTTATTATGATATTTTTTTCTTGAGTAATTTATTGAATTTTGTTCCAATTATTTTGTTTGCTATTTTTTTTATATAACCATTTTTTCAATTGATTTTGTATTAGGATTTCACCCTCATTTGCTTTTTTTTCCTATCAAATTTAATAAATCATAAAATGATTTTATTTTACAATTTCACCCTCCTTTGTTTTTTTTTCCTATTAAATTTAATCCATATTCTTTTAATTGCTAATTTCTTTTTGCTTTGAAAAGTTTTTAAAAGTTATATTTTTATTTTGGAGCATAATAAATTAACTTCTTGATTGGACTTGAATTCAGGATTTCACGGGTTACGAGTTTTTTAAATTTGACCAAGTTTAAGATATTTGCTCGAGTTTACTTGGTTCTTACAAATATTTTTTAATTTTACCCTTAAGATTTTTTTTCATCTTTAAAATTTGATCCTCATTCTTTTAATTGCTATTTATTTTATTTGACATCATTTTTTTATTTTTTTTAAAAAAATTGCATCCTCCTTGGGTTTTTTTGCTATTAAATCTTATCCTCACTATTTTTTATTGAAGTGGTCGAGAAATTAAGTTTTTTGATTGAATCCGGGTTAAAGATTTCACAAGTTGTGACTTTTAGAGATTAGAACTAGTTTAAAAGGTTTTCCGAGTTTGTGTGGTTCTTTTTCCTTTTTTCTAAATTGATATTTTCTTATTTTTATCCTCTTTCTTTTGGGTTTTGTTTTGTTAGTTTTTCCTTTTGATTCTATTGGGTCAGCCCTCAACAATTTCTTTCTATTTCACCCCATTATTTTTTTAATCTATAAATAATCTATCAAATTATAAATGTTTTTCAATTTCACCCCTTATAATTTAATTAAGTTCTCATTCTTTTAATTGTAATTTATTTTGTTTAGGATCATTTTTAATTATTATTTTTTTAATTTCATCCTCCTCGGGTTTTTTTATATCAAAATTTACCCACATTCTTGTTGTTGTTGTTTTTTTTCTTTTGCAAGTCTTTTTTATTAACATTTTTATATGATTTCATCTTTCAAAATTAAATATCTTGAGAGTTAAGTTTCTTGATCGAACACATGTCCAAGATTTCACAAGTTGCAGGTTTTAGAGATTAGAGTAGTTTTAAGAGGTTCTTCTGAACTTGTTTAGTTTCTTCTCTCCTTTTTTAAGTTTATTTTTCTTATTTTTAATCTTTTTTTTGGGTTTGGTTTTGTTATTTTTTGGGTATGATTCTATTGGGTTAGCCATCTATAATTTTTTTTTCAATTTCATCCCATATCATTTTTCAATCTATAAATAATTTATCAAATTACAAATATTTTTCAATTTCATCCCCTATGATTTCTTAATCTTTCAAATTTGATACCCATTCTTTTAATTGCCATTTATTTTGTTTGGGGTTATTTTGTGTTTCAAATTTCATCATCCTTAGCTATTTTTCTCTCAAATTTTATCTTTATTCTCTCTTTTTTTTGCTTTTGCAAGTTTTTTTTAATTAATATTTTTCAACGATTTCATCATTTAAAATTAAATTGGTTGACAATTAAGTTTTTTAATTAAACTCGGGTCTATGATTCAATAAGTTGTATGTTCTTAAGATTAGATCAGGTTTATAAGGTTTGCCTGAGTTTTCTTAGTTTTTCCCTATTTTTTAAGCTAATGTTTTCTTTTTTTTTTGAAGTTTTACCTTTTTACTTTTTGCAGTTTTTCAAATGTTAGTTTAGCATTGAGTTGTTTGATAATCCGAATAGGTTCAGATGTGATTTTTTTATTGTTTTTTGTCAATTTATTTATTGTTGTTATTTTTTTTATATTATTTAAATTGTCACTTGAACTAATGATTCGAGGCTTAGATTTTTTTTAGCATACCACTTTTTTTTATATAAGAATAGTTTTCTTGGCCCGCGACGAAACAAGAGTAACATATCTAGTGGAATCTAATACATGTAAATTTGTATAATGAGAGACAACTGCATCCTAGAGGAAAGTTGTCTCTTTTTTTTCACCATTAACATAAATCAAACTTGTGTAGTGAGACATGATTAGACTTGTAATTAAGTTGTAATCAACTAAAGTTTAAGCCTAATGAAAACCTAGAGGAAAGTTGAAGTTCCAAACCCACGTCCAACCAATAAGGAATAAAGCCAG
This sequence comes from Populus deltoides, assembly GCA_015852605.2. Lineage (NCBI taxonomy): Eukaryota > Viridiplantae > Streptophyta > Magnoliopsida > Malpighiales > Salicaceae > Populus > Populus deltoides. The sequence continues at coordinate 16,231,089 of CM027582.2, forward strand.
ACTGAAAGACCCGAGTCCTACGATGTAGCCAAGTTTGTAGGAAATTGGCTGGTTTACAGAGCCAAAGACAGCCAATGCAGTGATGCACAGGCAAAAGTCACAAAACAACCCTCAAATGACTCTTAACTTTCCTAAAAAACATTACTTTGTTTGAATCCCAAAATCCATCCGAAACAGAATGCCATTCTCTATCTTCTCTTTCTATCTCCTTCCCTTCATTGAAAAATCAAGTTTTTGTCTCCCCTTGACCTCCCTTCTGTGGACATTTTTACACCACCACCACCACCACCACCACAATGCCATCCTCTCGAACCCCATAAAAGGTTTGATCCTTTTTTATTGTCTTCATAGCTTTGTGTGCTTATTTGTTTTATTGGGGATATGCAAAATTTGTCTAGTTTGCTGTTTCTATTGCATATACAAGACATATGCCACCACTTTTTACAAAGTTTCAAACTTTTTTGTATTGCAAAAGTTGATGCATAAAGATCCCATTAATTGCGCTTGTTAAATCTCTGCCTCTCCAAAAAGTTAGCTTCTGAGCATCTCTGTGTTTATACCATCATTGCATTCCTCGACTTAATGAGAGAAAATGATGCGTGGTTGAATATTATGAGGAGAGCATGGTTTAGTTGCAATCATGTCACTTTTTTTTTCAATGCCTTCTCTTTTTTTGTCTCTTGGCCTTTTGCTTTTGGTTAGAAAGAGTAAAGAACTAAAGCTTTAATTTTTATTGTCTCCTCATGAGATTGAGAAAGAGTAGACAATGCTTTCCCTCTTGTTCTTCTCGTCACAGAGTAAAAATCCTCACTTCTGTTTGATATTTTAGAGACTTTAGGAAATGCCCATTTGGTAAAGATTTGGTTTTTTTTTTGGTTGGTATTTTGTAATGCCTGTTGCAGCTGATTGATGAACTAATTTGTCATAATTGGAGTGTTTTTTTTTTTTGCCATTGATTACCTCCTGCGTATCCATTTCAGTCTCAAGACATTTTTTTAGTCTTTTTTAGAATTCTTAATTGATATCAAGAGTCTACTAATAATGCGCAATATGCCTTTCGTTTGAATCTATAGGTGAATTAACTAATTGTAATTAGACTCTGAGTTCCTGTGTTGACATCAAGATAGCATGTGTCCTCTCAAGAGTGTAGAATTTTGAATTTCAAAACCTTATTTTCATGAGTTGAAGCTCTCTTTTATGTTTGTGAGCTTATCTTCACTTCGTAGCCTGTTTGAGGAGTGTCTCTATGCTCTGCATTGAATACATTTGTTTGATAATACCTGTCTCTTGAATTTGTGAAGAAAATCAGACAGTTAAATCCTGAACATAGAGAGTTTGATCTTGTTATTGTTTTGGAAACTCACTGATGTGTATGATCCATACCAAATATTTGATACTGAAACGCATTTTCAAAATGAAATGTAGGTTGATGAGGATGATGTTTATTGGAAACGAAAGAAGAGTAGTGAAGAGTTGGAATGGTCACATAATTCCACTCACGTTATTTCGCAGTTAACTCAATGTTTTGGTGAGTACAGTTTCTTTACTCTCTTCTGAATACTCACTGTTGTTGTTATATCTAAACAATTCGCTAGCTTTAGTTTTTGCTGTCATATGCCAGGTTAATTTTTATGTATAAACATTCACAGCATTATTATTGTGCTGTATTTCAATTCAATTAATTTGTTATTCTCTGGGCTGATAATGATTACCTTTACATAGCTTAACAACTAGGAAGGGCTCTTTTCTCCAAAATTACTGGCACTGCCTTGAATTCTCAATCTCGCAGAGCACATTTGGCAATGTGGAGTTCAGCATGATGCAATATGCAAGAACAAAACTGCTACCATTCTCTTCTTCTGTCATATTACATTATGCTCCATAAATGTTTTATCAGACATCTTAGGTCTCTTAGCAAGCTGCTGAAAATATTTGACTACAATATAATAGTTTGTAGGTTAGTAGATAAATAATATTTTAATGCTTAAACCGTTTTGGATTTAAAGAGTGTTCTGTTTTTTCATTGTCTAAGTTTCAGTTTTCTGGGAAAGGATAGGTGCCTTGTCTAGCTTTCTTTCATTCATGTCAGAAGGCAATATTCATTTGCATTTACCATGGCTAGCGGTTTTAGCATTCTTCATGATACAATCTCAACTTCATGATGTAAAAACATGTATTTTCTTTGCATTGAAAGTGCTTTGCAATTTTTTGTTAGAAGTATTATGTTAATCCGAATTACATTCCTTCTTTCATACTCATGTCCCCTATCTTAGAATCTAGGGACTAATACTACCGTAGCTTTATAATATGGATGTATGATGTGTTATATAAGTCAGTGACATATCTATAAGACTGCCCAACATTACCATATGATTCTTCCAGCTTGAAACATTTCATTGGATACTTTTTTGATTTTCGCTGATCAGTTCCTGATGGTTGTAGCTAATGCTATGGTTGGACCACGTTCATGGATAGCAGGGCTCTTTACTCGCTCACCATATAAACGTAACGACAAAGTTCTTGACTTCTGCTTGACTCCTCATTTGGTAAGTAGAAGTATTAAGTAAAGAAATGAGCCATTTCTCTCTAATCCTGTATAGAAGGATGGACACACACTTGCACAACCCCCACCTACTTCTAAGTTATGTGTGTGTCAGCATGTGTATGTAGTCAAAATTGATCGTGGAATTCATGTAGTGGCACCAACTGTTGCAGTTAGCTGGTTCCTCAAAGTTACCAATAGTCCCAGCCATTGCCTTTTGCTCTAGGGCTTCAGTTCAGGGAATTTATGTTGCAATTTTCAGAATTTAAATTTGTGATTGTTGCAGGATGGTTATACCATAATATTCTTAAATATGATTTTAATATGCCATGCTCATCTTCACTAAACTTGTAATTTATTCTTTAATTGTTACCAGGAACAAAGACTACAAAAGCTTCAAGAACGAATGAGAACACCTTTTGACGAGACACGCCCTGATCATCAAGTACTTTCTTGATATGATATGATTTCTGTCAAAACATTTTTCTTCAACTTTATCTTTGACTTTGGTTTTGTCATACATAAGCTATTGCTTGGTGATCATACACTATCATCTTTCATGCATGTCACCATCATTAATCTTTGATATTATAACTACCAGATCTCATTATCCTTTGTCATTGTCAGGAAGCTCTCAGATCATTGTGGAATGCAGCTTTTCCAGATATTCCTCTGAAAGGCTTGATCTCTGAGCAGTGGAAAGACATGGGGTGGCAAGGTGCTAATCCATCAACTGACTTCAGGTAAAGTTTTTTCAGTGGCTTCTTTTCATGTCCTTCGCTGATAAGGAGTGAATTCTGTCATGTAGAAAGAACTGAATCAATATAGAGGTTTAATCCATAATTTCATTTAGAAATCCTCCTTAAACTATTGTTCATGCCTTTCATCTTTTCCAACTTTTTCCTTAGGGGCTGTGGTTTCATTTCTCTTGAGAACTTGCTGTTTTTTTCAAGGACTTATCCGGTATGACTTTTAAACTACTGCCAAAACTTTTGCAAGCATTGCTTTATTTATTCCTATCAGAGCCTGTTCATGCTTCTCTTCGTTCCAGTTTCCCTAAAGTACGAATTTGCACAGAGTGAGCTGTGATTTTTACTGATTACGAACATACAAAATGAAGGCATCTTTTCATAGGTTATTGTTCAAGCAGGGTGGGCAGCGAGCTACTTGGGAATACCCATTTGCTGTTGCTGGCATTAATGTTTCTTTTATGTTGATCCAGATGTTGGATTTACGGTCAGGTATGCAGAAATGTTCAATTATCATTTGCAAATGTGATTCTTTTTCTTCAGTATTAACCAAAAACAGAAAAAGTAAAAACTGCTGCATAGGGTTTTGACTATCAAGTGAAGGTAAAATATTTTATATTTATAAGTCATGCGAGAATTGACACATTTTTTACAGTTTTCGTGAAACCTTACTTCGAGCTTTGTTTCACTGTGGGATCTAGGAACACCTTTTCATTTCATTCTCTCCTAATCTCTTATTTCCCCCCTTCATCAATGTCTTAACAAAATGAATGTTATCTGCTTAAGGACAACCGGGTCTTAGTTTTAAAATCAATGGGGTATCCAAAATTCTTTTCATCACAAGATTTTCCTTATTTCGAGCTTAGAATTTTAAAGACAATGATGATGGAAACAGCACCATATTTTAAGCTCATTGTCTCCTTTTGTGGGCATGAATAGTTCCATCTAGTTTAAATAAGCACATAGTTTTTTTGATGCAACGGTATCGTTTGTTTCCCTCTTATCTCTCCCATCATCTCATTTGCAGAAAAACCAAGATGTCTTCCAGGAGTCACTTTTGTTAAATTACTAGGAGGTATTGAGATTACAGCTCCAACTATATTATGCTCAAGTGCTCTTTGATATACGCAAATGAATTTGGTTTTTAAGCTTCTTCTTTGTCCAAGATATACACTCATAATAGCATGTTTATAATCACAGAAGATGAATCTGCCTTTGATGTACTATTCTGTATAGCTTTCGAAATGATGGATGCTCAGTGGCTTGCTATGCGTGCTTCTTACATGGAGTTCAATGTATACCCTCTTTCTCAGCAAAGTACTAGATTCTTGAACTTTGGTGTTTATTTACCATGATTTGAAAGTAGCATTATTTTCAACACTAGTGAATCTATAAATTTTCCATTTGCCTACATACTTTGGGTCATTTGCATGCCTTTGATATAGAGGCGCTCCATTGACTTCTGCTTGATATGTTTTTTCATTCCTGCAGGAGGTTTTACAAGTAACAAGGACACAATTGGAGAGGGAACTATCTTTGGAAGATGTTCATCGAATAAAAGATTTACCAGCATACAACCTTTTGTATCAATAGCAATTTATAGTGAGGTCCTCTTAAAATGCCCCAAAGTGCTTGCTAGGTCCAGTAGAACATTTCGGAGAACCCAAAGGTTTAGATATAAATTCACGTGTCGAACTGCTGAACTGTAGAAACCATTTTTGAAGATGTTATAGCTATGCTTAATGCTATACAATGAGCTTCTCACAAGTTAATGGTGCTGAGGCTTAGTCTGATAGTGAACCCTGTAACCATCTGATGAACTGCTGTTCGCGGCTAAAATTAACTAGTGTCAACATAGGTGGACTGCTTCTAATTCCTAACATACATGGTTCTTTAATGTTTATTAATATTTATGGCCTCCAGCAGTCGACTGATGACAAGCAATGTTTTATCCAGGACAGAGGGGGTTTTCCCTGTGTCCAACAGTATTCCTGTTTCCCATGGTTTCCACTTTTGAATCAGAGAGGAAAGAGGTTTGAGAGGATTAGGATGGCACATTGTATAGACGATGGAGACATGCATGCAGTCACCTGCATACGCAAACTTGATTTGAAGAATGTATGAACTTATTGTAATTTGCAACTTTTTTAAATCAAATTCCCATGATGATGTGCTATTTTTCTGGTGGCAGCTCAATTCTGAAACCTTTGCTGGCATAAGAAATATTTTACTCATTGTAACTTTACATGACATGAAATTCGAATCTTAATAACTAAAATATGACTGAAGAAAACATTAGAACTCTCTTACATTAAATACTGGATGTTAGGCAAATCCATAAATTTTTGCAAAGGTTCTTGGAAAAGAATTCTGTGTACTCTTTAAATTCAGGTGGGGAGCGGAAGTTTAGAATCATCACATCATTGAACTAATTAACAAAAATCTAAACATTGTGAGTAAAACATCATGTACAACAACATTGTTAATTCTCTTATATTTTACTGTGGATTCATTAGAACTTTTTTTTCCACAATTGTATTTTTTTAGGCTAAATTAAAGGACAATTGAATCAAATTTGTTGAATAAGAATAAAATTAAAAGATAGAGGATAAAATTAGAAAAAGCTCCACAAACGGGTGATGGTTTCAAAGTTATCACAAAGAGTTTAATTTAGTCCTCCAACCTTTTAAATTATATCTATTCGATCCCTCAATATTTTTGCAATTAAGTTTTGGTATAAATTTTTTTTTTATATTTTTAGTCCCTAGTTTGAGAGAGTTGAGAGAGAGATCACTGAATTCCAGCGGTAGAGAGAAAACATCGGTATTGACACCTCTTTTAGCTACTAAAATGATTGATCTTGAAGTTAATGAGTTCCATTTAGCGAGGAGAGTTTCATTTAGATGTTTTTTCACCTTTAAAATACCTAAAAAACAGATCTAAACTCGAGAAGATTTTTGGTCTCAGGTTGAGTTTGAGTTTTTGTGTGTTTTTTTTTTAATGTTTTTGGTATTTTAAAACTATTTATGGGTTTGTCAAGGTATTTATGTTTTTTTCTAAGTATTTTGGGTTAAAAATGAGTTTAAAAATGGGGTTTTAAGCAAAAATAAAATAAAATTGAACTATGATTTTCCAACAATCACAGTAGTTGAAATCTAGGAAAAATTAATGGATGACATGTCATCTGATTTTTTTTTGAAAGAAATTTAGGGTGGGTGGACGACATGCTTTTTTTAAAAAAACAATAAAGGATCGGCATGTGGACCCATTCTAAATGGACCAAGCTTGGCTAGCCCAACATAGCCTGACCTCTTTCTTCTTTCTTTCTTTCTTTCTTTCTTTCTCTAATTTTGACCTTTAAAAAAAAAATTTTATATGTTTTTTAAAATAAGTTTTTAATTTAAATTTCAATTAATACCCCCTTGTGTTTTTTTTTATTTCGCTTATTTAGCCTTTTATAAATAGATTTAAATTATTTTGTATGTATTTAATTTTTGAAAAGATTATTCTACTTCATTTATCATTTTTTTTTGTTTTATATAGATGGATTTTTTTAAAAAATAAAATAACATTTATTTCTGGATAATATTTCTAATATGTGCATATTTGTATAATATGTTTTCTTTTATTTTATGTGTGTTTGTTTATGTTATTACTTGATTTAATAAGAAAATGATTTTAATAAATAAATTTATTCAACATAAGTACGTAAATGACCCGTGTTATGAGATTAAATATCTTAATCTATTTCTATCTCTTGATTTTTTTAATTTTATTTTTAGTTAACATTTATGATTTGTTTTCATTTATTTACACAAATAATTCTAGTTTTATTTAATTAGAAATGGTCATAAAATTTTCGATTTACATTTAGGATTTTTTTTTATGTAAAAAGCCTTGTCTAAAAAGTTAGTGTATTCAATATTTTTTTATTAAAAAAAAAAATCCGGCTTGAGGGAGAACATGTGTTAAATAAAGCTAGTTATAACCTAATCCATGTAGTTTATCAAGATTAATTAATTAATATATTCCTACAGTATCAAAAGCTACAAATAAATTTCAGAAACAATCAGAGTCGATCAAGAAGGCGAAAAAAATGGTAACATAACAAGTATACCTTCATAAAAATGGCTTTGCCTAAATTGAAACATATCATCCTCTACATGTTCAACACCTGAATCATAAATTATCTCGTCCCTAAGATTGTGCTTTGCCTAGAACAAAACATGCAGTTTCTTAACTTCTCATGAGCAGTCCTACTAAGGATTAGTGAACCTGGAGTCACCTTGAGGATAGTACAAAACATGCATTCCATGAACCTTATTCAATGGAATTCCTCTTTCAAGAACCACTTCAGGTAGACTTTGGTTATGGTCTTGGAATATAAGAGATGGGATTAGAAGAAACATGCTTTTTTGTTCTTTCTATTTTGAAAGTATAAAAATTTATTTAAATAAATTTATTTTATATCTCTAACTCTGTTTTTATTTTCAACCAAATCCTTTTCAATCCCTTTTTTTTGGTTCTTTATATGTGCATAAATTGACAAAGAAATTAGTAAGTGACTAGCTAATGGAAATTTGTAAAACGGTGAAACTAGAAGTTTTGTTAAATATTTCACAAAATATTTGTTGTAAATTAGTGAATAGATAGATAGGTGGCCTGCTTTTTGCCACGGGCGAGTCGATTTCTTTCATAACCTAAAAAGCAATGTTCAAACACTGTAAACATGTTTTAAAGCAAAAGAAATTTTTGTGAATCGAGTTATAGACCTCAAGACAAAAGAAATTGAAAAACGAAAAAAAAAGTCCGACCCCATATGAGCTAGCATGACAAATTTGTGACCCAGATCATGAGGTCAGGACATCCTTATAGAAAGTATATAGAAAAAAATAAATATATAAACTCAATATTTAATAAACTCGACGTCAAAGACTAAAATTGAGAAAGAAAATAGGTGGAAAAAAAGATTAAAAAAGAAAATCGATGTCAACCTGGGCTAATATCTCATACTCGTGACCAAGGTCATGGGATGATGATGACCACATAAAAAAAAATAATGAAGCTCAATCCTTAACAATCTAATACTGAAAGCTGAAAAAAATCATTTTTTTAAAAGGATAAAAAAATTTAAAAAGAATGAGGAACAAATTTGACATAAAACTAAAATAAAATGACGTAAAAATCTCAGGGCAACCTGAGTTAGCATGACAACAATTATGTGACTTTGATTGTATAAAATTAAAATAAGATGATGTAAGAGCTCCAAGCCAATCCGAGCTAGCATGATAACTGTTGTTACTCAATTTTAGACCCCACGTGCTGGAGACAGTGTATATCTCTTTTGAACAGAGTGTAGGAGTTTAGCTCATATTCACCACAAGATTGACAAAAGCACAGAAAGAAATATTTTGTTTTTTTTGAAACCTTGTTTGAGCTGTTTTCTACTCTTTTTATTCTTCTCCTTTACTACCAAAATCATCAGGTTTTCTTAGGTTGATCAGGAGTCTTCATAATACTAAATTCATTCTTTTTTTTATCTGGTCTTTAAGGTTGAATACATCCCTCAGAATTTGCACTAAAAACGGTTTTGCTGCTGTCGTAATTTTTTGTTCCAACTTAGGCTCTGATTTTGACTCAGTTTCGTACGATATCTGACCATCCTAGGTATATTCTGTCACTCATTACATGTTGAAAAATTGACGTACACCTTTATTAGGTCCTAGGGATCATTGTTCTTAGAGTAGATTCTCAGTCAGATTTGGATGCTCAGTATTGTCAGATCAAGAACCTTTTTGACCAACTAGATTACTACCTGTTTCTGTTTTGTAAAAAGATTTTATCTCACTCCGACTCCTTCATCAAAGTTGTAGTCCTAGACGCGTAGATGAATTTGAGCTTTTGAATCACTTGATTTCGATATCAGAGGCTCAAGATGTTCTCGTTTGAATATCTAACGTGAAGGCAGAGAATTCTGCTGCGAGAAGGATATTGACCCTAGTCTGCACTAAAAAAAACTCTATTTTTGGCCTAGTTTTTGTGATTTTTGTTCTTAGTTCAAACTCTCAGTCATATGAGGATTCTCGGCACTCGTCAGTTTTTGAGTTAGACCCGGAGATCCCTTTTGACCAATTAGATTACTACCAGTTTCTGTTCTGTAAAAAGATTTTATATCACTTCGACTCCTTCATCAAAGTTGTAGTCCTAGACGCGTAGATGAATTTGAACTTTTGAATCACTTGATTTCGATATCAGCGGCCTAAGATGTTCCTGTTTGAATATCTAACGTGAAGGCAGAGAATTCTGTCGCAAGAAGGATATTGACCCGAGTCTGCACTAAAAAAACTCTATTTTTGGCCTAGTTTTTGTGATTTTTATTCTTAGTTCATACTCTCAGTCATATCAGAATTCTCGGCATTCGTCAGTTTTTGAGTTAGACCCTGAGATCCATTTCGACCAACCAAATTACTGCTAGATTCTGTTCTGTAAAAAGATTTTATCTCACTTCGACTTCTTCATCAAAGTTTTAGTCCTAGACGTGTAGATGAATTTGGACTTTTGAATCACTTGATTTCGATATCAGAAACTCAAGATATTCCCATTTGAATATCTAATGTGAGGGCAGAAAATTCTGCCGCGGGAAGGATATAGCCCAAGTTCACGGGACTGATTGAAAGGATTTTTTTTGGGCCAAGGGCTGAATCGAAAAGTGTTAAAATGAGGGATTGAATTGAAGAATGATATTGAAAGCTGGAGAGGGGGGTTGGATCATCATAAATGACAGGATTTTTACCACACCGAATAAGGAAAATAAGACCTTGCAGCTGCACCCTCCAGCTGATTTCTTTCCTTTTGTCTCTGCTGTTTTCCTTTCTCATCACGCCTGATTTTTGGAGCTGAAGACCACGTTTTTGTTGCCTCATTTCAAAGGGAGCAACTGGCCCTATGGAAGGAAAGAAAAGAGCCACACCATCCTCTAAAACTGGAAAGAAATCAGACGTAAAGCACCAACACAAAATCAGAATATTGCAGTTTCCTTTTTGCGTTTTTTTTTACTGCAAATCAGTAGGGATTTGCGTCCTAGGATTAATGCATTGAATCCTTCCTAAATAGATACATATTTAGACTATATATAAGCCCTTCTAATGACCTAACTGGGGCAGCAAAAAGAGAGCAGAAGAATAAGAAAAGAGAGGAAAGAACAGAGAGAACGGGAGGAACAACAAAAGAAAGACAAGAAACACGCCTTTGCTCCATTTTTTTTCCTGCAAATAAAGACTGCAGAAACGGGAAAAGAAAGGCAGGAATCAGTAGAGAGAGTGACGGAGAAGCAGAGTAAAGAAGGAGGCAATAAGCATACCCAAACATAGAGCATAAGAAGAAGGACGGACACAGACCGAGCAACCATCACTCTTTCAACGCCACTGTAGTTTCTTCATCTCCAGGTTTGTTTTCTATTTACCGGTTGCATGCTTTCTTTTTCTTTGTGTTTGCACTGTTAGCGTGGTCTCTTTCCATTTGGTTATATGTGTCTGTACTGTTCAAGTGATTAATTCACTTGAACAGTAGCTCTCCAGACGTAAAAGAGGGCTACACCCTTTTGTGTCCAGCCGGGTGACTTGCTTGGGCAAGTGACCCGGCCAGACCTTTTTTTTTTTTGTTCTTTCTTTCAAAAAAATAAAATAAAGAGAAAGAGATTTATGATTTTTTTGGGCATATTATTTTAAGGTCTGAATTTTTTATGTTGTAAAAAGTATAAATCTCGTGTTTAGAATACCCGGTTTTTGACGCAATGTGACTAATTTACGTATATATCAAAAAAATGTTTTCTTGTGTGTTGCATATGGCCAATATCCTAACATGTTTTGAACGTTCTTTAAAAAAAAAATATTGGAAGTTTCAAAAATATGTTTTCACATGAATTTCTTAAACAAAACAAAAATTATTTTCTTGCATTTCTGGATTTTACAACATGTTTGTAAAACTCCAAAGGGTATTGGCCAATATTCCAAAAAATATAAAAATCTTATTTTAGGGTGAATTCATCTATTATTCATCGCTAATGTTTGGATAAAGAAATACTTAAAGGACAAATATCCAAAATATTATTGGGAATAATTTGTTATTATTCACTGTTAATATTTGGATAAAGAAAGTCGGAGTGGTAAATATCCAAAATAATTTTCTAGGAATAATAAATCCGCACACATCTTTGAAAGAAGCCTTGATTATAATCGAGGACATTTCAATTTTTTTACTCCACGGCACTAAGACAAAAAAAAATAGATTTTTAAAGCACCCTAGATTTCTAAATTTTTATCCCTCCTCCTTGTGATTTATAAGTCGTAAACTCTTGAAATACCAAGGGAAAAATGAACTTGTAAAGCACATGGAATCTCCTTGGATTTCTATCTTAATAAATTTAGTTAGAATCAAACCAAGAAAAATTGATGGGATTAGAAAACACCAACACCATAGCAATTATAAGACAAACCAAACACCAAGCAGCTTACCTTAGGTAAGGCGTACTAGGGCATCTAACACCTTCCCTTTATGCAATCAATCCCTTGCCTTAGAATCTCTAAAAGACCAGTTAGGTTTCCTAGTGACCATAATACTAGGTGGCAACTCTCTTTACACAAAACAAAGACCCTGAAACCAATCGAGGATCGCCGCCACGCCGCGCTCCGCTAGCGAGTGTGCGACAATAACAAATATGTGACTTGGAATGCAAGGCTGAGTAATCATCATAGAAAGCAAAACAAAAATAAAAAAGCTTAACCTTCAATAAACCTAATGTAGAATGATGAAATAAAAAAATAAAATCAGTGAAAAAAAAGACATGAAAAAAATACTGATATCAATCAGGGTTAAAATTTCATACTCGTGACTTGAGTCATAAGACCGGGATCATCACACCAAAAAAATTAACGAAGCTCAATTCTAAAGAAAAAAATATTGAAGGATGAAATTGAAAAAAGAAATCAATTTTAAAAAAAGGAACCAAGGCAAAAATAAAAAATAAAAAAATAAGGGCCTAATTTGACATAAAAATCAAATGAAATCAAATTATAAGGGATGAAGTTTAAAAACAACATAAAAAAAATTACAATAAATAGAATGAAGATCAAATTTGATATAAATACCAAATAATTGAAAATACAAAGGGATACAATTGAAAAAAATAAAAATAAAAACAAATAAAGATTAAGAGCCACAATTGAAATAACAAGAAAATTGAGGATAACCTTTAATTTTAGCTAGGTTGACACATTTTTTGATTGGAAGAGAGAGAAAAGAAAAGGGAGAAAAAAATCTTACTGCCACCTAACTACTACGAAACGTCTTACATGTGTAGCCGAATTAGATGCACCTTCATGTGATCTGTCGGTAGAGACAACAGTTAGCCTTTTTTATGCCGGGAGGTGCTGCAGGTGCCATAAAATTTCTCTATTTTTTTATTCAATTTATCAAAAGATCTAAATGCCCTTGACCCTACATGATATTAACAAAAAAAACATTACAAAAGACAAAAAAGCCTCTTGACCTAAGCTATAGATTTTTTTTGCTTCTAAGGATACCTTAGTAATTATATTGTGCTAACAAAGATAGAATACCAAAAATGCGCCCACCCAAACATGGTGGGATACCGTATAATCGAGGAAGCCCATAAGGTCATGGACATGGGCTGAATTTAAAAGGTAATTAAAAAATTAGATCTATTTATTGTACCATCAAAAAGTGAAAGGGAAGGAGTTCCTTGCTTTGAACAAGGGGATATATCGATTCTAGACTACAAGAGGACGTTCCATGATCTCTCCATGTTTGCTTCTCATTAGTGTCCTATCGAGCACCATATGATTGATATGATGCAAGATGGGCTGTGATGGGAATTGAACCAAAGTTTGATTACTCACAAGTTTGAGACCACCAGAGAACTGATTGAGGCTGCATAAACTTTAGAGGCTTGTATGAAAAATGGCTAGCAGGGCTAGTCAGGATTGGATAAGCACAATGAAATTGGTATTTCTTTTAGTAGACCACAATTTTTGAAAAAAAGGTTAAGGGTAGTTTAGCCAATTTAGAAAGAGCGGAGGAGCAGTAACTGCAGGAACCATCTAGAGCACAGGTATTGGATCGACTCAAGGGTAGTCGAATCATTAGGGTGCCCTACTCGAGGAGGAGGCATCTAGAAGACTGTTCTACTGCACCGAAATTGTGTTATGTTTGTAGAGGGGAGCACATATGGAAAGACTATCCATATTTAGGTAAAGGGTGCTTTTATTGTGGAGGATAGGATCATTTCTAGAGGAACTACCCTAGGAGGACTGAGTTTACACGTGGACAAAGATAGATGGTCTGAAGTCAACAATAGTCTTTCACTGTAGACCAACTAGCCAAAAAAACAGTCTGGGATCAGTGGTACCAGAGGATGACCTCGAGCTTTAGGTGACAAGACTTAGGGCATAGTATTCCATATGATACAGGATGATGCTAAAGTTGCCCTTAGTTTTGTGGCAGGTACATTGCAGATAAATTCCCTCTGGGCTACACACTTCTTTTTGACAAATAAAACTCATAACCTTAAAATTGGGGAAAAATTCATGTAGGGCACAAAAAGGGTTTTCTATAAGTATTCCTCTAGGTGAAAATGTTGATATTGATCATTTGTATAGGGAAATTAAAGTTGACATGAAAGGGTGTGAAATGAGTGCAAACTTAATACCTTTGGAATTGCATGACATTGATGTCATGGATTGACTAGGCACATATAGAGCACAATTAAATTGTTTGGAAAAAACAGTGACTCTATATAGATCGAATGGTAGGACGGTGATTTTTAGATGCGAAAGAAATGTCATACTAGATTGTATGATTTCAATTATAACCACTAGAAAATTGATAAAAAAAAGGGTGTATGACATATCTTGCTTATGTAATCGACTCAAAGAAGGGTAATGTTGAACTATCAAATGTCCTAATAGTGAGAGAATTTTCAGAGGAGCTACCAAGATTTCCTCTAGAGAGAGAAGTATAAGTTGTTATTGATGTATTACCGTGTACCGCACCAATAACACAACTGTCATATCGAATGGCTCCTATGGAGTTAGCCGAATTCAGCATTTTACTACATGAATTGTTAGATAAAGGGTTGATACGCTCGAGAAATTCACCTTAGGGAGCCCTAATACTATTTGTTAAAAAAAAGGATTGCACCCTTAGAATTCGTATTGATTTTAGAAAGCTAAATAGGGTGACCATGAAGAATAAGTATTCGCTGCCAAGGATAGATGACTTGTTTGATCAATTGAAAGGTGCTACAATGTTTTCAACGATAGACATAAGGTCAAGATACTACTACTTAAAGATTAACGAGCAAGATATTCAGAAGACTGCATTCAGGACTCGCTATGGACATCTTGAATTTCTTCTAATGCCATTTGGACTAAAGAATGCTCCAACGATATTCATGGAATTGATGAACATGGTTTTTAGCCTACTTAGGTAAGTTTGTGGTATGATATTTTGGTATATTCTAGTTCCCAGTTAGAACATGAACAACACTTGAGACATGTATTGCAAATCTTAAAAGATCACCAGCTATATGTTAAGTTTAGCAAGTGTGAATTTTTGGCTAAATGAGGTGACTTTTTTAAGACATGTTATTTCAGGGGAAGGCATATTTATGGACCCGAAGAAAGTGGAAGTTGTTTTGAAATGGAAGATTCTTATGAGTGTTGTTTTTACCCATTTTGAGGATCCCTATACAAAAAAGAGAAAATACAAACAAATCAAAAACATTGTCAAAAGAAAACCAAAAAAAAAAATTTAGTGAGAAGAGGACACCAGGGTATCCAGAAAATGACCAAAATTTGGTTGAGGAGGTTAAAAAAAATAAAAAGATTGAAATTTGACAGTATATTTTCTACTGATGCGATCCCTGTTGGCAAAGAAAATTCAATTTAAGAAAGAGAAATTCAAAATTGGATGTTTAAGGACCTAGTTAGATTTTACTGAAGGTTTA
The DNA here is from genome assembly GCA_015852605.2 of Populus deltoides. Taxonomy (NCBI): domain Eukaryota; kingdom Viridiplantae; phylum Streptophyta; class Magnoliopsida; order Malpighiales; family Salicaceae; genus Populus; species Populus deltoides. The sequence goes on from CM027582.2 coordinate 16,246,405, forward strand.
ATTGAATTTATGAAGGGTTGAATTGCAAGAAAATTGATTTTTTTATGTTAATTTGGGCTTTAATGGGAAGAAATTAAAGTTTAGGGGTCGAATTTTAATTTGTAAGAGTTAATTTGGTCAAATCAGGGGCTTAATTGCATAAAAATTAAAGTTTGGTGGACAATTAAGGACCTGATAACAGAAATCCAAAACCAAGGACATAACTAGAAAATGCACGCTAATATAGGGGCAGAAATTAACCTAATCAGGGGGCCAAATTAAAGAAATTGAAAGGTTGTTGATCAATTAAGGGTCAAAAAGTACATATTCAGAACAAAGAACCAAAGTGAAAAAGGGAGCCAACTTTAAGGTTAGTAATTGAATTTGGCAAGGATGCAATTGAATTGATTCTTAAAAACAAAATCTCAATTGAAAACTTGATTGAATAAATAAAAAATTGAGGACTGATTTTGAAATAGAGCTTTCTTTGGCGATTTCATTTAAATGAAACAATGTGTTTTGTACAAAATGATGTCATTTCATTCACTGTTATTAAAAAAAAGACATAACAAAATAGTGTTGTTTTGATGGCACTGTTTGCCATCTTCTTCCCCTTTACACGTTGCAGGTAAGGGAATAAGGTTTTTCTTCCCCTTCTTTGCAACATCTCTCTCTCTCTCTCTCTCTCACTTACCTAAAAACCACAACACAACCCACACTCCTCTCATGGCCTATCATCGAGATGAAAAAATAGAGGGGACAAGCCCTGTGGACGGCTGCATAGAGACCGCCCAAGCTACCTTACCCCTTCAGCATGACTGTATAGGGGTAGGGTAGTTCTCTCTCCCCCTCCCCCTACTTCTTACCAGGAGGAGGGGTGGACAAAAAAAAAAGGACAAAAGGACAACAAAAAAGAAAAAAACAGAAATAAAAGAGGAAGAAGAACAAAAATGAAAGAGAAAAAAATAGAGGAACGAGGAAAACAGATAAAGAAAAAAAAAGAAAGGAAAGGAAAGGGAAGAAATAGAAAAGAAAGAAAGAAGAAAGGAACAAAAACATGGAGAAGTAAGAAAGAGAGAAGAGGAAGACAAACTCCCCAGCCTTTCACCATCTTCTTCCCTATGTCGGCTTCGTTGCTATGCCTAGAACCACTGTCGCCGTGAGCCACCACTAGGTCAGCTTCCCCCTTTTCTTTTTCACCCCTCATCGCCAATGTTCTGCTAGTGAACAATGGAGCCCATTGTTCTTAGGTCGGACCAATGCCGACCTAGACCAAAATGTCTGGTTCGGATTTGACCCAGTATCATTAGAAAAGAGATTGTTGGGTTGACATCAACCCAACCCTTGTTTTGGGTCGAACTCGGCCCAATTTCTTTTGGGCTAGTCTTAGCCCAACCAGGGTGAGCTCAACCCATATATATTTCAAAAATACAAAAAAAATTACTTATGTTATTTCAAACAAGTATAATATAAACTCTTTTTATTACTCAACTAGAAACCACACACAAAAGAGGTTCCAATCGGATTATTAATTGTTAACATGATTACATTAGTTATCTTATTCGAATGATACTAATACTTGTAAATGTTGTCAGGTATTCATGATTATAACTTATGTTAACAACAAATCAAGTTCCTTTCATAGCACATGTGTCGGTTATACCATACGGTTGGGTTATAAAAGTGCCAAGTATTTGTTGTACCAAGGGTTATACAACACAAATCTAGATTAACCATTTAACAAGAAAAGTATTAAAAGTGAATAAGTTAACAGATATAAAACATGTATCAAACATTAAATTCCATGTTGAGTTTATACTATACTTATTTTTACACCATTAGTGTAACCTTTTCACCTTGACATAATAAACTTAGCTAAACATAATGAAAGAGAGAAACATAAATAAACAAGATGAGAACATAAATAAGATATAAGTTAACTAAGTAAAGGAAAGGAAATGAAAAGCATAAACAAAAGATTAATATAAACAAAACTTAAGCATTACAAAAATATAAAGAGAGAGCAAGAACATGATCTTGATCTCTGGAAACCAAGATGCTAAAATGGATGGCAAATCCATCCTTTTATAGGCCAAAATTTGGAACCATTGATTTGATGACTAATTGTTGAGTGGGTGGCCACATCTTGACTTGGTGACAATCCTTATCTTCTTGTTGAACAAAACGTCATTTCAAACGTCAGAATTTGAACAGATTGTCACCATGAAAGTTCTAGGAAATTGTCTCAGCTTTCCAATAAAAAATGAATCGGTGCATTTGGACTTCTAAAACTCGAGATATGGGCTGAACACTAAACAGTGTCTAGGCTGGAGGATAGATTTAGACTTCTCCATTGTTGCTAAGATTTGGACTTCCAAATAGCAGAATTGAGTCTTGGACTCTCATGAATGTTTTAGGCCTATGTCTTAGATTTCTAGCCATATAAACCAAATTGAAATCCAAGATCTATAGCTCCAGATATGACCTAATGACTGAACAGTGTTCTAGTTTGGACTGAACCAACATCTCTTTTCCAAGCTTAACCCTCTCTTTGTCTTCTCAATTTTAGTAGTTGAACTCATCAATCAATCATTTGATTTATGTGATAGGCCTGCATTAAAAATGAGCATTTACCATAAATTAAAGCTATCTTATATTATCAGACTTGTTATTATAAAACATGCTTAAGTTAGGGAATTTAATGATACTTTAAGTGCAATATGATGATATAAAGCCTTAGTGAGAATGCACTTTTAAATACTAATCACCTAGTAACCAAAATATTAGGTGACGACTCTCATTTCCTATTCCTACTGATAAAGGATAAGAATTCCTTGTCCTGTCCATTTCCCCATCCCATTCACAAATTCCAAGAGGATGATCGTTGCGACGCCGCACACGCGCGACAAGTGTAACAGAAATTCATAGCTTCCTCAGGTTTGCAAGGTATTATATGAGATTTATTGAGGGGTTTTCTACAACAGCAACTCCTCTTACTCGATTGACACACAAGTTAAATGAGAATTGTCGGAGGAGAGTTTCTAGGAACTAAAAAGGAGACTCACCACCGCTCTATTACTAACACTTCCCTTGAGGTCTGATGGGTATGTGATTTACAATGATGGATCAAAGAAAGATTGGGATATGTCTTGATACAATATCGGAAGGTTATAGCTTACGCATCAAGGAAACTGGAGCCACACAAAATAAATTATCCAATTCATGACCTAGAACTAGCTGTAGTGGTATTTACATTGTCGCACATGTGCGGCGTCGCGGCGAAAAACATATACCCTCAAAATTATTATCTTTTATCAATCTAAGAGGCAAATATGGAGAGACAAGGAATTCTTGTCTTTTATTAGTGGAAAAATAGAATGGGAGTTGCCACCTACTATTTTGGTCACTAGGAACCCTAACTGGTTTCAGAGATCGGGTATGGGGACTGGTTGCTTAAAGGGAAGGTTTTAGCACCCCAAATACGCCCTACCTAAGATAAGCTGCATTGTTTAATTATCTGATAAAATCTAAGGTCTTGTTGTGCTTTCTAGTTGTTGATCCGTCTATGGTTTAAGAAAAATCCTCTTCGGTAAAGAGATCCTTATCTTATCGGGTAAAACCTAACTGTTTTAACATCAACAAAAGAATTTTAATACTTGGAATACATCTTACGTATAAGATCATAACCCTAGATATTAAAAGAAAAAATAATTTTTTTAGAGTTTTTGAAATATTGGCCTAGTTTTCGTGACTTTAATAAACTAGTTATTAAAGCCAAAATGAGTGCTAATACATATTTTTGAATTTTATTTTTTTTTTTTATATATATATATATATATATATATATATATATATATATATATATATGAAAGTATGATTTATTTTTGAGAGACTTGACTGTATGCATGAAAACAAAAATACTTTATTTTTTTATTTTTTTGCCGAAAACCGGGTATTTTAATACTGAATTTGTATCTTTACAGTAGAAAAATACAAACTGATATTGATTAAAATACAGTAGAAAAATTTTCAGTATGATTTATTTTTGAGAGACTTGGCTGTATGCATGAAAACAAAAATACTTTATTTTTTTATTTTTTTGCCGAAAACCGGGTATTTTAATATCGAATTTGTATCTTTACAGTATAAAAACACAAACTGATATTGATTAAAATACAGTAGAAATTTTTTTAGAAAATCACAGATTTTTGAAATATATATATATATATATATATATATATATATATATATTTATATTGTTGGGCCCCGCCCGACCCATATGGATGGGCTAGACCTAGCCAACCTATGCAGCTGGGCTGGACCTAGCCAGCGCAACCTGGTCATTGGCCCATGCCAGTTACCAACCTCCCTTCCTTATGCACGCCTAATACTTTACGCATGCATGAACAGTGCGATGGTAATTAAATTACCCTCGCACTGTTCATCATCTTGCTTACAATATAAGAACATAGCAAAAAGAAGAAACCACAGAGTGATTGAAGCGTTGGTTTCCTTACGTTTTCTTTTCTTCTTTTACATACTCAACATGCATCATCACGTTATACAGGAACTGAGAAGGACATCGAACATACCTAGTTTCGAGAAGACGAAGATGACGGTGGTGCTGTGTTATCTGCTTCATCGTGTCCTTTGCTTCTGTTCGGTTTGATTCCTCTGCTCTCCCTTTTGCTTTCTTAATATTTCTCTGCTCCCTCCTATTTCTTACGTTTTCCCCTAAGCTGTTTCACTCCTATTTTTTTTCTCCTCAGTGTAGCCTATCCTCTTTGCCCTCCTTTCTTCCTTTGCGTTCGGCTCTTCCTCTGGCTTTTATTGCCAGAGGACGAGAGTGTTTTTGGTAAGCCAGCGTGCATCATGGTGCCGAGGGATGTTAGCCGCAATATGCTCCCTTCTTGTTTTGGAAACGACTCCATTATCGCTGGCAACGTCTCCTTCCTTTATTATCACAGAATAACAGCTGTTGCAGACGATGAAATGTGTTTCAATGGAAATAGCGCCGCTTTTAGTCCTTCTGGTTTGGTCATTGAATTTTTTGCAATTTTGTAATCAAACCCCCGACAAAATTGTAATCGGATCCCTTAATTTTGGTGCCTTTTCTGGTTTGGTCCTTGGTTTCGGGTTGTGTCAATTAAATCCCTAATTGGCCATAAAACTTCAATAATTATGCAATTAAACCCCTGATTTGGCCAAATCAACTCTTCAAAATTATAATTGGACCCCAGAATTTTAATTTCTTCCAATAAAAGCCTAAATTGACTCAAAAGATCAATTTTCTTGCAATCAAACCCTCTATAAATTCAATTAAACCTTGGATAAAATTTAATTGAGTCCATAAACATCTGATTTTGAACTTTTCTTTTTCAAATTGAATTTTCCTTGTCCCTGGGGCTCTCATCAGTAAAATATACTATCAAATTTTAACCTTTTGCATTTTTTAACCTTCTAAACCAATTTTGACCTTTCTTCGGCATTCCAACATCCTTTTCTTACTTCTATTATTTTTTGATTTCTTCCAAATATATATATATATATAAATATATTTTTTTGTATTTTCTCATTTTTTGTGTGGGAACCTAAAAATGGGTATCAACATACATTGTAGGTAGAAGGACATTACTTGTATGGGTCTCAAGTACACATTTACACTGATCATAAGAGTTTAAAATATCTGATGACTCAAAAGGAGTTGAACATGTGATAGAGGATATGGATAAAATTGATTAAAGATTATGATTGTGTTATAAATTATCATCTAGGAAGGGAAAATGTAGTTACAGATGCTCTTAGTCGAAAAGGAAAGGATGTGATGTAAGACTCGAGGGAATGGGATAAAGGAAATATAATGGAGTTGAAGAAACTTGATGCTCGATTAGAAATTGGACCCAAAAGGATCCTTATTGGCACAACTTAGAGTACGATCTATATTTAGAGACAAGGTACTGGAGGCCTAGCAAGGTGATGTTGAAGTGGAAAAAGTGATGAATAGGATTAGGTTGGGGTTGAAACACCTGTTCAAATTCTAGAGGATAAGATGATTGTGATGGGAAGACGTATATATCTGCCAAAAAATAAGTTACTGAAGAATGAAGTATTAAAAGAAGCCCACAAGTTGAGATTTGTTGTACACCCTAGGCATACCAAGATGTAAGAGACTTGAAGGATATCTATTGGTGGCTAAATATGAAAAGAGAAATAACAAAGTACGTGGCTAAATGTAATGTATGTCAACAGGTAAAAGTGGAACATCAAAATCCAGTGGGGCCACTACAGTCACTATTGATACCCGAATGGAAGTGAGAGGATATTACTATGAACTTCATGTTTGGATTGCCAGAAGGAAGAGAGGCAATGATGCTTTTTTTACCCATGAAGATGATATATTCAGTTGAAAAATTGGCTAAATTGCATGTAGTGGTAAGGTTACACGGAGTACCAATATCGATGGTGTTAGATCTAGATCCTAGATTCACATCTTAATTATGGCCAAGTATTCAATGTGTTCTAGAGATGAGATTGAATCTGAGCACAACTTTTCATTCTCAAACTGGTGGATAGTCTAGAAGAATAATTCAAACCCTGAAAGAATTGTTAAGAGCTTGTATTTGGAATTTTGGGGGCAACTTGGAAGATCATCTTCCAATTGTAGACTTTACTTACAATAACAATTATAAAGCTACAGTAGGAATAGCTCCTTACAAAGCCTTATATGGTGGAAAATATCGGACCCTTGTTTGTTGGGAAGAAGTGGGTGATAGGAAATTGATTGGGCCATAATTGGTTTAGATTACCTTAAAGAAGGTGAAAATTATAAAAGATAGAATGAAAGTAACTTAGTATAGGCAAAAGATCTTTGCATATATTAGGAGGAGACCCCTTAATTTTAATGTAGGAGATAAGGTATACTTGAAAGTTTCACCTTGGTAGCATATGTTATGTTTTGGCATGAAAGGAAAGCTAGCATTGAGATACATGAGGCCTTTTGCGACTGTGAAGAGAATTGGGCCTGTAGCAAATTAGTTGACTTTGCTCCCATATCTGGCTAAGATCCATGATGTCTTTCATGTCTCATTGATATGCAAAGCCGGGATAGATCCTTCACGAGTGTTGTCGTAAGTCCCTGTAGAGATTGAGGACTTAACCTTGAAAGTGAAACTTGTAATAGTGTTGGATCGTGGTGAGAGAGAGTTAAGGACTAAGAAGATACCTATAATTAAAGTTTTATGGAGAAGTTCTCAAATGAAAGAGAAGACTTGGGAATGAGAGTCAGAAATGAGAAGAAAATATCCCGAACTATTCTTTAATACAGGTCAAAATAAAAAAAACTTATATTTTGAAAATGAAATTTATATTAGGAGGGGAGAAGGTAAAGCCCAATTATAATTTTTGAGATTTTTTTGGAATAAAAAATCATTTAATGTAAATGAATAAATTTTTGGGAAATTAAATTTAAGATAGGGATGAAATTGAAAGAGTGGAAAGCTAATAACACAAATTAAACTAAAAGAAAAATGTGGGGTTTCTTGTATAAATAAAAGAAATATTGGGCCATATGGGTAAATAAAGAAAATTTGTATATATGAGTATGAATAGTGTTCTTTTAAACACCATAGCTGCCGACCAAAGAAATGGAAAATGAAGAGAGAAAAATTATGAGGAAAACTCATCATAAAAACACAAGAGAGAGGTAGATTAAGAAATCAAAGTGTGTTAGGGAGAGAATTGAGCAAAAAAATTTGGTTCAGGGTTTTTGGAGGGAAGAAAGAGGAGTGAAGAAAATGAGGTATTTTCAAGCTTTCAAACTTTCTTTTCTTTGAGTTGGGATTTAAGAAACTCTCCAAAAAAAAAAAAAATTGATTTAAATGGTTTTTGTGTGCAATGTTGAGTGAGAAGTTTAAGGGTATAAGGATTCTTGAAATTGAATGTTAGAGAGTTAGATGATGTGTTTCAATTATTAATTAAAGTTTAATAATGTGAAAAATAATTGGGTAACAACTAAATTTGAAAGAATTGAAGAAATTTTATTCCTCCTCTTAGGCAAAGCTTTCAGCCACATAGAAAAAAAACTGGTGCTTGAATTATTTAATACAAATGATAGACTTATTGCGTCGAATTGTGTGTTTGAATGAAAAATGCAGGGTGAAGAGATTAAAAAAAAAAATGCCTAGTGAAGCTCAAGTTCTATGTTGGTATTAGACACCATGACTTTTTATTATTTATTTAAAGTTAAGCATGATAATGAGATTTCGGTTAAGTTATAATTTATAGTATCTTGTAATATGCTGCGCTAGTTATTCTGGAATAAGAACTAGCGTCTGGTTTAGGGATGTCGAGCTTGTTATCCCGGAATAGGGACTACCACTCGATCTGGGGATGTCGAGCAAGTTATCCCATAATAGGAGCTAACACCTTAATTGGACATGTTTGGTTCTGGATATGGAAAATGCGAATAATTTGGATAAGGGTCTATGTATGATATTAAAAAAATTCATTATGAAAAAGTCCTCAGATGGTTTTTTTGACTTATTTTGGAATGTTATAAATTATTATGTATGCTGTAATTTTAATTAGTTTGAAATCTGGATGATTTAAATTAGGTTTTTATTTTAATTTTACTTTAAATCCTTAGATAAAATATTCCCATAATTCATGCTTAAATTATATGTAGTGTTAGTAACCATAAAAAAAATATCAACAATAGATATTTTCTTTTAATTAATCATATCATTAATTAAAATGCTAGAAATTATTACTGAATGATGCCGAGATTGTTTGGAGTCTTGGATGACAAAACACTAAAATAGTAAAAGCTTTTGATAGTCTTCACTTGCAGGTTATGAAAAAAAAATAAAAATATTGAGTCGATAACTTGAAAATAAAATTTTAAGGGAAACTGTGCCAAATTTTATATATATATATATATATATATATATATATATATATATATATAATTGATGCATTTAATGCGTTTACATATTAATTGTACATGGAATATTGTGAAATTAAATTGGGGTTGTTACATGTATGACCAAATATCATTAGGTTCAACTATATCCTGAGCCCAAGCAGACATGGATTTGTTGAGCTACTAGATGTAAAATTCTTGGGTTCAACTACGAGTTGAGCCCAAGCAAACATGGGGTTAACATGCTACCAGACCCACAGCTTGTTAGCTTAGCATTGTGCCAAACCCAAATGGGTATGAGTTTGGTGAACAACCACACCTAAAGCTCTTGGGCTTGACTGCGTGCTAAGCCCAAATGAGCATGGATCTAACGAACTACAAGACTCATTGCCTTTGGGCTTGGTAATGTGTCAAACGTGAAGGACTAACAGTTTAGAGATCATTATAGGCTTCATATTGGGTCATAAGGTTTCGTTTGTTTATTCTTATGACTTTTAACATAAAATATTAATGTCAAGGATATTCATCTACCTATACCTTTAGGTGTATAAAAATCTTCTAAGAGCTTACTATTTTTTTTTATTGCCATTAATGTTATCAGGAGGAAATGACTATTCAACCCCTCCACTTTAGCAAAATGACAAGGTTCAGGTGCTATAAATACCTCCTGAACCAACTAGGTAAAGAGGCTATAAAAACTCACTAAATCACCTAGGTAAAGAGTTCACAATCTCCATTCTTTATTGCATGCATATTTTCAAGGCATCTCTCTCTAAAATATTATTGCATTTTCTCCATTCAGATATTTACTTAAACATGTGAATGTCCTCATATCTATCAAATGAGATTTTTTGTAGGTACCAACTACTAGCTATCTTGGCTTCCTAGGCACTAGACACCGGTTACCAACCCCTTAGCTAGCGAGAATGAATTAAATTGCTATAATTAAGAGATTAATCAATTATCCAATACTTAAGCCTTGTTCCCAAGCTACTTGGATTTTTTTAGGACACCATCAATTACCATGCATATAATTTGACTATTGAAAACAAGAAAGTAATTTTGGTAAATTTAAATAGTATAGAGTTTAAGAGTTTTATGTGTGGAAACAAATGGTAACTACCCACATCTAACATAGCTGCATGGTGAGGGTCAATAACGATAATAAATTAGTATGCTAAACACGTTGAAATGGTGGCTGCCATTATTTATAGATTGGAAAGGAAAACTTACTTGTTAGAACTCGCTTTCTTATCTTCGAATCTGTTACTTTAGTGCCACTTTAATTACTAGAACCAAGTGATATTCCACAGTACGAACGTCTTTATAAATCTTGTCAAAGTAATGCAGAGTGTCCAAGATGAGAGAAGAGAGAGAGAGAGAATGATAATTCAACCATTAATAATTTTCCATATGGGTTATGTCCCTTTATATATGATTAGAGAAGGCAGTTACTTCCTTTAGTAACTCCTCTAATAACTTATTAGATCAGACCCATCCATCATGGGCGGATCAAGCCTAACTAATAACCAACATTATTAATTGAATTGGAGAGGTTTGTTGCCCCACAACTAAAAAAGCTAAAGTTGAAAGCATTTTTACTCTACACAAATAATTTATTATTCACTGTAATAGTGTAATTATGTTTTTGTCATTTTCAAAAAAAAGTCAAAGGCTATTAAGGGTATTTCAGTCATTTCTCACAACCCATTAGTTATTAAAGAATTGATCAAGGGTATACGTGTCTTTTTATCTTTTTAAATACAGTAAAATAACAAGTTTACCCTTGGAATTTAAAAAAATTAAACCATGCATCTAGGGGACGTTTGGTCTTTTCACTCTGTTTTTTTTTATTACCAGGTTCAGTGAGGAAAATTTGATCTCTTACTAAGGGTTAATTATTATTTAAATGAAAAAAGTTACTAGTGTGTGTGGCGCACACACCAGCGTTTGGGAGGTGCCCGCACATTTTGGTAGGTATGTGCGGCATCTTCTAGTGGAAAAATGCTCTTCCGCCGTGTTGTTGAAAGCATAATTGCGTCATTTTGTGTAGTTGTGGGTGGTGTGCGGTGGTGGTGGGGGTGGTGGGCTGATTTGTCGGTAGAGCTTTTTCTTCTTTGTTTCACTTTTCTCCCCTAAAATATACATGTTAGTCCTTTTGTAAATTTTTTATAAATCATAAAAAGACAATAATTTCTCGTTCTTCCAGCGCAACACTCGATATGGGGGGGATCACCGGTAACATTACTCACGTACGACACAAACATTATCATATAGTTTATTGAGATTTGCTAGAGATGCTGAATTCAGGAAGTTAGTTAGCAACTTCTCAACATCTAACATTAATTTTCTAAATAAATTTAATACCTACCAGCAACAAATAGTCTATAAGTGTAAATTCTAGGCAGCCTAATTCAGCTCCTAATCTTCAATTAACCTCACAGTTGATATTATTATAAACCTAAACAAACTTCATATACATATCGAACGTTGAAAATTAATTATCTAGTTAATTTTCTATATAAACTTGATTCCGTCAGGTAACAAACAGTATGTACCCAAAAGTTTCGTGCAAGTGTTCGTGCTACTCAGTTCCAACAATCCTAACCTTCCATTTCATCTATCAGTTTTAAAAACAACATGATCTCTATAAAGTTTCATGCGAACTTCATCAAATAGTTTATGGAGATTTGTAAGAGATGCCAAATTTGAGGAAGATAGGTAGCATTAATATACCGGAGTAGTGCATATAAATTTGATACTGTTAGGCAACAAATACCGTTAGGCACCAACTTAGCCGTCCTCTAATTAAGACATATATTTACATGATGTGAACTTCTCAACATCTAACATTAATTTTCTATATAAATTTGACACCGTTAGGCAACAAATAGCCTGTACTCACAAATTTTAGGCAGCCTAATTCAACTCCTAATATTCAATTAACCTAATAGCTGATTTTATTCTAAAGCTAAAAAACTTAATATACTTAAATATAGCAATTAATTGTCCATGTTGAAAATTAATTGTCCATTTAATTTTCTAAATAAATTAGATACCGCTAGGCAACAAATAGCCTATGCCCACAAATTTAAAGCAGCCTAATCCAACTTCTAATCTTTAATTAACCTCAAAGTACAAAATTAATTATCTTCATCTCTCTCTCTCACTCGCTCTCTCTCTCTCTTTCCTAACAAGCAATGCATTACGCAAGACTACAATTATACTTATCTATTACAAACATAACCAAAAAAAAAATTGCATTTTACCTGCCGGCCTCTATAAATTATACTATTATCTCTCAAATTTTTGGAGGGTGAACTTAGGCTTGCTGGGAAAAACAGAAGCTGAGAATGGCATCACAAGAGGCAGAGGCATTTTTCAAAAGCCAATTTAAAATATTGCAACTCTCGCTTGGTTTTGTTGATTCCATGGCTTTAAAGTGTGCGGTGGAGCTTAGACTGGCAGATATAATAAATTCTCACGGTCGTCCAATGTCTCTGTCCCAAATAGCTTCAGGTTTCAACTCTTCCTTCAATCCTTTTCTTTGCTTACATAAGTATAGCAATTAAATTATTAGCATTACTATGCATATTATTCTACTGTTAAAAACTACAAAGTCATTTTGGTAAATTTAAATAGTATAGGTTTTAAGAGTTCATGATAAAATTTTGTAGGGATATGAATTTCATATTTTGAAGATACTCAGAAATAGCTTAAATTAAGGGCCACTTGGGCAATAGTCTGACCCCACTTAATAGAAAATTAAAAAAATAAACAAAACATATTTGTTAATTACATCTTATGAAATGAAAATTATCATCACTTAACAAAACCTTCAAGTACTAAATGAGAATTGTCGAAGACCCTACTTGTCAAGCATACATAAAAAATAATAACAAAATATTTCTTAAATATTTTAAAAAATCTAAGTTATAGTTTTGTTCAAGATCACTATTTATTTTAAGCTCGTTCTGAAGATAATAGTAAACTATAAACCTTGATTCTAGCCTAAAGATTAGTGTATAATTAAAACATAGATACTACTATATAACCTATAAATGTTATTCTTTTATATCAATAAAATATGTCTGTACATATAATAATAAGAGATAGTCTCTGCATTAAACTACTAATTTACAGCTTTACCTAGGTACTATTCTTAATTATCCTACTTTCTTCAAGTATTTTATTTTTAAATTATGGATCCTTAATTTTTAACATGATATCAGGACATATATCTTGCATTTTGACTTATTAGCTAGTCAATACACCCACCACAAGGTGATTCCCCTAAGTTGTTGTTTGATGCATGGTATAAGTTCTTGATACAGCTTCTTAAACTAAAGGAACACATGAACAAATATTTTAACATTATATTGGTATCCCTAGCCTCACCAAAGCACAACATATATAGTATTAATTTCGAGAAAGAAATCTGTTGTATATAAGTTGCAATATACAGATTTTTTTTTCTTGTATCCTTCATGATTTCAGGTATTAACTCACCGAGCTCGGACATGTCTTATCTTGCTCGTATCATGAGATATTTGGTCAGAAAAGAAATATTTACTGCACACCACCCATCAGATGGAGGAGAAACACTCTTTGGGCTGAATCAAAAATCAAGATTGCTAATGCATGACTCTGAACGAAACCTCGCTTCTTTAATAATCATGCAATACACTCCATGGTTCCTAGCACCGTGGCATTGCTTGAGCCAATGTGTGAAAGAAGGTGGAACCGCTTTCTCGAAGGCTCATGGCTGTGAAATGTGGGATTTCGCGTCTCGAAATCCTGAGGTCAATAGGATTTTCAATGAGGCCATGGCATGCACATCAAAGATCATGATGAGGGCAATTTTATCACATTACAAAGATGGTTTCAACAATATTAGATCATTGGTGGATGTTGCTGGTGGTATTGGAGGACATGTAGCAGAGATTGTCAGGGCCTACCCACACATCAAAGGAATGAACTTCGATCTGCCACACGTTCTAGCAACAGCACCAAAATATGAAGGAGTTTCCCATGTTGCAGGAAATATGTTTGACGCTATTCCTAATGCTGATGCAATTTTCATAAAGGTCAGTGCCCTGGTAGAAATTTTACTGGGGCTCAAATTAATATAACGATAGATAATTCATCAAAAAAACCAACGATAGATATTCTTTTCTTGAGCATTAAATTTACATATGCTTATTCCTTCTTTTTTTGTATTTTTACAGCGGATATTGCATGATTGGACCGATGAATCATGCGTTGAAATTTTGAGAAATTGCAAGAAAGCAATACCTGAAAAAACTGGAAAGCTTATCATAGTTGATATAGTTCTACAAACAGATGATCTTTTTGATCAATTTGATGATACAAGAATGGTAATGGATTTAGTGATGTTGGCACAGACCACTGGTGGGAAGGAGAGAACTGAGCAAGAATGGAAGAAATTATTAGAGGAAGGAGGCTTCTCTCGCTATAAAATCATCAAGATCCCAGCTTTCGAATCAATTATCGAAGCTTATCCAGATCCAGAGTGAAATATCAATTTGTTATAGTCATAATAATATCTTAAATAAGTAAACTACGCCTGCGATGCAGCAGTCAATAATAATATTAGGCATAATAATCCGACCCATGTAACGCCTTTCCCTAAACTGTATTCATAGATTCTTAAAGCTTTATAATAAATTATTGATTATGATGGTCGCTTGTGGTTGTAATCTATAGAAACTAGATGATTATATATATGTTTTATAGTATTAGAGGTATTTTTGGATTAGTCTTTACGTAACTGAGACTCGATCCACCACTCACAGAGCTAGGTCAGCGCCCGATCACCCCTGACCTTGGATCGATTCCAAGAACTAGACTCTTTGAATCTATTAACAATCAATATGCAATATTACACGAAGAAAAAGAACATTTTCGATGGTGAGAATTGAACTTCTAACTTAAGGAGTTAGAAGCACATTCTCCTATATTGCTCCACCACAATCTTTGATGGTAGAAAATAATATAATGATAACAATGGTAATGGATTTAGTGATGTTTGCACACTCCACAGGTGGGAAGGAGAGAGCTGATCAAGAATGGAAGAAATTATTAGAGGAAATAGGTTTCCCTCGTGATGAGGTATTAAGGAAAGAGTCCACATATATGTAAATACGTTATATATAAAGATAGTTATCATGTGTAGTACATTCCACCATTGTATTGTATACAACCCTAAAAGTATAAATACAAAGGGATGGTTGGTTTATCAATCATTCATCACAATTATACAAAAGACTATCTTTCTAATCTTAACTTGGTATCAGAGCAAAACAAACATCTAGCAGCTTTCTATCGTCCAACAGTCTTCTTTCCCAGCAGCCTTCTTCACCTTCTTTCAGACTTCTCCCTTACATCCGGTTCTCTTCTTCCAGCAAATATCAAGAACATCATCTGCAAATTTCTTCCCTTCCTAACAATCAAGAACGTGTTCTGCCAAACTTCTTTCTCCTATGGACAATCAAGAACTTCATTATTCTGCTGCATCTACACCCCAATCTTATTTCTCCATTATGGCGCCGACAACCACTTATAGTGTGTCCCCTGCTGCTGCCATCATATCCCTTCCTAACACGCAACAGGTAATGTCTTTAAAACTCTCCAATACCAACTTTCTGTATTGGAGGATGTAGATGAAGCCGTTCCACTTGGGCCAAGGCGTATACTCTTTTGTTGATGGCACATCAACATGTCCTCTTTCTCATTTGGAAGCTGCTGCAGTATCTTCATCCTCTGTCAATCCTGCATACTTGACATGGAAGCAGCAAGATCATTTAATCATGAGTGCCCTCTTATCCTCTCTCTCAGTGGAAGTTCTACATTTAGTTGTGGATTGTAACACCTCCTATGATATCTGGAGAACGCTAGAAACAACTCTTGTGTCTCCCTCAAATTCCAGGATCATGCAACTTCACGGTTCCTTCCAAGAGCTACGCCAGCATGATGATTCTGCCAGCACCTACTTGCAAAAGGCAAAAGCATTGTTTGATGAACTTGCTGCGGCTGGCAGACCAATCTCAGAATTCAACCTATATGTGTTTCGGGGGTTACGTAGCAAATTTAAAGATCTTGTCACCAGCTTGTCTACCAAGGCTGATCCCATCTCCTACACTGATCTCCTTAGCGGTCTACTTACACATGAATTTCTCCACAAAGCTACTCTCCAACCAGCAGTAACAACACCTCTATTACCAACCCCATCGCAGCAACCAACTGCTTTCTTTGTGCAGAATCACTCGAGCTTTAATAATGCTAGACGAGGCGGGTGTTTCGGGGGTGGAGAAATAATAATAATCACAACAATGCTTATCATGGAAATAATGGAAACAACAGTTATACCTCAGGTCAGCAATTTGGGTAATAGGGACACCGATTCTCCTCAGGACAGTTTTCTGGATCTCCCTCTCGGCTATCAGGACAATTTGGGTAGCAAGGTAATCGCTTTAGTGGGTATAATCGCAGTGTAAAATGTCAACTGTGTTATGAATATGGGCATACTGCCCAACAATGCTCTCAGTTGGCTAATCATCCTTTCCAAGCCAATGCCAATCTCACATTTAATAATGCTCCTGCAACATCTCCTATCACATGGTTTCCTGATACGGGTGCAAATCATCATGTAACGCTAGATATTGCTAGTATGACTAGTTCAGAACCTTACCTTGGTAATGATCATCTACATGTTGGTGATGGTAAGGGCCTTGTTATTTCCAATATTGCTCACTTTAAAATTCATTCCTCAAAACGCACCTTTACTTTATCCAATATTTTACATGTTCCTGTCATTAAAAAACCTCTGCTATCTTTTCAAAAATCTTACCTTGAGAATAAAGTGTTTTTTGAATTTCATTCCTGTTTATTTTATATTAAGGACCTCATGACAAAGGAAGTGCTTCTTTCCGGTTAGAGTAGAGATGATCTATATGTTTTTTTCGAGTCATCTGCCATGTCATTGCCTCAGGCTTTCTCATCTACATGTCTCTCTACTTTCGCTGATATCTGGCATCGTCGATTTGGGAATCCAAGCCCACGCATTCTGTATTTGTTGGTGAAAAATAAAAAAGTATCATGTACGACAAAATGTTTTAGTTTTAATTGTCCTGCGTGTCCTTTGGGTAAGTCGTGTCGTCTGACTCTAAAAACAAAGGGTCATCAAACCTCTTGATTTAATTTTTAGTGATGTTTGGGTTCCCTCTCCTATGTTGTCATTAGACGGTTTTTGCTATTTTGTTATTTTTGTGGATGCCCATATAAAGTTTATCTGGTTTTATCCAATGGTTGCTAAGTCTGATGTTTTTAATATTTTTCATCAGTTTCAAGCGCTCGTTGAGCGCCAATTTTCTTTAAAAATAAAATCTGTTCAAACAGATTGAGGTGGTGAATACCGAAAACTCAATACGTATTTTAAAACAATAGGTATTCATCACCGTGTGATCTACCCGCACACCCATGAGCAAAATGACATGGTTGAACGTCGTCATAGACATATTGTCGAAACTGGACTTACCCTTCTTGAGCAATGTCATGCTCCCCTTAAATATTGGAGTTATGCCTTTGAAAGCTCTGTTTACTTGATTAATCGCATACCAACTCCGATTCTTAATTATAAGAGTCCTTTCAAATGTCTTTTAAAATCATCTCCTGATTATGCTTTTCTTCGTAGATTTGGGTGTCTTTGTTTTCCATTCCTCCGTCCATACAATACTTATAAGTTAGATTTTCGTTCATCTGCTTGTGTTTTTCAAGGATATAGTAACTCTCATTTAGGTTATCGATGTCTTGACTTGACATCCAAACGTATTTATCTTGCTCGTCATGTACGGTTTCATGAACATGTTTTTTCTCTTGGTATATCTGAACAGATTGCAGTCCCACCTACAAATCCTACTGCCGCCATTATACCAGTTACTTTATATCATCCAAAGCCACCATCTTCAGCCCTTCCACCATTACCCCCCACACCACCTACATCTCATTTGGCTCTCTTACCATTATCTGCATGTTATTATCATGATCATGTTGTAGGTACAGGTTCAGATTCACCACCCTCGCATGCAGTACAGGTTCAAATCACTCCTGCCAGCTCCCCTGGTTCTTCCCCTGCTGGTTCCCCTGTTCTAACGGTGACTCCAGCAGATTCTATAGCTGGTTCTACCCCACGGCCTGCACATATATTGAGCTCCTCATCAAGTTCTTCCTCTGATTCCTCTCATAGAATTAATCTATGTGTTGATCTGTTGAAATTCCAGCTTCAACAGATACCGGCCAGTGTTGATAACAACTCCTCCCAGCCAGCCCGCCTCCATCCAATGGTGCTTCCACCACGTCCACCAAAGGATGCTAACTTCAGTGTTGCAACTTCCTCACGGGTTGCAACGTTACCTTAACAGGAGCCGCTGTCTTTTAAGGATGCTAACAGGTATTTGGTTTGGCATAATGCCATACAGGAGGAAATCCGGGCACTTCACTCTAATCATATTTGGTCATTGGTGCCTTCTCATCCGTCTATGAATGTGATTGGTAGTAGGTGGGTTTACAAGATTAAACGCCACGTCAATGGTCGGATTGACCGATATAAAGCATGGTTGGTTGCCCGCGGCTTCTTTTAGCAAGAGGGGATTGATTATTTAGAGACGATTAGCTTGGTGGTTTAGCCTACAATGGTACGTCTTGTGCTCACTATTGTTGTCTCGTATGGTTGGAATATTCACCAGTTAGATGTTCATAATGCTTTCTTGAATGACATTCTTCAAGAGGAGGTATACATGGCACAACCACCGGGGTTTGCTAATTCTGCTATGTCATCTCATGTGTGTCGTCTTCATAAATCTTTGTATGGCTTGAAACAAACACCTCAAGCTTGGTACAATAGGTTGAGCGAGTTCCTCCTTTCCATTGGATTTCAAGCATCCAAGGTTGACACTTCTCTATTTATTCTCTCTCTCAATGGTGCCATGATTTATCTGCTTGTGTATGTGGATGATATTTTCTCGACGGGAGTAACTCGACCTTGCTTCATAGATTGATTAGTTTACTACAAATAGAATTTAAGCTTCGGGATTTGGGTTCTATTCATTTCTTCTTGGGCATTGAAATTAAACCTACAGCTATGGGTATCTTGTTAAGTCAACACAAGTATGCACTCGATATTATCCAACGAGCAGGTATGGCTTCCTGCAAACCGGTTGATACTCCTCTATCTACCTCCTCTAAACTAGGAATTGTGCCTGGTACTCTTCACTCTAATCCGACACCAGATCGGGCAGATTGCAATATCTTACTTTCACTCGACCTGATATTTGCTATGCAGTCAACAAAGTATGTCAATTTATGCATGCCTTTACTGATGATCATTGGGCTGCTGTTAAACGTATCCTACATTACCTGCAGGCTACAGCAACCTATGTTTTGCACATTACTAGAGACTCTTTTTTGACTCTTCATGGTTTCACAGATGCTGATTGGGCAGGTAGTATTGACGATCGAAAATTAACAGGTGGTCATCTTGTATACCTTGGTTCTACACCTATCTCATGGAAATCCGGGAAACAACGCATTGTTGCTAGATCTTCTATAGAAGCAGAATACAAAGCCTTGGCTGATGGTACTGCTGAAATTTTATGGATTTGTTCTTTATTGGCAGAACTTCGGATTTCCATTTCATCCATGACTACATTATGGTGTGATAACTTAGGGGCCACTTTCTTATCTGCCAATCCGGTGTTCCACGCTCGTATTAAACATGTTGAAGTTGATTATCATTTTGTCTGTGATCGCGTTACTAAGAGAGAAATTCAAATACGGTTCATCTCTTCAAAGGATCAACTTGCAGATGTTCTTACCAAGCCTCTCCCTCCAGTCTCATTTGCTTATTTTAGATCCAAGCTTCGGGTGGAATCTCCACCTTGACGGGGTGTATTAAGGAAAGAGTCCACATATATGTAAATACATTATATATAGGGATAGTTATCATGTGTAGTACATTCCACCATTGTATTGTATACAACCCTAAAGGTATAAATACAATGGGATGGTTGGTTTATCAATCATTCATCACAATTATACAAAAGACTATCTCTCTAATCTTAGCTTGAGGTCCTATTTTTTCCCTTGGGCTTTAAGGTTGGGCCCGAGTTTATGGTAAAGCGGGGGGGTTGCCTCAGACCTCTAAAGATGATGTCCCTAGCAACATTTGCGTCACGGACGTGGAATTCGTGGCTCGCCAACAACATGGTGAGTACATTGCCCAGATGCCTCTCCCTAATGAGCATATCAGCAAAATGACACTCGAAACCTCCAAGAGTTTCTTCGAGATCACTACCCCCATTACATGTACATGAAAGGGTATTATTTCTCTCTCCAGGGATTTGTGAGGGATGTGTTTAGCTTCAATCAACTAAGCTTGGGCCAACTACATCCCAATAGGTGGACACTTTTGCCCTTTTTCGAAGACTTTTGTAGAATGGTTGGGCTTGAGCCCACTATAAAAGCCTTTGGGATGAAAAATAAGGCGCTATAAAGGCTGACTATGGAGTATCAAAGGGTATTTTTTAAAATACAGTAAAATAACAAGTTTACCCTTGGAATAAAAAAAATTAAACCATGCATTTAGGGGACGTTTGGTCTTTTCACTCTGTTTTTTTTATTGCCAGGTTCATTGAGGGAATTTTGATCTCTTACTAAGAGTTAATTATTATTTAAATGAAAAACGTTGCTAGTGGCGCACACGCCAGCGTTTGGGAGGTACTCGCATGTTCTGTTAAGTGTGTGCGGCATTTTCTAGTGGAGAAATGTTCTTCCACCGTGTTATTGAAAGCATAATTGCATCATCTTCTTGCTGTTAAGGCATGTGTCGGTGGCGGCGGGCTGATTTGTCACTAGTAGAGCTTTTTTTCTTCTTCTTCTCTCTTTTCTCCCCTAAAATATACATGTTGGTCTTTTTGTAATTTTTTCATAAATTATAAAAAAGACAATAATTTTTTGTTCTTCCCACATCCAAATCCTGATATGGGAGGATGATCACCGTAACACTACTCACGTACGACACAAACATTATCATATAGTTTATTGAGATTTGCTAGAGATGCTGAATTCAAGGAACTTCTCAACATCTAACATTAATTTTCTATATAAATTTGATACCGTTAGGCAACAAATAGCCTGTACTCACAAATTTTAGGCAGCCTAATTCAACTCCTAATATTCTATTAACCTAATAGTTGATTTTTATTCTAAAAATTAAAACTTAATATACCGGAGTACATGTTGAAATTAATTGTCCATTTAATTTTCTAAATAAATTAGATACCGCTAGGCAACAAATAGCCTATGCCCACAAATTTAAAGCAGCCTAATCCAACTTCTAATCTTTAATTAACCTCAAAGTACAAAATTAATTAACTTCATCTCTCTCTCTCACTCGCTCTCTCTCTCTCTCTGTTTCCTAACAAGCATTGCATTACGCAAGACTACAATTATACTTATCTATTACAAACTTAACCAAAAAAACTAAATTGCATTTTACCTGCCGGCCCCGTCTATAAATTATACTATTATCTCACAAACTTTTGGAGGGTGAACTTAGGCTTGTTGGGAAAAACAGAAGCTGAGAATGGCATCACAAGAGGCAGAGGCATTTTTCAAAAGCCAATTTGAAATATTGCAACTCTCGCTTGGTTTTGTTGATTCCATGGCTTTAAAGTGTGCGGTGGAGCTTAGACTGGCAGATATAATAAATTCTCACGGTCGTCCAATGTCTCTGTCCCAAATAGCTTCAGGTTTCAACTCTTCCTTCAATCCTTTTCTTTGCTTACATAAATATAGCAATTAAATTATTAGCATTACTATGCATATTATTCTACTGTTGAAAACTACAAAGTCATTTTGGTAAATTTAAATAGTATAGGTTTTAAGAGTTCATGATAAAATTTTGTAGGGATATGAATTTCATATTTTGAAGATACTCAGAAATAGCTTAAATTAAGGGCCACTTGGGCAATAGTCTGAGGCCCCCACTTAATAGAAAACTCAAAAAATAAACAAAACATATTTGTTAATTACATCTTATGAAATGAAAATTATCATCACTTAACAAAACCTTCAAGTACTAAATGAGAATTGTCGAAGACCCTACTTGTCAAGCATACATAAAAATAATAACAAAATATTTCTTAAATATTTTAAAAAATCTAAGTTATAGTTTTGTTCAAGATCACTATTTATTTTAAGCTCGTTCTGAAGATAATAGTAAACTATAAACCTTGATTCTAGCCTAAAGATTAGTGTATAATTAAAACACAGATACTACTATATAACCTATAAATGTTATTCTTTTATATCAATAAAATATGTCTGTACATATAATAATAAGAGATAGTCTCTGCATTAAACTACTAATTTACAGCTTTACCTAGGTACTATTCTTAATTATCCTACTTTCTTCAAGTATTTTATTTTTAAATTATGGATCCTTAATTTTTAACATGATATCAGGACATATATCTTGCATTTTGACTTATTAGCTAGTCAATACACCCACCACAAGGTGATTCCCCTAAGTTGTTGTTTGATGCATGGTATAAGTTCTTGATACAGCTTCTTAAACTAAAGGAACACATGAACAAATATTTTAACATTATATTGGTATCCCTAGCCTCACCAAAGCACAACATATATAGTATTAATTTCGAGAAAGAAATCTGTTGTATATAAGTTGCAATATACAGATTTTTTTTTTCTTGTATCCTTCATGATTTCAGGTATTAACTCACCGAGCTCGGACATGTCTTATCTTGCTCGTATCATGAGATATTTGGTCAGAAAAGAAATATTTACTGCACACCACCCATCAGATGGAGGAGAAACACTCTTTGGGCTGAATCAAAAATCAAGATTGCTAATGCATGACTCTGAACGAAACCTCGCTTCTTTAATAATCATGCAAAACAATCCATGGTTCCTAGCACCGTGGCATTGCTTGAGCCAATGTGTGAAAGAAGGCGGAACCGCTTTCTCGAAGGCTCATGGCTGTGAAATGTGGGATCTTGCGTCTCGAAATCCTGAGGTCAATAGGATTTTCAATGAGGGCATGGCATGCACATCAAAGATCGTGATGAGGGAAATTTTATCACAATACAAAGATGGTTTCAACAATATTAGATCATTGGTGGATGTTGCTGGTGGTACTGGAGGACATGTAGCAGAGATTGTCAGGGCCTACCCACACATCAAAGGAATAAACTTAGATCTGCCACATGTTGTAGCAACAGCACCAAAATATGAAGGAGTTTCCCATGTTGCAGGAAATATGTTTGAGGCTATTCCTAATGCTGATGCTATTTTCATGCAGGTCAGTGCCCTATTAGAAATTTTATTGGGGCTCATATTAATACAACGATAGATAATTCATAAAAAAAACAACGATAGATATCCTTTTCTTGAGCATTAATTTTTCCTTTTCTTCTTTTGTATTTCTACAGCGGATAATGCATGGTTTTACCGATGAATCAGGCGTTGAAATTTTGAGAAATTGCAAGAAAGCAATACCTGAAAAAACTGGAAAGCTTATCATAGTTGATATAGTTCTACAAACAGATGATTATCGTGATCAATTTGATGATATAAGAATGGTAATGGATTTAATGATGATTGCACAGACCTCGGGTGGGAAGGAGAGAACTGAGCAAGAATGGAAGAAATTATTAAAGGAAGGAGGCTTCCCTCGCTATAAAATCATCAAGATTCCAGCTTTGCAATCTATTATCGAGGCTTATCCAGAGTGACATATCAATTTGCTGTTGTCTTAATAATATCTTAATTTAGCAAGCTAAGTCTGCAATATAGCAATGAATAATACTATCGGGCTACACCCCGATCCTTGTAATATCTTTCCCTAAACCGTATGCCACCTTATAACTTTATAATATGTTATTTGCATGTTATGGTAACTTGTGGTAGTAATCAATAGAAAGAAGATGATTATTTATATATTTAAACTCTGATGAGAAATTTTAGTTCTAAAAACAGACTGATGATGGAGAGGATGTGAATGATGGGACTGGATTCCATAAAAAAAAGGAAAAGGAAAATGACAACGATGAGGATGAAGATAGGCAAATGCTGTTTTTGGAGAGGGCATTTGTTTTTGTTACTCGACTTGTTTTTTAAAATGTTTTTATTTTAAAAAACATTATCATACATTTTAAAATAATTTTTGATGGTTTTAATATGATGATATAAATTTTCTTTTTTTCTCAACCATCTAGGCTATGTCAAAGACCACTCTTTCTTTTAGGTCCACTTTTTTTGTTGTGTGGACATCGAGGCAAGCTAAGCTTGTAAAAGGGGCAAAATAAAAAAAATATAAAAAAAGAGTCACCACCTTATTTTATAGTAACTAGGAACTGTAACTAATCTACAGTGTCGCACCCTTGCGGTGTCGCGGCTACCCTCCCCGAGAGCGGGGATTCCATGTCGGAATTTTTGTTTTTGTGAATAAGAGAGTCGCCACCTCGTATTATGATCACTAGAAAATCTAACTGGTCTTTCAGAGATTCTAAGGCAAGGGACTGGTTGCGTAAAGGGAAGGTATTAGCACCCCTAGTACGCCCTATCTAAGGTAAGGTGCTTAGTGTTAAGCTTGTCTTATAACTACTATGGTGATGGTGTTTTAAAAGTAATAACCCTTGGCCAACATAGATCATACCCTTAGATATGTTTACAAAGTGCCAAGAAGAAACGATGCAAATCTCTTGAAATATGTGTTTAATTTGAACTAAATTTATAACCTATGATTTATGATATAGGTAGGATAGAAATCTAGGGAGATTCAATGTGCTTAGGAGCTCATTTTTCCCTCAGTATTTCAAGTGTTCGCGACTCGTAAGGAAAAGGAACAAAAATTTAGAAATCTAAGGAAATTCAGAGTGCTTTAAAAAGCCTTATTTTGCCTTAGTGTTTTATACTTTCACGGCTCGTAAACCGCAAAGTCAAAAATTGAAATGTCCTCAATTATAATTGAAGTTTCTTTCAAGGATGTGTGATGACTTATTATTTTTAGAAAAATACTTTGGATATTAACCACTTCGTTTTTTTACCCAAACATTAACAGTGTCGCACGTGTGCGGCGTCGCAGCGAAAACATTCACCCTCATGATTGGTATCTAATGTGGCAAATATTGGGAGACAAGGAATTCTTGTCTTTTATCTGTGGAAAAAAGAAATGATAGTCGCCACCTAGTATTTTGGTCACTAGAAACCCTAACTAGTCTCAGAGATCGGGTATGAGGACTAGTTGCGTACAGGGAAGGTATTAACACCCTAAATACGCCTTACCGTAAGCTTCATTGTTTTATTGTCTTTTATAGTTTAAGGTCCTATCGTGTTTCTAGTTGTTTGTCCGTCTATGGTTTAAGAAAAGTCCTCCTCGGTAAAGAGATCCTTATCTTATTGGGTAACACTTAACCGTTCTAACGTCAACAAAAAAAAAATTTAATATCTGGAATACGTCTTACGTATAAGGTCGCGTAACCCCAGATACTAAAAGAAAATAAAACATTTTTTTTTAATTTTTGAAATATTGACCTAGTTCTTGTTGCTTTAATAAACTGGTTATTAAAGCCAAAATGCATGCTAATACATATTTTTGAAATTTTCTTTGTTATATGAAAATACAATATGATTTTTTTCTTTTATTTTTTAGAGATTTGGCCGTATGCATAAAGATATATATATTTTTTATTTTTATTCAATGTTTTGATGAAAATCGGGCATCTTAATACTGGATTTGTATCTTTACAGTATAAAAATACAAACCAATATTAAGTAAAATTTAGTTGAGAAATACACGGAAAAATCACAAATATATATGTGCTTGCAACCAAAGGTTTGCCTAAATTGGTTTGTATGTGATTGAAGGTATTGTCATTTTTCACAAAACAAAGTCCGAAAGACAAGGCTTGATGTTAGACCTTATCATCTTAGGTCATTTGGTCTTTTCAAAGTGATTTTTACTTGAAAAATAACATTAATTTGATGCATTTTTAAATGATTTTCAATGGTTTTGATATAATGATATCAAAATTAAAAAAAAAAAATTTCTCGAGCATCTAGGCATTGTCAAACACAACTCTTTTTTTTCAAGACCTACTGTTTTTGTCACATGTGAACATCTAGGCGAGTTATGTGCGTAAAAGCAGTAAAATAGAAAAAATTAATTGCCACATAGTTTTATGATAACTAGGAACCCTAACTAATCTATAAAGTTCTTAAGTAAGTGGTTGGTTATATAATAGCGAGGACATCCTACCTAAGATAAGTTGTATTGTTATATATTTTCAATGATAAAATGTTTTTATTGTACTTGCATGTTAATTGTTGTTACCTATTTTTAGGGCTCCACGTAAACATGTAAAAAATTAAAAAAGAGAGAAAAAAGGAGAAAATACAAAAATTGAAAGAATGCCCAGGAAATTACCAAATACTGGTTGAGAAAGATCAAAATATATAAGATTGGAAAATTCGATAGCAAATTTTCGAATCATGAAGGCTCTATTGGTAAGGAAAATTCAATTTAAGAAGGAAAATTCAAAATTGGATGTTTAAGGACTGAATTGGAATTTTTTTTGGGTTTAATTAAATTTGTTAAGGACTTAATTGTAAGAAAAAATGATTTTTGAAATCATTTTAGGTTTTAATTGGAATAAATTAAAGTGTGGTGTTGAATTTCAATTTTGAAGAGCTTATTTAGTCAAATTAGTGGCATAATTGCATAAATATTGAAGTTTGATGGGAAATTAGGGAATGGAGTCATGAAATCCAAAATCAAGGAGCAAACTAAAAAGAAGCATGAATGCAAGGGCTGAAATTGATCAAATCGAGAGCCAAATTAAAGAAATTGAAAGTTTGTTGATCAATTGAGGGCCAGAATACACAAATTCAGAACCAAGAACTAAACTAAAAACGTTTTGGTTTAACAAGTTGGCAATATTAAACGATTGAATATGAATCTACAAACCTCTAAATTAAGCAAGGTTAGATCCAAAAGTAAGGTGTCCAGCCCCTCTACCAACATTAGGTGGTCTCATGTGATGATGACATTAGAGTTGCTCCAACAAGACCTTGAAAATGGGGTAACTCAGTTAGCCATGACTGAAACACCATTGTGCAAAAACCAACCTTTTTTGTGTGTTCACACTTTAAGGCTTCTAAGTAGATTCTTATCGAGGGTTTACAACCTTTTCCTCAAGATCAAGACGTCAGAAATGGATTCAAAACCCTATAAATTTCCACTGGAAAATCAGAATAGGGAGGAGCAAGAGTTAGAAAAATCTCGATAAGAAAGCTAACTGTGATAGTTTAAGAACCTAACACAAAGTTTTCTTAAGTTTTGAAAAGGTAATAAGTTGGTAGAGGCAAAACTTTCCAAAGTAAAGTAAAGAGAGGGTAGTTGTTCTATGTATATTTTCTAATCTAAAAGTGTAGTCCATGTGGCCTACTTGAAGTGTTTTTTAGTTTATATTTATGTTTACAAGCATGTAAATGATGTTCGAAATGTTTAGCAAGTAATGTTGTGTTTACCTCTTAGTTTTTATGATTTAAACATGTTTGTTTATGGTAATGTGATTTGTTCGGATAAAGAAAGCATGCTTTAGAGGTCAAAAATGCCAATTTCTAGGGCTTGACAGTGCTAGGTATTTCTGGGCTTTTTTTCCCTAAATTTAAGGTAGTGTTCTTCATGTTCTTGGAAAGAATATTGCCTTGGCCTCAAGATTTAGAGCAATTCTAGTTCATTTCTTTGTACTAGATACTTTTTTATACTATATTAATCAATAATTTAAGGTTTATTTGCATCAATAATAAGTTTTTAATAGGTTTTAATCATAAGATTTTGGTTTTGGATTGAAACCCCTTATGACCAAATCATGAAGATTTAATGATAATCTAAGTGAATAAATTCTTAATTCTTGATTACTAAATAATTTCGAACCTTTCTATGCTTTTGATTTCATGAAATGTGGTCTTGATTTGTGTTCATATTGCTGAAATTCACTTTCTTATCCTTGAATCTGTTACTTCAGTGCCACTTCAATTATTAGAACCAAAATGATATTCCACAGTATGAACATCTTTATAAATATTGTCAAAGTAATGCAGAGTGTCCAAGATGAAAGAAGAGAGAGAATGAATGATTATTCAACTAATAATAATTTTCCATGTGGATTATGTACCTTTATATTTGATTAGAGGAGGCGGTTACTTCCTTTAGTAACTCCTTTAATAACTTGGAAGAGGCCCATCCATCATGGGCGGACTAGGCCTAACCCAATAACCAACATTATTAATTGAATTGGAAAGGTTTGTTGCCCCACAACTAAAAAAGCTAAAGTTAAAGCATTTTTACTCTACACATATAATTTATTATTCATTGTAATAATGTAATTATGTTTTTGTTATTTTCAAAAAAAAGTCAAAGGCCTTGGTATTAAGGGTATTTCAATCATTTCTCACAACCCATTAGTTATTAAAGAATTGATCAAGGGTATAAGTATTTTTTTAAAATACAGTACAATAAGAAGTTTACTCTAGGAATAAAAAAAAAAATTAAACCATGCATTTTGGGGATGTTTGGTCTTTTCACTGTGTTTTTTTTATTACCAAGTTCATCGACGGAAATTTGATCTCTTACTAAGGGTTAATTATTATTTAAATGAAAAAAGTTGCTAGTGTGTGTGGTGCACACCAAGCGTTTCGAAGGTGTCCGCACATTTTGGTAGGTGTGTGCAGCATCTTCTAGTGGAAAAATGTTTTTCCACCGTATTGTTGAAAGCATAATTGCATCATCTTCTTGTTGTTACGGCGTGTGTCAGTAGTTGTGGGCTGGTGTGTCGGTGGTGGTGGGCTGTGGTGGGCTGATTTGTCACTGGTAGAGCTTTTTTTCTTCTTCGTTTCACTTTTCTCCCCTAAAATATACATGTTAGTCCTTTTGTAAATTTTTTATAAATCATAAAAAAGACAATAATTTCTCATTCTTCCCGCATCCAAATCCCGATATGGGGGGGATGATCACCGTAACACTACTCGTGTACGACACAAACATTATCATATAGTTTATTGAGATTTGCTAGAGATGCTGAATTCAGGAAGTTAGTTAGCAACTTCTCAACATCTAACATTAATTTTCTAAATAAATTTAATACCTACCAGCAACAAATAGTCTATAAGTGTAAATTCTAGGCAGCCTAATTCAGCTCCTAATCTTCAATTAACCTCACAGTTGATATTATTATAAACCTAAACAAACTTCATATACATATCGAACGTTGAAAATTAATTATCTAGTTAATTTTCTATATAAACTTGATTCCGTCAGGTAACAAACAGTATGTACCCAAAAGTTTCGTGCAAGTGTTCGTGCTACTCAGTTCCAACAATCCTAACCTTCCATTTCATCTATCAGTTTTAAAAACAACATGATCTCTATAAAGTTTCATGCGAACTTCATCAAATAGTTTATGGAGATTTGTAAGAGATGCCAAATTTGAGGAAGATAGGTAGCATTAATATACCGGAGTAGTGCATATAAATTTGATACTGTTAGGCAACAAATACCGTTAGGCACCAACTTAGCCGTCCTCTAATTAAGACATATATTTACATGATGTGAACTTCTCAACATCTAACATTAATTTTCTATATAAATTTGATACCGTTAGGCAACAAATAGCCTGTACTCACAAATTTTAGGCAGCCTAATTCAACTCCTAATATTCTATTAACCTAATAGTTGATTTTTATTCTAAAAATTAAAACTTAATATACCGGAGTACATGTTGAAATTAATTGTCCATTTAATTTTCTAAATAAATTAGATACCGCTAGGCAACAAATAGCCTATGCCCACAAATTTAAAGCAGCCTAATCCAACTTCTAATCTTTAATTAACCTCAAAGTACAAAATTAATTAACTTCATCTCTCTCTCTCACTCGCTCTCTCTCTCTCTGTTTCCTAACAAGCAATGCATTACGCAAGACTACAATTATACTTATCTATTACAAACTTAACCAAAAAAACTAAATTGCATTTTACCTGCCGGCCCCGTCTATAAATTATACTATTATCTCACAAACTTTTGGAGGGTGAACTTAGGCTTGTTGGGAAAAACAGAAGCTGAGAATGGCATCACAAGAGGCAGAGGCATTTTTCAAAAGCCAATTTGAAATATTGCAACTCTCGCTTGGTTTTGTTGATTCCATGGCTTTAAAGTGTGCGGTGGAGCTTAGACTGGCAGATATAATAAATTCTCACGGTCGTCCAATGTCTCTGTCCCAAATAGCTTCAGGTTTCAACTCTTCCTTCAATCCTTTTCTTTGCTTACATAAATATAGCAATTAAATTATTAGCATTACTATGCATATTATTCTACTGTTGAAAACTACAAAGTCATTTTGGTAAATTTAAATAGTATAGGTTTTAAGAGTTCATGATAAAATTTTGTAGGGATATGAATTTCATATTTTGAAGATACTCAGAAATAGCTTAAATTAAGGGCCACTTGGGCAATAGTCTGAGGCCCCCACTTAATAGAAAACTCAAAAAATAAACAAAACATATTTGTTAATTACATCTTATGAAATGAAAATTATCATCACTTAACAAAACCTTCAAGTACTAAATGAGAATTGTCGAAGACCCTACTTGTCAAGCATACATAAAAAATAATAACAAAATATTTCTTAAATATTTTAAAAAATCTAAGTTATAGTTTTGTTCAAGATCACTATTTATTTTAAGCTCGTTCTGAAGATAATAGTAAACTATAAACCTTGATTCTAGCCTAAAGATTAGTGTATAATTAAAACATAGATACTACTATATAACCTATAAATGTTATTCTTTTATATCAATAAAATATGTCTGTACATATAATAATAAGAGATAGTCTCTGCATTAAACTACTAATTTACAGCTTTACCTAGGTACTATTCTTAATTATCCTACTTTCTTCAAGTATTTTATTTTTAAATTATGGATCCTTAATTTTTAACATGATATCAGGACATATATCTTGCATTTTGACTTATTAGCTAGTCAATACACCCACCACAAGGTGATTCCCCTAAGTTGTTGTTTGATGCATGGTATAAGTTCTTGATACAGCTTCTTAAACTAAAGGAACACATGAACAAATATTTTAACATTATATTGGTATCCCTAGCCTCACCAAAGCACAACATATATAGTATTAATTTCGAGAAAGAAATCTGTTGTATATAAGTTGCAATATACAGATTTTTTTTTCTTGTATCCTTCATGATTTCAGGTATTAACTCACCGAGCTCGGACATGTCTTATCTTGCTCGTATCATGAGATATTTGGTCAGAAAAGAAATATTTACTGCACACCACCCATCAGATGGAGGAGAAACACTCTTTGGGCTGAATCAAAAATCAAGATTGCTAATGCATGACTCTGAACGAAACCTCGCTTCTTTAATAATCATGCAATACACTCCATGGTTCCTAGCACCGTGGCATTGCTTGAGCCAATGTGTGAAAGAAGGTGGAACCGCTTTCTCGAAGGCTCATGGCTGTGAAATGTGGGATTTTGCGTCTCGAAATCCTGAGGTCAATAGGATTTTCAATGAGGCCATGGCATGCACATCAAAGATCATGATGAGGGCAATTTTATCACATTACAAAGATGGTTTCAACAATATTAGATCATTGGTGGATGTTGCTGGTGGTATTGGAGGACATGTAGCAGAGATTGTCAGGGCCTACCCACACATCAAAGGAATGAACTTCGATCTGCCACACGTTCTAGCAACAGCACCAAAATATGAAGGAGTTTCCCATGTTGCAGGAAATATGTTTGACGCTATTCCTAATGCTGATGCAATTTTCATAAAGGTCAGTGCCCTGGTAGAAATTTTACTGGGGCTCAAATTAATATAACGATAGATAATTCATCAAAAAACCAACGATAGATATTCTTTTCTTGAGCATTAAATTTACATATGCTTATTCCTTCTTTTTTTGTATTTTTACAGCGGATATTGCATGATTGGACCGATGAATCATGCGTTGAAATTTTGAGAAATTGCAAGAAAGCAATACCTGAAAAAACTGGAAAGCTTATCATAGTTGATATAGTTCTACAAACAGATGATCTTTTTGATCAATTTGATGATACAAGAATGGTAATGGATTTAGTGATGTTGGCACAGACCACTGGTGGGAAGGAGAGAACTGAGCAAGAATGGAAGAAATTATTAGAGGAAGGAGGCTTCTCTCGCTATAAAATCATCAAGATCCCAGCTTTCGAATCAATTATCGAAGCTTATCCAGATCCAGAGTGAAATATCAATTTGTTATAGTCATAATAATATCTTAAATAAGTAAACTACGCCTGCGATGCAGCAGTCAATAATAATATTAGGCATAATAATCCGACCCATGTAACGCCTTTCCCTAAACTGTATTCATAGATTCTTAAAGCTTTATAATAAATTATTGATTATTGTTCTAACCCATTTTTGGGTCCCCACACAAAAATAAAAATAAAAATAAAAATATATAGCCAGAAGAAATTAGAAAAATAATAGAAGGATGGAGTGCTCAGAAAAGGATCAGAAAAAATGATTAAGGAGGTTCAAAATACTAGGATTGAAATTTTTTACAGTATATACTTGAATGATGAGAGCCTTGTGGGAAAAGAAAATTTAATTTGAAGAGAAAAGTCCAAAATTGGATGTTTATGGACTTAATTGGATTTTATTGAGGGTTTAATTGAATTTATAGAGGGTTTGATTGCAAGGAAAATTGATTTTTAAGTCAATTTGAGTTTTAATTGAAAGAAATTAAAGTTCTGGGGTCAATTTATAATTTTTGAGAGTTGATTTGGTTAAATTAGGGGTTCAATTGCATAATTATTGAAGTTTAATGGTCAATTAGGGACTTAATTAAGAAAATCCGAAACCAAGGACCAAATTGAAAAAGGCGCGTAAATATAGGGGCTGTAATTAACAACATCAGGGGCCAAATTGAAGAAATTAGAAGTTTATTGATCAATTGGGGGTCCAATTACATAAATCAGAGGCCAAGGATCAAAGTGGAAAACGCGGCCAACTATAGGGGCGGATACCGAAATTTGCAGGGATACAATTGAATTATTTCTTAAAATCAAAATTTACATTGTGAGAACTTAAAAGAATAAAGGATAAATTAAGGACTAATTTGAAAAAAGGATGTTGGCGCCACCTTTAAATGAAATGGCGAGTTTTTCATAAAACGACGCCGTTGCATGTAAAAAAAAAAAAGGTGAGAGCGTAATGTTGTCGTTTTGAACGACACTGTTCCCCTTTCTCCTTCCCCCGGACGTGCAGCAGGGGAAGGTATTTTTTTTTCTTCTTTCCTTGTTGAACCCAACATGCCACCTGCCTGCCAAAGCCGCCCCCCCCCCCTCATGCACTATCATGATGAAACCAAGGAAGTCGCCACCGCCCACCCATTGGCCGGGCCAACCCGGTCTTTGTGGCGAAAGCAAAGCCCCGCTCCCCGTAGCCGCTATAAGGTGGCAATAGGGACGCCCCCGCTCCCTTTTGCCCTATAAATACTCCACCACAACGCCAGCACGCGAGAGGACGAGAGAGGGAGAAAAAGGGGGAGAGGCAGAGAGAATTAACAAAAGGAAAAGAAGGAAAATGAACCGAAAGGGAAAAGAAAGAACTGACCGAGAGGGACAGTTAGAGGTAAAAGAGAGTGGACCGTGAGGGTTAGACAAAAAGGGAGTCTTGACGAGGTCAGGTCTTGGAAAGAAACATCACCTAAACCAGAACAAAGGGAAAAGGAAACGCAGCAGAAGAAGAGGAGGAGAACGGAGGAGAGGGGAAGAACAAGAGCCGCCTTCTCCACTGCTTGAAACAGCAAAGTTATTGCTTGGAGCTGTCGTTCGTGAGCCACGATTCCCGCCACCGGCCTCCACCACCCGCCGCCAGCGAAGCCACCACAGCGCCACCAGCGAAACAGTTCAATCAGTAGGGCATCGCCTCCTCCGCATCAGGTACACTTTTCTTCCCCCTTTACTTCTTTTGGTTTTCTGCATTTTCCTCCTGCATGAGAACATTCGTTCTGCATGCAAGAGGATGGGGGGAAAATAATTCCCCCCACTGGTTGATTTTCCAATGCTAGGCCAGGCCGGTTCGGCCCCAAAGACCGATGGGTTCCTTTCCCTGGGCGGTGGTTCGGCCCATTTTGATGTGTTTGTGGGCGGGCCGACTGCGGCCCGGCCAGCTCCATCCGGGCGGTGTCCGGCCCGCACGAAATAGAAGACTTTGTTAGGTCGAGATTGGCCCAAATCCCTGATGGGCCGAGATCGGCCTACCCCTTTTTGGGCCGAAGTCAGCCAGTTAATTTGGGCCTACCAACCTAGCCCACCTAACATTATTTATTATTTATTATAATGTTTTATATATTATTTTTATATAGATATATATCAAAAAAATTAATTAAAAAAATCCTTGAAAATATTGTTGATTTTCCTGCATATTTTTATCAAAAAATGGTTTAATATTGGTTTGTATTTTTATACTGTAAAGATACAAATCCAGTATCAAAAACATCGAAAAGTTGTGAAAAAAATGTGTTTTTGCTTTCAGAAAATCTGAAAGATCCTTAAAAAATATGGTTGATTTTTCGGCATATTTTCATCAAAATTGCCTAATATTGGTTTATATTTTTATACCGTAAAGATACAAATTCAGTATTAAAATACCCGGTTTTCGTCAAAACATAAAAAGAAATACATAAAAAAAATGTTTTTCGTTTTAATGCATACGGCCTCGTCTCTCCAAAATTAACAAAAAAAAATAAAATCATCACATCATATTTTCATATAACAAAAAAAATATATATGTATTAGCATGCACTTTGGTTTTAACAACAAGTTTGTTAGAACCACGAGAACTAGACCAATATTTTAAAAATTCTAAAAAAATCTTTTTGTCTTCCTTTAGTATTGGGAATTACGAATTTATACGTAAAACGTATTCCTGATATTAATATATATATTTTTTCTATAGACGTTAGAACGGTTAGGTTTTTACCCGATAAGATAAAAACCTCCTTACTTAGGAGGACTTTTCTTAAACCATAGACAGACCGACAACTAGAAATACGATAACATCTTAGCTTTTTATCAGACAATCAAACAATGCAGCTTACCTTAGGTAAGGCGTATTTGGGGTGCTAATACCTTCCCTTTACGCAACCAGTTCTCGTACCCGATCTCTGAGACCAGTTAGGGTTTCTTGTGACCAAAATACTAGGTGGCGACTCCCATTCCATTTCACACTAATAAAAGACAAGAATTTCTTGTCTCCCCATATTTGCCAAATAGGTTTATATTTTAGATTTAAAGTGGGACTTATATTTTCGCCCGATCAGCACCTGCATGGACAATTATGATGGTCGCTTGTGGTTGTAATCTATAGAAACTAGATGATTATATATATGTTTTATAGTAAAGGAGGTATTTTTGGATTAGTCTTTACGTAACTGAGACTCGATCCACCACTCACAGAGCTAGGTTAGCGCCCGATCACCCCTGACCTTGGATCGATTCCAAGAACTAGACTTTTGAATCTATTAACAATCAATATGCAATATTACACGAAGAAAAAGAACATTTTCAATGGTGAGAATTGAACTTCTAACTTAAGGAGTTAGAAGCACATTCTCCTATATTGCTCCACCACAATCTTTGATGGTAGAAAATAATATAATGATAACAATGGTAATGGATTTAGTGATGTTTGCACACTCCACAGGTGGGAAGGAGGGAGCTGATCAAGAATGGAAGAAATTATTAGAGGAAAGAGGTTTCCCTCGTGATGAGGTCCTATTTTTTCCCTTGAGCTTGAAGGTTGGGCCCGAATTTGTGGTAAAGCCATTAATATTCTAGTTCTGACAATTTAACCCAGCCTTCCATGGTAAAAGAACAGGTAGATCATCGTTGTTACATGCAAAAGGCTCCATTTTATTTATATTAAGGACTCTTTGATGATTAAATTAGAATCGGTTTAGGGAAAGTTCAATTATCTCTTTAAGAAAAGGTTTTTTCTTCAAGAAATAATTGTCATTGTTAAAGAAAAGAGAAAAAAATTAAACCTTACACGATCATCTCTTTTTCCTCCTTTCATAGCCCCCCGGATGCTTTTCTTCCTTGTAGGGAAAAGGTTGGTTTGTCCACAAAATATCTATGTCCCATCATGATAAAATAGCTCTAATCCATTAGTATAAAATATCTTTAATCTACTTTTCAATCAAGATAAAATATCTATGACCTACAGTCCTATCAGGATAAAATATATTTGTTCCATCAAAGGGCCTCTAGGCTCAACACTTGGTTGAACCTAGGGACGATGGGTTTGGCAACTCAAGAACTGATAGGCATCTGGGCTTAGCACTTGGCTAAGACCAGGGACAATGGATCATAACCCTTTTATGGTCAGCCATTTGCAGGGCAGTTTCAAACAAATGAAAAAAAGCAATAAATGATGATCTATCAGTAGCCCCTTAAATCTTTGGATATTATACGCAAAGTTTTCAAAAGTCTTTGTACGTAGCAGGTGAGAACCTTTTTATCTTTCCCATAAGATCTTTATGCATCCCTCCTAGCACCTTTGGGATCCTCAAGTCTAGGTGGATTCTTTCTATGGGTAAGAGGTTCGCCTTGGGGAATGAAACGACGACTAGTACTCAATGTAGCACTTATGTAGCCTTCTCGAGATATGTGATGACACAAAAAAATGTTTCATCCAACAGTAAGGGTGTAGCGCAAAAACAAATCTTTTATTTGTAACCTTAATTGTTTTTACTTTTTCCTTTACTTTTACTTCGTCTCATCAGTAAAAAAAGAGAAAAAAAACTACTCTTGTGGAAAAGACCTCAAGTTATGTCTTCCTTGACCCAGACAAACTTGTATCAATCATCCTAAAAAAAATTAAATGATCTTTCATTTTCAACCAAAATTAATGGAGCCTAGAAACACCAGACCTATTTCAACAAAAAAAAGTGCTCCAGCTCTTGACAAAGAGTTTAGGTTTCAACCAGAACCTGAAAAGAGCAATAATGGAAATGGGTCCCTCATATTAGGCCCAGTTGAGAATAATTAGGAGGCTTGACCTTTGGTTTAGCCAATCCTTTTCTATTTATATGTGTAGGGCAATATACAATAGTTAAGATAGAGAATACAATACTAGAGTAGTGCCTATAATATTTTCTATATAGTATACATTCTATATTATGCCCCCTCAAGCTGAGGGGGAGGATCAACCCGAAGCTTGAAACAAAAGGCAATAAATGAAGCAGTAGGAAACGACTTAGTAAAGACATTTGTAAGTTGATCGTAAGAGGAAATAAAATGAATCTGAATCTTCTTCTTTGAATCTCGGACAAAATGATAATCAACCTCAACATGTTTTGTGCGAGCATGAAAAATAGGATTCGCAGATAAATAAGTGGCACCAAAATTATCACACAGAATGTTAGGAGGAGAAATAGATGGAATCTAAAGATCTGTTAATAATTACTAAAGCCAGATAACCTCAGCGGTGTCATCTGCTAAGGCTTTGTACTCAGCTTCAGTAGAGGAGCGAACAATTGTACGTTGCTTACCTGATTTCCACGAAATCAACGCTTGACCAAAAAACACAAGATAATCACCCGTAGATTTTCTATCATCAATACTACTTGTCCCATCTACATCTCTAAAGCCATGTAATGCAAATGAAGAACTACGGGTAATATGTAGGTCATGCGTTGTCATACCCTTAAGATAACACA
The DNA here is from genome assembly GCA_015852605.2 of Populus deltoides. Lineage (NCBI taxonomy): Eukaryota > Viridiplantae > Streptophyta > Magnoliopsida > Malpighiales > Salicaceae > Populus > Populus deltoides. The sequence goes on from CM027582.2 coordinate 16,284,198, forward strand.
AAATGCATTTAACGACAACCCAAAGAGAATCTGTATGAAGATGCATAAACTGACAGACTCTATTAACAACAAAGTAAATATCTGGTCTCGTAATGTGAGATATTGAAGAGCACCCATAATTTGATAAAAGCATGTAGCATCAGAAAATAAAGGATCTGGTAGCATGATAACTTTGGATGTAGAGATAGGAGTATCAACAGGTTTGCAAGATATCATACCAGCCCGAGTGAGGATGTCAAGTGTATATTTATGCTATCGTGGCATAAGACCCATGCCAGTACACTGAACCTTAATACCTAAAAAATAATGAATAGTACCAAAGTCACGAAGCTTAAATTCTAAGCTCAGCAACTGTATGAGGCGTTAAAACAGAAGAGAGTTGCTACCCATAAACATAATATCATTAACATAGACTAGAAAATAACAAATATCGATACCAACAGAGAAGATAAATAATGAGGTATAGAGACACAAAAACCAATTGATAGCAAAAAATCATTCAGACGAATGTACCAAGCCCGCAGAGCCTGTTTTAAACCATATAGAGACTAATGCAATCTACACACATGAGAGGGGAGAGCAGAATCAACAAAACATGTAGGTTGTTTCATGTAGACTTCTTTGTCAAGAACGATATTGGGAAAAACATTATGGATATCAAGCTAATGAATTTGCCAATCACACGAGACAACAATGGAGAAGACTAATCTGACGGTCGCCTGCTTGATAACAGGACTAAAGGTTCAAAGTAATCAATACCTTCTTGCTGGCTGAAACCTTTAGCAACTAGGCGCGCCTTATACCTCTCAATGCTACTATCAACTCTGCGTTTAAGCTTGTACACCAACCGATTACCAACAACATTCATCAAAGGGTGAAACGACACCAAGGTCTGAGTTTTGTTAGCACGTAAGGCCTGAATTGCCTCGCATATAGCACCATGCCATGCCTCATACATGTTAGCATCATTAAAAACAATCAGTTCATGAGTAGGAGGAGATACTACCCGATTGATGGAAGCAGCATAGGTGGTAGTTGTTGTTGTGGACAGTGCTGTCTTTGGTTGCCTAGGACGGAGCACCATGTGATGTTAACAAGTAGTTGGTCGTGGAGGAGACGAGCCTGTACCTGGAAGTTGCTGGAGAGGATATGAGGAGAGATCTACACAGAGTTGTAGGCCGACTGGAGAGTCTGTGGAGGGACTGGTCAACACCGGAGACGCCGGCGAACCTACTACATAACTGGTCTATTCTGCAGCAGCAAACCTGGAAACATGAACATCTGTTATTTGAGAACATGTTCTTGCATAACGATCATTGGAAAAACAAGCAAATGGTGATAGTATAGCAAAGCTGGGCGGCAAGGAAGTGGTTGCAAAATTTATGGGCAAGTGGGGGATCTGTTGGGGTGCAGCTGATGGCAAGACAGGGGTGCTGGTTTGGCAAGATTGTGAAGTAGTAGGCTAAAAACGTTAGGGAGGATTCAAGGGTAGGAGGTGTGTAGGTTGTGTGCAGGGTACTGATGTATGTGTTATCTGTTCAGAATTCACAAAAGAAATGACATCTTCATGAAAACGACCATAACGGGAGACATAAATACGTTGAAATGCTAAATCAAGACAGTGATAACCAAGATGAGATGAGTTATACCCTAAGAACACATGTGAAAAGGAATGGAAATCCAATTTGTGAGCATGATAAGTGTTGTTACTCAATTTTGGACCCCACGTGCTGGAGACGGTGTATACCTCTTTTGAACAGAGTGTAGAAGTTTAGCTCATATACGCCAGAAGATTGACAAAAGCACAGAAAGAAATAATTTTGTTTTTTGAAACCTTGTTTGAGCTGTTTTCTACTCTCTTTTTTTATCCTTCCCCTTTACTACCAAAATCATCAGGTTTTCTTAGGTTGATCAGGAGTCTTCATAATGCTAAATTCATTCTTTTTTATCTGGTCTTTAAGGTTGAATAAATCCCTCAGAATTTGCACCAAAAAAATAGTTCTGCTGCTGTCGCGTTTTTTTGTTCCAACTTAGGCTCTGATTCTGACCCAGTTTCATACGATATCTGACCATCCTAGGTATATTCTGTCACTCATTACATGTTGAAAAATTGACCTACACCTTTATTAGGTCCTAGGGATCATTGTTCTTAGAGCAGATTCTCATCTAGATTTGGATGCTCAGTATTGTCAGATCAAGAACCTTTTTGACCAATTAGATTACTACCAGTTTCTGTTATATAAAAAGATTTTATCTCACTTCGACTCCTTCATCAAAGTTGTAGTCCTAGACGTGTAGATGAATTTGGGCTTTTGAATCACTTGATTTCGATATCAGAGGCCTAAGATGTTCCCGTTTGAATATCTAACGTGAAGGCAGAGAATTCTGCCGCGAGAAGGATATTGACCCGAGTCTGCACTAAAGAGACTCTATTTTTGGCCTAGTTTTTGATTTTCGTTCTTAGTTCATACTCTCAGTCATATCAGGATTCTCGGCATTCGTCAGTTTTTGAGTTAGACCCGAAGATTCCTTTTGACCAACTAGATTACTGCCAGTTTTTGTTCTGTAAAAAGATTTTATCTCACTTCGACTTCTTCATCAAAGTTTTAGTCTTAGACGCGTAGATGAATCTAGGCTTTTGAATCTCTTGATTTCAATATCAGAAGCTCAAGATATTCCCGTTTGAATATTTAGTGTGAAAGCAGGGATTCCTGCCGCGAAAAGGATTTTTGCCCAAGTTCGCAGGCCTGATTCGAAGGATTTTTTTTGGACCCAGGACTGAATTGAAAAGTGATAAAATAAGGGATTCAATTGAAGATGAAATCAGAAGGAAATTGGTTGGAACTGGATCATCATAAAATGACGGGATTTCTACCGCACCGAATAAGGAAATAAGACTTTGCAGCATGCACCCCTCCCCATCTGATTTCTTTCCTTTTTCGCTGCACAACCCTCCCTGTCTGATTTATTTCCTTTTCTCCACAACTTCCTGCTAGTTTCCATGATTATCTCGTTTGATTTTGGAGCTGCAGATCACGTTTTTGTGCAACTATAATTCATAGGAAACAGCAGCTTTTGACAGCTGCAAAATGCCATAAAGAGAAGAACCTCACCATCATCTAATGGCTGGAATTTTAACCCTAACATAGATGGCTTGGATGATGTGTTAATGTTGGAAAGAAATCACTAGAATCAGCACATAATCAATGAGAATATTGCAGTTTCCTCATTTGTATTATTTGGCTGCAAATCAGCTGGGATTGTCATCCTAGATTAATGCATTGAATGTTTCCTAACAAGGGCGGTGTATGTCTATATACGCTGCCTCTGCTGACCTAAAGAGGCGAGGACAGAAAGGAGAAAAAAGAAAGACAAGAAAAAAACACAAGAGAGGATAGTGCAGATAACAGAAGAAACAGAAGGAAAAAGGGAGACGGAGGCAAAACAAGGAGAAAGAAAGGAGGCTTTTCTTTGATACTAAAAAGCCTTCACTGGAACGTGAAAGAGAGAAAGAAAAGACGGAGCAGAAGCACAAAAGAAGATAGAGAATAAGATCTGCAGGTACCATGCCTGCTCGTTGTTTTTTCCCTGATTTTGAGTCGAATTATTGTTGACGTTAAAGCTGCGTGCTCCTTTTCTTGTTCTATTTCTGCGAGGGACTGTGAGTTTTTAAAGGTCTTCATTGTCCCTTTCCTCCGTCTGCTTGAGTGTCATCCGGCCACAGAATGTTGCATAGGAAATGTTGTGGCTTATAGGCGTGTTTTTACTCAGAGGAGAAAGTAAAAGAAAAACATGAGGGAGGGTACTTTTCAGTTAAGGGACTTTGTGTTTTTTTTGTTTCGGCAGGTTCCGGGTCACACTTTTCCTCTCTGTTTATTGTTAAAAAAATGAGATAGCAGGCATGTTTTTTTTTTAGTCTTAGCATTTCCTATATGTTCTCTTCTTTTGTGTGAAATGCGCATGACAATTTTTTTATCAAGATCAGGTAAAGGATGAGTGGTGAGTCACGATTCCTGTTATGGGTTTTAGTTTCAGAACTTTGTTTTTATGTTTTGTGCACACTGACTTGTGTTTTATTTTAGAGAATGATGGGTCAGATTTGTTCTGGTTTCAAGTTTAAATTGGTGTGCCAGCCTTGTTTATTGGAGATGAATTGTTTTAAGCTTCTTGTGGATTTTGGAATAGGTGAATATTTTTTTTTGTGATGTTTGTGTAATCGTGTTATTCATGTTTCTGAAAAAAACAAAAAAATATATTTTCTTGTGTGTTGCATACGGCCAATACCCTAACATGTTTTGAACGTTTTTTTATATATAAAAAAACCAATATTTGAAGTTTTGAAAATGTGTTTTCGCATTGATTTCTTAAACACCAAAAATTGTTTTCTTGCATTTCTGGATTTTACAACATGTTTGTAAAACTCCAAAGAGTATTGGCCAATATTCCAAAAAATACAAAAATCTTATTTTGGGAGGAATTCATCTATTATTCACCGTTAATGTTTGGATAAAGAAATCCTTAAAGGACGAATATCCAAAATATTATTGGGAGTAATAAATCCGCACAAATCCTTGAAAGAAGCCTTGATTATAATCAAGGACATTTCAATTTTTTATTCCACGGTTTACGAGCCGTGAGAGTATAAAACACTAAGACAAAAAAAATAGGTTTTTAAAGCACAAATTTCTAATTTTTTTGTCCCTTCTCCTTGCGATTTACGAGTCGCAAACTCTTGAAAAACTAAGGGGAAAATGAGCTTTTAAAGTACATGGAACTTCCTTGGATTTCTATCCTAATAATTTTAGTTTGAATCAAAACCTAGAAAACTGATGGGATTAGAAAACACCAACACCAAAGCAATTATAAGACGAACCAAACACCAAGCAGCTTACCTTAGGTAGGGCGTACTAGGGGTGCTAATACCTTCCCTTTACGCAACCAGTCCCTTGCCTTAGAATCTCTGAAAGACCAGTTAGGTTTCCTAGTGACCATAATACTAGGTGGCGACTCCTTTATTCACAAAAACAAAAGACCCCGAAATCAATCGAGGATCGCCGCGACGCTGCGCTCCGCCAGCGAGGGTGCGACAATAAGGATGCAAAAAGGAAAAACAAAGGCACCCAAATGTACGTAGAAAATTAAAATCAAGAGTACGACGAAACAAACACTCAAATAGAGATTTATTTTGGAGAACAAGAGTAGGCATGCAATTAATAAGATATACCGATGATTCAAAAGCATAGTTTCAAAATTGTAATGGTGCAGTACATTGGCCTAAAAGAGTGAGGTCAGTTTCGACAATATGCCGATGATGACGCTCAACGGTGCCATTTTGTTCATGAGTACGAGGACAGATTAACCGGTGATGAATACGAATGGTCTGAAATAATTGATTTAACTTACGATATTCACCACCCCAATCAGTTTGAATAGATTTAGTCTTACGTGAAAGCTGACGCTCAACAAGTGTTTGAAAATGATGAAAGATGGAAAACACATCTGATTTGGAAACAAGAGGGTAATACCATAAATGTTTGGTATGAGTATACATAAATATAACAAAGTAGCAGAAGCCATCAGAAGAAAAAATAGGGGCAAAACCCCAAACATCACTAAATATTAAATCAAGTGGAGTAGTAGTTTTGTAACTCGTAGGTCGCAACGACTTGCCTAATGGATAAGCTTGATAATGAGCAAGAGAACATCTAGAAGTACATACTATTTTATTGTTGGAAACTAACAAATTTAAAATGCGAGGGGTTGGATGACCCAAACAACGATGCCACAGATCGGCAGTCGCGGAGAGGCAAAGAGACCAAAAAGCTTGAGGAATTGGCATGGCAGAAGACTCGGATAGGATATGGAGACCATCATTACTCTGACCGTGTTCATGACGTGCCTATATTTTTGTGATTGTTTCATACCTACACAATCACACACTTTACTCACGAAACCATTGCACCAAGAAATCTTCGTTGTGTTTTCAAAACCATGCATGATCTCACATGTTCACAAGGATTTTGGGGAATTCAAAGTACAAGACATAAACTATAGTGGTGTTTGTCCAAACAAACAAGTTTGGAAAATTCAATTAATCCCTTAGAAAGGTAACCATACACCCAGAAAGTTTGAAAAACAGAAAAACCCAAACACCGTGAAATGACTCCAAAAGCCGAGTTTTGATTGAATGAATAATAAGAAGCCATTTTGCATACTCGCATAAAAGCAAGACTTACCGATCCTAAGTGCATGTGTTTGAAATGAGGAAATACCATCTTTAATAATCCTTTCACGAGGTTAAGATATATCCTTTGCAGTCTCCTTTTGAGCCTAGTAACATTTTTTTGAAAAGAACCTTGGCTAGGATCACACCCCCATACTGGGGGGCAAGTGCAAAAAAAATTCTCAATAATCAAAGGTGCCTCAACAAAGTTGGGGGGCATGAAGAAAATCCAAAGGGTCCAAAAGATTTGCGTTTTCCAAAGTAATTGATATGATGATGCTCAACCAAATGAAGAAAGAAAGAAAAAACAAAGAGAAAAAGCCCAAGCCCAATACTGGGGGGCACGATAAACCATTTTGGAAATAAATTTAAATGAAAAAAGGTCAGGAAACAAGTACTATTGATCCTTAGTCTTGAAATCCCTTAAACACCTTTTGGGCCAACAAATATCCTTTTCTTCATAACCAATAGCCAAAGCCTATGATACATGCCTAATCAAGCCATTTCTAATCAAGGGCAAGCAATCTGGATCGTTAGGCAATGCTTTTCCTCGTGAAACAAGCTTTATTATTCATGCAAATAAAATGAATGCTTTGAAGATTGGTTCTTTGAAACCCTCGAATTGAATCTTAAACCAATTTTTTCCAACAAAACATCACAACGCATTTTCACCAAAAGCAAAACAAAGATTCTTTCATCACTTCTGAAAACCTGTCCATAGGAATCACTTGAATTTCTTCAAAATGAGTTTGCTTTAAACCAATTTCTGTGCCTGGAATAGCTTTGAAATTCTAAAAAATTTATGCATGAAAACATTTCTTTGTAATAACCAAACCTTATTTCACATAGTCTCACCCCTAAAGAAAACTCAAATTCAACACTTGGGTGCATGATCAAGCTAGGGGGCAACCCAAAAACACATGATAGGGCTGGCTCCATGATTTCCTTTCTAAGAAAACAAGATGTAGGGCAGAGCTAGTGACCTTTGAGATAAAGATCAGGACAAAGAAGTATGATGATACCAAGCCCTTTCTAGAGGTCAAGATCATAAGATGTGACTCGAGTAAGCAAGAGCCAAAAGGCCATCAAAGTTTACTACCAAGACTCCAACTTTTGAGAAAAGGAAGACTCGAAGAAGAAAAGGGAACCTATATTTCTCAGGTAAGTATACATGCATATTGATCATAATGCATTGCTTTCATCATTGACAGATCAGTGTTTCACCATCACTTAGGTAATGCGTTTCCTAACCCTGCCTCCTTTCGAGTGCGCCTTTGAGCCCTCATATCCCTTTAAGTCCTATCTTGTCGTCTTTTCAAAAACTATTCAAACATTCTTCCACCTGGGTAGGTCACCCATTATAATGAGACCATTATTTTTTTGGGGTAAGTCACCCATTATAATAAGACCATTCTCCATATATTTTTTTATCTGGGTAGGTCACCCATTACAATGAGACATTAAAAATATATTTTAGCATGCATTTTGGCTTTAATAACAAGTTTGTTAGAGCCATGAGAACTAGGCCAATATTTCAAAATTTGCAAAAAAATATTTTGTTTGCTTTTAGTATCTGGGATTATGAATTTATACTTAAAATGTATTCCTGATATTAAAATGTAGTTTTTTCATAGACGTTAGAACGGTTAGGTTTTTTACCTGATAAGATCAAGACTTCCTTACTGGGGAGGACTTTTCTTAAACCATAGACGGACCAACAATTAGAAATACAATAACACCTTAGGCTTTTATTTACATGATGCGAACTTCTCAACTTCTCAACATGCATGTCATTCTAACGTCAAAGCATTGCATCAAGTATATTTTAAACTATTATTGGAAAAATCCTCAATGAAGTCCAGCAGGATTGTGGACAAAGGAAGAATCATTGAGTTGATAAATAACAAAGAATCATGATTTTGAACCTGGAACGGGAAGAAGATGAGATAAGCCCTATAATTAGAAAAATCTCAAAGAAATGAGAAGATCAACCTTCTCATCAGGAAGAGTGTTCAAGTCAACCGTGCAATGAAGAAGTACTGAATTTTCAAACCCCGTGATCAGGAATTATTAGGTCAACCCTGCAATCAAAAATCACTAAATTTACAAACCCCGCGAATGGAAGTTACCAGGACAACCTTGCCACCAAGAATCCTTGCAATCAATAAGAAAAGTGAAAAGAATCTTATTATTAGAAAATTTTCAAAGAAAAAGAAAGTTCAAGCATTGTCATCAAGAACAACAAGAAAAGCATGCCACAAAGAATATAAGATAAGCCCTCAAAGAAATGATAAGATCAACCCTATCACTAGGAAGAATCTTCGAGTCAACCCTGCAATCAGAAAGCATTGAAAGGTGATGGGAGGATACTTTTCCCTTTTTTCTTCGGGAAACATATGAGAAAATAAATTATTACTTGAACTTAAAAAATTTCACACTCAAACTCAAAATTCAATATTGGTTCTTATAATAAATTAACTACATTTTTGCATTGAACACTAGGTTTGACAAATCGATAAAATTATTGATAGAGCTCCCATTTGGTCCCATTGCTTTCTTCGCGAGCGAGTTGCTTAATACAAAACTTACTTTGCATGTCTCACTACCAGAAAATCGGAGAAAAACAATGGAATTACCGACGGAAATATTCCGTCGGTAATTTATACCGACGGAAATAATTCCATCTCCAAATCTGTCGGTATATACCGACGGATTTATTCCGTCGGTACTTCCGTCGGTATATACCGACGGAATATGTCCATCGGTATATACCGACGGTTTTGCCGATGGAGCATACAGTTCGTCTGGAAATACGCAACGGCATGGTGACATCAGGCGATTTTACCGACAGACATTACCGAGGGATTCAAACTGAGATAGTCGTACAGTGACGTGGCGCTTTCACCGACGGCATCACCGACAGAATCACCGACGGAATACGTCCGTCGGTGATTCCGTCGGAAAAAACCATTATATACCCCCATCTGCCGACACTCTCTTCCTCTGTTTCTCCTTCTTCTTCTTTCTCATCCCGCCTCTCCCCTCCCAAACTGCAGCCAAACACCCATCCCAAACTCTCCACTATTCTCAACATGAGCACTCAAGTTTCTTATATCTTGTACGTGGTCACAATATCCGTTTCTTGTAGATTTTATCATTTTTTTGTAAGTAAATCTATCCTTTTTAGTTTTAATATTTAATTGTGAATTTTATTGTTTTAGTATATGTATTTTGTTAACGTTTGTACTTGTTTAATTGTTATTTGTCAAAGAAACTTGTAGTATGAATGTATAATTTTGTAGTTGTTATAGTTCGTTTTAGATTTTGTCAAATTATATTTGTTTATAAATTGTTGAAATTTTGTTTTTAAATTGTTGAAATTTTATTTGAATTACACCGAATTAAATGTGTCGTTGTGATGAAATAAATAATTAATAGCTTGTTTAAGTGTTTTGTTTAATTGTTATCAATTATATTTCGAAGTTGTGATTAATTCTGTAAATTTATATATGTATAAATTTGTATGTATGAACGTTGATAGTTGATAGTTGATAATTGATAATTGATAATGAATATTTAACATAAGTGTTGTTTTAGTTTGTTGGATAACGTCGAGGAAAACCAATATTTTTGTTATGTTTTATAGAGGTTCAATGGAAGTCATGGATGATCGTTCATAGATGTATCGGGACTCACCCCAAGGATTGCGGAGGATGGATTATTGTAACGGTGTCCAGGGTTTTATTAATTTCGCAACATCTATTCCGAGGAATTTTACTGATGGCGGTATTAGGTGTCCATGCAGGAAGTGTAAAAATTTAAAGTTTCTGCATCAAGATGTTGTAACGATGCATCTTCAAAGGGTTCATGGAAGATTACATGTGTTGGTATGCTCACAGAGAACTATTTGTTCCTGATGAGAGCATGGAAGAACAGGTGGTTGGGTCAACTTCTAGTGCTAGTAACATGCATGAAGTTGAAAATGAGAACAGTAATCCTTACAGGAATATGGTTATGGATGCAATGAGAATGAGTGAAGCTAATGTCAGGGAATGTCCAATCATAGAAGAAGAACCTAATGCAGATGCAGCAAGGTTTTTTGATCTGTTGAGAGATTCTGACGAACCATTATGGGATGGCTGCACGAACCACGATGAAATTATCAGTCGTAGCACAAGTGTTCACCATCAAGTCAGATCACGGGTTGAGTGAGGCTGGTTATGACAAGATTATTGAATGAGCGATAAGCATTTTACCTGAAAGGAACAGGCTGAAAGAGAACTTCTATGCTGCCAAGTCCATGATGAAACCCCTCGGTTTAGGATACCAGAAAATTGATATATGCCCTAACTTCTGCATGTTATACTACCTTGAAAATGCTGAGATGACCGAGTGCATGACATGCGGGCATTCCCGTTACAAACCTGAACCGGTAGAGGGAAGACTCTCGTGGCATATAAAAAACTTAGATACTTCCCAATCACACCTAGACTGCAGAGGTTATTCATGTCACCAAGGACTGATGAGCACATGACATAGCACCAATCACACCATGCGGTTGATGGAGTGATGGTTCATCCTTCTGACGGTGAAGCCTGGAAACACTTTAACAGTATGCATCCTCCCTTTTCAGCTGAATCAAGGAACGCGGCGTCTTGGGTTGTGTACAGACGGATTCAACCCATTCGGGTCATTTCGCTCCTTATTCTTGTTGGCCGGTCATACGACGGCGGTTTATAACTTGCCACCGGGGATGTGTATGAGGCCGGAGTTCATGTTTTTATCTATGGTCATACCAGTCCGAAAGCGTCCGGGGCGGAATATAGATGTTTGTCTTCGTCCGTTGATTGATGATTTGACGCAGTTGTGGTCCTCTAGAGCTTTGACTTATGACATCTCGAGGAAACAAAATTTTGTTATGAGAGCGGCTTTGATGTGGACTATCAATGATTTCCGGCGACTTATGGAATGGTTTCCGGTTGGAGCACGCATGGAAAGCTAGCATGTCCATATTGTATGGAGAACAACAAGGCATTCACGCTAACAAACGGGGTAAAGCTTCTTTTTTTTTATCCACCGTGCGTTTCTTGCCACATAACCACAGGTACAGAAAGAATAGAAAGGATTTCTTTTTTGGCAGAGTTGAAAATGATGTTGCACCCCCGCGTCTTTCTAGTGAAGAATTGTTTGATGTTGTGTCAGAGTACGGTGAAATTGTGTTTGGTCTCCAATCGTAAGCGTAAGTTTCCGGTTTTGGTTTGACCCATAATTGGGTGAAGCGAAGTATATTTTGGGAGCTTCCTTATTGGAAGACCAATCTTCTCCGCCATAACCTTGACGTCATGCACATTGAAAAGAACGTGTTTGAGAACATTTTCAACACCGTCATGGATGTGAAGGGGAAGACAAAGGACAACATCAAGGCTAAACTGGATGTAGCCGTTTCAGAACCGTAAAAATATGGAATTGGTTTGTGATGGGTCATGGGTCGCAAAACCAAGAGCAAGCTTCATGCTAGACAAAAACGCACAACTACTAGTCTATAAATGGCTTAAGAGTCTGCGTTTCCCCGATGGACATGCCTCGAACATATCAAGGTCGGTTAATACTGGAGGAATGCAGATTATATGGAATGAAGAGTCATGATCGCCATGTGTTTATGCAAACACTCATCCCATTGGCTTTTCGTGATTTGTTGCCAAAGGGGATATGGGATGCACTAACGGAGATTAGTCATTTCTTCAGAGACATATGCTCTAGCAAGTTGAATGTTGATCACATTGAAAGGCTTGAAAAGAATATCGTCGAGACAATATGCAAACTTGAGATGATATTCCCTCCATCATTTTTTGACTCAATGGAGCATCTACCCGTACATTTACCGTTTGAGGTAAAAGTTGGATGACCGGTCCAGTACAGATGGATGTATCCATTCGAGAGGTTAGATATTACAGTTGTTATGACATTTATAATTAAATGCTTTTATTTTTATTTTAATGTTTTTAATTGATAATTTTTTATTAATATATATATATATATATATGCAAGTACTTGTTCAATCTTAAAAAAAAGGTTAAGAACAAGGCGCATGTTGAGGCGTCAATATGTGAGGCGTATATTGTTGAGGAGATCTCAACATTTATCTCATACTATTTCGAACCTCATTTGAGAACGAGGATAAACCGTGTTCCACGGCATGATGATGGTGGTGAAGTGCATTCAAGTGGGAACTTGTCAATATTCTCCAATCCTGGACAACCCACACCTAAAAATGCCGTGAGGGGAAGATATTTGTCTGAAATAGAGTTCAGACAAGCACACAATTATGTCCTATTTAACTGTGATGAGCTGAGACCTTTTATTAAGTAAGTAGATGTTCGACTTAAACTTTGTCAAGAGTGTACTATTTATGTTTTGTGATACCATAAACTCATATACTTTGGAACAACCTTGCAGGCAACATCAACGATACTTACTGTCCAATAACTCACAGCTGACCGAATCCCAGATCTTTTAATTACAAGATGAACAATTTGCCACATGGTTTAGAACACATGTAAGTCCTAGCACAAACTCATTATCTCTTGCAATGTAATTAATTGTAGTCAATGTTACATAATATCCGTTTATTGATTATTGTTGTATTTAATTTACAAGCTAGGTTTATCAAATGGGAGGTAGTGCTGCTATTTCACTGTCTTTACTATGTCTGGGCCCTGAAAGAAAAGTCAAGTGCTATAATGGATATTTTATCAATGGATATGTCTTTCATACTGAAGAATACGGGCATGGAAGAAAGACATACAACAGCGGTGTTTGTATTAAGGGATCGACTTCTAGTGAGTTTGAAGTTGACTACTACGGTAGATTGGAAGAGGTCATCGAACTGCAATATCATAGCGAGCAAAATAGAGTGTTTTTATTCAAATGCTATTGGTATGACACAACTGACAGAGGAATCAGAGTAGATCCTCACTATGGTCTCGTTGAAATCAATTCAAAAGCTAGACACCGCAACGTAAACGACGTCTTTGTTTTCGCAAAGCAATGCCAACAAGTTTATTACACATACACCCCTTCCTTTAGAAAGGACCGATCAAGAGTTGATTGGTTATCCGTTTTAAAAACAAAACCCAAGGGTCGCGGTCGAGGTTGTTCGGGATGAGAACGAAGACACAAGTGTGACAGATGAAGTCTTTCAAGCTAGTGAGTTGGTTGAACCATACCGAGTTGCTCCGTCGATTGACTTAGAAGAAAATTCAAATTTTCATGTTTTCAACAATAGCCTTGTTGATGTTGACGCAGAGGAGTTGAATGTTGTTCTGAGCTCTACTAGTGGAAAAAAGAATGTTGTTGAAGAAGATGATAACGAAATTGAAGAGTGCGATGAAGTCGATGATAACAATTCAATAGAGGAACGAAGATGAAAATTCGACTAACTAAACATGTTATAAATCCTTATTTTTATAATGTAATAATTTGAAACATGAAATATTTATTCTTCTTTAAGGGTCAGCCTTTGTTATTGTGTTGTGTGTGCTGTAAGATTGCAATTCAGGATTTTTTGAGAGGGTTCATAAAAAAAATAAGAAAAATTTACCTTTTCACCGACGAATATACCGATGGAATATAACCCGTCGGTATTTCACAGAGAGTTGCAAAAAAATTACGGGATTTTGCCACATTCACCGACGGATTGCCGACGGATTTTCCGACGCTAATACCGACGGACTCACCGACGGGTTGTCGCACGCATGCCTGACACGTGTCCGTCTGCACTATCACCGACGGCATTCCCGACGTTTAATACCGACGGCATTACCGACGAACCACGCATGTCTGACACGTGTCCGTCTGCACGAATACCGATGACATTTTCGACGGAATTGCCGACGGATCAAAAAGTTTGGCGGGATTTTTGATTTTTTTGGTACGCATTTCAATTAATTTCCGACAGAATTACCGATGGAAATTAATTGCACCGACAGCAATTAATTTCCGTCGGTAATTCCATCGGAAATTAAGCTATATATACCGCCCCCCCCGGGCACCTTCTCTTCTTCTCACTTTCACTTTCACTTCTCCTCTCCTCTTCTCCCTTTCTCTTCTCCCTTGCTCTTCTTCTCTTCTCCCTTTCTCTTCTCATTTATATATTTAGCTTTTAGAAGGATTTTATTGTTTTGGTGGTAGTTTTAAAAGGTATGTATTTATTTTTCTTTATCTTTTTTATTTTTTTATTTTAATTATGATTATTTTTTTTTGTGTTCTTTGTTTTGTATATTGTTTGTAGATAAAATCTGAAATTCAACACATTATTAAGGTAAGCATTTTTTATTCCCAAATTTATTTTGAATTGATATAATGTTTTTTAGTTTTGTGTATTGTTTGTTAATTTTGTGTTTATGTTGTGTGTTGTGTAGTGTTTTTTAGTTTTTTAATTTTATTTATTAATTTTAGTTTTTTAGTTTTGATATTATTGTTTGTATTGCTACAATTGTTATTGTTGAATTTATGTTAAAAATGTTAGTTTATAAATATAATTGTTATTGTTGATTTATTTTAAAAATGTTAATTTATATATATAGTGATTAGTACTTAAAAGTGCATTTTTATCAAGGTTTTATATCATCATTTTGCACTTGAAGTATCAATAACTCCTTAACTAAAGCATGTTTTATAATAACATATCTAATAATATAAGATACCTTTAATTTATGGTAAATGTTCATCTTAAATGCAGGCCTATCACATAAATGAAAGAATTGATTGATGAGTTGAAGTACTGAAATTGAAAGGACAAACAGATGGCCAAACTTAGAAAAGAGATGTTGGTGCAGTCCAAACTGGAACACTGTTCGGTAATTGGGTCATATCTGGAGCTGTAGATCTTGGATTTAGGTCCATTTTATATGGATGGAAAGATAAGACATAGACCTACAACTTTCATGTGAAGCCCAAGATTTAAAAAGGTCGTTTTCAAGTCCACATTGCAGCAACAACAAAGAAGTCCGAATCTGTCCTGCAGCCCGCATAAACTGTTCAATGTTCAGCCCATATCTCGAGTTCCAGAAGTCCAAATGATCTCAAACTTTTACCCTGGAAAGATGAGACAATTATCTAGAACTTTCATGATTTAAGTTTGTTCAAATTATGACGTCATCAATGACCTTTTTGGCAGACAAGAAGATAAGGATTGTCACCAAGTCAAGATGTGGCCACTCACTCATCAGTTAGTCAACAAATCAATAGTTCCGAATTTTGGCCTATAAAAGGAGGCATTTGCCATGTATTGAGGCATCTTGGTGTTCAGATCAAGATCATGCTCTTGCTCTTTCTTTATGTTTTGTAATGCTTAAGTTTTGCTTATATTAATTTCTTGCTTATGCTTTTCATTTCCTTCCCTTGTTTATTTATGTTTCTTTCTTTCATTATGTGTTGCTAAGTTAATTATGTCAAGGTGAAAAGGGTACACTAATGGTGTAAGAATAAGTATAATATAAATTTAACATGGTCCTTAATGTTGGATACTAACATGCTTTATATTTGTTATCTTGTTCACTTTTAATACTTTGCTTGTGAAATGGTTAATCTAGATTTATGTTGTATAACACTTGGTACAACAAATACTTGGCACTTTCATAGCCCATACCGTATGGTATAACCGACACGAGCTATGAAAGGAACTTGATTTGTTGTTAACATAAGTTATAATCATGAATGCCTGACAACATTTACAAGTATTAGCATTATTCGAATAAGATATCAAATGTAATCATGTTAACAATTTATAATCCGAGTGGAACCTCCTTTGTGTGTGGTTTCCAGTTGATTAGTAAGAGTTTATACTATACTTGTTTGACGTACCATTAGTGGATCCTCTAACCTTGACATTTGTTGTTATCATTGTTTAATCCTTACGTTAATCTTGCAACTCAAAGTTCTCATCAACTTCTTCTTCTTCTTTATTATTATTATTATTATTATTATTATTGTTGTTGTTGTTGTTGTTGTTGTTGTTATTGTGTTACTGTTAACTATAATTTATATAATTAACCTCTCTGTGGTTCGACCCCGGTCTTGCCGAGTTATTTATTACTTCGACACTCCTGCACTTGGGAGAAGACATCAATCTTTTGGTCGTGTCAAGTTTTTTGGCGCCGTTCGGGAGGTAAATTCTTGTACAAATTATAGTATTTATTTTATTTTCTCTTTTCTCTTTTCTCTTTTCTTGTATCTAACTTTGTTTCTTTTGTTTTGTTTCTTTTTCTATTGTTTTTCTTTTCTTTCTTTTATTCTCTTCCTGCACGTGCATGAGAGTGTGGTCACGTACATTAAGTGGTAGACTTTGTAGGGTATCCTCATCATTTTCAGAAAATATGGCCGAAGAAGATAACCAATCGCTTCATAATGAGAATAATGAGAATATTCGGGTTAGAACATTTAGAGACCACATGAATCCCACAAGAACAAGTGCACCCTCATGCATAGTATTTCCCCCTAATGCATCTCATTTTAATTTTAAGCCAGGCATTATTCAACTTTTACCTTCTTTTCATGGTTTAGATTTAGAAAATCCATACTTGCATTTAAGGGAATTTGAGGAGGTCTGTAACACCTATAATGACTCAAATTCTAGCATGAACACCATTAGGTTAAAGCTTTTTCCTTTTTCATTAAAAGATAAAGCTAAAACATGGCTACAAAATTTGAGACCTGGATCCATTCGTGCGTGGGATGATATGCAACAACAATTTTTAAAGAAGTTTTTTCCATCCCACAGAACAAACTCTTTCAAAAGACAAATCATCACTTTCACTCAAAAACCAGGAGAAACATTTTACCAATGTTGGGATAGATATCGAGACTTGCTTAATACTTGCCCCCATCATGGTTTTGAAACATGGAGATTAGTTTCACATTTTTATGAAGGATTAACACCTAGAGATAGGCAAATGGTTGAATTGATGTGCAATGGAACTTTTGAGGATAAAGACCCTAATGAAGCCATGGAATACCTAGACTTGCTAGCTGAAAATGCGCAAAATTAGGACACTACAGGAACTTATGAGGCACCAAGAAAACCCAACCTCATACATCTAGTGGAGGTATGTACAACCTTAGGGAAGATCATGACCTCCAAGCCAAGTTTGCATCTTTAGCTAAAAAAGTCGAGGCATTAGAATTAAAAAAGAGTGGTCAACTAAAATCTGTTCAAGACATTGTGTGTCAAATCTGTGAAACCAATGAACATTCAACCCATGACTGTCCAACTTTGCCCTCTTTTAGGGAATGTCTCCATGAACAAGCCCATGCATTAAACAGTTTCCAAAGGCCCAATCATAACCCATACTCGCAAACATACAACCCTGGTTGGAGAAATAACCCAAATTTCAATTAGAAGAGTGATAACAATAATGCACAAACTTCACAACCACCGTTTCAAGCACACCATAACTTGCAAAATTCTCATGGATATGCACCTCCTTATGCTCCACCTCCTAGAAGAAATCTTGAGGAAACATTGCATGCATTCATGGAAAAGCAAGAGATAATTAACACTCAACTTGCTCAAAGCATGACAGATCTTAAAGATACTCTTGCAAAGTTCACAACTGCTCTTAGTTTCCAAGAGAAAGGTAAGTTTCCATCTCAACCTCAGCAAAATCCAAAGGGGCAATACAATGCGAATGCAAGTAGTTGGGAAGCCAACATATAGATCACGTAAAATCGGTCATCACTCTTGAGCGGTGGTAAGGTTATTGAAAAACCCATTCTTGAACCTTGTGAGAATGATGATGAGTCAATCTCTGAGGGTAAGGAAGGGGTTGAATCTGATCATTGCAAAGAAAAGACTGATCCTCCGCCAGCACTTCCATTTCCTCATACCATGACCAAACAAAGGAAAGTCAATCACAACTCTGAAATCTTTGAAACTTTCAAACAGGTAAGGATCAATATACCTTTGTTGGATGCTATTAAACAGGTTCTTTCTTATGCTAAATTTTTTAAAGATCCGCCCCATCGAAAGAGAAAACTGAATGTAAAAAAGAAAGCCTTTTTAGCCGAACAAGTAAGTGCCATTTTTCAGAACAATAATGCATTGAAATATAAAGACCCTGGTTGTCCTACAATTTCTTGCTTTATTGGAGAACATAAAATTGAAAGAGCCTTACTTGATCTTGGAGCTAGTGTGAATTTACTTCCATATTCAGTTTTTCAAAGTCTCAATCTAGGTGAGTTAAAACCAACTTCAGAACTCTTTTACTTGCCGATAGATCTGTAAAAGTGCCTAGAGGAATAATTGAAGATGTGTTAGTACAAGTCGATAAATTCATTTACCCTGTGGATTTTATTGTCTTGGATACACAACCTGTTGAAGCATGTAATTCATTTCCTGTTATTTTAGGACGTCCGTTTATTGCAACTTCTAATGCGTTGATTAATTGTAGGAATGGACTGATGAAGCTATCTTTTGGAAACATGACATTGGAGATGAATATTTTCAACATTTGCAAGCAACCTGGAGATGATAATGATTTACAAGAAGTAGATTCTATCGAAGAATTAGTTTATGATCAACTTGAATCTACTTTGAGTAAAATTGAATTGGATGAATCTGAAGATTTGTAAATGATTTATTCTCAGGAAGAAATCACGGATGAAAAAGACACCGAAAATGTTGATGCGGATCTTTTGTCAAAAGTGACAACAAATTCGACATCCGACATTACACCAATCGATGATTACTTTCCTGATGAATCCTTACTTTCTCTTAGTTCAATGCCTTGGTTTGCTAAAAATATCAATTTTCTTACTACAGGAGATTTGTCAACTTATTGGAGTACCGAAGACAAAGGTAAGTTTTTGAACGAAGTGAAGAAATTTTATTGGGATGACCCTTACTTATTCGAATATTGTCCTGATCAAATATTTCAAGATGCATTCCCCGACAATGAGGTAAGTAATGTCATTAAACTTTGTCATTCTCGAAGCATGTGGGAGTCATTTCGTCAAAAAAAGACAGCTGTGAAAATTTTACAAAATGGATTTTATTGGCCCACCATGTTCAAGGACACACATGCATTCTGCAAAACTTGTGAAAATTGTCAAAAAGTTGATACTGGTCAAAAAGTTTTGCTTTATAATTCTCGACTCCATTTATGTCCTGGAAAGCTAAGATCAAGATGGAGCGGTCCATTTATTGAGAAACATGTGTATCCTTATGGGGCCTTTGATATTGAGAATCCAAAGAATGACAATGTTCCTAATGGAAATGGACATCGTTTGAAAGCTTATTTTGATAATTTTCCTAGTGAAAATGAATCCATTGGTTTGAATGATCCTATAGATAAAGGTTGAGAATTTTGTTTTTCTCATATTTTTTGTTTCTTTTTGGTGTGAATTTTGTTTTGTTAGTCTCTCTCACCCCGGTCAAATGGCGGATAACGGTACTCCGTGACTTCAGTCGATTCTTTCAGTTTCCCATAATAACTGATATCTGTATATATTTGTGCAATTCTTTGCTCTTTCTCCCTTCTTTGAATCTCTTCTCTAATTCTCATTTGAAAATGGACACCACTCTTGAAAATTTGAAAAAGTACTTTCCCGCTCTGCCTCAGAATGCGATTACAAAAATTTACCGTGCTAGGTGTGCAAGATTGAGGTTGTTAATGAATCATGGAATTCCTGAAGATATTCGTTGGCTGATTGAAGCAAAGGTTCGATTATCAGGTGAGTCCTCTAATTCTTTCATTTCACACATGCCTGGAACAAGTAAAAGCACTTTTGCAAAGAAACGTCGTGCAAAACGACTGAAAGTCTGTCACCGATGTGCTAGATGGACTTGTAATGCAACATGTCGTTCTTTAGGAATGGTATCTATAAATCGTGAAGACAAAATACAATTCATTAAGGATGGCCTGAGTAAGGGGTCTTTAGATAATCTTCTATTAACCCTTGAGACGCATCCTAGTGGAGATGTGCATCGTGCTATTCATGATTTATGGCCACAATTCCATAAAGAACATGATCGACTTAGTCTTGGAAATCTGACTAAAAAAGACCCTGTTTGCCAGTTTTTAAGAAAACTGGATGGGAAGCCTATCCCCGACCCATAGAGGGCGTTTAAGCCGTTCTTGGACGTAAAACCAAGGGAAGATGTGAGCCACAATCACAACTACCTGTACATACACATGCTTTTCAAACTAAATAAATAAATAAATACATAAAGAGAGAGAGAGTGTGTGAGACTCCAGATGGCCTATATCTAGGTGATATGATTGCATTTTCAAATCCTCATCTATAAAATCTTCTCTTCCTTCCCCTCATTTCTACTCAACCCTTACATTAGACAGATATAGAAGTGTGTAGAAATGGCAGGTCCCTCAAGTTATCACATAAAAAATATTTGTGTTTTCGGTGGATCCAGTCTTGGGAAGGAAATAGCTTTTTTGAAAGCAGCAAATCATCTTGGTCAGGTACTAGCTGAGAAAAAGATTCATTTAGTGTATGGGGGAGGCAGCATTGGGTTAATGGGGGGTGTGGCAATAGCTGCATTTTTAGGAGGTAGTCAAGTTTTGGGGGTCGTCCCCGAAGCTTTAGCAAAAGGGGACATCATTGGAAGAACAATTGGAGAGGAACTACAGGTCTCCACAATATTTGATCGAATGAATACAATGTTTAACCATGCTGATGCCTTCATTGCCTTACCAGGTGGTTTGGGCACATTGGAAGAGATCTTTCATATTTCCTCTTGGGCCCAACTTCACATTCACCATAAACCTATAGGTTTGCTCAATGTTAACGGTTTTTATGATAATTTGTTGTCTTTTCTTGATCAAGCTGTGGAACAGGAATTTCTAACATCTTCGGCACGACAAATCATAATCTCTGCTGCTACTGCTGAGCAATTGATCGACAAACTACAATCTTTCACCCCTATAATTGATCCTTCCATGAGTCGCATAAATTGGTCAACTACAGAAAGCCGTAAAAAGCTTAGATTGGATTTGAGCCTTCGTTTGTGAATCCTTGTGTCTTTTAGTTTTATTATTAGCATATTATTTTGTTTTGTTATTTCTTATATTTGTTTAAGTGTGTTTCAAGTTTGTCAGTGTTCGTTGTTTCAGGTAATGTCTTCTCTACTCTATCTTTCTACCTTAGGACATTGAGAACAATGTCTCGTTTTGGTTGGGGGGAGAGGGTAGTAGTATTTAAAAAAAAAAAACCATTTGGCTAAACTGTTCTTACTAGGATGGCAGAGTAAGGGGGAATTTTATTGACTCTTGAGACGCATCTTAGTAAACATTGGAATTCCAATGGTCATTTGCAATATTCATAACAAGGCCTATTAGAATACTTCTTGAAATATTCAGGTTTACAAACTCTCACATTATTATCACTTGATTCTGCTCATATACTCATTTAACAAGTATTCTTAAACCTTCATTTTCACACACACACTGTAACATATGATTATGGGTTACATATTGGATTATTACATTATTTATGTTCTTTTGTTAAAGGTAACAACTAAGGGATAGGGATAGTATATAATTTTCAAAAAAAAAACAAAAAAATAAAAGAGAAAAAAAAGAAATAAAAAAATGATGATAATAAAAACGTAGATAAGTTTGATTTCGTAGCCTCCCTAACCTAAGCAATTAAGCCCGAAGGGGTGTTTTAACACCTAATACCCTAAAGTCAACTGACTTGGGAGCTATTGGCCCAAAGCTTGTTACATGGGTTAAGGAGAAAAGCTTAAGGGAATCAAACATTGCACTATCTACGTGATCAAGATCTGCAACCCGAGTTACTAAGCTCGTAGGGGTGTCTCAACACCTAATGCCCTAAGACCAACTGGTCTGGGAGTCATTAGCCGAAAGCTCGTTACATGGGTTAAAGATGCATTGTGTATATATATATATTAAAAAAAAGAAAAAAGAAAAAAGAAGAAGATAATAATCTCAACCCAAGGAAGTTAACCTTAAACATTAGAACAGAATATTGTTTTCTTCCAATAAAAGCCCCATCATCTATGTTTTCATACATTGAACACATAAAAAGGAAGGTTTATTAATATCTTGTTTAAGAGGTATTGAGCAGATATATAAATTTAATGAGAGTTTGTTTATCTCGATAGATTAATGGAAGTTGAATGATGAATGCCTTGCTTTGTGGAATTTGCAAATAGTTTTTCTATTTTAACGCTTTGATTACTAGGGACTAGTAATAAGCTGGTTGGGGGGTGTGATTAGTACTTAAAAGTGCATTTTTATCAAGGTTTTATATCATCATTTTGCACTTGAAGTATCAATAACTCCTTAACTAAAGCATGTTTTATAATAACATATCTAATAATATAAGATACCTTTAATTTATGGTAAATGTTCATCTTAAATGCAGGCCTATCACATAAATGAAAGAATTGATTGATGAGTTGAAGTACTGAAATTGAAAGGACAAACAGATGGCCAAACTTAGAAAAGAGATGTTGGTGCAGTCCAAACTGGAACACTGTTCGGTAATTGGGTCATATCTGGAGCTGTAGATCTTGGATTTAGGTCCATTTTATATGGATGGAAAGATAAGACATAGACCTACAACTTTCATGTGAAGCCCAAGATTTAAAAAGGCCGTTTTCAAGTCCACATTGCAGCAACAACAAAGAAGTCCGAATCTGTCCTGCAGCCCAGACACTGTTCAATGTTCAGCCCATATCTCGAGTTCCAGAAGTCCAAATGATCTCAAACTTTTACCCTGGAAAGATGAGACAATTATCTAGAACTTTCATGATTTAAGTTTGTTCAAATTATGACGTCATCAATGACCTTTTTGGCAGACAAGAAGATAAGGATTGTCACCAAGTCAAGATGTGGCCACTCACTCATCAGTTAGTCAACAAATCAATAGTTCCGAATTTTGGCCTATAAAAGGAGGCATTTGCCATGTATTGAGGCATCTTGGTGTTCAGATCAAGATCATGCTCTTGCTCTTTCTTTATGTTTTGTAATGCTTAAGTTTTGCTTATATTAATTTCTTGCTTATGCTTTTCATTTCCTTCCCTTGTTTATTTATGTTTCTTTCTTTCATTATGTGTTGCTAAGTTAATTATGTCAAGGTGAAAAGGGTAAACTAATGGTGTAAGAATAAGTATAATATAAACTTAACATGGTCCTTAATGTTGGATACTAACATGCTTTATATTTGTTATCTTGTTCACTTTTAATACTTTGCTTGTGAAATGGTTAATCTAGATTTATGTTGTATAACACTTGGTACAACAAATACTTGGCACTTTCATAGCCCATACTGTATGGTATAACCGACACTGAGATATGAAAGGAACTTGATTTGTTGTTAACATAAGTTATAATCATGAATGCCTGACAACATTTACAAGTATTAGCATTATTCGAATAAGATAACTAATGTAATCATGTTAACAATTTATAATCCGAGTGGAACCTCCTTTGTGTGTGGTTTCCAGTTGATTAGTAAGAGTTTATACTATACTTGTTTGACGTACCATTAGTGGATCCTCTAACCTTGACATTTGTTGTTATCATTGTTTAATCCTTACGTTAATCTTGCAACTCAAAGTTCTCATCAACTTCTTCTTCTTCTTCTTTATTATTATTATTATTATTATTATTGTTGTTGTTGTTGTTGTTGTTGTTGTTGTTGTTATTGTTGTTGTTGTTGTTGTTGTTGTTGTTATTGTGTTGCTGTTAACTATAATTTATACAATTAACCTCTCTGTGGTTCAACCCCGGTCTTAGGGTTATTTATTACTCGACACTCCTGCACTTGGGAGAAGACATCAATCTTTTGGTCGTGTCATATAGAATTGCATTTAATTAGTTTATCTTAATTTAGGATATTATTGTTTGTATTGCTATAATTGTTATTGTTGAATTTATGTTAAAAATGTTAGTTTATATCCGTAAATTTGAATGTATGACTTTAATCTAATGTTTGTAACTCCAAGTACCAATTTAACAATGAATGTTCATAGTTGTAATTATATATGATGTTATTGAATAAAATGTTGTGTTGATAATGATGAGTTGGGTTGAGATCCAGGATGATTGGATCGGGATGTGAAATAAAATTGGAAGTGTAATATGATTTTGTCGACAACTTGGGACCCCCACGAGGGGAGACTCGTCAATTTTTTTTTAAATAATCGATGTTAATTATGTAATTATTCGTATACATTTGTGTAGATGCGTAGAATGAAATCGGACGACGACGTCGTCGAAGACGATTGCAACTAGTTCTTCTAGCAGCGAGGAGGACGTATCCTTAGGTGCTGATCACGGCGAGGAATCTACGCCAACTTGTGATGTCTTGCCTCTTTTAGGGCGGTTTCACAGCGTGAAGCGGTGTGCCTTCACAGCGGGGTCAATTCACCCGCAAGTACCAGGCACAATGGAAGGATGACCTCTCAATGTAAGTTTGTTTAGGTTTTAGTTTTTTTTATATACTTATAACATAATTTATGAACAACTAATTAATATTAATTACTACTTTTATTTAATTTCAGGTTCACAAACATTGAGGCTGCAAGGACTATAACATTGGCGTTTAAATCGTCGATGGAGATTCCATTGTTTCAATAGAGCCGGTTTCCAAACATCCCGAAAGTGGAAACCTAATATCGATGCATGATTTAAGTGATTTCGGGTCGGTGTTAATTTTTAATTTACAACTTATTTTTAATAAATGATTTTTATAATTTTATATCTTGTACTATTTTTATTTTATATGAATTATTTATATACACAGAACAAATTTGAGTGGGATAAGGCGGACAACAATGTTGTGAGGAGGGTATGGGAGAATCACGGCAACTAGGTAACATCGAAAATAATATTTATTTTTGTTTTATAATTTTATGTTTTAAATTCTAATTTGTTACTATGGAAGTAGGTTGGCGTGATTTTTTGTATGACACCCAAAAAAAATCAAAAAAGACATGCGAGGGATAACGGTCTTGAAGGATGGAATGAGGTGGCGGTTTGGCGAGGAATTCAAACCGCCATTCATCTCGGGGGAAATATGGACGGCATATATTGAGCACGTGACCTCAGAGCGGTTCTCACGGCGCTCACATTCGGCGCCGACAACCGGGCAACCGCAAATTCATGGTTCGGTGACCACGCACCTGGCGGATCCGTCCCATTCAAGCGCACATGCAAAGCGGATGGTAAGAGTAATTTTATTGAAATATATCGTTAATTAATTTGTCGTTCCTTATAATATATTTAACTTTCAACCTATTTTTTATATTACAGGCTGCGTCTCTTGGACGTGAACCGAGTCCAATGGAGCTGTTTCTAGAGACGCGTGTGCGAGTCAAGACCGCCAAGAGGGGGTGTAGCAGTTCGTGGACAACCGTGCTCAGCACTTCGTGGTATGTTTGTTCATTCATTTTATTTTGTAAGTTATTATTTTCTTGAATTGCATCTTGAATTGCATTTGATTTTTTTACCGATGGAATTTTCAGGAGACCTATAATAGCCGGTTGAGGGAGAGATATGGGGACAATCCGTCGACCCATCCAGATTTCGATCCAAATTTGTGGATGGAGGCGGGATCATCTGGTGGACCCGATAAAAACAGGGTCTACGGGCTCTCCAACACTACGGCTGACAACTTGTGTTCGACTCGTAGTGTCTCAACTGTTGGAAGCTCTCCATCAGTATCGAACACCCAGTCCCGAGGGAGTTCATTGCGTTGAAACAACAATATCAACAACTCTCGACGAATTATGATGAGCTCCGTCAAATAGTCATGGAGATGAGATCAAAGATGGGTGACGATACTTGTGCAGCTTCTTTTTAGCCGTATGGTCCCGGGAACAACCAGCCTCCTCCTCCTCCGCCTCCTCCTCCAGCTCCACCGCTATTCTAGTTTAATTTTGTTTTTTAAACACATTAAATTTGTAATGAATATTATTACTTTTACATTTTTAATGTTTAATGCATTTTTATTTGTTTATCAAGGTTTTTTTACAATTAATAAATTATTTTTTTTAATATTTTAAATAAGTACCGACGGATATACCAACGGATAATATCCGTCGGCATTTAACAGAGAGTTGCAAAAAAATTACGTGATTTTGCCACATTCACTGACGGATTGCCGATGGATATTATCTGTCGGTGATTTTATACCGACGGCATTACCAACGGATAATATCCGTCGGTATTACAGAGAGAGTTGCAACAAAAATTACAAGCCATGCCATCCTTACCGACGGAAAACCCGTCGGTAATGCCGTTGGTAATTACCCTTGAAATTACCGATGGAGGTATTCCGTCGGCAATGTTCCCGCGGGAAACTTTTTTTTGGCGCGCGTATCCGTCTGTATTTCCGTCGGTGTTTCCGTCGGTGGGTGGTTTTTTTTATTTGCGACAGAATTAGCGACAGAAATGGAATTTACCGACGACTGTTATACCGACGGACGTGATCCGTCGGTATTATTTTTACCGACGGATTTTATTGCTGTCACCGACGGAATTAGTCCGTCAGTAAAACTGGATAATGTTGTAGTGTCTGACGCTACTTAATTCCAACATTCCTAACCTTCCATTTCATCTATCAGTTTTAAAAACAACATGATCTCTATAAAGTTTCATGCGAACTTCATCAAATAGTTTATGGAGATTTGTAAGAGATGCCAAATTTAAGGAAGATAGGTAGCATTAATATACCGGAGTAGTGCATATAAATTTGATACTGTTAGGCAACAAATACCGTTAGGCACCAACTTAGCCTTCCTCTAAGACATATATTTACATGATGTGAACTTCTCAACATCTAACATTAATTTTCTATATAAATTTCATACCGTTAGGCAACAAATAGCCTGTACTCACAAATTTAAAGCAGCCTAATCCAACTTCTAATCTTTAATTAACCTCAAAGTAGAAAATTAATTATCTTCATCTCTCTCTCTCTCTCTCTTTCCTAACAAGCAATGCATTACGCAAGACTACAATTATACTTATCTATTACAAACATAACCAAAAAAAAAATTGCATTTTACCTGCCGGCCTCTATAAATTATACTATTATCTCTCAAATTTTTGGAGGGTGAACTTAGGCTTGCTGGGAAAAACAGAAGCTGAGAATGGCATCACAAGAGGCAGAGGCATTTTTCAAAAGCCAATTTAAAATATTGCAACTCTCGCTTGGTTTTGTTGATTCCATGGCTTTAAAGTGTGCGGTGGAGCTTAGACTGGCAGATATAATAAATTCTCACGGTCGTCCAATGTCTCTGTCCCAAATAGCTTCAGGTTTCAACTCTTCCTTCAATCCTTTTCTTTGCTTACATAAGTATAGCAATTAAATTATTAGCATTACTATGCATATTATTCTACTGTTAAAAACTACAAAGTCATTTTGGTAAATTTAAATAGTATAGGTTTTAAGAGTTCATGATAAAATTTTGTAGGGATATGAATTTCATATTTTGAAGATACTCAGAAATAGCTTAAATTAAGGGCCACTTGGGCAATAGTCTGAGGCCCCCACTTAATAGAAAATTAAAAAAATAAACAAAACATATTTGTTAATTACATCTTATGAAATGAAAATTATCATCACTTAACAAAACCTTCAAGTACTAAATGAGAATTGTCGAAGACCCTACTTGTCAAGCATACATAAAAATAATAACAAAATATTTCTTAAATATTTTAAAAAATCTAAGTTATAGTTTTGTTCAAGATCACTATTTATTTTAAGCTCGTTCTGAAGATAATAGTAAACTATAAACCTTGATTCTAGCCTAAAGATTAGTGTATAATTAAAACATAGATACTACTATATAACCTATAAATGTTATTCTTTTATATCAATAAAATATGTCTGTACATATAATAATAAGAGATAGTCTCTGCATTAAACTACTAATTTACAGCTTTACCTAGGTACTATTCTTAATTATCCTACTTTCTTCAAGTATTTTATTTTTAAATTATGGATCCTTAATTTTTAACATGATATCAGGACATATATCTTGCATTTTGACTTATTAGCTAGTCAATACACCCACCACAAGGTGATTCCCCTAAGTTGTTGTTTGATGCATGGTATAAGTTCTTGATACAGCTTCTTAAACTAAAGGAACACATGAACAAATATTTTAACATTATATTGGTATCCCTAGCCTCACCAAAGCACAACATATATAGTATTAATTTCGAGAAAGAAATCTGTTGTATATAAGTTGCAATATACAGATTTTTTTTTCTTGTATCCTTCATGATTTCAGGTATTAACTCACCGAGCTCGGACATGTCTTATCTTGCTCGTATCATGAGATATTTGGTCAGAAAAGAAATATTTACTGCACACCACCCATCAGATGGAGGAGAAACACTCTTTGGGCTGAATCAAAAATCAAGATTGCTAATGCATGACTCTGAACGAAACCTCGCTTCTTTAATAATCATGCAATACACTCCATGGTTCCTAGCACCGTGGCATTGCTTGAGCCAATGTGTGAAAGAAGGTGGAACCGCTTTCTCGAAGGCTCATGGCTGTGAAATGTGGGATTTCGCGTCTCGAAATCCTGAGGTCAATAGGATTTTCAATGAGGGCATGGCATGCACATCAAAGATCATGATGAGGGCAATTTTATCACATTACAAAGATGGTTTCAACAATATTAGATCATTGGTGGATGTTGCTGGTGGTATTGGAGGACATGTAGCAGAGATTGTCAGGGCCTACCCACACATCAAAGGAATGAACTTCGATCTGCCACACGTTCTAGCAACAGCACCAAAATATGAAGGAGTTTCCCATGTTGCAGGAAATATGTTTGACGCTATTCCTAATGCTGATGCAATTTTCATAAAGGTCAGTGCCCTGGTAGAAATTTTACTGGGGCTCAAATTAATATAACGATAGATAATTCATCAAAAAAACCAACGATAGATATTCTTTTCTTGAGCATTAAATTTATATATGCTTATTCCTTTTTTTTTTGTATTTTTTACAGCGGATATTGCATGATTGGACCGATGAATCATGCGTTGAAATTTTGAGAAATTGCAAGAAAGCAATACCTGAAAAAACTGGAAAGCTTATCATAGTTGATATAGTTCTACAAACAGATGATCTTTTTTGATCAATTTGATGATACAAGAATGGTAATGGATTTAGTGATGTTGGCACAGACCACTGGTGGGAAGGAGAGAACTGAGCAAGAATGGAAGAAATTATTAGAGGAAGGAGGCTTCTCTCGCTATAAAATCATCAAGATCCCAGCTTTCGAATCAATTATCGAAGCTTATCCAGATCCAGAGTGAAATATCAATTTGTTATAGTCATAATAATATCTTAAATAAGTAAACTACGCCTGCGATGCAGCAGTCAATAATAATATTAGGCATAATAATCCGACCCATGTAACGCCTTTCCCTAAACTGTATTCATAGATTCTTAAAGCTTTATAATAAATTATTGATTATGATGGTCGCTTGTGGTTGTAATCTATAGAAACTAGATGATTATATATATGTTTTATAGTAAAGGAGGTATTTTTGGATTAGTCTTTACGTAACTGAGACTCGATCCACCACTCACAGAGCTAGGTCAGCGCCCGATCACCCCTGACCTTGGATCGATTCCAAGAACTAGACTCTTTGAATCTATTAACAATCAATATGCAATATTACACGAAGAAAAAGAACATTTTCGATGGTGAGAATTGAACTTCTAACTTAAGGAGTTAGAAGCACATTTTCCTATATTGCTCCACCACAATCTTTGATGGTAGAAAATAATATAATGATAACAATGGTAATGGATTTAGTGATGTTTGCACACTCCACAGGTGGGAAGGAGAGAGCTGATCAAGAATGGAAGAAATTATTAGAGGAAAGAGGTTTTCCTCGTGATGAGGTCCTATTTTTTCCCTTGGGCTTGAAGATTGGGCCCGAGTTTGTGGTAAAGCCATTAATATTATAGTTCTGACAATTTAACCCAGCCTTCTACGATAAAAGAATAGTAGATCATCGTCGTTACATGCAAAAGGCTCCATTTTATCTATATTAAGGACTCTGTGATGATTAAATTAGAATCGGTTCAGGGAAAGATCAATTATCTCTTTAAGAAAAGGTTTTTTCTTTAAGAAATAATTGTCATTGTTAAAGAAAAGAGAAAAAAAAATTAAACCTTACACGATAATCTCTTTTTCCTCCTTTCATAGCCCCCAGATGCTTTTCTTCCTTATAGGGAAAAGGTTGGCTTGTCCACAAAATATCTATGTCACATCATGATAAAATAACTTTATCCTATCATGATAAAATAGCTCTAATCCATTAGTATAAAATATCTTTAATCTACGTTCCAATCAAGATAAAATATCTATGACCTACAGTCCTATCAGGATAAAATATATTTGTTCCATCAAAGGGTCTCTAGGCTCAACACTTGGTTGAACCTAGGGACGATGGATTTGGCAACTCGGCAAACTGATAGGCATCTGGGCTTAGCGCTTGGCTAAGACCGGGGGACAATGGATCATATCCCTTGTATGTTCATCCATTTGCAGAGCAGTTTCAAACAAATGAAAAAAAGCAATATATGATGATCTATCAGTAGCCCCTCAAATCTTTGGATATTATACTCAAAGATTTTCAAAAGTCTTTGCACGTAGCAGGTGAGAACCTTTTTATTTTTTCCATAAGATCTTTATGCATCCCTCCTAGCACCTTTGGGATCCTCAAGTCTAGGTGGATTCTTTCTATGGGTAAGAGGTTCGCCTTGGGGAACGAAACGATGACTAGTACTCAATGTAGCACTCATGTAGCCTTCTCGATGACTAGCACTCAATGTAGCACTTATATAGCCTTCTCGAGATATGTGATGACACAAAAAAAGCGCAAAAAAATACTTTTATTTATAACCTTAGTTGTTTTTACTTTTGCCTTTACTTTTACTTCGTCTCTAAAAAAAACTACTCTCGTGGAAAAGACCTCAAGTTATGTCTTCCTTGACCCCAAACAAACTTGTATGAATCATCCTAAAAATAAATCCTAAAAATAAATTTAAATGATCTTTCATTTTCAACCAGAATTAATGGAGCCTAGAAACACAAGATTTATTTCAAGAAAAAGAAGTGCTCCAGCTCCTGACAAAAAGTTTAGGTTTCAGCCATAACATGAAAACATAACCAAAAAAACTAAATTGCATTTTACCTGCCGGCCCCGTCTATAAATTATACTATTATCTCACAAACTTTTGGAGGGTGAACTTAGGCTTGTTGGGAAAAAACAGAAGCTGAGAATGGGATCACAAGAGGCAGAGGCATTTTTCAAAAGCGAATTTGAAATATCGCAACTCTCGCTTGGTTTTGTTGATTCTATGGCTTTAAAGTGTGCGGTGGAGCTTAGACTGGCAGATATAATAAATTCTCACGGTCGTCCAATCTCTCTGTCCCAAATAGCTTCAGGTTTCAACTCTTCCTTCAATCCTTTTCTTTGCTTACATAAATATAGCAATTAAATTATTAGCATTACTATGCATATTATTCTACTATTGAAAACTACAAAGTCAATTTGGTAAATTTAAATAGTATAGGTTTTAAGAGTTCATGGTAAAATATTGGTCAAGTAGTTTTACATTTAGACGTTTTATTTTGACCATTAAAATGTAGCTCAAGTGAAAATTATTTTTCTCTCTTTTCAAAGAAATTGTGAGCCACATGTCTCGACCTAGAGGAGAAGAAATTTTAGGGGAGTCTTTCAATCTTATTTTATGCTATTATGTGAATGTTTTATACTCAATGATGTTAATTGATGGATGGTATAGTAAGTAGAATTATTTGAGCATCTCTTTCCGATTTCTGTTAATAATTGGGTTGATTCTTGAAGTTGTATGAAATATTACCACCATGAAAATCTAAAAAGGAATTGATTTCTTGATGAGGAATACAATTGAATTGCTAGTCCCTATCAAATTTTGTATGTAATGGAATCATAATACGTTAAAAGCTCTTGAGAGATCATAAATCGGTAACTACATACATGAGTTCAAGTCCGGCAATTTTGAGGATTAGAATCACAACAAATGTTAGGCACAGAAGACAATCGAAATTGTGATAACTTTTCATATGAAAGTAGTAGATATATGAGATAGCTAACATTTGACACTGAACTTACCTCAATTAGAGTATAAATTTTGCTTTATTTAGAGTTATAGAACTCCATATATGAACAGAATACTAAGAGGCAGTCAGATTGAAATTTATTGGACAGATTCATTGTCCAACTTCTAGTTCAGTTTGGGATTTGTTATTGATAGATTATGATGCATGTTCCTTCATAATGTTAAAAATAAATGTATTACCTTTGGATTGGCATAAATTTCGCTTTATTTAGAGTTATAGAACTCCATATATAAACAAAATACCGAGAGAAGGTTATGCTGAAACTTACTGGATAGATTTGTTGTTCAACTTCTAGTTCAGTTTGGGATTTGATATTGATAGATTAGTATGCAAGTTCTTTCACGAGGTCAAAAATTAATGTGTTACCTTTCAATTGACATAAATTTCACTTTATTCGGAGTTATAGAACTCCACGTATAAACACAACACAACGTAGCCTTTTTTAATCATTGATGCTAACTTAGGAATTGGATAGTCTCCTAAACCTAACATGAAATTTATTTTGCAAGTGTTCCGGGTACTCAATTCCAACAATCCTAACCTTCAAATTCATCTATCAGTTTTAGAAACCACATGATCTCTATAAAGTTTTATGCTAACTTAGACAAACTGCATTGCTGGTTTTGTCTTAAATTGCTAGAGGTTCGTTGGTTAATTCTATGATGGTCTGCTAATAATATTCCTGACTCGAGCGTCAGTGAATATTCAACAACGGA
This sequence comes from Populus deltoides, assembly GCA_015852605.2. NCBI lineage: Eukaryota > Viridiplantae > Streptophyta > Magnoliopsida > Malpighiales > Salicaceae > Populus > Populus deltoides. The sequence goes on from CM027582.2 coordinate 16,317,328, forward strand.
TAGTTTCAACTCTAGCGTTGGTAAATATTACATAGCAAAAAAAAATGTATGACATTTCTGACTCTAACGTTAGTGAATAAAGTAATAAAATGAATTTAAATCTATGCATGCATATTTTTTTATTTTATTTAAAAAAAATATCATACACCAGAGTTGCATTTCATAGTAAAAATCTATATATTAATTATATAGTGAAATACCTAAAAACATTGTGAAGAGCTCACAAATAAATTCAAATTATACAGTGAATTTTTTGATGTCTGAAAAGACTTGTTTGGTTAGATATCAAAATAAAAGAGGGTAAAAATAAAGGGGTAAGATATAAGGATTTCTTTTGTCAAATATATCCTTGACCCAAAACAAATTGAGATGGATGGGCTTGAGGCCCGGCCTGACCCAATCTCAGCATATTTTTTTTTTTTAGATTGGATCTGGCCCGGCTAGCTTAGAGGATGATGCACGCGTGAACTAAATCACGTGTGGAAGGAACAGGTGAAGGTAATTACCTTCACACTGCCAATTAAGTGTTGCAAAGCAAGAAAAAGGAAGAGGAGAGACTTACCTGTGCTGCTGGGGAAGGAGTCGACGATGGTGGCAGGCTGACCGATTTCCTGTCCTCTGTTCGTTTTTTTTTTTTTTTGTTCTTGGTGTTCCTCTGCTTTTTCGTCCGTTGTATCTCAGCCTAGCATTTCCAGGTCTCCCCCAGTTTCCTCTGTTCTTGGTCTCCTCTCGATTCCCTCAGTTCCCCCTGTTTCCGGTTTGCGTTCTTCTTTGGTCTGCTTTTTTTTTATTTTCCCGTCTCTGGTTTTTTTGTTCCCCAGTTCAGCTGTTCTCTCTACCTCTCCCCCCTGTTCTCTGGTTTATTTTTTTTCCTCTTCGTCCTTCTCCCCCCCCCCCCCTCCCAGTTGCTTTCTTTCTCTGGCTTTTATAGCCAGAGAATGCCATGTGGTTACCCAGATAATAAAGAGCTTATGGGTCTGTTATTGCAGGAGTAACGGTTGGCGACGCTTCGGGCTAGCGGGGAAGGAGAAGAACAGTCCTTGGCTCTGAAAGGATGCCGTTTTGTTCTTTGGTTAATTTCAATTTGCCCCCTGAAGTTCTGTTATTTGGCAATTGGACCCCTATCCATGGAAAATCCCTTTTTTTAGTTTTGCCCCTGGATTAATTGCAATTGAACCCCTGGATTTTGGCGTCATTTACAAAATAGTCCTTGGTTTTCAATTAAACAATTAAGTCCTTAATTGACTCTACAACTTTTATTTCTTTCAAAATTACCCCTGGAAAAATCAATTAAGCTCCCTATAGTACCCCTGGCTTTTCACTTTGGTCCTTGAACTTTAATTTCTTGCACTTTTGACCCAAATTAGCCCCAAAGTTTGATATTTCTTCAATTAATCTCATGATTTCATTAATTAAACAAATTTCAGGTTTAATTAAGTCCCCAAACTTATCAATTCTTCAATTAAACTCTTGATTTGATTAATTAAACTAATCCAAAGTTTAATTAAGTCTCAAAACTTATCAATTATGCAATTAAGCCCTTGATTTAATTAATTAAACTAATCCATAGTTTAATTAAGTCCCAAAACTTTCAATTTATATTATTTTAACCCAAATTTTAATTTATTCTTTATTCTTTTCATTTTTTCATTTTTCAGTTTTTCATTATTTTTCATTATCATTTTTTTTTATTTTTATAAAATAAGATAAAAATAAAAAGAGTAAAAAATTAGGTAATGACAAAGGTAAAGTCAGTTAATGTCCAATTATAGAAGAATAACCTAATCCAGATGCGGCCAAGTTTTTTGATATGGTTAAAGATTCTAATGAACCTTTATGGGATGACTGCACTAATCACAGTAATTTATCGATCATTGCACAGGTATTCACCATCAAGTCGGATCATGGGTTGAGTGAGGCCGTTTAGTGAGAATTGTCAAATGGGCGAGAAGCATTTTACCTGAAAGGAACATACTGAAAGAGAACTTCTATTATGCTAAGTCCATAATGAAAGCTCTCGGCCTAGGATACTAAAAAATGAACAAGTGTCCAAACTTTTATATGTTGTACTATCTTGAAAATGCTGAGTTGATCGAGTATATGACATGTAGGTATTCCTGTTACAAACCCAGAACTAGCACGGGAAAGACTTTTATAGCATATAAAAAACTTAGATACTTCCTGATCACGCCTAGACTGCAGATGTTATTCACGTCACCAAAGACTGTTATACACATGACATGACATCAATCATATGATGTGGTTGATGGAGTGATAGTGCATCCTTCTAACGGTAAAGCATGGAAACACTTTAAAAGTGTACATTCTCACTTTTCAGCTGAATCAAGGAATATGTGTCTTAGGTTGTGTGCAGACGGATTCAACCCTTTCGGGTCATTTGCTGCTCCTTATTCTTGTTGGTCGTTTATACTCATGGTTTACAACTTGCCACCAGGGATGTGTATGAGGTCGGAGTTCATGTTTTTATCTATGGTCATACCTGGTCCTAACAGTCCAGACCAGAAAATAGATGTTTGTCTTTAACTGTTGATTGATGAGTTAACGTAGTTGTGGTCCTTCAGGACTTTGACTTATGATGTATCAAGAAAACATAATTTTCTTATGAGGAAAGATTTGATGTGGACTATCAATGATTTTCCAACTTATGGAATGGTTTCTGGTTAGAGTACACATGTAAAACTAGCATGTCCATGCTACATGAAAAACAACAAGGCATTTACACTAACAAACAAGGGTAAAATGTCTTTTTCCATCGCCACCTGTTTCTTGCTAACAGATCACAAGTACAGAAAGAACACAAGGGATTTTTTTGTTGGCAGAGTTGAAAAGGATGTTGCACCCCCACGTCTTTCTGGTGAAGAATTATATGATGTGGTGTTAGAGTACGATGACATTGTATTTGGTTTCCAGTCCACTAAGCAAAAGTTTCATGGTTTTAGTTTGACCCGCAACTAGGTAAAGTGAAGTATTTTCTAGGAGCTTCCTTATCGGAAGACCAATCTCCTCCGCCATAACTTTGATGTCATGCACATAGAAAAGAACGTGTTTAAGAATATTTTCAACACGGTTATGGACATGAAAGGAAAGACAAAGGACAACATCAAGGCTAGAATGAATATAATATTATTTTAAAACCGTAAAAATATGGAGTTGGTTTTTTATGGGTCACGGGTCACAAAGCCTAGAGCAAGCTTCGCCTTAGAGAAGAATGCACAACTACTGGTCTACCAATGACTTAAGAGTTTGTGTTTTCCTGATGGACATGCCTCAAACATATCAAGGTTGGTTAATCTAGAGGAATACGGTATGGAATGAAAAGCCATGACTGCCACGTGTTTATGCAAACACTCATTCCATTAGCTTATCGTGATTTATAGCCAAAGGAGATATGAGATGCACTCACGAAGATCAGTCATTTTTTAGAGATATATGCTCTAGCAAGTTGTAGACACACCACATTGAGAGGCTTGAAACAAATATTGTCGAGACAATATGCAAACATGAGATGATATTCCCTCCATCATTTTTTTACTCGATAGAGCATTTACCAATACATTTACCGTATAAGGCAAAAGTTGGAGGTCCAATCTAGTATAGATGGATGTATCCATTCAAGAGGTTAAATATTACAGTTTCAATGTAATTATTAATGTATTTTCATTGTTTTTCTTAAATGAAAATATTTTTTTAATTCGATGTAGGTACTTGTTCAATTATAAGAAAAAGGTTAAGAACAAGGCGCATGTTGAGGCTTCGATATAGTTGGGCTGGGGTAGAACTGGCCCAACCCAACATATACTACATAAACAATGGTCGTGAATTATAATTCACGCCCATTGTTCATGTGTGAACAGTAAGACATAAATTATAACTCATGTTTACTGTTAACTATGTGAACATAGACAATGAAGAAGAAAGGAAGAGGAGAAAGCTACCTAGAGTGGTGGTGGTCTGGCCGTGGAGGATGACATGCAGTGGTGGCTAAGGTTGTGGCAGAGGCGGTGGTCGATCTTAGCCATTGGTGGAGGAAGAAGAAGAATTTGCAGAGGAGAGAGAGAGTTGGTGTAACCACCAAGTAAGGTGGTTCGATGATTGCTTGTGGTAGAGAGGATAGTGGTCAAGCTAGCAGTGATAATGGTAGTGGCTAAAAGCCATATCGAAGAGAGAAAGAAGAGAGAACTCGTTGCAAAAAAACTAGGGAGGAAGAGGCTGGTTTTTGGTGATTTTTGGACCCGATTTTGTTTCTTCTCATGCCATGAAATCCACCCCTATTTATAGGGGTTGGAAGAGGGTAATCTCATCTTCACTAGGCAAAAACAATCAACCCTTGATTAAGATGGGAAGGATCTCAATCATTGGCTCAAAGTATGCATCATGAACTGTCAAATTTGATAGTTCAAGACTGCCTAAGTTGACCTCTTTGGGCTGATGTCACGTCCTCTGCGTTACCAGTAAGCCAATAAGGACCATAACAAGGCGTAGAGGGATGTCAGGTGATCCATTCCGTGCATGTTTGACAAATTTGGTGAAGATTAGAGATATTAAATGCACCTACCAAGTATGTTGCACGTCCCCCGCGCGGCGTCTGTAGCGATTTTCTTTTATTTGCTTATTTTGGGAGTCGCCACCTAGTATTTGATTGAGGGTTACTAGGAAACCCGGATATGCTGGTCTTTGTCAGAGATTCGAGGGTAAGGGACTGGTTGTGGCTATGGAAGGTATTATCACCCCTAGTGCACCCTACATGAGGTAAGTTGCTTCATGATTTAATATCATTTAAAAAATTAACATATTAACCAAATTCTTAAGCCTTTAATATATCAGTTATTAAATCTCAAAATAGATGTAGAAACATATTCTTACATTTTCACGGGAAATATAACATGATTTTATTTATCCTTAAAATACTTAATTATATGCAATTTAAACATTAAATTACATTTTTGCCTTTCTTTTGATTTAATGATTCAATAACATACATAATAAAAGTAAAAACACACACATATCTCTTTTTTATTATTTATTTAGACACTCACATTCACATGTTACAAATCCACAAAATTTAAAATAAAACAAACAGTACATTAAACAAATCAAAAATTACAAAAATAGCCTCAAAACAATCTAGAATTACAAGGAAGGTCTTCTGCAACTGCATGAACAATGGTGATGCGTCTCCTCCACGCACCCCAACCACTAGTGGAGCGTGGGTTCCCGCGCTGCCGCAAGAAAACCCAGGCAAGCAAGGGGTCACTCATGGCTTCCTCCCTTCTTCCCTTCCTCACCGGTGTGACTTGTAAAACACCCAAAAACGCCACAGGCGGTCGATTTTAATTTTTCTTTCCTTATTTTCATATCTGCATCTCTCCCTTATCCTTTCTTAGTTTCTCTTCAAACCTGTTTTCTTTCCTTTTGTTTCCCCTTTCTTCTTTCTTTCACATAGTTGGTGGGAAGGCCAAGAGCCTGCCGGCGACTGGGCTTCTGTCACGTCTGACCGACGGCGATGGAGGAGAAAGGAGTTTTGTCTGGTCGTTGGTTTCGGTTGGAAATGGGGATGGATCTGTGGGCGCTGCCGTATGTTGGCTACTATTGGAGGCCAATCTGTGGGGCTGAAGCTGAAGTAAATCGAAAAAGGATGAAGACGCTGTTGAGGGGAAGGCTTCGGTGCTGAAGGTCAAAGACGAGAGGCAATGTGGGAAGGAGAGGTGAGCCGCCTCTCTATAAGGTTGAATTAACAGTTGTTTCGGGGCAGGTCTAGTGAGGTGGAGAGTCGTCTGGGGAGGGAAGATGGGGACGACTGTTGTGAAGAGGGAGAGCGGCGGCCTCTCTTTCCTTGGCCGGGGAAGGGAGATCAGGAAGTGTGGTGGGCGTGGCCATGAGAGGAGCTGTGAGGGGGAGAAGGGAGGCTTGTGTGCAGAGGGAACGGGCAGCCGTTCTGTCTTTTTTTTTTAGCCAAATGAGGGGGCCGCCGCTGCTGTGGGGAAGATAGGTTTAGGTTTAGGGTTTTTTTACCTTGCCCTAATTTTCTGTGCAAAATTACTCCATTGTCAATTTTTCTCCGTCCCTTTTTGTGTGTGTTGTGACCTTTATTTATAGGTATAGATAAAGTGGCTTGGTCCCCAGAACATATTTGTCCCTCAACTTTTTTATTTTTTATCAATTTTAATTTTTTTAATTTTTTTATATTTTTAAAAGCGAACAATATCAACGTCGACTCAACAAAGAAAATCAATAATTGTAAAATTAACGCGTTAAAAGTTGAACACGTTCAAAATACTTTTGAAAATTTAAATTCTTATGAGATAACGTTGAAAATGCTAAAAACAATGCAAATAAATCAAAAATGTATTTTTTAGGGGTTTTCATTGTTTTTTTTTTTGTTATTTTTGGTTTTTTCTGAAAATTTATCAAAAACATGGGTCAAAAATAAGGTAGCAGATGACGTGTCATCTGTTTTTTTTTTTTAAACGACGTCGTTTTATGCTTGAGTTAGGGATTTTGGCACAATTCAATTTAGTCCTCCACCTTTCAAGTTATTTTAATTGCACCTATAATTGACCATAAACTTTTAATTTAGTCCAATTTAGACCCTGCCAAACTTCAATGTTAATCCCGAATTTCGGCGCATTTTCTATTATAGTCCTTGGTCTCGGATTTTAGCCCCTAATTGACCATTAAAATTTTAATTTTTTTAATTTTACCTCCAGTTTTTGTCAATTAAACCCCTATAGTTTGGCTCCTTTTGCAAAATGATCCTTGGCTGTGAAAATTTTTAATTTAACCCCTAATTGACCCCAAAACTTTAATTTTCTTGTAATTTTGCCCCTGGTTTTGATCAATTAACTTGCTAAAAATTAAATTTGGTTTCTTAAAAATCCAATCTACTCAATTAAGCTCAAATTAGGCCCCCAAACTTAATTTTTCACCAATTAAGCCCTTAAAAAAATTAATTTGATCAATTTAAAGTATAATTTAGTCCTTGCACTTAATTAAATCCTTCAATTGGACCCAAATTAATTCTTAAACATAATTAAAATTCAATTTGACCAATGATTAAATAAGTAGCCTATTAAAAATTTAATCATGTCCTTGGACTTAATTTTTATGCAAATTCATCCAATAATCATTTAATTTGACCTTGAATTTGTTATTTTTTCTCCATTTTTTGGCATAATGGGGTACAATTAGGTCTTGAATTTCCTCAAAATTACAGTTGTATTCCTCGACCTGCTTTCTTCGCTTCGCCATTTTTTATTTTATTTTATTCTTATTTTTATTTTGAAAAAAAGAAAGTTAAGGGAATAATCTAGAATTGGGTTTTGACACCAGCTTTCATCACCTCTGTCATCACCAATGGCTTGAGATGAGGACCTTGCAGGCAGACTCGATATGAAGCTCTTATGACTCATATCATCCTCTTCCAACTATTAATCATGTAGGGACAAATGAATGTTAGATTCTGAAACACACCAAAAAAGAAGAAAACCTGGCAAGATGACTATATACCTTGCAAATTGGCCTGATAACATCCCTTGGTCATTTTGTCTACTTCATAGTCAATTTTGGTTGAATGTAGTAGGATATAATTTTTCTCATCGTCCGAGCTTAGATGATGCTTGTTGTTTACCTCGTGGAGAGGAGTCTTCCAATAAGGGGAACAACCCCAGATTTGCTGCAGTCCTCCCTAATGATTAACACGATCAAAGAGTTGATGTCTTATCCCGAGTGCAGGAGTGTCGAAGTAATAAATAACCCAGCAAGACCGGGGTCAAACCACAGGGAGATGAACTATATAAATTATAAATAATAATGATGATGATGATGATGATTTAAAGAGGACTTTGAGATGAAAAGACTAATGTGAAGACTAAACAATGATAAAAACAATTATCAAGGTTGAAGGATCCACTAATAGTATTATAAATAAGTAAAGTATAAACTCTTTTTATTACTCAACTGGAAACCACACACAAAGGAGGTTCCAATCGGATGATTTATCATTAACGGCTCATTATAAAGTATTAACATGATCATATTAATCATCTTATCTAAGTAACACCATACTTATAAATATCATCAGGCATTCATGTTGCTAGCTTATGTTAACAACAAATCAAGTTCCTATCATAATAACGATGTCGGCCGAAAACTATGAAGGATCAAGCATTTGATGTACCAAGTGTTATACAACACAAATCTAGATTAACCATTTAACAAGCAAGGTATTAAGAATTAGTAAGACAAAAAGATAAAACATGTTAATAACAATCTTTCTTGGATATAAACATTAAAGTCCATGTTGAGTTTATAGTATACCTATTCTAACACGACTAGTGAAACCTTTTCACCTTGACATAATTAACTTAGTTAAACATAATGAACAAGAAAAACATAAATAAACAAGATAAGAACATGATTATGATATAAGTTAACTAAGTATACGAAAGGAAATGAAAAGGCATAAACAAGAGATTAATATAGCATGAAAGAAAACTTGAACATTACAAAGAGAGAAAGCAAGAAGATGATTTCGATTTGAAAAATAAGATGATTAAATACATGGTAAATGCCTCCTTTTATAGGCTAAAATTCAGAACTATTGATTGGTTGACTAAGAAAAAGTTGGTGGCCAACCATTGATTTGGTGGCTAGTTTTTGACATTGTTGGCTGCTAGTTATTGATATTATTGGCTGATTATTGATATTGTTGACTAGCTAAAAAGTCATTGCTAACATCAGAATTAGAGCCCATTAAACCATGAAAGTTGTGGGCAATTGTCTCAGCTTTCCAACAAAAAAACCCAGAGCTCATTTGGACTTTTAGAACTCAAGATATGAGCTAAAAACCAAACAGTATCTGAACTCCAGGACAGATTCTGACTTCTTAGTTGTTGCTAAGATTTGAACTTGAAAATGGCAGAATTGAGTCTTGGAATCCTCATGAAAGTTTTAGGTATATGTCTTAGTTTTCCATACATATAAATCAAACCTAAATTCAAGGTCTACAACTCCAGTTATGATCCAATAACCGAATGGTATTCTAGTTTGAACCAAAGATCTCTTCTCTTAGCCCTTTCTTTGTCTTCTTAATTTCAATAGTTAATCACATCAATCAATTCTTTGAATTGTGAGATATACCTGCATTCAAAATAAGCATTTACCATGAATTAAAGATATATTATATTATCAAACTTGTTATTATAAAACATGTTTTAGTTAGGGAATTTAATGATACTTTAGTGCAATATGATGATATAAAGCCTTAATGAGAATGCATTTTTAAGTACTAATCAATGATCGATTGTCTTGATATATCTTATGAATAGCCACCTACCCCTCCGCTTCTTGGCAGGGTTAGGTTTCCTGGTCAGCATGTTCTTCATAATAATATTGCTTCTATTAGTGAAGGTGAAGAACCAACACATGTCATTGTCGTCATCGGTGCTGAAAACCAAATGGTAGCAACTCCTAAAGACATTTACAATGGGCTCAAGCCCAACCATTCTACAAAAGTCTTCGAAAGGGGGCATGCATGTCCACCCGTTAGGATGTAGCTGGCCTAACCTTAGCTGATAGTAGCTAAACACATCCCTCACAAATTCACAGAGAGAGAAATAATACCTCATCGTGTACATGCAAAGGGGGGTAGTGATCTCTAAGAGACTCTAAGAGTTTCCCAGGATCATTTTGTTGATATGCTCATCAGGGAGAGGCATCTAGGCAACATACTCACCATGTTGTTGGCGAGCCATGAATTCCACATTCATGATGCAAATGTTACTAGGGACATCATCCCTAGGGGTCAAAGGTAACCTCTCTCTCTCTCTTATGAGTCTCTAGCAGGGACATAGGAGGGATTTTTTTCAGGATCCCCTCTCTTGAGCACCTCTAATATGAGAAAAAGATGGATCCTTACAAGAAGATCCTCTCTTCTCTCTACCAGAAAACAATGCCAATATGGCATCCCCTCAAACCTTGGTGCTTAATATGAGGGACCCATTTCCACTATTGCTCTTCTCAGGTTTTGGTTGAAACCTGATCTTTTTGTCAAAAGCTGGAGCACTTCTCTTTCTTGCATTAGTTTTGGTGTTTTTAGGCTCCATTAATTTTGGTTGAAAAAGAAAGATCCTTTAAAAAAATTTTGAGGATGATTTGTACAAGTTTTTCTCGGGTCAAGGAAGACATGACTTGAGGTCTTTTCTGCGAGAGTAACTTTTTTCTCTATTTTTACTGATGAGATGAAGTAAAATTATAGGCAAAGGTAAAAACGACTAGGGTTATAAATAAAAGATCCCTACATCTCTACCGTCAGATGAAACATTTTTTTTTTGTGTCATCACATATGTCGAGAAGGCTACACAAGTGCTAAATTCGAGTGCTAGTCGTTGTTTAGTTCCCCAAACCGAACCTCTTACCCGTACAAAGATATCTACCTAGACTTGAGGATCCAAATGGTGCTAAGAGGGATGCATAAAGATCTTATGGGAAAGATAAAAGGGTTCTCACCTACTACGTGCAGAGGCTTTTGAAAATCTTCACGTATAATATCCAAAGATTTGGGGGGTTACTGAAGGATCGTTATTTATTATGTTTTTTTGTTTGTTTGAAACTGCTCTCCAAAGGGCTGACCATGAAAGGGTTATGACCCATTGTCCCTGGGCGTAGTCAAGCACTAAGCCTAGATGCCTGTAAGTCTAGCGAGTTTCCAAACCCATCGTCCCTGGGTTCAGTCAAGCGCCGAGCCTAGATGCTCTTTAATGGAACATAGGTATTATATATTGATAGGATTGTCGATCATAGATATTTTATCTTGATTGGAACGTAAATTATAGATATTTTATCCTAATGGAGTAGATAAATTTTATCTCGATAGGACTGTGGATCAAAAATATTTTATCGTTACGGGACAAAGATATTTTCTCTACAAGGAAGAAAAGCATATAGGGGGCTATAAAAGGAAGAAAAAGAAATGACCGTGCTAGGTTTAATTTTTTTCCCTTTGCTCTTACAATGACTATTATATCTTTAAAAAATAACCTTTTTTAAAGGGATAATTGATCTTTCCCTGTATGGATTTTAATTTAATCATCAGAGTCTCTAAATAGATAAAATGGGGTTTTTTTGCTAGTAATGACGAAGATCTACCTGTGCTTTTATCATAGAAGGGTGGGTTAAATTGCTCTAAAACTAAAAACTTGACATGATCAAAAGATTGATGTCTTATCCCAAGTGCAGGAGTGTCGAAGTAATAAATAACCGGGCAAGACCGGGGTCGAACCACAGGGAGGTGAACTATATAGAATTATAAATAAATAAAAGATTTGAAGAGAGCTTTGAGATGTGATAATGATGTAAGGATTTAAACAAAGATAAAAAAAATTGTCATGGTTAGAGGATGAATTGTTAAGGTTAGAGGATCCATTAATGGTATTTCAAATAAGTATATTATAAACTCTTTGTATTACTTGACTGGAAACCACACACAAAGGAGGTTCCACTGGATTATAAATTGTTAACATGATTACATTAATTATCTTATTCGAGTAATGTCAATACTTGTAAATATTATCAGGTATTCATGGTGATAACTTATGTTAACAACAAATCAAGTTCCTTTCATAGCACAGTGCCGGTTATACCATACAGTTGGGCTATGAAAGTGCCAAGTATTTGTTGTACCAAGGGTTGTTCAACACAAATCTAGATTAACCATTTAACAAGTAAGGTATTAAGAGTGAGTAAGATAATAAATATAAAACATGTTAGTATCAAACATTAAATTCAATGTTGAGTTTATACTATACTTATTCTTACACTATTAATGTAACCTTTTCACCTTGACATAATAAACTTAGCTGAACATTATGAATAAGAGAAACATAGATAAATAATAGGAGAACATGATTTTATAAGTATAATAAAGGAAATGAAATGCATAAACAAGAGATTAATGAAAGCAAAACTTAAGCATTACAAAAATATAGAGAGAGAGCAAGAACATGATCTTGATCTGAAAACCAATATGTCTAAATGCATGGCAAATGCCTCCTTTTATAGGCCAAAATTCAAAACTATTGATTTGATGACTAATTGTTGAGTGGGTGGTCACCTCTTGACTTGGTAACCATCATTGTCTTGTCTGCGAGAAAACATCATTGCTAACATCAGAATTTGAACAGATATTCTTCATGAAAGTTCTGGGGAATTGTCTCAACTTTCCAACAAAACAAGAATACGGTCATTTGAACTTCTAGAACTTGAGTTATGGGATGAATACTAAGCGATTATCAGGTGGGGACGCGATTCGACTTCTCTGTTGTTGCTACAATTTGAACTTGAAAACGAGTCCTTTTTGAATCTTGGACTCTTCATGAAACTTTTAGGCCTATGTCTTAGATTTCTATCCATATAAACCAGACTTAAATCCAAGTTCTACATCTCCAGTTATGATCCAATAACTGAATGGTATTCCAATTTGAATTCAACCAGCATCTCTTTTTTAAGTTTAGCCCTCATTTGTCTTCTCAATTCAATTGGTTAAACTCATCAATCAATCCTTTGATTTATGTGATAGGCATGCATTTAAAATGAACATTTACCATAAATTAAAGCTATCTTATATTATCAGACTTGTTATTATAAAACATAATTTTAGTTAAGGAGTTATTGATACTTCAAGTGTAAAATGATGATATAAAACCTTGATAAAAATGCACTTTAAAAGTACTAATCGGGGCGAAAGCGATGACTAGTACTCAATGTAGCACTTATATAGCCTTCTCGATGACTAGCACTCAATGTAGCACTTATGTAGCCTTCTTGAGATATGTGATGACACAAAAAAAATGTTTCATCCAACAGTAAGGGTGTGGCGCAAAAACAAAACTTTTATTTATAACCTTAGTTGTTTTTACTTTTGCCTTTACTTTTACTTCGTCTCATCAGTAAAAAAAAAAGAGAAAAAAAACTACTCTCGTGGAAAAGACCTCAAGTTATGTCTTCCTTAACTCAGACAAACTTGTATGAATCATCCTAAAAAAATTAAATGATCTTTCATTTTCAACCAGAATTAATGGAGCCTAGAAACACCAAACCTATTTCTAGAAAAAGAAGTGCTCTAGCTCTTGATAGAGTTTAGGTTTCAGCCAGAACATGAAAAGAGCAATAATGGAAATGGGTCCCTCATATTAGGCCCAGTTGAGAATAATTAGGAGGCTTGACCTTTGGTTTAGCCAATCCTTTTCTATTTATATGTGTAGGGCAATATACAATAGTTAAGATAGAGAATACAATACTAGAGTAGTGCCTATAATATTTTCTATATAGTATACATTCTATAATATGCCTCCTCAAGCTGAGGGTGAAGGATCGACCTGAAGCTTGAAACAAAAGGCAATAAATGAAGCAGTAGGAAGTGGCTTAGTAAAGACATTTGCAAGTTGATCCTGAGAGGAAATAAAATGAATTTGAATCTCCTTCTTGCAACTCTTGTCTCGGACAAAATGATAATCAACGTCAACATGTTTTGTGCGAGCATGAAAAACAAGATTCACAAATAAATAAATGGCACCAGATTATCACACTGAATGTTAGAAGCGGAAACAGATAGAATTTAAAGATCTGTTGATAAATATCGAAGCGGATAACCTCGGCGGTGCCATTTGCTAAGGCTTTTTGTACTCAGCCGGTATGAGAGGAACGAGCAATTGTACGTTGCTTACCTAATTTCCATGAAATCGGCTTCTGACCAAAAAACACAAGATAATCACCCGTAGATTTTCTATCATCAATACTACCTGCCCAATTTGCATCTGTAAAGCTAAGTAATGCAAAGGAAGAACTACGAGTAATATGTAGGTCTTGTGTTGTCGTACCTTTAAGATAACGCAAAATGCATTTAATGGCAACCCAAAGAGAATATGTAGGAGGATGCATAAACTGACAGACTCTATTAACAATAAAGTAAATATCTAGTCTCGAAAAAGTGAGATATTTAAGAGCACGCATAATTTGACGAAAACATGTAGCATCAGAAAATAAAGGATCTGGTAATATGATAACTTTGGATGTAGAGATAGGAGTATCAACAGGTTTGTAAGATATCATACGAGCCCGAGTGAGGATGTCAAGTGTATATTTATGTTATCGTAGCATAAGACCTATACCAATAGACTGAACCTCAATACCCAAAAATAATGAACAGTACCTAAGTTAAGAAGCTTAAATTCTGAGCTCATCAACTGTATGAGGCGTTTAAGCAGAAGATAGTTGCTACCCGTAAGCAAAATATCATCAGCATAGACTAGAAGATAAAAAAATATTAATACCAACAAAGAAGATAAATAATGAGGTATGCACCTTAGAGGCGCGAAAACCAATTGATTGCAAAAAATCATTCAGACGAGTGTACCAAGCCCAGGAACTGTTTTAAACCATATAGAGACTTATGCAATCTACACATATGAGAGGGGAGAGTAGAATCAACAAAACCTGAAAGTTGTTTCATGTAGACCTCTTCGTCAATAATGTTATTGAGAAAATCATTATGGATATCAAGCTGATGAATTTGCCAATCATACAAAACCGAAATGGAGAAGACTAATCTGACGGTCGCCTACTTGATAACAAGACTAGAGGTTTCAAAGTAATCAATACCTTTTTACTAAGTGAAACCTCTAGCAACTAGGCGCACCTTATACCTCTCAATGCTGCTATCAACTCTGTGTTTAATCCTGTACACCACCGACTACCAATAATATTCATCAAAGAGTGAAACAACACCAAGGTTCGAGTTTTATTAGTGCGTAAGGCCTGAATTTCCTCGCATATAGCATTATGCCACGCTTCATACCTGTTAGGATCATTAAAAACAATCGGTTCATGAGTAGAAGGAGATACTACCTGATTAATTGAAGCAATAGAGGCGGTAGTTGTTGTTGTGGACAGTGTTATCTTTGGTTGCCTAGGATGGAGCACTATGTGATGTTGACAAGCAGCTGGTCATGGAGGAGACAAGCTTGTACTTGGAAGTTGCTAGAGAGGATATGAGGAGAGATCTACACAGAGTTGTAGGCCGGCTGAAGAGTCTGTGGAGGGACTGGTCTGCATAAGGACATCAATGAACCTATTTATAAAACTGGTCTATTTTGCAGTGGCAGACTTGGAAGCATGAACATCTATTGATTGAGAACATGTTTCTATATAATGATCATTGTAAAAACAAGCAGATGATGATAGTATGGCAAGGTTGGGCGGCGAGGAAGTGATTGTAGAATCTGTGGGCAAGTGGGGGTTGTTGGGGGTGCGGCGGATGGTAGGACAAGGGTGTTGGTTTGGCAAGGTTGTGAAGTAGTAGGCTGAAAAGTTGGGGAGAATTCAAGGGTGGGAGGTATGTAGGTTGTGTAGAGGGTACTGGTGTATGTGTTATCTGTTTAAAATTCACAAAAGAAAAGACATTTTCATGAAAACGAACATAACGGGAGACATAAATACGTTGAGATGCTACATCAAGGCGGTGATAACCAAGATGAGATGAGCTATACCCTAAGCACACTCTTGGAGAGGAAAAAATCCAATTTGTGAGCATGATAAGGGGCCTTAAAAGGGAAAACAAAGACACCTAAAAGTTCGTAGAAAATTAAAATCAAGAGTCTACGTGAAACAAACACTCAAGCGAAGATTTATTTTTGGAGAACAAGAGTAGGCATGTGATTAATAAGATATACCGATAATTTAAAAGAATAGTTCCAAAATTATAATGGTGCACTTATGTCGCACCCCGCGAGCGGGCTGGCGTCCATGGCGATCCTCGATTGATTTCGGGGTCTTTTATTTTTTTACGTAAAAGGGAGTCGCCACATAGTATTATGGTCACTAGGACACCTAACTGGTCTTTCAAAGATTCTAAAGCAAGGGATTGGTCGCGTAAAGGGAAGGTATTATCACTCCTAGTACGCCCTACCTAAGGTAAGCTGCTTGGTGTTTGGTTTGTCTTATAATTGCTATGGTGTTGGTGTTTTTTAATCCCATCAGTTTTTTCTAGATTTGATTCTAAATAAATTTATTAAGATAGAAATCCAAGGAAATTCCATGTGCTTTAAAAGCTCATTTTTCCCTTGGTATTTCAAGAGTTAGCGACTTGTAAATCGCAAAGAGGAGGGACACAAATTTAGAAATCTAGGGCGCTTTAAAAACCTATTTTTGCCTTAGTGTTTCATACTCTCATGGCTCGTAAATCGTGGAGTAAAAAAATTGAAATGTCCTCAATTATAATCGAGGCTTCTTTCAATGTTGTGTAATGACTTATCATTCCTAGAAAATTATTTTGGATATTTACCACTTAGGGTTTCTTTATCTAAATATTAACAATGAATAACAACAAATTATTCCCAATAATATTTTGGATATTCGTCTGTTAGGGATTTCTTTATCCAAATATTAGCGGTGAATAATAGATGAATTCCCCCAAAATAAGATTTTTTTATATTTTTGGAATATTGGCCAATACCCTTTGGAGTTTTACAAACATGTTGTAAAATCCAAAAATGCAAGAAAATAATATTTATTGTGTTTAAGAAATCCATGCGAAAACACATTTTCAAAACTTCAAATATTTGTTTTTTATATAAAAAAGAGCGTTCAAAACATGTTAGGGTGTTGGCCGTATGCAACACACAAGAAAACATTTTTTTTGTTTTTCAGACGTGTGTGTTTTTGCAACATTTCATGGAAAACCGGGTATTTTAATACCAGATTTGTATTTCCATAATATAAAAAATACAAACCATAAACTAAATACATGAGAAAACCAACGATATTACTCATTCTTTTGGACTGGGTTCAACTCGACCCATGTGGGGTTGAACCAGTGAGGACTTACGGTCATTTGCCCAAACCGAGGACAATTTGGGCAAACAATGCCTCATTAATTATTTTTCAAGTGAATTATAATTCACTTGACGATAAGCAAAAAGCATGCCACGGTAACCATTAATATGCAAAGTGAAAAGAATGCATAGAAACTCACTTGTACGAGACGGCGGCGAAGCGATGGCGCTAAGACGGCCAGTGCTAGCTGCTCATGAAGGAAGATCCGGCCTGCTGCTCACAGCAGAAACAGAATTGTTGTCATGCAGGAGAGTTTCTGATGTGGCTTTAATAGAGGCTGGGAAAAAAAAACATCCTGCTGTCATGTTACTGCTGCTATTTGCCGCTTTGGGAGGAAGGATCCCTGCTAATGTGCTGCTCTTGCTTATTGCTGCTCACAGTGTTGTCGTCTTGTTCACAGGTGGAGGAAAGTCTTCTACTGGCATGGCAAAAGATCGGCGCCCTTGGATTCTCGGTTTTCTACTCCTTTTGTACTGTCTTTTGGCCTCCTCTCTTATTTCTCCATCTTCTTCGTAATGAGCTGCTATTAGCAGCGGAGAGGAAAGGAGAGTGAAGGGCTAGCGCAGCCCGTTCTCTGGTCAGGAGAAGACGAGGTTGTTCTGTGGAGAAGACGAGGTTGTTCTATATATTTGGCCAGGGGTTTCTCTGGTGTTCTTCTTTAGCAGAGGGGCGGCAGTCAGGGTCTTCTGGTTTACTTCAAAAGGAAAGGGAAATGAGGGGAGTGGAGATGGGAAGGGAGGTCTTGGCCGAAAGAGGGAGATTCTGATGAGGGCAAGACACGGGGCTGTGAGTAGGGAAACGTGGGAAAATGGTTGGCTATGGGTAAAAGGAGAAAGGGGCTGTGGCTTTAATGGGGTTCTCTGGTTTTGCAAGGGAGACTAGTTCGGGAGGAGATGGTGGTCATGGTTTAGGGAAGATGGTGTGAGTGCACATAGGTTGCTGGTTTGAGTAACAACCAGGGCTGCTGAGGGAGGCTGGGATGGTTGGAGATGACGGGTTCGGGGGAAAATGGTTGGCTATGGGTAAGAGGAGAAAGGGGCTATGGCTTTAATGGGGTTCTTTTGCAAGGGGAAGAATGGAGATGGGGAACTGCTGCGTTTTGGAGGAGAGATGGCGATGGTGGAACGGCCGAGAGGGGAATGGGGGTTCTGGTGAAAGGAAGAGGGGACAGTGTATGGCCAGAGAGAGATCCTTAGTTTCTTCAAATGGAGTGGCTGCTTCGTTGTTTTTATTTTTTAAAAGAAGAGCAGGAGCTACGGCTTCTTTGCTAAAGAAATAGGGTTAGGGTTTTCTTTGCTAAAGATGAGCAGGGTTTTTTTCTGTGTTTCCTCTCATTTTTGTTTATCTCTCTGCCCCCTTGTAAATTTTTCTCCCCCCCTTGGCATATAGCTGAAGGTTCACTTATATAAAAAAATCTTTACACGTGTTATTT
Organism: Populus deltoides; assembly: GCA_015852605.2. Classification (NCBI taxonomy): domain Eukaryota; kingdom Viridiplantae; phylum Streptophyta; class Magnoliopsida; order Malpighiales; family Salicaceae; genus Populus; species Populus deltoides. Next base: position 16,335,668 of record CM027582.2, read on the forward strand.
AAGGAAATATTGCAATAATTATTACAGAGATTGTTTCTATAACCAGCATCAACAAATCCTATATATATGGTATCTTATATTGCAGTGATTATTTTCCATAACTAGTACGAATCAAATCATATATATATATATGGTATTTTATATTGCAGTAATTATATATGATTCAATAATTATCTCCTTGACACATTGCTTCCTCAATATTAGCCCTGATGTTCTATGTTATTGCCACATATAAATCCCTTTTTAAAAAAAAATTATAAAAACATGGGTCAAAAATTGGGTAGCAACACACTACATTGACCTTCAATAGTGAGGTCAATTTCGACAATATGCCGATGACGACACTCAACGGTGCCATTTTGTTCATGAGTATGAGGACAGATTAACCGATGATGAATACCAATGGTCGAAATAATTGATTTAACTTACGATATTCACCACCCAATCGGTTTGAATAGATTTAATCTTATGTGAGCCGACACTCAACAAGTGTTTGGAAATGATGAAAGATGGAAAACACATCAAATTTGGCAATAAGAGGTATACGATAAATGTTTGGTATGTGCATAGATAAATGTAACAAAGTAATGGAAGCCATCAAAAGAAAAAAAAGAGGCGGGAACCCCAAACATCACTAAATATTAAATCATGTGGGGTAGTAGTTTTGTAACCGTGAGGTCATAGCGACAAAGCCGACGACTTGTCTAATGGATAAGCTTGACACTAAGCAAGAGAACATCTAGAAGTACATACTATTTTATTGTTAGAAACTAACAAATTTAAAATCACGAGGGTTGGATGACCCAAATAACGATGTCATAGATTGGCCAGTCGTGGAAAGGCAAATAGACCAAAAAGCTTAAGGAATTGGCATGGCGAGAAGACTCGAATAGGACATAGAGACCATCATTACTCGTAGGAAAGGAGAACTTCCTTGGTGATGAGATCCTTGACATAAAACACAGAAGCATAAAATTCAAAATAAACATGATTATCACGATAGAATTGTTGAACAAATGACAATGGTTTGATAATATGAGGCACATGAAGAACATTAGATAATGTAAAAATGCGTTTTGAGGAATGTAACATGGTATGTCCAATATATGATATGTCCAGGCTCATACCATCACCAACATGCAAATGATCATTACCAAGATAAGTTGCAAAATGGTCAGAGTTGCAAGATCATGTGTGAGCGTGTTGATTCCTGACCGGTGTCGGGGAACCAAGTCACAGCAGAAACATTCCCAACAGCAAGGTAAGCAGAGGGCTGTTAGGTACTACCGCGAAACTAGGAACAATGAGGAGCTGTGTGATTGAAATTGAAGCCACGGTTTCGTGGACATTCCGTTATCGGACCACTATCAGAGCCCCTATGTTACGCTCTTACCTTACTAGTTGTTTGGCCTCCAGTCAGTAGCAGGTTGGAACCTGTTCTGTTGATTGTAGTGGTTGTTATTGGGACGTCAGATGCCACGAGAACACACCCTGTTACGACTGAAATTTAAGCTGTGATGAGACAGAGCAAGATGAGCAGAGGGTTGTGATGTTGGCGGCGATGGTGAGCGCTGGCAGCAAAGATGAAAAGGCGGAAGGGGATTTGCATCCATGAAATGAAGGGAGTTCTTATGCAGAAATTCATGGGTAAAAAGGTGGTTGTGAAAGTCAGCATACGACAACGGTTCTGCTTTGGTTATAAGACTCGTTACCAAGTCTTTAAACTCACCACGAAGGCCACGAAACACATATAGATAAAAATCTTCAAGAGACATGTTCAATAACAACAACCAATTCGTTAAATAACGATTTGCCTTGCTACATGTATATATTAATCGATGAGTCACCTTGCCGAAGATCTTGAAAGGAATCATGGAGTTGCATGATCGCGAGAATTATATAGAGATGTAGGAGCTTTCTCAAAAGTGCGCCAACACATTGCGGTATGGCAATCTACCATAAGATGCAACACGTCTGGGAGAGAGAGGAGAATAATACACTCAAAATAAATTGATCCTATTGTTTCCAACCAAAAAAAAAAAAGGCTGATTGTAGAGGAAGAACCGTGACAGAAGTCGAAACATAAGATGAAGGACACGGCGATGGCTCAGCGAAGTGAAAAACACCTTGACCAAGAAGATAGGGCTTCATTTGCATTCGTCAAAAGAGATCATTTGTGTTAGTAAGTTTTAATGAAACAACTTAGTGGGTGTTAGATAGAGCAATGATAGCTAAAGTTTGTGTTCCCATAATATATAGAGAAACGATAAAACATGTGAGGGGAATCATTGGCGTGTTCTACAAGTGAAGGTTGTTCTTTGATGTGGAAGAACACCATAGATAGCGACTTATAAATGGCTAGGCGACTAGGGTCTGCACCACCGATGGTGAGGGGAGAAGTCGCGGCGATGCTGATGGACTCCATTTAGGAGAGGGAGAGGAGGTCGGTCCGAGGTGGAGAGGAAGAGAAAATTTCGATGGCAAAAGTTTTGATACCAAGTTGAGAACAATTAGAAGGCTTGACCTTTGGTTTAGTCAATCCTTTTTCTATTTATATGTGTAGGGCAATATACAATAGTTAAGGTAGAGAATACAATACTAGAGTAGTGCCTATAATATTTCCTATATAGTATACATTCTATAATAGGCCCTAAGGTTCGGGGGATGCCATATTGGCATTGTTTTTACAGTGGAGAGAAGAGAAGATCCTCTTGTAGGGATCCATTTGCTTCTCCTACTAGAGGGGGTCCAGTAAAAAGTCCCTCCTTGTCCTTACCAGGAGACCTACAAGAGATAGAAGGGGGAGAGAGAGAGAGAGAGAGAGGTTACCTCATACCCCTAATAATGATGTCCCCAGCAACATTTGCCATAGAGAAGTGGAATTCATGAGCCTTGCCTACACTTTGGTGAGTACGTTGCCCAGTTGCCTCTCTTTGTTGAGCATATCGACAAAATGACCCTAGGAACCTCCAGGAGTTTCTTGAGATCACTACCCCATTACATGCATATGATAGGGTATTAATTCCCTCTCTAGAGATTTGTGACAGATGTGTTTAGCTACAATTAGCAAAGCTTGGCCAACTACATCCCAACAGGTGGTCACTCAAGCTTTTTTTTAAAGACTTTTTGTAAAATGGTTGGGCTTGAGCCCACTATAAAAGCCTTTTGAAGAAAAAAGATACTGTGAAGGATAAATTACAGAGTATCAAGGTGGTCTATTCCAAATTGAATGTAAATACAAGCTAGCTGATGATAGTAATCTATAAAGAATATATATAGAGGTATTTTTGGATCAACATGGTTAAAAAGTGAAAGGTGATGGGATCGAGGATACTTTTCCCTTTTTTTCTTTGGGAAATATATGAGAAAATAAATTATTACTTGAACTTCGAAAATGTCACACTCGAACTCAAAATTAAATACTGGTTCTTACAAAGATATATATTAACTAGATTTTTGTATTGAACACTAGATTTGACAAAGCGATAAAATTATTGATAGAGCTCCCATTTGGTCCAATGGCTTTTCTTTACGAGTTGTTTAAGTGCTCTTATATTCTCCCTCATTTTCTGCCCCCCCTCTTGTGAAAGAATTTTATTCAAGCTATTTAACACCTCATGCTTTGTAAAGACTCCATCCTCAACTTTGAGACCAATCTCCCACACATCCTCTATCATGCGTCCATTGAGCCTTTGATCGCCAAAAAAGGGCCTACAAATCATAGGCACTCCACCAGCTATACTCTCTAGCAATGAATTCCATCCACAATGAGTTACAAACACCCCAACTGCTCTATGTGCCAAAACTTCCAATTGGGGACTCCATGGTACCACAAGTCCCTGTGAGGTGGTTCTGTCCAAGAATCCATGGGGCAAATGTACCTTTGAGTCGTCCTTAAGTGACCAAATAAACGGCGTCTCACTTGTTTCAAGGGCCTCAGCTAGTGCCACAAGTTCATGTGGTGGTGGTGTTGTGACGGAGCCAAAGCTAACATATGCTACCGAAGCAAGTTTTTGCTTGTCAAGCCATGTCATGCAACCATATGTGTCTTCCATGGGTGGTGGTGATAAAATCAAATGGGAGGGTCCAATGTTGAGAAATATTTTGAATCTAGACTTCAAGTCCTTTGTTGTGCCAGGATCTAGCTCTTCAAAGGAGTTAATGAAGACTGCAGCTGCTTGCGGTAACGCTTTTCCCATTTTATGTAGCATGTTTGAAAAGAATGATTCTGTGTTTCCAAAGAGTACACCTTCTGGCAAATCACAGATTCGAATCTTGGACATTCCTTGAATTAAACTTATTGTTTCATCTTCACGCCCTACCATACCTATATTTACACAAAGACATTGTTAATCTCTCCCAAGAAATTGAGATCAATATTAATTATCCATTTGCTTTTGTACTTATTTCCAATGTTCTTAATTTGGCTACTATTAAGGTGACAAATTATCACTATTTTAAATCTAGAGACCCGAGTGATTTGGGATATAGACCATGCCAAGTTTCGATAAAAAATAAAAAAGAGAATTGTCCCGATAAAAATATCGGGTTATTGATATATGAACAAGCAGGCGATGAACAAATCTATTTATTTTGATATTTCTAATATTATATTAAAAAGTTGTTTTAATTAAAAAAAATTAAGGTGAGATCATGAAATATAACTTTATATTAATCTAACAAATTTTGGCAAGAAAATTAATTAAATTATAATTACTATGTGACCGTGTACCTCCATCTCCAAAAGTCTCCCTAATGAGATCAGTGTAAACATGAGCAGAAAGTGAGTTAGGTCCTGCAGTCCAAAAGGGCAGCCAACCCACCCCAATCTCCTCCGCCATCTCACAAGCGAACCAAAAGAAGGCATCACTCACCAGACAACTCACCTTTCTCCCCCGTCTCCGACACGGCTACCTCCATGGCCTTCTTGAGGCTCTCACGAGCTGACTTCATGAACAGCTCAATGTGCTCTTGGGGATTCCCAGAAAACACGTAGCCCTCGGGGGCACCATCCCACACTTCGTATGCTTTGATGTTGGGCTGCATAATATCCATCTTTTTCTTGTAAATGGAGAAGATGGAACTGGTGGATTGTTGGGTGCTGAAGAAGGAGAAGTGTGTGTTTGGAGAGGCAGTGGCTAGGCGGTGGATGATGGCGAGTAATGGAGCGGCATGGGTTCCGAAAGGGAAGGCGAAGACTGCTACATGATCGGACATTGTCAGGTGTAATTGAGAGACACGGAGAGAGATGGCGTTTAGTAGTTCACTCCTGTGGTTGGTTAAGTTGGTTGGAGGTCTAAATGCGCGTCTAATCATGTACAATGGACGCAGATATAAAGAAGGGAGGAGGTTGTCTAAAAGGTAATTACATTTATGTGTACAGAAAGGCAGCAGCAGGAGAGGCTTTTGCATCCACCCATGTTTCTGATGATGTCGCCATCCCCATTGCAGATTGGTACGTGGTCGGTTGTTAGAAATGGCAGCTAACGTGGAAGCATGTGTGCTTTACATTTATAATTTTGTTTTAATTATAAACTTAAATGTAATTTATTTATTATTTTTTTTAATTTATTTTTTTAAACTGTAAGCGATCATGAACTCTTGGTGTGAGGCCACAGTTGGTAAGGATTAAAGAGTACATGGCCAAATTTCATATTCTTAATTTATTACTCATATTTAAGTGAAAAGGGATGCAATTTAATTTAGTAAAAAACTAAAAATATTAATTCAGTTTAATTATAGATTAAGTGTATTTGGTAATTTTCTTGATTCTATGAAAGCAATAAATTAAAGTCAACTTTCAGAGAATCTTTTAGATATTTGTGTTGATACATATAGGTTTAATAATCAGATTTATGACTCATTAATGTAATTATACACTGTATTAAAAGGAAACTTACAGTACAAATGACAAATCCATCTTGTTTTTCTAATTTCTTCACTCTGATGGTCTCTGTAGCAATGGTAAATATGTGATTTTATGTCATTTTTTATATAAAAAATTCTTTTCTTTACTCTTAATCTACTTATCACTATTTTTTTTTTTGTTTGTATCTGTATTCATTAATTGTTTTGTAATTTTATTTTATTTTTTGCAATTGCTTTTTTTCTTCTTCTTTTTTGCAAACATTTTTAAAAATTTTATTTTTTCTTTGCACTTGTTCTATTTATCACCATCTTCTTTTCTTATCTTTCATTCACTTATTTTTTAAGAGAAAAAAAAACCTAGGATGAAACTTGAAAAAAAAAACATTTGAAAAATGATGTCAAACAAAATAAATAGCAATTAAAAGAATAAGGATCAAATTTAAAAAATTAAAAAATTATAAGGGGTGAAATTAAAAAAAATTGTAATTTGATAGATTATTAATATATTTAAAAATGAGAGGAGTGAAATCAAAAAACATTTATAATTTGAAAGATTATTTATAGATTAAAAATTATAGGGGAGTAAAATTTAAAAACATTTATAATTTTATAACTTATTCAAAAAATAAATAGTGATCAAAAACATAATAACCAAATGTGAAGGAAAAAACAATTGCAGGTGACCAAAAAACTCTTACGAGAGAATTGTGTTGTTTTTGTTTTTAAGGGTGTCAGAGTAATTGCATTATTTCAAAAAAAATAAAAGGATAAAAACCCTATTAGGTCGAAAGCTTTAGAATTATTTATTTGAAAGCTAATTTTGTAATTGTATTGTGTATTAAAATAGAAAATAAAAAATATAACCTCGTACAATACAAAATGTTAAAGACATTTGTGTTATGATAAAAAGAGAATATAACTCCTAAAGATTAATTCATTGCTTTTTTTTTTCCAATGAAAAGTTAATAATTATACTATTACAATAAATAGAAAAATATGCCTTGAGCTATAATAATTTCATTAGTTTTTTTCTAATTGGTCAAGGAGCATACTTGATTTAAGATTCAATTCATTGAATCGTGAGGTAAAGTTGCAAGTCACTAGGTCAACGAGTGTAACATTAACGATAAGAGTAGCGTTTAAAATTAAAAAATAAATTGAAAATGGGCCATGTGGGTTTTGAACCTTGCAACATATACATTATGTGTGTTGGGCCTAAACACTAAACAACCAAGGCAAGGTAATGGGCCTGAAAACAAATGTGGAAATGGATAAGCAAGGCTCCATCCAATTAGACCAAGTTTTATAGGAACAAAAAACGAAAAAACAATTTCCGACCTGCCGGATTCGAACCAGCGACCTAAGGATGGCTATCAGGATTTCACCTACTACAGTCCTCCGCTCTACCAACTGAGCTAAGGTCGGTTTCTATTCACTACGCAAGGCTAGAATAATTTAATAAGTAATAGTTATGAGAATGCCCACATCTTTTTATAGTCACATCTTGAGTTTGAACTTGCATGTATTCATCCAATCTATGTCTTTTTATTTATTTATTTATTTATTCACTTTTGTATTGGTAGATGGGGGGATTTAACCAGGTTCATAGATAAATAATGTATTTATACTAACTCTTGTCAAATGAATTCCATAATTTTAAAATATATTCAAAACAAAAGAATTCAAATCAATTCTAGTATAGAATTGACTCCAAACAAGTTGTAAGAATAAAATTTAAAAATACATATTAATCATTATATTTATAAAATGCAGTATTGGATCTCACATTAAAATTATGATTGGATGGCTCGCAATCTTTTTGAGAAATTTCCTTGTTTTTATAGAAAAATACACATTTTTTTCAAAAAAAAAACTAATAGAAATTAAAAACTATTTTCATTTTTTAAAAAAAATACTATAGCTAAAGGCAAAGTAGAAATGTCATTTTCATCTATGGAAATCATTATTCTCAGATTCTAAAATACTATAGTTATGATATCTTATATTTCCAATATTTCAAATAATTATGGATTTAGTTCTATATGATCTAAAATTTGTGGTTTTACTTCTTTTCCTCCCTATATGAACTCCATAATTTTAAAATATATTTCGAAGTATTTTTTTATAAACGCAACATGAATGATTATAAAAAATATTAACCAAACGCAACATGAATGATTATAAGAAAAAAATTAAGAAAAAAAAATATATATATATATATATATAGTAATAAATTCATTGTAGTAATACAAATAATCTTCTTAGATAATAAAAAATACAAATGTTTAATTTAATTTAACTTATCACATTACTAATATAGCAATTTATATAAGAACTAAATATTGTTCTTGCCTTGGCTTTACTTGGCTCTGTATTTCCCAGCTCTCAAACTCCCTGTTTATACGCAAGACTAGCCATATAATCCGTCTGCGCTTTGTCGTGGGTATTACTTTTTTTATAAGAAAAAAAAGATATGCATGCTTTATTTTATATAAAAAATTCTTACTATAAATTAAAAATATGTGTGCCAGCAATATAATTAAATAACTTGATAATTATTTATGTAAATAAAATAAATAAAAAGTTATTAACGATAACTAAAAAAAAATAAAAAATCAAGAGATAAATGTAGATTAAGTTATTTATTCCTGCAACATGGAACATTTATCCGGTTATATTTACTGAATTTGTTTGTTAAGGTTAATTTTTTATTCAAGTGTGTTTAAAATATATATAAAACAAATAACTTGGGTTATATATAGATCCATCTGAGTTTAATAAGTTAATTTTATTTTAATTTAACGATAAATAAATAGGCAACAATTGTAAATGAACAAGATTTTTATATAAAACAGGGGGAAGGTTGGAAGCTCAAAATTGAATAAAAATAGATAAAAAAAAAAGCAGCCCAAGTCTACTTGAGTTAGCATCATAGACATGCAACTTGGGTAATTAGAGGCTAGTCTACTCGAGTTAATCTGCAAAACATGTAACTCATGTCATGAGATCGGATAACACAATAGAAAAAACAATTAAAGAAAACTATAAAACTAATCTTTTAAAAAATAAAATAAAAATGAGCAAATAAAATAGATGTCAACCCGCATTAATTTTTCAAACTCGTAACTCGGGTCATTAGACCATAAACACCATAAAAAAATTTAAAAAAAAATCACGAAACTTAATCTCTAGCAAATCAAACATTTAAGGATAAAATTGAAAAAAAAATCAATTTCAAAAAAGGATTTAAAATTAAAATAATTAAAATTAAAATAATAAGGGTAAAAATTAAAATAAAAAATAAATTAGAGAGTAGCCAAATTTTTCTTATTAGAGGTTTAAATTGAAAAAAAAAACTTTAACTAAAACAAAAGGAATGAAATGAATGAGGACCAAATTGAAAAACAAATACACCATAAAATTTGATTGAATGATGAAATTGAAAACTAATAAAACTTTAACAAAAAAAAGTCAAGAAAAGAAATAAAAATCAAAAGAATAAGGACCAAATTGAAAAAAAAATATGACAAATTGTAATTGAATGACTAAATTGAAAACAAGCAAAACTTTTACTTAATGGACAAGAACAAGAATAAAAAACAAAAGAATAAGAACTAAAATTGAAATATAAAAAACAAAGAGTATCAATATGTACTTTTTAGAGAAGAAAAGAGAAAATAAAAATAAAAATAAAAAACCAAGAGAAAGAGAACGCAACATAACTTCTAACAACATGATGGAAAGGCAGATATGGCCACCAAAAAAGGCCATATGCACCAATAATGTTTTGAATTAAAAAATTAATAATTCAACATTAAAAGATTTAAATATCCTCCATTAATATGGAAATAACCAGAAAAGAAAAAATTGAATGAAAGGATGAGATTGCCTATGTACTTATGTCTTATTTGTTTATGACTTCAAGAGTAAAAATATCTTTTTATTATGTTTTTTAAATATAAAGACAAAAATATCATGGATCAAAAGCTTCTTTTTTTTTTCCGATAGAAGGATAAATTAATCATTTTATTATTCTAAAAAATTAAAAGATGCATTTACCTCTTAATAATTTTTTAATACCAATGAGTCATTAAAAATTACAATATTACCCAATACCAAGGAACCAAATTTTTTTCTTTAAATGATAAAATTATAATTCTAATGTAACAACAAATAGTCTTTGTGTCCAATTTCACCATGCCTTTTAAGAGTTTGTCTAATTTTACCATGTTTTTTAGAAAATATTTGAAAATATAATAATAATTATGGTTTAAAATATTTTTTATTTAAAAATATATCAAAATAATAAAAACAAAAATACAAATCTTATTAACGACTCTTCCAGTACTAACAACTAACTACCATCCTTTATAATGCTGCCAACAACCGCCATCAATGCTGTCATTTGTGTCTAGTTGTTTTCATTGCATTTGGTACATAGCTGAATTGTAAGGTAGGTCTGTGTAATAAATTTTCTTCGTTTTTAAAAAAGAGGATAATTTATCATAGAAATCTGGAGCTTGACTCCAAGAAAGAAACATCAATGGAAAAACGAAAAGAGTTTCTAGTAATAATTTTTTTTGAACTGATTTGATTTTGTCATGTTGTTCAGTTTATTAGAGGGTCTGTTTCCGATATTATTTTATTTGGAATTCAAAAAGAAAACTAAAAACATATTTTATAAATAAACCAATTTAAATATGTGGATGAGTGGTTTAAAATATGATTAATAGAAGAAATTTAATTTTCATGCATTAAAGTTAATCCTATCATACTTCATCGTAAAAGAAATGAAAAAAACTAGGGTGCTTCGTAGTCCAAAGAAACCCATGTTTAAGTGATTATGATACAATTTTTTGGATCAAAACTCATGAATTTTGAACAATTGCCGGTTTTGTCAAAAGTTGTCAAAAGCTAGAGAGTTGAAGTCATATTCATATATATATATAGCAATCAAGAACAAAGTTATTGCATGATGTTGCGGGAAAAAGTACCTTAAATCTAGCTAGAGCAACAACATTGGTCTAAGCCTAAGCAATGAAAAATTGTCAGTTTTTTTTTAAAATAATATAGTTTTAAAACTGTGTTAAATTTTAACTAGCAATCAAGAACTTTGGCAAGTAAGATTCAGAAAAGAATCAGGATAAATTAAGAGACTGGGAGTCTAAAAAGATTTTGCAACCAAACAAATACAAATTGATGGAGATGAAAAGTTACCAATCCCACAAAAGATTTGGGACCTTACACTTGGTGGAAGTGAGAAACCACGCATGAAAGCTCATCAAATAAAGCAAAAGAAGAAAATGAAGAAGAAGAAGAAGACAAGAGGGATAGGTGCATAAACTATAATTAAGTCGTTCCTTAAAAGCTCGAAGCCTCAGTAATGGAGGTCTCTAGCCCAATCTTACTATTAATTTGTTACAGGGCGTTTGTGATCAATGGATTGCTTTATCTTTTAGGATTTAGTCAGAACTGGTGGAGGGACCGAAAGAATGGATGAGGGTTGGATGACAAATAAAGAATTTAATTCTTTATTTCTCCTAATGCAAAATAAATATATGTTTCTATTCCTTTTATATTATATTTTTTTAATGTGTTTTGAGCTTATTTGAAATTATTTTTATGGATTTTATATGCTTAAGAGATTTTGTGAATTGCTTGCTAAGAGATAAGAATTTCTGTATTTTATATTTCGGACCTTATTTTTTGTGACAGGTTTTCTACCTAGCTATAATTTCAGAATATAAATATAAGTTGGATAAAAGTTAAAGTATAAATATGAAGCTTTTAGGAAAGTATTATGAGTAAAAATCTGAGTTCATTTAGACTTTTAATCAAACCTGCAAAATCTAGTTAAAATCCTACTTGTAGCAAGATTCTCTACTTTCATACTAAATATTCAAATGAGCATATCTTGAAGCTCATATATCAAAATCATGCGATGCAAAAACCTATAATCATTTACACATCTAAGACTAAATACTTTATGAAAAATACCAGGTCAGATAAAAAAAAAATTTAATGTGAAAATTTAAACGCAAGCTTAAGGACGAGATTAGTTTACTAATTTCACAAGAAACTAAAAGTAAGAAGATCCATCTTAAGAAGGAATCCAAAGGAATATGAAGGATTGTTTTATACACATTTAACCTCCTTGTCTTTAGCCTGCCTTGATCTTATCATGAAAGTTACCTATTAAGATACAAAAACAGGGGAAGACCAACTTTCAAAAATCATTAGCAACTAATTTCTAATTTGGGTTCAAAGGATATATATAGATATCATCTTTATTATTAAGTTATAAAAAGTAATGTTATTATTGTAATTTTTTCATATTCAAGTACTTATTTATTCTTATTTCAGAATTATATTATTGATTTATGTTCATGGTTATTGAATTGTTTTGAGATGGTATATATGTGCTTTTTAGTTTTTTTCAATCCGTAATTGTTGTTAGGAACTAGAATAAGAAGCAAAAGAGTTAACTTGATTGTTGCAACTATCATTTTAATTTCTTATGGAGGAATAAGCTAAATTAAATTGTTCAAGCTTTTAAATAGTTGCTTAGAATAAATTTTACAGACTTCGCTCCTAAAGCTACTACCAAGCGAATTAAAATTTTTTTTCAATATTAAATTTGTTTGATGGAAAGAAATTAATTAAAAAGCTTTATCCAATTAATTTACTCATAATCTCCTTGATTTCTCTTAACTTTAAGGGACATCGAATTTATTTGCTTGAATTGAAAGGATATTTATTTTATTTTGATAGTCAACAGATTTATAAGAATAGATGTCTAGACATTTAAATTGAGTTAACTATATATCAATTTATCATTTTTATTGTCAGAATTTCATTTCTTTAATTATTAAAATTCCCTCATTTTATTTATTTCAGTTTCTTGCAGGTAGATTAAACAAAATTTTTCTTGAATTCAACTTGGTTTTCACAAAAAATACTATAAATTTATTTTTTTTATGATAATAAAATTATAATTATATTTTAAAGGTTACAACTACGGGCCAATTTCTTCATTGGAATTTATTTAAGTTTCCCTTTTTTTATGGTGAAAAAAAAAATTAACTGTTTGAGTTAGGTCTGAGTGGTTGGAGGATTTCACCCCTGCCGCTTGGGTCAAGCTCAAGTGGCTACCCTTCTCTCTCCTTTCTCTCTGTCTTTACTCTCTTTTTTTTACAGAGCAAGCACTGCTTTTATTGTTAAAAATCATTTTATACCCACACTTGAGCACCAAAATCAATGGCGTGACTCCACTCTTCATGCTCCACGAGCTATCTGTATTTCCAAATAAGATATCTGCAACCCTACTCGCCACTTTTCATGCTTCACGAGTTACTTGTAACATCACATGCCGACGTACCTGCAGCATTATGCTCCACTTTACATTTGAGTATTCTTTGTGGAATAAAGTTCTAAATTAATTATGAATTATATATCTTGATAATTAGCATCGCCCTTGACAAGATGGATCTAAAACGAAAACCGTCAAGAGATTAGGATTCTCAGAAAAACTTATTCAAGTTTGACATTCTGGGAAAGGAAGAAAAAAAAACATTATACAATATACTGACGTCTTTTATCTAGAATGCGAGTACTTAATGACGTCTTAGAAGATGCAAAATCTCTTACACCTCTATCGTTGACTGTCTTTGGTAGTTTTATCAGCTTTCAAACTCCTTGAATTGGCATGAAACGGATGCACAAATTAAGGAATAATAATGAATAAAAGTAATTAAGACGCATGCAAGACGTCTGACGACAAAGAAGGTTGCTTACAGTACTGTCAAAACATACCTAACCTAAGAAAGATTCTTAGCAAATTAAACTGTAAGAACATGTGACATCAATCAAACTTTTTTTAGCTTTTGGTGAAGAATTAAATTTTGGAGATTGGAGCCCACCCTTCGCCCAAAATCCAATTAAGCTTTTGGAATTGCATTCTAGAAAGGGATCGATGGGGTAAAATTCAAAAAAAATAAAATTTTAAAATTAATTTTTTATGTTTTTGGATTGTTTTGGTGTGTTAATATTAAAAAATAATTTTTAAAAATAATAAAAATATTATTTTGATGTATTTTTGAATAAAAAACACTTTAAAAAACAACTATTATCATATTTTTAAACACCCTTTAACTAGCTTGCTAGAACGTCTAACTAGCCTGCTAGGATGAGAGGTGTTGATTGAAAGAAAATATCGACATGAGTATTTGATGGCTTCAATCCAGCTTAATTATTAAAGAAAAAATAAAACAACAGAATCTTTTTAATCAAAATCACCCAACTTAAGCAGAGAGCTTCAATCACATTGATTTAAAATATTATCCACCAAAGATATAATATGGAATTGACACCGCTACATCATTATTATAAGAGTTATGGGGCAATTTGAAGTTTTAAAAGGGTTTCAGTTTTTCCACACTGTTAACTGTTCTTATCCAACTCGAGAATTATTAATGGGATAAGAACCAATTTGTAGGAAAAAGATACGGATCAATTCTGTAAAATAAAGAACGAAAGTGGTTACCCTTTTCAATATTATATTTCAATCCATAGCTGAAGTGTTCAATCAAGATTTTACAATTGTTGCTGCTGCATGCAAATCAACCACACAAAAGCCACAAAGTTTAAGTATATCCAATCATAAGGCACTGAATTAGCCTAACAAGGCATGTAAGAAGGAACCCCAATCATAAATCATGATATCGAAAATTCAACCGTTAAATCAGACTCAAGTTTTTTTTACTAAAACCCTAGTTTTTATCTTCGCTATACATTGCGTGATATTGCCATCATGCTGAAGTGGGACTATGGTATTTATGCACGATGTATAAGTATATAATGGGCAATGCATGATACGACTTAGTTTTCCAAATATAATTTATGTGACAGACAACCAATCTGCCCATGCCATCTTTTGACAGTAGAAGAAACCCATGTGTATAAGCTAGTGATGATGTTGTTGTTGGTTGGCAGTTGGCATTACAAGGGGCCGGGGCCGGGGCCAAAACCCTTGTTATTTATAAGCATAGGCTTGGTGGTTGCGCTTTTGAGACCAGTTGATGCTATTTATCTAGATAAGATGTGAAAGGAAACTATGATTTCACACAGCAAATTACTAATCACAAAGTGGATAGCATAGAAGCTATCCATCAAGCATACAAGTCAATGGAAAGCACTTGTTCTTGACGAGTCATGATGAGTAGCAAGTGCATGCGGGCATGGCGCGAGCTACCTTCTTGGTTGTGAATGGAGTTCAGACATGTGTAAATGGGACATGAGGTATTTGAAAATGATCTTAATTACCAGTGATTCCCAATGAAAATGATCTGACTAGTCGTGAGGTTGAAAATCACTCTCGTGAGGCACGCATTGGGGAAGACCTTTATGCTCGAGAGATTGAACGTCACGTAGCTGCATTTGTCACTCAAAAATAAGAATTATGTACGTATAAAGAAAATTCATATTTCCGATATGTTTAAAAAGTAAACTACGTACATCCACAACCTCGTATTCAAGCTTGAATATCTAAATTTATGTAGATTGAGATAAACTATTAGCGTATGTGAATAGTGGGATTTGAGTTCTATTTAGTTAGCATCTCAGGATAAAAGATACAGAAAAAAATATAAAAACAAATATGTTTATAGAAAATATCCTCTTTATTTTAAATGTTTCTGTTTTTTCTGTTAAAAAAGAGTACTTGATGATATAACGCAAGCACCATTAATTCTCCTATTAGGGCCAGCTCTTAATACAATTTTTTAACAAGAGTACAAGCAATCCTAGTGATCTCTAAAGTGCTTTACTTGTAATTCTTGGTCACTGCGAATTTGAGTAGCGTGCCCTGAAGGACACGAAGGCTGCAATTTGTCAGTCATTCATATCTAGTGTTTACATGCCTTGACAAGTATGGCAAACTCACAATACATTTGGAATGGATTAAATATTCCATGTGTCTGTGGACTCATCATAACCTAAGTTAGGTTTTGGAACTGGCATTTAGCAAAAAAATCAAAAGCCTAGATTGGGGTTGAGGTTGGAACGCATCAGCGGCAACCTTAACCCCAAATGAAACCTGAGTGTGTTTAGAAATATGGTTGAAGTTTTTTTTTAAAGTATTTTTTACTTGGAAATGTATTAAATAATATATATATATATATATATATTTTAAAAAACTATTTCTGACATCAGCATATTAAAATAATTTAAAAATATCAAAAAAATATTAATTTAAAGTAAAAAAAACAAAAAAATTAATTTTTTTAAACGTTTTAAAAAATAAAAACAAAGATGTCAACTTATATGAGCTTAAGTGGCAGCACACAGAAGCATGCACAAAGTCACTAGTACAGGTATGTGATTATGGGCCATAAGTGTTTCAGATGGTTTTGGAAATTGCAACTACAGAAATCGTAATCTTGGAAGGTGAGTTATAATTGATCTATGCCTAATTAAGGAGGAGGAGGAGTAGGAAGCTGGAGTTGATGCAAGCACACAAAATTATAATTATTATAAATCGGTAATTACCGCTAAGATAACTTCGTTTTTTTTTTCAGAAAAAAAGATATTTAATGATTTTACATTTACCATGTGAAAAGGGCTTTTTGGAATATTTAATGATAATTAAAAAAATATATTAACTAATGAACCATGAATCATGTGTTATCATATCAATTAATAAAATAATTTTAATAAAAAATAAATATTTTCAACAGTATAAAGTTAAATGAATTTTTTAAGATTTCATGATGAACACGTCTGACATGAATATGATATGGAAAACACCACAATAAGGTCATACTTGATGGGAAAAAAACAATAGATTAATGATGATCGAGGGAAAGAGTTGACAATATAAAAGCACATTCACACACATGTTCGTATGTGGTTAGATCGTTTGAGGTATATTTTTTAAAAAAAAAATTTATATATATTAAAATAATAATTTTTTAAAATTTATTTTTAATATTAACATGCTAAAATTATTTAAAAATATTAAAAAAATTAACTTAAAATAAAAAAAAATTATTTTTCTTCGAAAACATGATAGTACGCCAAAACAAACACTGTTTACTGTTTTATTATTGCATTTCAACTTACCTTTCACTTAAAAATAATAAAATAATATATTTTAGGTATTTTTAAATAATTTTGATATATTAATATTAAAAATCTAAAAAATCTAAAAAACTTCCTTCAATATATTTTCAATTAAAAAGTACTATCATTGAACTTACAAAAATTTCATAATATTCAAGAGAAGATTACACAATCCAAATGAAGATCAAAGTTGATGAGCCTCTAATCCAATATCCCTCAAGGACCTCATCCATCACTCTACACAGAAGGTCCCATTAACCACCTAAACAGCAGCAAGAAAAGGAGAGCATTGACTCAACTCACACACACTCTATTTTCTGATCAAACCACATTAACACTGACTAGTTAATAGATGAGCTTGGTTATATGAGAAAGAACTAGCTAGAGTCCTCAATCCTCGGACACAATGCCATACCATCAAGCAGGAAATCCAGCAAAAAAAATGGAGGATTTTAGTGATCAATCAATCCCTATCAAATGGAGGTTCCAAAAATCAAATCTTTAAGTTATGGTTTTAGCCACCCTTAATCCCCGTGAAGTAATTGAAGTCATGGTGCTGGACCATTAGTTGCTTTAGCCATGAATCTGCCACACTTAAAAGTGAGACTAGCCTCTCTTGGTCCCGACCGCCATTGCCTGAGACCCACAACTTCCCCTGCATCTTGTAAGTGGCCAAACCAAATGGAGGGGAGAGTGATGATTTCCCCTTCCTTTCGCTTCTTTTCTGGGCTCCCAATGTCATCTTCTACATCCATATCTGTGTACGGAAAACGCGAACTAAATAAGCTAATCGACCCACTTGTACAGCTTTTTTAAACAAAGATCAGAAAGGGGCTGCAAAAGGTACCTTGAAAAGATGATGAGAGGGTGTGGTAGGTCAAGAAACATGTGGACAAGTCCTTTATGGTTCTTCCCATTGGAATGTGATAGATTGGATACCTGCAAATAGTTGACCATAAATGATTCACTATCATTAACATGAGCAGGTTGATGAATAAGAAAAGAATCATCCATTAAAGCTTATCAGGAATCTTGCCATGAAATTGAATACCAGGAAAAGCAACCAGGCACCATGTTAAATGTGGAAATCATGCCTTTGTGCAAGCTTTAATTAACTTAATTAGTTTGATTACTTGTGGTGTGAGTTCATGTAAGAGAGAGATTGAGAAACCAACCAAGCAACAGCCATCCAACTAGCTGGTGAAAGATCTACACTTCTCAGTGACATTAAACCCGGAAATTGTCGAGCAAATCCATTAATCTGTAAGCAAGAGGCCAACAAGGTGTCATTGGAATCCAAGCTTCTAAACAATGAGAAGGAATCAGTATCATTAATAGTCAAAATCAACCCAAATTTTAAAACTCATTTTGCTGATGGTATCTTTGATTCTTCTTCCAGGCAACAGTATAAAGTTAAAGAGACAACATCGATTGAACGTGCGAATATATGCTCAAGAAACACTATGATGAACTTAACAATGTAAGATATGAGTCTATCAGCTCAAGAAATTGTATAGTTTCTTGTTCAAAAGTCAAAAAGTTGCGTTTCCTCTTTACTAGATGCCTCCCATGAAAAGGATGCGGAATGATTCTCAACAAATCAATAGATTATCCTTTGCCTTGATCAGTCATAAGAATATTGGGTAAATAAATCTGAATAAAATGCTAATCGAAGTAAAGAACATTAGATTGAAAAAGGCAGCAAGCTGTAAGATCAGCACAAGAGCAAAAAAAAAAAAAAAAACACTAACCTTATCCATCAAAGGAACTCTTCCATAAGGAGCTGATCTCTCAAAGTACTCAAAATATAGTCGCCCCAATCTATCATTTATAGGCCAAGGATTGTCTTGCTCTGACCCTCCTTCCTCTGATGAGCATCCATCCGACCTACATACCTTGTCAGTCACACTCTCATTACTCCACGAATCGCTAAAGGAGTCCCTCGTTTCGCCATCACCGGACTCGGTGTCTTCCCTAAAAACACCATCAAAACCATTCCAAACAGTATCTAAGATTCATCAACTTAAAGATGAACACTCAATTATCACATAATTCATCATCCCATTCATTAAGTTACAAACTTCCAACAATAGAAGGGGACTAGTTACAGCAGTTGGTCAAAAAAAATTCAATAAATAATGAACTAATGCATCTGGGATTTTGAAACATTTCAATGATCTGATAACATACGTTTCATTCTTTTCGAAAGGAACATAAAACCAAGAAAATAAAGAGATACCTGAAACTGTTGACTGAAGAATTGCTTGTGAAAATTTGGATTGCAGAAAGATAAGGCACATAGTACTGAACCAAAGTTTCATCATTGTTCAAAACAATAGGAATTCCAGCCCCATAAGCACTCCATTCATCATAAAAATTCCATAGATCACCCAATGTAAAATACTCCACTGTGTCTCTCTCCCATGGGTGCCATAATCTGTTTAGATTTCTAGTCTCACTCTAAAACACAAAATAAACACAAACAAAACGATTAGTCAACAACCAAACACAGCTCAATTTGAGAGGGGGGGAGGAACTCATCGAAGGCAAAAAAACAAACCTTCGCGAGGAATTGAGATTCGACTCGTGGGGTTGTGCAATGAAGGAAGCAATCAAGGTTTGATTGCATTGACCCTTTTTCAAGAAACATGATTTTAAAGAGAGGAAGTTTCAGAGTCAAAGCGTTTTCCTCTTGTCCCTGTGAGCAAAAACAGAGGAGAGGTAATAGAGAGAAAGGAAGAAAGAGAAGAGAGAGTGAGAGATTGTAGGGATATGATTTCCCTATTCAAAGAAAGATGCAGAAATGCTAGGGAATTCTATTTTTGACGTTTGGGCATCTAAATATAAGGCAAAAAAAAAAACAATATTACTTCCTTTTTCTTTTTTCTTTATCTTTATCACACAGAAACTAAAAATAAATAAAAACTCTTTGCTGGCAACAAAAGCAAGAAATGGCAATGTTATAAAAAAAAGATCAAGTCTTTTCCGTTTCACCGGAGTCTGAAAATTCAGGTAAGAGTTTTATGCTTCAAGTTGGACGCTAAAACCTTCTCTCTCGAGTGGTAATTACTTCTTTGTTTTATATTGTCCTGTTTTTTCCTTGAAGTAAACTCAACCCTCACACTAGAAAACAGAGACACTCTGCTTTGATCAATATTAAAGAAACTAAATTACTTGTTTTGATAGGCAAACAGAAAAACTAAACGTTAATTCTTCAAGTTAAATCAAAGCCCACGTATAAAAACACGTTAAATCAACAAAAACAGCAAGAAAACACACTGGATTTTGAAGGAAAGAAAGGCAGAGAAAGTACTCGAAAATGAGAATTTAAATGCTAGTCTGTTTTTTATTTTGTTTTAACAGAAACCCATAATTTCCGTGCAAAAGGTAGCTCTAAAACCAAGAATTGATTTCTCTTTATAACAGAAAATGATAAAAGGGAATCAACATTCAGTGAAAATAAAAGCTGAGATAGAGAAGGAGCGCTTGGAAAATAGAGAAACAAACAAATAAGCAAAACAGAGTATGTTGATGTGTGTTAGAGAGGTCTGCGTGTATCAGGTAGGGTGTTGTCTGTCAGAGATATCCAATTGGACGAGAAACAGAGAGCTACTGGTTTCTTGAGAGAGATAGATGGGAGGGGGGAAATATGGACCTCAGTCGATAATTGATAAGACATCAGAATACCAGATTTATATCATCAACGCTTCTTATCTCTCTCTCTCTCTCTCTCTCTCTCTCAGGGTCTTAGGAGCATGAGAAGTTTTTATTTTATTTTATTTTATTTTTTTTAGGGGAGGATTTTTGTAAAAATTTAGACGGACTTGTCCATTGGCTTTTGTAGCAAGGAGGATAGGATCTTTTTATTTTCTTTTTTTATTTAGAATTAATCAAGAAATGTAAGAAATGTTGAATAGTTAGCCAATCAACAAAAGCTTGGTTATAAAAAAAATCAATAAAAGCTTTTTTTCCTATAAAAAAATCATTTATATTTAAGTTATGTAGCATAGAATATAGTAATAATATCTGAAAATAATTTTAGGTGGAATTTCCACTTTCAAGTAATGAAAATAAAAAATCTTATTTTACTCTTTTATTTTATCTAATTCAATAATTTCCTAAAGTGAAAAAACACTTCTTCCAACCCTTATCACGTCAACATTAAAGAATCTTGCTAACTATCCTATTCATATGTTGACAAATTAACTCCAAATTACTAACAATATCTAAACCTTTTATTTTATCTATTAAATAATTAATTCTATTTTTTAATCTCAATTAATTTATTAGCACGTGTTCCTCTTATACTAAATGCAAGAAAATATTTGATCCCAATTTTCTTAAGACTCCATTAGTTAATCTATTTGGCAATGACACTAAAATGTATTTTTATGTATGTTTAATATTATGGTGCATAATAATTTTTTAAAAAATATATTAAAATACCTTTTATTTTAAATATTAACTCAGTAATAACATTAAAAAAATCATCAACGTAATTTTTTTTAAAATGAGGAGCATTTATAAAATGCATTCATCATTCCAAGCAGATTTAAGTTTGAAATCTTAATGAAAGCAAAGTTATTAAAATTTAAGATTATTATTAAGAAAATGTAAAAAAAATTATAGGAGTTGTTGGGAATTTGAATTATAAAAAGTTATATCAAGAATAAAATCTTCATGGCAGTAAAAAAAAAAAAGAAATTTCATTTTAAATCTTGATCATGGCAAGTTATTGATTTATGGAATGAGGGGGGGACACCTACGTTGGAATTTCACTTAAACCTAGCTATCATGGAAAGCATTAAAAAATAAAAAAGTCATTTGTATATTAGAAAAGGTTAGCTTTTCCCTAATTGGGTTTACAGTAATTAAAACTATGTGCTATAATATTAATGGCATTATTTTAGCAGAAGACAGAGTAGATCACATCATATCATTCAAATCTGGCTGTATTAGCAAAAGAATCTAACCAAAGTTAAGGCTAAAGTGTAATTAATTAGTGCTATGCTTTGAATAATATTACATCAATTTTCTATTTAAGGAGGATTGCATTCCTTTTTTATTATTATTCATAAAAAAGGATAAATAGAATAACACTCAAGCCAAGAAAACTGAAAAGTTAAAAATAAGAAATAAATTTCTCCTCTCCTCTCCTCTCCTCTCCTCTCCTTAGCTTCTGAATTCCATTTTCGATTTTGATTAAGAAAATAAAGCTTCGATACTTTAAAAAAGAAAAGTAAAACCTCATCTAAAAAAACTAAAAATAATTTTAGTTTGAAAATAATCATGTAATTATCACCAACATTTGATGCATCGAGATATAAAACTATTTAATATTGATTATATTTGAAAAAAAATATTAAAAAATATGAACCTCGATTAAATTTATATTTGATAGAGTGATCTTTGGTTGGTTTTAAAAATAATTTTAATTTAAAAAATATTAAAATAATTTTTAATTTTTTATATTAATACATTAAAATTATAAAAAAATATTAATTAAATATTTTTTCATGCAAAACAAATTTTTAAAATGAACCCAAAAATAAAAATTATTACCCTCGCAGACACTCAATAATAACAATGAAAGGAAAATGATGATTCATGGAGAAAGCAACTCGTGGATTTCCAGCACGGCGTGGGGAGATTTATAGTGACAGAGAGACAGAGATGTATAAGCTTAATCTTGATAGAATAATGGCGTGGGGTCTTTAATTTGACTTTTTGTTTGCTTCTTTATGGGTGGATAATGGATTCATGGCTCCGCATGCATTTTCATCCACAACCATTACTTGAAATTATGAATTAAATGTAATGTGGAATTTTATCAAAAAACAAATATAGGTGGAGGCTGCTTTTAATTATTTTATTTTAAAAATATTGTAAGATACATGATTTAACTTATAACTAGTTACATGACCTGCGCGATGCCACGAGTTAATTTTTTTTACATAAAAAATATTAAAAAAAAGTTAAGATCTAAAAATACTAGGTATTTCTGTAAAGCTATAACCAAAAGTCTTGGGTTTTACTGTAACATCTCATCTAAGAGTAATATTTATAATATTAATAATAACATTAAACTTGCATGACCTAAGTTTCAGTGGGTCTGACTGCAATACCAAATACAATAGCCTTGGATATGGGTCTGGTTGTAAGGTCGTATCATAAAAATATGATAATTAAATAGATTAATTAAACAGAAAAAAACAAAGAAAAAACCAACATAAAGAAAAAAACTAAAGAAGAAAAAGAAAAAAATCCGAATTAACTGGGTCAATCTTTCAAAGCAAGTTAACCCGTCAAACCTTGGATTCTTGTCATGAAAGTTTGATAACTAAATGGAAAAAAAAATTGATGGTTTACCCAAAATTAATTGGGTTAACCCGTCAAACCAGGTTAACCTGTCAAACCCGTGACACGTGTCATGAAAGTCTGATAATTAAATAGAAAGAAATTTAACATTAACATTAGAGTGTGTTTGGTATTGCGGTAGCTGTTGTGGTTGTGGTTTAAAAAAAGTTGTTTTATAAAAAGTACTTTTAGTTGAGGTTGGTTTGAAAAAATAGGTGTTTGGTTAAAACTGTGTTTGAAATTGAGGTTTAAGAAAAGGTAATTTAATGTGTTTGGTTAAGAATGTTTTTGAAATTGAGGTTATAAAATAGTTTTTTTAAAATATATTAATATTGATGGTTTTAAATTTAAATATTGTAAAATTAATTACTCTTATTACATCATGAAAAAAATAATACTTTATATAAAATATTTTTTATTATTCCATTAAACTATTTATATTTCCATTACGTCCAAAATTCATCAGATAAGAACTACAGTTTTCATAACTTTTTGAGCGTGTAATCAAATTAGATAAAATATTATCAGATATAAAATTGATATTACTGTGCGCGTAAATTTAATTCGCTCTATCATAGTTTTTCGAGAAAAAAATATTGTTCACATCGCGAATGAATTTAATTCTCTAAACTAGTTTTTTTAAAAAAAAATTAATACAATTAACACACTAAAAAAAACGAGAACAGTGCAAGTGAATTGCACTGTTCACTTAAACAGTGCAATTCACTCGTTACGATGAGTGAATTGCCGCGCCGCAGGTTTCTACAGTGCATGCAAAGCAGGTTTTCATTGCCTTTTCTTTCTAGCGTTTTAAACGCAAAAAACATGTGGACCCCATGCACAGTAAAGTAAGTTTTATTATTACCAAACGACTGCAGACTGCGTTTTAAATAAAACGCAGCCACAGCCGCGTAGACAAACGACCTCTAATAAACTAAACTAAACAAAAAAATTCATTAAATAGAAAAAAATAAACAAAAAAAAGCATCAACTTTTTCCCGTGGACCGCATGCGATCCCGATCAAAGGCATAAAAATGGCAAAAAAAAGAAAAAAAAAAAGAAAAACTAAAGGCATCAGTCGATAATTAAATAGAAAAAAATTAAATAAAAAAATATTAATTAAAAATAAAAAATAAAGAAAAAAACTTATAAGAAGAAAAAAAACAAATGAAGAAAAAGAAAATCTAAATTAATTGGCTTAACTCGTCAAACTTAAGATCCATGTCATGAAAATCTGATAATTAAATAGAAAAAAATTTAATATCAATAAACTAAATAAAAAAAGAAGGCATCAGCCTTTTCACCGTGGACTGCACTGTACAATCCACAGTGAAAGACATAAAACAAAAAAAAAATTATGATGAAATAGAAGCCTCTAATATCAAAACCATTGTTAATTTAAGCCCACACCAGTCGTTCCCTACAATTCGCGTCATGAAAGTTTGATAACTAAATAGAAAAAAAATTGACGGGTTTACCCAAAATTAACTGGGTTAACCCATCAAACGAAGTTAACCCATCAAACCCGGGACACGTGTCATTAAAGCATGATAATTAAATAGAAAGAAATTTAACACTAACAAACTAAATTAAACGAAAAAAATTAATTAAAAAGAAAAAAAATTCAGGTTAATTCGTCCAATCACATTAACTCGTCAAACCCGGGATCCGTGTCATGAAAGTCTGATAACTAAATAAAAAAATTTAACATTAACAAACTAAATCAAACAAAAAAAATTATTAAAAAAACAAAATAAATAAATAAAAATAGTTTAGCGTTTCATTTACTTTTTAGTATATGTTATAATATAATATAATAATTATAATTATAATAATATAATACATTAATAATAGGAAAGCTGAAAGGGTTAGTATATGTTATTAGATAATATAATATAATATAATAATTATAAGTGAAAGGTGTGGGGAAAGCTACGAACTTTCACCACGTCTTTTAAAGTATTATTTAATTATTAAAAAAGACTTAACTTGATAGATTAACTTTACGCTCGATTCAACTCGAGTTTTATTTTAAATTACTTTAGATATTAACTTAATTAAGTTTAAATGACTTGAACTTGGATAAATTTTGACGAAGTCAATTTCAAGAATTTAAAATAAAACTAAAATAACATAGTTTTGTATTAAATAATTAATTTGGATTGATATGTGATTCAGTTATTCAAATTATAAATAAAATTAAATCTCAATCGAGTTTAACAATTATAATTTACATGATAATTAATTAATTGAAAAAAAAAATATAAAATTCAAAGTAAATAAAAACAATAATAATTAATTAATACCCAATGAAAAAACTTGACAAGGTAATAGGTGAGTTTATGTTAGAAAAGGAGAAAACGGAGGAGTATATTTCATCTGATTTTTATAGACCATAAAAAAATTAATATTTCATCTGTTATTTAAAAAAAAAAAAAAAATCAGTAGTGGCTGTCTTTAATTGAGAGATATTGATGACATTACATTAAATCAACAGCTAAGAAAAAAAGTATTGGTCGTATTAATTAATTAATCAAGTGCCCTAATTAGTCAAGGGGTTTAATCGGCAAAATTTATGATTTGAAGTCTATGCGATCTAAATTTCAAATTAAATAATGAAAGACATCGAATCACTAAAATCTAACAGATATAATTGTATTTTTAATAACTTGATTAATCTAGTTAAATCTAATACTATAAAATAATTAAAAATAAATAATATTATTTTAACAAAAATAGTTAATTCAGGATATGCCATTTTAACGCATAAATAATAAGAATTAAAGTAAGAAAATAAAAGAAAAATTTTAAAAAGCTAAAAAAATAAAGAAAGGGTATTAGAGATATGTAAAATCTGCAATATTTTCATTAATCATCAAAACTGTTTAACATTTATAAAAGTAGAATATAAATACTAAAACTTTAACTAGAACAAGTGATTGGACTTATGGGTTACTAAATAAAATACCCAACAATAATTAAATCAAACCCAACAAATAAAGTCAAATTAATAAACTTTAACTAAAAATTTATATAAATTAAACCCAAAAACATAAGATAAAATTCAATCTCTTAATTGTTTGGACTACTCTTCATCATCTATGATTATACGCGTGCATAAATAATATTTCAGGTTCAATGTCCTACTGCTACATTTGACCTCAATAACCTAGTCATCAAGTGTTTTTTTTTTTTTAGTTTACTTTTTAGACGTGAAAAAAATAACATCTCCATTTATGGAAGAATGCACGAAATAATCTCCATTAGTAGAGCGTGCTCATGATAATAGCATCGTTGAAGGCGATGCTCCACTCAAGGATTATTCCTAAAGATGTATGCATGAACAAATTTATGGTAGTAGAGTCGCACACGCACCTGACTTAATTATTTAAAATGAATATGACATTAATGAATACTTATGAAATAGTATTGGAGTTTTTTTTTCCCTCACAATCGATTAAAAAGAAAAATATAAATTTACATTAATTAAAGGATTTTTTAACTGGTTCCATAAAAAAAAATAAGCTTGAGGGTAATGTTTATTAAATGCTTTTAATTGATATATATATAAAAATAAGCTTGAGGGTGACAAAGGATGAAAATCATACTTGGAAGCAAATACAAGGAGAAAACACTTTATTGTATGTCCTTTCCCACTTTTCAATATTTGATAAATTAAGAAAATTTGTTACGAGAAAATACTTTCTAGTAAAAAAATAATTAAATTTAAAAGTTTAAAAGTTTTTTTCTTTTATTTTCTTTAGAGAATATTTTTCAAAACTTAAAAAAATAAAAACAAAAACAAAGTGAAATGGCTAGCATTTTTAATTTTATTATTTTTTAATTTTTTTATCTGTTAGATTTAATTTTTATTTTTTTAATAAATTTGAAAAAAAACATAAATAAATTATTTTTCATTTTATTTTTTATAGCATATCCAAATATTAAAAATTGTTTTTTAACTTAATTTTTATAGCACTATCAAATATAAAAAATAATTATTTTCTATAAAAATCATCTTTTTAAAAAATATTCCTTTCGAACAAATAGATTGTAACTAAAAAGTCAAATCACATGTTCACTTTGTTTTTTAAAAAGAAAGACTTCTTTCACATCCTCTTCATAACTTTTCGAATTCATGAGTGGTCCTCTATAATATTTCTCTTTATTCTTTTTTCTGGTCTAGTAATTTGGTAGGGACTTATGTATTCTCATATATAAAAGAGAATATTTCATTTATTATTAAATTAGTAGTGTTTATTTATTTATTTATTTTTGATAGGCATTATTAGTGTTTATCTTAAATAAAGAGATATTGGTACTCTTTACTAAAATCTAACAGCTAAGAAACGAACATTAGCCTTATTAAGTGCGAGTGTTTTTGTTTTTAAAATAATTTTTGTGGTTGTGGTTTTAAAAAAATAAATTAAAAAAAAATTAGGTGTCGTTAGTTGGATTTAGATACGTGTTTCGTAAAAATTGTAGTTGAGGTTTATGTATAGTAAAAAACATGTATAAAATGTTTGGTAGTTGTGTTTGGAAGTGTGGTTAATGTGGTTGCTTTTCAAAGTGTTTTTTATTTGAAAATGCATCAAAATATTTTTTTTATTTTTTTAAAATTATTTTTGATATCAACGTATAAAAATGATCCGAAAACATAAAAAAACATATTAATTTGAAGTAAAAAAAATTAAAAAATTAAATTTTTTTCAAAAGCACTTTTGAAACACAAGGAGCGTGCGGAAACGCGGGCCAACCCGCATTTCAAAAAAATTCAAAATTTTTTTTTGCTAAAAATTAATTTTTTTATATGTTTTGGATCGTTTTGATACGCTGATCTCAAAAATAATTTTTAAAAAATAAAAAAAATCATTTTGATGCATTTCGACATGAAAAACATTTTGAAAAGCAACCGCAACCACACTCCCAAACAAATTACAAATAGGGTTTTATGAAACTCAGTTAAAAAACATGTAAAAACTACTTCATAAAAAATGTGTTTCAAACTCAATTTTTTAGTGGGTCTCGCAGTACAAAACATAGTTTGGTTTGTTACCAAACACTTTGCTGCGTTTGTTACACCGCAAACGCAAAAACAATTACAAAACAAACACAGCCTAAGTCAAACTAGAGAGGTTAATTATTTCCATTCTTGTGTATACATAGAAAAGATAAACTCAAAGTAAAATGATTTTTTTTCTTTATTTTGCAAAGGAAAACAATTGAAGTCAAACTATTGCAACAAATTAATTTATTTTTAATTATGATGATATGATGATGTTATTATTATCTTAAAATTCTCCACTCATCACACAAACAACAAGAATATTTACATTTTTTGATGTGTTTTAAACGTGTATTTCACTTAAAAAAAACATTAAGATTATGTGTTTTAGTACTTTTTAATGATTTTAATATGCTAAAGTAAAAAAAAAAAAAACACCCTACACCATAATACCAAACACAATATTAATCTAATAATTATGTACTCTATAGTTTTCTTTCCTGAAACAAAATTTGAGTCTAGTGGCTACAATTTCTCTTTCTATATATATATATATATATATATAAAGAAAGGTACACTATTTTTTACTAATTAGTGGTGGGCAGTGAAATATAGGAGTTTTCTTCTTGATTGTGTATCCACAATTGATCAAGACAAATTATATATGTCAATTAAAAGATTTTATTATCGATTTCATAAAAAAAAACTTGTGAATAATAGTTTATTAAGAGATTTTAATGGATATGTAAGTATATTTTAGAGGTCCAAATCTTTTCTTTTCTTTTTCTTTTTCTAGTATTTAAGTCCAAAACGGTTTAGTTGAAACTTCACCAACAAAAAAAAAACTATGATTTTTGTTTTTGGGATAAAGAAAACTAAAAAACTCTAATAGGAAAAAAAAATGAAGTTTACAAAGAAAAATATATTGTTTATTTGGAGTTGATATACAATTAGTAAGCTAAATTGTATTGGTTTGCTACTTTTTTCATCAAATTGATGTTGTGGTTAATTATGATATAGTTTGTTTTTAGGTGATGTACGTGGAGCTTTGTCAGCTTGCATTGATCATTTAAAATTTAAAAAATAAACTTGCATTGACAATTTTATATGATCCAAAACACTTTTGACAAAAGTATATATTTTTATTGTATCGTTTAAAGTGAAGAAGAAAGGAAATATATTAATAAGTAGCCAGTTCACCAGAAGATCCCCTAAATATAATATAGTAAGCTACCCAAGATCCCTAAATATATATCACCGTGCAGA
This sequence comes from Populus deltoides, assembly GCA_015852605.2. NCBI lineage: Eukaryota > Viridiplantae > Streptophyta > Magnoliopsida > Malpighiales > Salicaceae > Populus > Populus deltoides. The sequence goes on from CM027582.2 coordinate 16,365,283, forward strand.
AACGAGTAGAAATTTGTTGAAATTAAGCTAAACATGGGCGGCCCTTAATATTTTATACGTACCTCAGTTTTATTGCAAGAACATTAACCAATTCTGTGTCCCAGAATCTGTCTCTGACTGTAAGGAAATTAAACAGGTTACTAGCTAGCTAGGCTTCCATTGTGTGCCAAAGAGAGGAAGAATATGTAGCCAAAGACAACATAAAAGAGAGAAGACTTAGTTTCCTGTTGATTTAATAATTCACCATTGACGTGTTTTAATTGCAAGAATTTGTTACCTTCTACAAGTGATGAGTGTTTCACTCATTGAAAATGGAAACCACATTTTTTACGTTATTATTAATGAAATAGAAACTTCTGTCTCTAGACAAAATCCACGCCCAAATTTATGTGTAACTTCAAAAAAACAAATTTGATATCGAGATTATGTGTACTGGCTTTCCTTTTTACAATAAAATATTCCAACTAATTTGAGGGATAAAACATATATATATTGCTCTATTTACTTTACAAAATACGTGATGAAGTAATTAATGAAAAAATCTCAATATTTGGACTTTACTGAAGGTGACTTACCTGCAAGATAATTTTGTTATTGGAATAAAAGATCTTTCAATATTTAAATTAATAAATATATGAGGGATAAAACATGTACGTGTGAAAAGAGAGTATATATGGAGTAGAGAGGGTGATATATGATGTGAATTTGAGTGAAGTTGTATTTGAAATCTTGTTTATCTAGTGACTGAGCGTATTTAATATTTATATAATCAGTTGCTTAAACATACTTTGTGAAGAAGAAAAGTACTTTTGTGAGGGAAGTAAATGAGTGATTCTCATGCTTGGAAATGGTAGTCTTGAAAGTGAGACAGGTTTGAAGAGATATTAGTTGTAGCTAGGCGAATGAGATAGGTTGATGGATTTTTGCTTTGTGGTGTGTACCTGGTGAGGTAGCCCCTTAGCTGTTCGTGGCTTGGGGAGGGTGAGAGAGAGAGAAGGTTGGGTTGGTTCAGGAAGGAGAGGGTTATTCATGAAAAGTTGATTCAGATTGTTTTTTTATTTTTAAAATTTTTAAATAAATCTCGAACTTGATTTTATCCTATTTATGATTTTTTATTTGCTTTTAATCACACATATTCATGTAACAATCATACAATATTTTGTTTTAAAAAAAACAGTAATTCCAGTTAACAACTTTGTGTTCAATTTATTAATAAAAAAATTTATCTTAACAAAAAAAATCAATGTATTTTTTGGTTTAATAACAATGATAAATAATCCCCTCATGCTTAGATTTTTTTTATTTATTTAACAAAATTTTGATTACCTTGCAGCGTATCGCAGGCATACAAACTACTAGCTCCTACAAAAACCTAAGGTTTGTTAAGATGTTTCACTATTCGTGTAAATAGTGAAGCACCTTTCACTAATTAGAAAAAAAAATCTTGCTCATAGTTTTATTTTCTTTTTTTATTTGATCGTTTTGGAGTCTAATTCTATGAGACAAAAGTTTTCTAATGAATTAGAAGGATAAAATTTGAAGTGAGAGGACTAGAATTAAAAACATATAACTCACCAAAAAAACAAGAAAGTTGTTATTTGACCACAAACTAGCCACAAAAAAATAAAAATCTTTGTGTGAATAAGTTTCTCTTCTCAATACAAGTCGGATGGAGAAGTTGGATGGAGTTGGTTTTTTTCTCTAAATATGACAACAAAAATATATTGGTTTTGGTTTTGTTTTATTTATTTGGTTGGTTTTTGTTTTGTAGTGATTTTGGGGTGATGGGTGGTTTGTATAGGGTTTTATGATGGTTTTTAGGTGTTTTGGAATGACAATGAATACAAAAATAATTTTTAAGGAAACTCCTTGATTTTTTAGGCACCATAAAGATAGATGTATTCTAAGTAGCAGCTCAACAAGTGACATGTCACCGGCCATTGCATGCGATATATTGTCTGCTTAGTAAAAAAAAATTGATAATACATCGTTTGAGAAAAAAGCCTAGACAAGAACCTGGGTTTTTTTATTAAAGCTAAGTGCATGGGCCTTGCCTTTTTTTTATTTCCTTTAATTTAAGTTTATTTTTTAAGAAAATAATTAATTTAAAATATTATAAATATATTAATTTATTAAATTTGTAAATTAATTAAGAATATATATTAGATATGATTTTATTAAATGCCATTTCTTTTTTATTTTATTTTCAAATAAGAGTTTATCAGTTTTTTTATACTATTAGCAATTTGTTTTACAGCCCATCATCATTTCTTAAAATTATGTTAGTTGATTTCTTGATAGTATATTTTTTTTTATTGTTATATAACTAAATAAAAAATGTTTTAAAAGATTGATTTTATCAAGCTTAGTTGAATTATTATCTAATTCATGGGTTTAATAAGTTAGCTTGGATGGATCAGAATCAATTAAAAATATCATTATATTAATATTTTCTAAAAAATTTGATTCTTTTGAAAATGTAAATGTTATCTGCCAGCTAATTTAATTAGCTAGTAAAAAACACCACCACAACAACAACACAAATAATAATATTAAGAATTTCAAGAAAAGGAAAAAAAAAAACATACCTTGTTTTTTACAAGAGTATTTCTAGGTTAGTTTACTTAATCAAGATTAAATTATTTTCTAAGCAATATTAATTTCACATCTTTCACATCCATGTATTTAATTTAGAGTAATATATTTATATATTTATTTGTAAAATTTAAATTCATAAAGAAAGGAAACAAACTTTCTGTTGAAAACAAAAACCATTATCTAAAATTAAGAAAACAGGTTTTTTGTTGTAAACTTACTTGTCTAACTTCATATCCTCGAACGATCGAACTTATTCTTAATTTAAACGAATGTCCATGCAAAGGGTCCGTCAAGATCAATAAGTTTGTGTAATTAAGAGCAAGACTAATCCTAATAACTTCCCAACTAATAGAAGTGCCAAAAATTAATTATGGTTCACTTCATATCATATCATGTATATTTATAACTTATTATACAGGTAAAAAAATTATATATTAATAATTTATTTATTGAGTTCCAAGTATTTATATGGATATTCATTGTATTTTTTTTTATTCCTTATTCAATAAAAAATAAAATAGTAAAACGCAGCATACATATATATATATATATATATATATATATATATATATTATATTTATATATTATATTGAATTAAAAAAATATAAANATTCTATATATATTTATACAATATNAATATATATCTTAGATTAAGTTTAGAAGTTTAGGTTAGATTTCAAGTGGAGTATAACAATATTTATACTCCATGTATTACCTATCAATTATGATAATTACTCAAAGAAAAATATATATTAATTTGATTTGATTAGATTGAATTTTTTAAATTCAGATTAAATTGTGATTTAGAGCTATAACTCTTTACCAGAAAAAGAAAAAGAAGACTACGTACGACTTAATCTTGGTAAAGAAATGGAGGAATTAAAAACACGTTTTGACCTTAATTGTAGTACGTGGAAAAGAAAAGGAAGAGGAAAATGGAGATGCATACCATCATTTGCTCTTTTATACGCAATGGACGAGGAAGTAGTAGATCCAGCCATTACATCAATGGTATTGGACTGATGAGTCTTCAGACTTAACAGTTCCGATGAGGAGTCAATCACTTTTGACAGTTATATGATTACAGAAGATGATTGAGAATTGGATCGGTTACATTTATTAGAAGTTGACAATAGAATGGTTGTGCCGGCCAATAGTCATCTCCGTCGAGGTAGTGGTTCCACTGCTTTGATGACTGCCAGAAAGAGGGGAAATTGTCGATTTGACATCGAATACTATTTTGCTTCGGCACTGAATTGTAGTTCTTTTAAGAGAACTTGTATATATCTATAAATATAAAAAAAGTATTTATTTTTATCGAAATAGGTCAATAATAATTGATAAATTTAAAACCAGTCATGTCGGAAACTTAAAGATGCAATAATGAATTAGTATATATAAAAAAAAAATTAATTTATCAAACTTTAAAAATAATTTTAAATTTATAAAAAAAGGTGTTTGTTCTCAAGTTTTTAGGTTAATCAAACTAGTTATCTTCGAGATAAAAGGTTAAAACTCTGACCAAATAGTTGGAAAGAAGACTAGAAAGTTCCTATTATGAGGACAAATATATCTTGCATATATTAATAAGACAAGAAGAATGGTAGGTCCTTTAAGAGACCTTTTATACACCTATGAGTATAAAAAGTATTACATCAATACAATGATTATTCTTTAGGACGTTTATCATATTTTCAATATTTTTTTTTTTTAAGAATCGCAGAATCAACACATAGCTTTAGAACTTGAAAATAGTTGAATCCAAAAGCTTTATGACATACCCAGGTTTTCTTGGGCTTAGCTGACTGCCAAGACCAGAATTTTTAGGTCTAGTATATTTGTCAAACACATGTTTTTTGGGGTTGCAAAATAAAAACAAATGCTTTGTAACTGGTCCGCATGTTTATTAGAGTCACTCTACCTCGAACTTGGTTAACTATTAAGTTCAAACTCTTTGGTTCTGATATATTTGTCAAACTTGTGTTATCTTAGACTTGATTGACTACTAAGTCTAAATTTTTGAAGTCTGGTATATTACGAGCTTAACTGACTGTCAAGCTCAAATTCTTTAGATATGGCTTGTTTGTCAAACTCAGACTACCTTAGACTTGGCTAATTACCAAACCTAAATTTTTTTTTATTTGACGTGTTTACTATATTTATTTTATCTGTGTAAGATTTTTTTTTATTTATAGAAATCTTAATCAAATATTTTGAATCAACAATTAGCATTGTGACCTGCAATTGAAATTAGAGAAAGTCCAAAAAGATTTTAAAAAATCCTTATAAGTTTAGATAATTAAATTTATTGAGATGGTGAAAAGGTATATTGATCTCAATTAGGCAGCTCAACAACGATGAAAATCAATCCACAGTGTTGGTTTACATGACCTTCATTTTTGGGTATGCACAAATCCACTTCAAATTCTGCAATATGAAAAAGTGGGATTGATGATCAATTCTTTATAGAAATCTAATACCTGGTGGATTGGTCAATGGCCATATATCCGCAAATAACAGAATAATTACGTAGCAGGAAATACTGAAATAGTAGGTAGGAGGTGATGCTGATTGCTGAAGATAGAATAAATTTCTCCGATGTATGCCATGAGTCAACTTCTTCTTCTTAATTTCAGACTAGCAATGGCAATTTAATTCAAAATTGATAGATGTCGATTCAGTTCAACCCCATTGGTTGAGTAAATTTTAGACTTGATAAATAATAAATAAAATAAAAATATTATCAAATTTAAATCCGAAATCTACCTGAACCTAACTCAAATAAATATATATATTTACACTATATAAATATATTTGTAGATCATTTGTTTTAATACAATGTGATACACACACCTTAATATTAACATAAAACACATATAAATAAATAATATTTATTATTTTATTATTTAATATATATACACACACACACACTTCAAATATATATTAATTATTTTATTTTTTATTAATTAATAAATAATAAATACTCATCAAAAACCCAAAATCCGATAAACAAATATCTAAATTTTCTACTCAATAAATATAAATACCAAAAAAATCCGACTCGCGGTAGCTGTTATCATCCCTAACTTCTTTGTTGGAAGTTAAGAAGCCCGGGGCCGAAACCCTTGCTTTTGAGCCCTGACTGTGTTCGCACAAGAACCCAGGATTAAGACAGCCATCCTCTCCATCCAGGACTTCCACGCCAGGTTAGGAACATGCCCTAGCTCATAAGGAATTTGCATGACTCCAAAGAAGGTTCAAAGGGGTCCAACAAGAAGGGCCGACTTATCCAAGAGCCTGAGTGGCTCAACAGTGGACTCGTGGTGGAACTCGACTCGGCTCTGACATTGGAGAGGGCCATGCGTTTATGCGATTTGCACGTCATCTTGTTATAAATGAGCTCACACAGCGATGGTGGTGATGCCGACACATTTGCGCTCTGTAAACGGCTGAGATGATAGGGTTTTTACTTTGAATAGAGCACCACCACCAGTTAGGAAATGATATCCTGGGCTAGATCATGCCTTGCCGTTTGTATCGCCTTCTCCATGTGTTTCACAGTTATAAGAACCCCACAAAACACCATATCAGGCAGGTAAAAAGAGAGCATTCATAAAGCGAAGCACGATAGCAGTATATCCCCTTGCCTTTATCTTCTCTATTTACTATAAATTGCGCACAATTTTACTCTTACATCAATACTGATTTAAATATCGAAAGGCCCTTTGCATGATACGAAGGACTTGTGTTTTTTTGTGGGGGGCTCTTCTTTGTTAACTTACGAAGCCCGTCAATCTATTACAAAGATCAAGATATCTCTTAGAATTTATTGCAAACACTAAAAATCTGTGCATTCATGGGGATTTTGAGTGGGAATTATCAAACTATGAGGAGGATCGAGTGAAAAATAAATAAAGTCTCTTTGTGAATCAATTAATAAAGTTGATTGTAAGTAGTTGGGGGGTTTAGGAAATTCAATTTGTAGTAATTATAAAAAGATTTTCCCATGTCGAGTCTCATTTATTAATGATTAATCGTAATTTAAAGTAGATCTCAACTATAATAGCCTTTTCTTTATCCCAGATGATCCAATAAATCCTAAGACAATCACTGTTAAAAAAAGGAAAAGGGCATAGATTGATCTATCCGAAGGTATGAAATTATGTCAAAGATGGGAAATTTATTCCTTAATTATCATATTAGAGAACATTTTTTCTTATGAGCTTTTTATCACAAGGCCAAGAATAGTGTTAGTATCAATAAATTTGGTTGTGGTCTAGAATTACAAGGGATTTTTGGAGTGTAGTAGAGGTTACGGTTCAAAATATTTTTTGTTCGGAAATACATCAAAATAATTTTTTTATTTTTAAAAAAATATTTTTGATATCGAAACATCAAAATAATATAAAAAATAAAAAAATTAATTTAAAAAAATATAATTTCAACTACATATCTAGACGCTTCTCCCCAACCTTAGAAGAGAAAAAAAATTGAAAATTTTGTAACAACTTGTTAATCCAGCATTAATCCCCATGAAAGACTTGCTAAGTGGGAACCGTACATATATAAATAACTTGTACGTCTCCAATTACTATTTCAATTCAATGAAACATTGAAAAATTTGACCACCACAGTGTGTGTGGATTGGTTGAGTAGATAACGTGTTGTATGGATAAGGATACAAATAAGGGATTAGAACATAGGGGCTCGTTGGATTAAACTACGAGAAGATAATATTTTACATACGTTTTCCATATTAAATATGGATTATCCACTTCTATTTCTTTATATATATATATATATATATATATATATATATAGGTATTTTGGGATTAATTCTTGTACATAGAGATTGAATTTTATTTTCAAATCTAGAATAAATTAGATTATTCATATAAAAATTAAAGAATTTATAGAAAATTTACTTTAAAGAAAATGTTTGTACAATTCAACCATTAATTTCAAACTAAAAGATCTATTTATTTATATTTTTTAATCACCGGGGGATATTTTAATTAATAACTCAATGCATATAAGTAATAATTAGCATGGTAATATGACCTCATTATTCAAAGTCCTAAGCTGTATTCTTTGAGCTCTTAGTTCTAGCCTTCATCAATGAACAATGAAGTTGGGACTAATCAAAATATGTCCCTTTTCTCCCTTGTAGGGAATGACATAGCTTCAAGATAAGATAACCTAAGACAAAAGGGTTTGGAAACAAGTGAAAGGTACATAATTACCTTGAGCATTTCTTGAATTTTGTCTGCAAGGGTAAAATTTCGTAAAGGCCATCATAAAATTTGCCATTCCAAGAAATTTTGATCACTTGTACAGCATGGCTGTTTGAAATTTGATCTCACAAAATTGAATTGTTCTCCAATTTTTTTTTTTTAAGGGAAGAAGAGTGTGATAGAGATTATGTTTAAAAGTATTTTTATTTAGAAATATATTAAAATAATATTTTTTATTTTTAATATTAGTACTTCAAAACAATCTAAAAATATCAAAAATATTAATTTATAATAAAAAAAAATCAAAATTTTTCAGAAGCGTCATTCAACCACTCTCAAACACACCCTTAGCTACATGGATCATATTTGGATTTGATGTTAATAGAAACTGTTCATTTCAATAATATATCTTTGTTCGATAAGTCATAAGTGATACATATACAGATAATCAAGAGATTAAGATGCTTTACCAACTTTCAAGTAACTGGTGATCACATGTTCCATCCCTTCTTAAATTTAATTTGTTTGGTATTCTTTGTCTAATCATGCATTCAGTGCTCATATGCCACGATTATTCTTTTAAAATGTAGAGTTTTTGTTTGATAGTGGGAATAACTTGGTTTTTTCAACCCGCATGGCGGCCTAGTACAATGAGTTTTTAATATTATCATAGTTAAAATTGATGTTTTAAATATTTTTGTTATAATTTTAATATGTTGATATTAAAAATTAAAAAAAATCTAAGAAAATCATTTTAATATATATTTTTTAAAAAAACATTTATAAAAAATACCAAAAATATGTTTGATTGCAGTTAGGGAGATAGAAATTCAAAATAAATATCCGTCCAATTTTAAAGTGAATTTTGTTATTTCATAACAAAAAAAAAAAACATGAATTTTTTCTGTCATCGTTATCTCTATCTTTTCTGTGTTAAAGATAAGAACTAAACGCTATCTAAAATCCTTCAAATTGTTTGGTTTTCTACTAAAGATGGCAGAACTTTTTTCAAAGAATGGGCCAAGAAATTGCTATTTTTTGGCAACACTGGCTACCAATTTGTAAACCATGAGGAAATATCGAAAGGAACATTTTTATCTCTTTGGAAGATTTGATTGATAAAGAAACAATTTATTTTTTTTCTAATTATCATGAAATGGCCTAAAATTGAGCCTAGATCAACTCATTGGCATGCCTATGACAAGGATGCTGAGGTTGTCTGGGTCAGACATGACATGGATAAGGTTGGCAATTAGGGTTTTGGAAGATAAAATGGTGGTGTGCTGCTTTTCTTTCAAGCTTTCCACTCCTTTCTGCCACAATTACCGGCAAGAAACTGAACGGACAACATCTCTAATTAGGACTAGGGCTGCTTGGTCTCTCCCTGTCAAGCCATGTTTATCTGCCATGATTTGGGGTTGTATGAATACGTTATTAGAAGCTAAGTCGGATGCATGACCTTAAATCACACGCATCCATGTCCACAATGTGGAAGGAATCAATCAAGGTATTCCTACTACCTTCATGAGTTCTTTCTCTCCAAAGTTGGTTTCACTTCGTCAAGATATTTTTTATATCAGTAATGTTGACTAAAACCACGTAGAATTGTTTGAAGGTATTAGAGACCAAAATCCATTTAGATGGGCCAAGGAGTGGGAGTGGGAGTGGGAGTGGGAGGATATATTCAATTGAGCAATCTAGCCATTGAATCAAGGGTCCTGCTTTTATTATCTCCTTTAAGAAGTTAGTGGTTTTCTTTTTTTAAGGTTACCTTTTAGTAATATTCAACAAAGACAATTTTAAAAAAAAAATGCTAAATTTTATTTTAAAAATATACTTTCTACATTAAAAAACAAATAAATATATTAAAAAAACAATTTCTCGAATGTGGTCGAGTAGAGATGAGCAAACGTAATTTTAATCCCATAGAAGCCCATTTTAGGATTACTTAGAGTTAGAGAGGTTTTGGTGATCACAGCAAATGTGGTCGAGTAGTCCATCTAAAACCCACTAAGACCATTGCATCATTTTTATTTATTTCTTTTTGGGCCAAGCAACCCAATGTACACAATAATTCTTTGAAAACCAACTCACTTTCACCCTTGAAATTTCAAGCTTATTTAGCTTTACGGTTGAACACGTGTTTGATTAAATTTTAAATTTTTTATTAAAATTAAGTGTAGTTTATATTTTTTGGATCGTTTTGATATCCTGATATCAAAAATAATTTTTAAAAAATAAAAAATATCATTGGCATGTATTTCGGCACGAAAAGCTATTTAAAAAACAATCACTACCACACTGCCAAACACATTCTTCGTATAATTTGTTTTTTCCCTTTTATTCTGCATATTTTTTAATTATTTTTTTTCTAAACAAGATATTATTTTATTATTATCTCAAAACAAAAATACTGTTAATAACGAGAAAACATGTTTTATTATTATTTCGATTTAAAAAATATATAAATTCATTTCAAAACTATTCTACAAATAGATTTATTCTTATATCTTTATGTATATTTTTTTATATATACCTCGTTTTTTCTATCTTTAAACACTAATTTAATGTTTTCTATCTAAAAACACATCATTCCTTCATAATATTAAAATGATTTAAATATTTTACTTTTGTAGCCCTTTTACTTTTTATAGAATTGGGAAAAAGAATAATTAACGAGGACCCCAATCCACGTTGACTACAACTTGGATCCATTCAACTTCCATAAAATATGTAATCCAGCGTGTATTGGCCATACTTTCAAGAAGTTTTGATTTAAAAATATTGGAACATAAAGTTCTTTGCTTCGTAAAGAAGATAAGGTAAAAGCTTTGCCACCCCCGTTTAATCATGGTGTTTTGTACTGCTTCTTTGCATTATATATCCTTTTGACTTGAAAAAGAAAAATGACGGAAACTGTAGTTTTTTCTTCTGGAGTTAGATTATGATTGTTTTTTAAAGTTTTTTTTTATTGAAATGTATTAAAATAATTTTTTTAAAATTATTTAAATTATTTTTATATTAATATATCAAAAAAATATAAAAAAAAATAACAAAGAAGACTTATAATTAATTGGGACTCAAATGTATCATTTAAACATCATTGCCAAGTCAAAATATAGTATTTAAGAACAATACAAGAGACTCTATGAAACTAGCTGAAGGATAAATTATTTTTCATCTTCATGTTCTTTAATATATTCAAATCAAGTCCTTCTGTTACTTTTTTCAAGATTTCTTTCATATTTTACATATAAAACTAATAAAATTACTTCAATACTCTCAACTTCAATAACTTTTAACCTAAACGAAGTTAAAATTTCATGTCATAAAAAAATTTGGTTTTAAAATAATAAAAAAAGAATAGATTTTAAGGCTACTAGTTTCTTTTTAAGGAAAAAAAAAAAGAAAGGATATTTAGGCAAATAGCTTTTTATAAAAACAATTAAAATGAATTTTTTTGGATGGAGAATTAAAATTATGAAATTAAATTTAAAAATTACTTATTTTACTTTATAAAATTAATTTTATAAAAAAATTAAAATCAATCAATTAAATTAAAATTAATGAAGTTGAGGGTGATTGAGTTATTTTATTATTTTTATGCAAAATATTGAGGGGGCCTTCGAAATAGTATCGCGAGAATTTGATTTCAAATATATCAAAATATAAAGAGGTGAAAATTAAAATTGAGGATATTATCAAAATTGAAATTAAAAACCAAGGGGTGTTTTCCTACTTTCATCTTTTTTGCTTGTAATTACATAACTATTACTGAAATCTCTTATTTCCTTGAAATTACACTCATTTTATTATGATTTTTTTAATTAATAAATAGACTCAGGGGAAATTAGGTCTTTTAATATATATCATATATATTTTGAAATAAATATGGGTGGCTCGTGCAATACACATGCTATTTGAAAAAAAAATATTATTGCTATTTTTTTTATATCTTTTTTAAATTAATTTTTTCCTTCAATTTTATTTTTTATTATTTCATTTCATTTAAATTTTATATTAAATCTGGTCTTTATTCTTTTTTATTGCTACTTTTTTTTATTTGTTGTAGATTAATTTTTTTCTTCAATTTCATCCCTTATCATTTGATTTTATTTATTTATTATATCAATTTTGGTTCTCATTATTTTAATTTCTATTTTTTTATCATTTTTCTATTTGAATTTTGTTTTCAATTTCATTCCTCAATATTTAATTTTGATTTATTTTTATGTCAAATATGGTTCCTTTTCTTTTTATTACCATTTATTTATTTTGAATCTTTTTTTTTTGTTTTTTTTCCCAGTTTTATCCCTCATTTTTTTGTGATTAATAATTTTACTTTGTTTTTTTTAGGATTTTCCTTCTATGAGGTTAATCCTGAGCTCATGACCAAGATCACAAATTTTAAATATTAATAAGGTTTAACTTTGATCCTTTTTTTATGTTTTTTTTATTAAAATGTATCTTTTTCCTGATCTCATCCTTCAATGTCTACTTTATTAGAAATTGGTCTTCACACTTTTTTATGGGGTTATTCCAATCTCATACATTTGGTCGTGAGGTCAACAAGCTAACCCGGGTTTGCTCGAATAGTTTTTCTCCATTGCTTTTTTTTAATTATATTTTTTTGTCTCGCCCATCGACCTTGTATTATTTGATAATTGAACTTCATTGTTTTATTAAATTTTCTTTTAAAAGGGTTGTCCTGGTATCACGATTAAATTGCAGATTTGGCATGCTAACCCCAATTGACTCGAGTTGGTTTTTTTAAAAAAACTTTTTTTGCTAATTTTTTGTCAGTTTCTTTATTGTGATTGTATTTTTTATTCATATTATCAAAATTATAAAAGCTTATTAAATTTAGTCAAGTCAATAACTCGAGTTTTAGCTTTTTTTTGCTTATTTGGAACGCTTGTATCTTTTGAGCATTGTTTTTTTATATAATTGAAGAAATTTAAGTCGACTCTTAGCATAGCACAAGCCACCTATCATGTGTTAGCTAATTCTCAATTGACATGAAGTGCATGGAAAGTTTGGTAAGTTTAAACAATCATGTATTGTTATTTATTTGATTAATCTATTCATTATTTTTTTGTTACCTGAAATTCTTGCTATGCATGTCTTTATGAAATATCATAATGCTTTTTAAGAAAGCTATTCGTATTACTTGGGGGATTTTTGCAATTTCACATTACTATAAATTGAGAGTGATTAAATTTATTTTGGATGAAAATCATCAAGATCTACTTAATAACAAAAAAAACTATACTTTAAGAAACTCGTAAAGGGACAACATGTGATCAAAAAGATATAAAAGAAAACTAGTCTATTGGCTTGTACTACACCGCGGGTTGGAGAGAGAAAAACTTAAAAGCAACAAAAAAAAAATCTAAATATTTGTAACATGTCTCCTAAAAAAATAGATTTAAACTATGAATTGAATGATATTTTTATTTAATATTAAGATAGAAATACAATGGGTTAACATGGTCTAACATGCAAGAGTCGTAGGGACAATATTGAAACAAATAAAATGAAAAGCTCAATTTTCAATTAACTCAATATTGAAGAATGAAAATAGTAAAAATATAACACTTAACTAAAACAAAACCTAAATGAATTCAAGTCAACTAAGCAAACTCGTAATGCAAGTCATGCATGTCATCAGATTTAATAAAGCACATAAGGTTTTTTTTAATGAAATATTTTTTTAAAAGGGAAAAAACCATGCTAGATGTGTGTGGTTAAGATAACAAAAGTAAATCATCGATAATAAAGGATGAAATTGTATTTTTTTTTAGTTCTAGCTATAAGAAAAAAAAAACATCGATAACATATGATGAAATTAATTTTTTTAAATCGAGGGACAAAAAAGTATTAAACAAAAAAAACAGATAATAATTTGAATGATGTAGATGAATACGTTAAACCTATGAAGCGGTTTATGAACTTGAATGGATTCAATGATTTCTTTTCTTAATTATTTTTAACCCAAATATAAAACAACAAAAAAGAAAACAAAAGGAGCTTGGGCACATTGGGCCAAAAATAATAAGCTCGAACACGTGTTTCATTTGTTAAAAGGGCAGACGACAAAGTTTTTTTGAAATAAAAAAGCAGATTATGCGCCGTTTGCTTTGTGCAAAATTTGATAATCAGAGATCACCAAAAAAGCATGGTTAGATTTTTAGTTTAAAAACATAATTTCAACCTATTTTGTTTTATCCAAAATACCTAGAATACATCATGAACACCTTAATAAATGTTTTCATGACCTCCAAAAAACAAAAAAAATGGCTTAATAAACCAAAATCAACCCGAATAAAAAAAACATTCTCGTGGTCAGATTTGTTTTTTTAGGTAAGGAGAAGGAACAAAAATACCCAAGTGAAGCTCCTTTTGTAAAATGGATTGACATCAATTTCAATCATTTTGGTTGTTGAAATCATCTTCAACAACCACTCTCTCTATTTTTTTTTGTTAAAATTCAGCGGTTTTCTCTCTCTATTCTCTTTTAGAAAAGGACTAAAAAATATAAAAAATGAACTTTAATACTAAAATTGAATTTCTAGAAACTAAAATAACTAATCACTTGCAAACTGAAAATGGAGTTTGATTTGTGATTTCAAGAAAGTTTTAGTGGAATCCACACAAAACCGTGATGTATATTAATTAACTAAACACTTACAAAATTATAATTGAAACAAAACACAGTTTCAACCATACCGCACGACACTCGTTTGTTTTTACATTACAAAAGTACTTTTGAAAAAAAAATGAATTTTATTTTATTTTATTTTTTTCTTTACTTTAAATTAATTTTTTTGTGTTTCCAGGTTCTTTTGATGTGCTGATATCAAAAATAATTTTTTTAAAATAAAAAAATATTTTAATGCATTTATGATTAAAAAACACTTTGAAAAGTAATCGCTACTATACTCTCAGACACCCTTGTTTACCAAAAGAATAAAAGAAAATGAAGTGGAGCAATGCATTGATAAACACAGAGAGCAATAGTATAGTTTCATGTACAGAGAAAGAAAGCAACATAACAAAGAAAGTAAAAGAAAATGGCCACAATTTTAGACCATGCTGAGCATTAGCGAGAAACCATTCCAATTGGGTTGTGGAAAAGATAGTGATTCTTTTGATCGATCGACCTCAACACCAAAAGAATAAAAGAGAGGGAAAAAATACTTCTTTTGATTGGTTAATCATCCTTGACTGTTTGTCAATTTAAGCAAGTATTTAGAAGTATAGTGTATTTTATTTGAAAAAATATTAAATTAGGATTTTTTAGTGTCTTTTTATCATTTTAATGTGTTGATATCATAAATAAATAAAAATTAATTAACTTTTTAAAATATATTTTAAAGTAAAAAGTATATTGCAAACATATAATAAACTCCACGTGGAATTGAAAACATTAATTGAAGTGTTTTAAAAATTTTAATGGGTTTTTATAACATCCAATAATCTTGTTTAGCAGCTTGTCAAAGACCAGATTTTTCAAACTGTGAAATGTTGTGGTTCACATCTGGAATCTCAGAAAATTAATCACTAAAAACATATATATTAAACAAAGTTAATTCTTCTACGGTCCAAAATATTAGTAAGCTTTACCTTGTTATTTAAAAAAAATTAATGATAACAAAAATTAAAAGAATTTTCGATGACCTTATAGTAAAACATTATTAACTGTGCTTTGTTTTTTTATTTATTTTTTTAATTTTATATTTTAACATTAAATTTATTATTAATTAAGTTTCGTGATTTATTTTAATTTGTTTTGCATGAGGTTATTCTTATTTTATAACTGAAATTGTGGATTTTGTCGAGTCAATTTTAAAAATCATTACATCCCATAAAAATAAAATCAATAAAATATCAGATTATTTATAGAATTGTTATTATATTTTATTTAATGACAAAAAGCTCTAGCAATATTAATATTACAATTTTATTATTGAACTTAAAAAACCCCTAGCTGTTCACAATTTCTTCTTCTTCTTTCTAATTTTCAATCTCTAGCAATGGATGGAAATTACCAAATATATGTTGGACATTATCAACATTTCTCTCTACACAACATACAACATAGTCTAGTACACTAAATAGGATACTTCTTATTTTTCTTTTGAGAATTTAGTCAAGAATTCAAGATAGTCTTCATTTTCCATATGAGAATTGTTGATGCTATATATCAATCCCTTTTTCTTGCTCAAAGCCTTTAGAGACTGCACATTTCTTAAATAGAGATATTTTAAAAATTATTCATAGTATAAATATAATGAATCTCTCTCTCTCTCTCTATATATATATATATATATATATCGGGGGTGATCATTTTCAGTTTGGTTTGGTTTTTATAAAATTTATCCCAATTTTTTTGGGGGGGGGGTCAAACAGCCCGGTTTCGGTTTTAGGGCAAAAACCGGTTCAAACTAGTTTGACCCGGTTTTTTTCTGTTTGGCTCGGTTTTTTCTGGTTTTTTCGGTTTGGTTTTTTGCTTATAAAACCGAAACCGAACCGAACCGGCCGGATTTTTCAAAATTTTAATTGGTTTTTTTTCGGTTCGGTTTTTTCAGTTTTTTTTCTGGTTTTCTTGATTTAATCAGTTTTTCGGTTTTTTTCTCACCCCTAATATATATTAATGTGAAATATATAAGCAATATTAATCTCCTGCTAAATAATTCCCAAAACCAACACCACTCCATGCCAATAATAATGAAAATGTTAGCCCACATAGGCTGCATATGTACTCTAGGATTTATTTATTTTCCCCTTCTAGAGCCGTTGCCTAATCAATGCGAAGGATATTAAATTATCCATCCATCTTAGCTAGACTTTTAAGAGCCGCCGTCTCACCCCCCAATGGTTGGTGCCATGATGCATCTATATATATAGGGCTAGAAGATTAGCACCTGGCCACGAGTATTTTATTAATTTTAACCTTAAAATTAATAAAATACACGTATCTTTTTATATATATATATATATTAATCGAACACAACTTATATATTTGTATTAAATTCATCAGTTATTTAAGAGAAAACATGAATACGTGGCAATGAGGACTCAAAAGTCTAAACTTGAAGGGAAACTAGATTGTATCATGGCATCTTAGAAACATACAAGGAGTGCATGGGCACAAATGATTATGGCATATAGCTAGGCATGATAGGAAATATAACTTCAAGAAGGCCCAGCTGAGGCCCATCAACTTTTCCCACCAATCCACCTACAAAAATTTAAAGCGTTCATGTAATAATTTTTTTATTTATTTAATTTAAGAAAAGAAAGGTGGTATTTAATTAAAAAGAAAAGGGACAGAAAGCAAGCACGGAGGGTAGGTGATTGCGGGTGGGGCTTAATTCTACCACTTGCAATCACCTTTTTCATGGCCCAACATTTATTTATTTTTATTTTGTTTTCCCCTTGTACTGCCACGTCACGTGACCAAAATCCCTCTTCTTTCGAACCTTGAGCGTGTTACCTTTCACACGCTCGACTTTACGTGTAAAACACACTCTCTTAGCCTTGACAAGAGACCCGTAACCTGACAATAGACAAGCACTACTTCCGTTGCCTGCGCTCGTCTATAGACACGGATTCGAGATGTCGGCAATCTTCCTGTGAGTATATTTTTTAGCATAATTTTATAATGTATTAAGTTCACTTGGTAAGAACAGAATGGACTAAAAATAAATTTTAAAATGATTTTTTTAAAAAAATAATAATAAAATAAAATATTTTATTAATTCTAGTTGATATCGGTTAATCCATTAAATTTATAATATTAATCATAAACATGATCACAATAAACTAATGGGGTTGAATTGTTTAATTTTGTTTTCTTGATTGAGCTTTCACTGGATTGGACTAAGATAAAATTCAGGATTCAATTAAAATGTTATTAAAAAATTAAAAATTACATTGAATGAAGATGACAAAAAAAATGTTTGCGAGAAGATCTCCGCATTGGAAAATCATGTGTAGTTTATTTGGAGTTATAATTTGGAGTTATAATGATAGTCTTTTTTGTTGTTGTTGAAATTATCTTGAAGGTAACGATGTAACTCCAGTATATTTTTAATAAAACTATTTTTTTTATTATATCATGCTAAATCCATGCAATTTTACATGGATAAACAATAGAAGTAACAATGAATTGCCTAACTCTTTTTAGTTTTTTCTTTTCTTTAATTTGATAATTATAAACATTCAGCTAATTAAATTTGGTAAATTTCAAGTTTCAACATATTAGTATATTAGTGGCCTTGGATAGTTTTAATTTGATACCATCAACATGAGGTCATTATAAATGCAAGTATTTATATTAAAGTATGATAAATATTATTTTTTAAAGTTTTTTATTTAAAAATATATTTAAATTTTTTAATATTTATTTTTTACATTAAACAATTTAAAAATATAAAAAATTAATTTAAAACTATTCGCTGTAACATAATATCGAAATTCTAATCTACCATCTTTCTTCCTGCATCTCAGCTTCAAGCTTTTGGCATGAATCAATCCTAACGCGCTTAAGAGATGCGAGTGTTGGTTTCTTCAACAACAAAATTATCTAAAAGAAAAAAAAAATTCATGATTTGGGCTTTGTGCCTACACCCTTAACACAACAGTTACTGCCGGCAACCCCCACCTCGCTATTAATGCAGACACGCAAACCACTCTCCCATCTCCCTCTCTCTTTCTGAATTTTTTCATATCTTCAAAACTTGTTTCTATATTGTTTTGCTTTGTTCTTCCAATCCTAAACTCTGAAGTTGTTTCACTTCTCAACAAAATTTTCTTGAAGGTCAGTCTTTGTTTCAGTTTTTACTGTCCCTTTTCAGGAATGTTGCATGTCTTTTGATGACAACTGTGTTTTTCTCTGTTAAAGATAATGGTAGTTCAGTTTGTCTTTTGATGATCCGCTGATATTAAAAAAATAAAAAATATATTATTTTAATATTTTTCTAAATAAAAAATAATCGCAATTATATTTCCAAATATCCTCTTAATGCAAGAGGTTTAAAGGTCTGACACATGGAAGTTAAAGTGTTAGCTAACAAACTTTGTTTGGTTACTGAGAAAACTGAGGAAACCAAAAGAGAAAGAAAGATGCCTGCTTTATGGATTATGGGGTGTTTTTGTTTTAAAAAATTGAAACTTTCTGTTCTCTGGTATACTATACCAAATGGGGTTTAAAAAAAAGGGAAATTTTGAATTTATGCTCGTTGTTTTTTGGTTTCTTTTTTGATATTCTGTGGCTGGCCAAAGAGGGAAACAGAGCTTGACTTGAGTTAGTTTCTAGTACTAGTACATTTTGTGTGTTTATGTTAAAGATAATTATGTAATGGTTACTTGATATCTTTGTTACATTCTCTTTTTAAGGCCATATTTTGATTCGGTTTTGACAAAATCGTACCTTTGTTTCGTCCTTTTCTACTTTTCTGTTCCTGCTTTTATCTCTTCTTGGTTTTCTCTCTCGTGGGAATTCAAAGTTCTACGTTTTCTCTCTCCCTCTCTCTTTACTTTGAAATAGTGGTCTAGTCTTAGTTGTGAATTGCTTTTTATAAAGTGGAAACTAGTTACAAAAGAATGTATAGTTTGTTCTATTTTTAAGCCTTTTATGGACGATCCCCCATAAATATGAGGGTTTTAATTAAGATTGTGCCAAGTAATATGCTACTTGCTGTCAACTCTTTGTGTTGATCTCTTATTTGGTTCTCTTGTGATGCTCAAACTTAAAAGGTAAACATTTAAGAATCATGTAAATATATTCCATTTTATTGTTTTGATTGTAGTGTATTTTGATGCATTTTACTAGGTAGGACAGCCAGGTTTCTTGTTTTCTGGTTTGTTCTTGAATTTTATGCTCCCTATTCTCCTCTATTTGTCGGCTTCAATTTTTTAATTAGTAGTTTGTGGATTATTAAATAACATGTTTATATCTCTCCAAGTAGTGCGACAATTAAGTGAATCCTTATGAAGGACAAGATACTCGGACAGCGTTTTAAGAATATTCCATTCCAAGGTCACATGGAAGATTATTAAATTTGGTTTTGTTTGATTTGTTGAGAGTTTAGTTACTCGCAGTCATTTCTGGTTTCTAGCAAGGTATTTAATTAACAATCAATCAACTGTTGTCTTCTTGCTCGTGTTCAGCTGGTTCCATCGTTGATTCAAGCAATCGCCTATGGATTGTATTTGACCAAGATAAAGAACACCATGGTTTTCGACATCGAGGTGTAAGGTGATTTGTGGGGGAATCTTTAGTTTTTTGGATAGCCTTTTTCTTGGTTGACTAGCTAGCAAATCTCAGAATTTTATGCGAGATCTGTTCTGGCAATCGGAGGAAACTTGTCAATTATTTACACCACGGATGTCTTCTTTGTTCTGCGGTTGAGCAAATGGGGGCTTGTGTTTCAACTAGTCGGAGTACTTGCAGTAGTAAGAGCAATGGAGAGCCAGTTCCTCCCCCTTGCTTGGGGATCGGTTTTTGCGGGCAAAAGAGAACTAAAAGGACATTCTCTGATCATTTAGTTACACTTCAGCATTTACCATCCATACCTAACAGGGTTTTCACCAATGGAAAGAGCCGAACTTCTTGTATATTCACACAACAGGGTCGCAAGGGAATAAACCAGGATGCAATGATTGTATGGGAAGTAAGTTTTATTCTTTCCGTTGAGATAAACTTTTAATGACATTTGGAGGTTTTTTTGCTTGGTCACACTATGGTTCTTTGTAGGATTTCATGTCTGAAGACGTGACCTTCTGTGGTGTCTTTGATGGTCATGGTCCACATGGCCATCTTGTTGCCCGCAAGGTGAGGGATGCCCTGCCAGTAAAATTACAGTCATTCTTGAACTCTTGTCAATCAAGGCAAAATGAACCGGGTCAAACCTGTTTCATGGGGAATTCAAAGAAATCAGATGTTGGGGATTTGGACAAGGATGGCTCTGTCGAGGATAAATTGAATTCTTTATGGAGAGAAACATTTCTGAAGTCATATAAGGCCATGGATAAAGAGCTGAAATCCCATCCCAATTTGGACTGCTTCTGCAGTGGGAGTACAGCTATCACTATTGTAAAACAGGTATTGTGGGATTAAAGCTCATTCTTGATATTGCCTTCATTTAGCTTTGGTAGGAAGTATAGCTTACTCTTCATGTCCCATTTATTTAGATTTAGCCTTATCGAATGCGTTTATTTGTGAATTTAAAGGGATCGAATCTGTTCATGGGATATATTGGGGATTCGCGTGCAATCATGGGATCTAAGGACAGCAATGATTCCATGGTAGCAGTCCAGTTGACTGTTGATCTGAAGCCTGATTTGCCAAGTAGGTCATTTGCACTATAATTAGTATGTATTTTGATGTTATACTCATCTTTGCAAACCCAATAGTTGATTTGAAACCTAATTGCTGCAGGGGAGGCTGAAAGGATTAAGCGGTGTAAAGGTAGAGTCTTTGCATTGCAAGATGAACCTGAAGTGCCAAGAGTTTGGTTACCATTCGATGATGCCCCTGGTCTGGCAATGGCTCGGGCATTTGGGGATTTCTGTTTGAAGGAATATGGAGTGATCTCAATACCTGAGTTTTCACACCGGACACTTACGGACAAGGATCAGTTCATTGTTCTTGCCTCAGATGGTGTATGTTTTCTCCTCTTATATTTTCTCCTAGCAATTCCTTTTCTATCTGTTAATATTGAATCTGATTTTCTTCTATTTTGTGATAGTAGTTGATGGATCATTTTAATTTGGTATTTTTAAGGTCCAATGTTTGCTGACTAAAAATTTATGGACTGTGGTTAAATATGTGAATGCCTTTGACATTTTTCCATATCCTGTATACTGCGTAGCAGAGAGGAAAGCTTGTAGAGGAGTGTTGAGTGTATTCATATACCAATCAAGCAATAGCACTTTTTGAAAGGCATATAAGAACAAAAGCTCATTGTGGTGGATGGTCCATATTGCAATGTGGATTTTGGATTGGTATGATAGTATTTTGAATTGTAGGTTTCTTCTAACCTAAGTAGCAAATAGATTGATCCATCTGGCATTTTATGCCAGCTATGAGTAACACACTCATTCATTGGCCAGCCATGTTTTGCTTTAAATATTGTTGCGTTAAGTATTGGATTGAAAATGAGTTCAGGACGTGCCTAATCTATTCTGTGACTCATTATAATCATGTCACACGCAAGCTTTTCCAAATTTATTTCTCACATATATGTATGTTCTGACTGTGAAACATGTGCATTATCTTTGATTGTATTGCCGAAGTCATTGGAGTTTTCAGTCTCAGATTCTGCTTCATAGCAGCGAAATGTTCTTGGTGCATGTAATTTTTTGTTCGCTGTTCCCTTTTGATTATTCAGTGCATGGTGACTATCTTCTGTTGTCTCATCCATGCTATTGGATTTATTTGTATAACCGGAGAACCAATTCAATTCCTAAAACATCTAAATGGGCTATTAGGAAATATATCACAGTTGCAGTGCAACTCCTACATGCTGTCAAGAACATCCAAATTCATCAAGATTAACAGCAATGCAATATTGAAGCTAATGATGCCAAAGCAATTATGGAATGCTAGAATTATAACCTTGTTATGGTTGTTTTTGAGATAGTGCTTGGCAATATATGTGTGCTAACTATTGAGTTTGAATTGCTTCAGGTTTGGGATGTCTTGAGCAACGAAGAGGTGGTTGAGATTGTATCCTCTGCTCCAACACGGGCATCAGCCGCAAGAATTCTGGTGGACTCAGCTGCTCGTGAATGGAAGCTCAAATACCCAACTTCAAAGATGGATGACTGTGCTGTAGTTTGCTTATTTTTGGATGGGAAAATGGACTCAGAATCTGATTACGATGAACAAGGCTTTTCTTCAGCGACTCTTGATCAGAGCAATCATTCTGGTAATGCTGCTGAGTCAGATGATGGGCAGAAATCCGAGCCATGTTTGCAAAGAAACTTTACTGTCAGGTCAGCTGAAGAAAATGATACTTATGGAAGACTAGCAGTTGAAGTTGATGGAGATGGCGAAACAGTGAGTGCTGATGATCAGAGTTGGTCAGGTTTGGAAGGTGTCACACGAGTTAATTCACTTGTTCAACTTCCAAGATTTTCTGAGGAAAGGCCAGACCCATAATTTTTGTGGTTATCTACGTAAATGAAAAGAGCCTGCCATCATTGTAATATTTTGGCTCTGGGGCCCCATTATATTCAAAGAACGTCCTTTTGTTCTGGTGGCATAATGTTTTGAAAATTTACTCTGGTAAATGATTGCCACAGCCTCTTGTTTTGTTTTATGTTACAGAAATGTAGAAAGATAGCTTTGTTCAGAGAATTGAACCTAATCAACATAGCTCTGTTAATATGATTTTGATTCTGTCAAGATTCTGAACGTGCTTATATTGATCGTGTTGGACGTGCTTATATTGATCGTGTTGGAAGATAAAGTCCTGCGTTCACTCCAAAAACTAGTGATTAAAGGAACACTTCACTTGCTTGTCTGTGATAGATTTTCTTCCTGTTTGAATCCAGCTCCCTTTTAACTAGTCACTGGTACATCATCTTCAAATGTGCCAAGAGACTGGAAGCAATAATTTATTGGTAGTCTCTTCTTGGTATGGCGGTCGAAGTCAGGACTTTGTAGTTGCTTTGGTGCAGGTTATAGTACTGAGAGCAGTCTTTTCATGCATAACATGTGTAAAGTGGAAGACCCTCTTCAGATTCCAATCCTCCATGTAAAATTCTATGACTTGAAGGTTTGGCTTAGGTGGTGATTGAGTTTGCTTCCCACAATATCATTTTAAATTCAAATTAATGGGAGGCTGCAACAAAGCATTCTTGTTAACATATCAATCTGAAAGAGGATGGACTGTCCAGTACTCACTGTGAAGACATTTAATCTGAGAGAGAGAATTCTATTTCCATCAGGACTAAGTTGAAGTAATATTGCATGAAATACAAGTTAACATTACGAACATTAAATGCAGTATTGCTAGGAAAATCATAGCATATGAGCAGCTACAGGAATGGGCAGACATGCCATTAATAGATCCTCATAGTCCCGTAATAACAGAGATGTAGCTGGAGAGACAGAAGAGACCAATTTAATGGCCGCCAGGCTTGGTGATGAAAAATAAGACCCAAAAATTAGGTAAACGAGGTTAGCTCTGCAAGTTTCAACAAACCACCTTACAATGCACTTCCAAGAGCCTCCCATGCAATTCTTAGAGGAAAATTCCATGGCCTTTAAGAGGAAAACAGCATTGTCATATCTAAACTAACCACAAATGAAAAAAAAAGAGAGAGAGACTCGTGGAAGCCATAAAAGTATATGCTCACCCTATCTTCATGCGGTATGGATTTAACCAAATAGAAACGGCTACTTAAGTCGCCGCGAAAAGTTCACCTAACTCACTCAAATCCTGACTATAAGAAGAGCAACACTCTTCTCACTTCTTCATCAATCACTGCTAACATATCTCATCTGCTAGCTTTGTAGTCATAAAATGGCTTCCAAATCACAGTTCTCTCTTCTCGCTCTCGTTGCCCTGCTTGCAATATCCGGGCAAGTACTCGCAGGGCGTCAGATTCCGAATAATGTGGATGTGAAACAGCCTGATTTCCTGATATCTGACAACAGTTTTCTCATTCCAGGCATTGGACGGGTGCTGGTTCCACCAACTCCCAGCTTTCCTTCTTATGATCCACACATGGGCATTGGTAACTAGAGTCCAGGTGGAGACGATACATTCCCTCCAATTCCTAATGGTGGTGTTTCAACAGTAAACCACCCTTGAGAGCAGTATGTGGGCTGCTGCTTTTTAATAAAAAGCTATGCTAGTTGCATTTGTTTTATCTTTTAATCAAGTATCCTAGATGCATGACTTTATGTAATGTTGTTGCAAGGAAGTTGGGGTCTGTTAAGCTTCCTTACATGGAAATTAAGTGTGCTGCATGTACCAGTCCAAGTTTGTCCCTAGAATGTAATGATCACTTTATTCTGTCTTCTTTATTGTTTACTTTCAATATTGTTGTAATTGTATGGTTTTTATGAAGACTGAAATTCTTAGCTATTAAATTGAGCTTCTGCAGGTAAGCCCTACCAGACAATAATGACAGATCAATTTCAATGCATTACTACTAATCTTTTCAGGTATTCCCTGGCCATTTTTATGGTTCTTCACCTGCATTTTACATAGCCAGTTCATCAATGAAGAGAGATTTTGTTCTTGTAGTTCACTGGTAGTGTAAAACATTCACTTACTAGACAAATCAAGAAACCTATTCATCAGTATAATTTAGTGTTTACTCTTCAATATAAGTAGATGCAGATGAAGGAGGAGCTTCTAATGACAAAAAGGAAATTAAGGGACTCATTTGCCCCCTTTTCTTAGGAAAGTATAATGAAAAAGACATAATTGATTAGATAACACACAATCTAATACATAAATTTCATCCTTGATTGATTAAAAACTACTTGGATTTGTGCACTAAATCACTGAATCTTTACATCGCCATCACCACTAATGATCTATATGATTTTGTTTTTCCACTTTAAGAAGTCTTATTCAAAACCAAACTTAATGAAGGTGGCTTGTTGTAACCATCAGCAACATTTACATTGATCTCTTCCTTCTACGAGCTATCCACTTCTTTTCATATAATTACTCAAACTATCCTTAATTGCAAGCAAAGGCAGTAACAAATTTACACCTTGCTGGAAAACCATCTTCAATCATAAACATCAAAACCAGACAAAATCTTTCAATAAATAGACACCTTAACAGGTCAATCAACACATACAATCACATTCAACAAAGCAAATTTCCAGTGCAGCATTGGTTACCAGGATTTTATTGCAAATTAAGTTCGTTTCTCATTGTAAACCATTGTTAGAAATCCATTAGTAAATAAAGACAATGAGAAGAAGAAGAATAATAACACAAGATTCCAAGTAGTATTTTTCATTCAAAAAAGAATGCTTGGCTCTACCTCAAAACATGACTGGAAAAGCAAACAATCAACCATTCTTATTTTTTTTTTTTCAAAGTATAGTTTTTCATTAAAAACCTCTGAGAATCCAAAAAAGACAACTCCTGAGAATGCTCTCTGAATCTGGAACTTCCGAAATGGCGAAGTGGTAGTCTCATAAGGAATAATCTGCAGCAAAGATTATAATATCCCTGGGTAAGTAAACAAAAACAGGTGGGAAAAGAAATATACCAAAGAGAGGAGCATACAAGAGGGATAGTATGTAGATCTTTCTGTTGGACTTTAAACTCTAGCATAATCTTGTCATTGGATAAGAAGTGAACGAAAAAGATAAAACAACAATGTCAGTTCTTCAGATGGATCACGCGATATAGTAATTTCTTAGTCACAGTTGGCACTTGACTTCTCCAAAAAGAAAGCAATAAGTAACGTAGCAAATCACTTTCATAGAAACTTTGCCAAGACAATATGATGGAACTAATTAGCATACCTACCCACCAAATATGGTGTGCGCTAGACTTCATCATATATGATCTTAATTACAACCACATATGCTTTCCATAAAAAAACCATAAATCAAGAATCTGCCTACTCGTAAAGGTCTTAAACATCAAGTCACCTGCATCTTGTAATTATAAAAGTGGGCATGTGTCATGTTTTGATTCAGGAGAGGAGACATAATTAAAGAACCAAACATCATTATTACTTGAGATACCCATTTGAAAGCTGTATTTCATGTGTAAATGTTGTCTCTAACCTTCGCAATAAATAACAATCATTTGAGTTAACAAATCTTCAAAGTCATCTATACCCAAGTATCACTCCAATTAATAGACCAAAACCAGCCCTTTAAAAACTCTCACCGCTTCCTCTTCCCCTCTTTAGCGGCAATAAGCTACCACCTCATAATCATTGCACCTCAAAACCATTTGCAATCTTTCAATTCGAAACTGAAAGAAATTCAAAAAGATTCACAATTCTTTCTCGCTCATTCATGATTAACATGAAAATTTATATAAACTCTCATATCAAAGACTTATGCTAATCAAAATCCATCAAAATGAGAATTCAAGCCCTTAAGCCATCACAAGAACAATTATCTACTCTAACAACCAATAAAACTTACACACAACTATTAAGTTACAAACTTTCGATTCTCACGAGGTTATTAGCTTCTCCAAATAAAACCCACTAAATATAAACAAAAAACAAACAATAAGTAATTCAAGTTTTGGAGAATTACCAGACAAAAGCAAAAAAGGAGATAAATGGGGTTTTGGAGAATTACCTGACAAAAGCAAAAGGTTGGGTCTTCGCTAGAGAGAGATAAGAAATTAGAGACCAACAATCTTGAAAACAATGAAGATAAGGAAAGCCAAAAAGATGCATAGGAATAAGTAATCCACAAAAACAAAAAACTTGGTTGATCCATGATTTCTTTTCTTTTTATCATTGTTGTAGTTAAGGTTGTTGTTGGTTTGGTTTGGTTCTGCATCATCAAGTGATTCAAGTTTTGCCATTGTTGTTTTAAAACAACAACTGTTGGGTTTGCAGGGAGATCTTACAGAGGAGGTTAGATTTGGGGATCTAGACTCTGGAGCTTTGTTTTGTCTGATTTATGTCTCTGTGGTTTTTAAGGTTTGCTAAAATTGGGTCGTTTGCGTCCCGCGCAATTTTCTCACCAAAATGATTTGTGGACTGTAGACCCACTACTTCTACCCACAGCAGCAATCCATATTGTGTGAAGGGGGCGCCGATAAATAAATTACACTCCAAAAAACTGGATTACTTTGACTTCTGGGGTAATTGAGTTAACTTCTTTTTTTTTATTATTATTATTATTATTATTATTATTTTTAATATAAGTGCTCAGGCTTAGTATGTATCTGGACTATTTTTATAAGATATAAAGTTAATGATTATGTAAATCTCTAATTACTCTGAAGTTTGTGAGACTTGAACTGGTAATGTTTAGAGAATAAATCTAAAATCTGACCAGTTGAGTTACACTATTCATGGTTGAATTAACTACTTTTATTAAGCTGAGTTGTATCTTTTTATTTTTTAAAAATAAATTTTTTTATATATTTATTTTATTAGATTTGAGTGTGTAAACCGAGTCATTGAAAACCTCTTTAGAGCTACTTGAATTTTTCAGTCAACATATTAGAATATCCTAGGGGTAACAATTATGATATTAATCCCATTTCAGTTACAGGAAGGTTTGGTTTGGATGATTAATGGATTTGCTCGTGTCTCTTTATTTTGGATTTAAACTCAGAAAGAAAGACTAAAACAACGAAATTCTCGTGAATACATCAATTTGAATGTATTCAATCTGTCAAAAACATCCTTTATATGTAATGGGAACCCAAATTCAAGTAACCCAACTCCATTTGAATCAGTAGCGGATACTCCAGTGTCAGTTTCAACCCAAATCCTGTTACCATCTCAGGCAACTTGTAGTTAATCTTCTAATAGAATGCATGAATGTGTACTTCTGGTGATGGTTAATGTGTTGTTTAACATTAATCTTCCAAGAAACCAACCTTACAAAGAGTAGAAGCATAAGCTCCTGTTAAGTCCTGGTGATTGTTTTTTTCTAATTTTTTACTGTCAAGGAGATTTGAGATACGTCATGATATACAAGAATACAAGCATAACAAGGAACATTGATTACTTCACAAATAATTTGTTGTAGCAATGGTTACCATCTCAGTCTCAGCTAGACACAGCAATCTTGCAGGATTCTGTACCATGTCTTGATTATTCTTACTTAGCGCCATGTACAACTCAATACAAGAATCTCTTTCTATCTCTACACAAAAAAGAAGAAGCTTTCCCGATGCATGAAGAGGCATCTTTTGTCAGGGACAGTAGTTCGCCTTTGATTTGTTGAATACGATCTCGAGTGTGAGTACCATAAAGAGTCTTTAACACTTATCATGCATCATGCGAAGATTCACTATTGATGACTTGAGAAAGAGGTCCATTACATAGGGAACTATTGATCCATCCAAGGATCAATTGATCAGTGCGCAGCCACACTGCTGCAGCATAATCTGTTTGCAACTCACCATTCTCACCAATGATAGTTGATTCCGAGCAGGGGACTTCATCCTTCACGTATCCAAGAAGACCATAGCCACGTAAAACAGGAATAATCTGTGCTTTTCACAGAAGATAATTGTTTGAAGCTAGCTTGATGGAGATATCAGGCAGATGTGATTTTGAGAGTGAAATCTCAAGAGAAGAAGCAGGGAACATTGTTTGAACTGAGGAAGAAGATGTTATAGGGGTAGAAGGCTCTGATACCGTGTAGGAAAGCTGAACTTGTATTTCTATGTATTGTTCTTGCCTTTAAATAGGCATTACACATATTACAGGTCATTGATTCTTAATATATATATACATGATTTATGTGCAGAGATTATGGAAATCATGAAGTAAATAGAATGAAGAATTCTAGCAGAGGATCTCTCAATAGAGTGATCCTAGCAGATGGAGGATTTCTGCACTTGCATCCTGCATAGAATCTCTGCATATATTTCCATATTTCTTCATGAGCCTCCTTGAATTGCAACAGTCATTTGAATGGTTAGGCGTATGCAACCTACCGCTATACTTGCAGGCGCCTGCTTCTGTAGTTTGAAACTGCATGATCCTAGTTGCAAGGAAACAATCTTTGCTGTTGCTCTAAGCCTCACCCTAAAACAATAATACTATAACAGAAAAATTATGGTAGAGACTGGTCTGTGAACTAAGTGGCCTGTCCACGTGCATATTGCCATTGGAAAATGCTTGCAAATTCAGATGATTTTTAAGCCTGTTGACAGCCAATACGCAACCCTTCTTGTTGGGACATGATTTTCCAGTTCACTTATTTATACAAGGTGAGAAGAGGTGATATCAGCATATAGGAAACTAATCAAGTGCATTCCAACATGAACCTGTACAAAATTACAGTTCCTCAGATCTACAGTATAGTTTAAATTACTAGATGCCAAGCCCAGGAAAACAAAAGTTTTGGGTTCCACCGGTCAGAGTCAATGGACTTCCAAAATGAAGACATTTTAAAGGGGAAGTTCAGTTGTTATGTACCTCATCAGCACTGCTTGATGAGCTCGAGTTTGCCTCAGAAATTCGAGCTCCCGATTTCTCACTCGAATAACTTCAAACAGAAAAGATAACTCAGTGTTAAATTGAGAATCAGCAAAGCATTTTCAAAATAGCAGGACATGGAAGAAAGGCTATATAGCACAATATTATCAGAAAACAACCAAAACTATGATAATGCTCACAAGTTATCACCAGAAAAAGAAATCAAAGAAAGGCATGCAATGCTACACAAACAGTAAGAAACAGGCATGCTCCTTTCGAGTTCACAATGGTATTTGCCAGGGGTCCCAAGTACTTTGGAACCCTTTAATGTCAAGTGTTTATTACACAGTGCAGCCAATCAGTCACCAAGAATGCACACGTCGTATAAATAGTATAGAGCAATATATATATATATAAAGTCACAAAACTCAGTTGCAAATTAAACAAACGATAAAGACTCATAGCCATTCTTGCAGGTCTAAACTGTTGAGACAGTGGAGTTACTCGTTAAATACTTCTGTTTTTTGCTGGTCAATGACCATGGATGCTTACATTGAGAGTACGGTCACCCAGATGAGCTCCACACAATCTACCCAAAGAAGCCTTTGTTCAAGAGGGATAACACCATAGGTAATCAAATGAGAAAATGGCCAAAGCTTCCATCCTGCCTAATATCAAGCAGATCAGCAAAAACAGTTTACTATCACCAAGACATTAACAAATCGATGAACAACTATCAATCAGATGGAAGTTGTTTAACATTAACCTCAAAGCATAAATGCACCTTAAGAATTGCCCTGGTGAAAAACAATGGAGGTACATTAGGGTATAAAGACACCAAAATGGACCTTTTCCATTGTAATATTCTTTTTTGCTGCTAGTCCATGCTACTTTTAGCACTGTTAGAAACAAATGACTTTTAATTTAGAGTACATTGAGCTGTTCAAGGTTTTTCTTTTCCCGATAAAAAAATGTATTCAATAAGATCTCCCAGGTTTGTCAAACTTCAAAAAAATTTCTTGCTCGTAGTCTCAATTGATATGGAGGGCATTTTCAGGTGGGCTATTAACCTGTGCTCTTCACGATCACAAGTTCATATGTTCAACGCCAGTCAAACATCAAACAAGATGGAAATTTGAAAACATATTGATGCAAGCGTAACTTGAAAACAACAATTAAATAAAAAACACATCATATTTTAATTTGAAAGGGAGCTGCCGAGATATGAAGTATAAATTCACAAGTTTTTTTTTTCTAAATTAATGATAATCAAGTCTTTTCTTTTTAGAAGATTTCCAAAATCTTAAATAAGAAGAAATTCCACTTTAACTAGGAAAAAAAAAACAAAGATCTGAAATTACAAAGAAAAAAAACATAAAATCTAAAATAAACAAGAAATTCCAAAATAAAAAAAAATATCACAAAACCTGCCAAAAATAAAAGGGGTAATGACAATTTTTTATATTTAAAGATCCAACGGTTCACGTAATAACTCAATAGTTGTTGTAGAGAAAACAGCCTCTAGCAACTCGTAAAAATCTGAGTGTGATCCAATAATCAAATCAAAAATTATGATTCTTTTAAGATGTTATTCTCACTTAACATAACTAAACCTCTTCTTGGTATAAATTATCTCACTGATCTATAAATACATATGTTAAGTTATTTATATAATATATTTATGATAAATTCTTATTTAATTATAACAAATTTATATTTAACTGCTCAAAACTAATCATTATCATACTCAACTAATCACGTATTCTTTCTTTTATTCACTTGTTCTAGAGAAACATTTAGCTAAATTTAATAACTAAGTACAAGTATAAAATCGGTTTCAAAGCCAGTAAATCAATGGCTTTTTTCCCATAAAACAACTTTAGTATCATAGGCATATCAAAATCAAGAGAAACAGGTGTCAATTGGGAGAATTTATTTATATCATTCACAACTTGCAAGCTAAATAGATAGTGTATTATTAAAAACTGATTTTCAATTGGAAATTTATTAAAATAATATTTATTATTATTATTATTATTATATCAAAATTCTCACAAAAAAATAAAAAATATTAAATTAATATATTTTTAAATAATAAAAAAAAAACAAGTTGAACGGATTAACAAACCCACAAAAATAGTTTTAGTTAAAACATTTAAGGTCCCACCGAGATTTGAACTCGGGTTACTGGATTCAGAGTCCAATGTCCTGACCACTAGACCATGGGACCATTTCTGTTAAAGCTGTCGTAAATAATTTTATATAATAATTACGTGTGTTAAAAATCCTCCATTTCTTCCTCTGATGGTTTCTCACTCAATAGTCAACAGTCAACAACCAAAAACCCTGATGAGAAAAACCCTATTGTAACCTCGTCCTCTCTGCAACAACCCTACACCCCTTTCCACCTCTCCTACCCTACAACAATCGTGGGTCTTCATCAAAACCTCCAAAAAAATTCCCCATACAAATTTTCACTTCCAATCCTAGGTGGTTTTTCACTGACAACAGCTATCTGCCTTCACCAGAATGGATAGAGCCCCTTAATGACCCCCCTGATATAGCCTCAGAAACCCCTCAAAACCTTAAACCATCTCCTTGGGTTCACCAAATTTCGAGTCTTTAATTAGATGGCTCTATGGATATGGAATCAGGATTGGACCTTTTTTGTAACAAGTTTTTGATCAAGTTATCACCAAATTTTGTTTCTTTTGTCGTTCTGAAATATATGGAACTTCACAAAAGACTTGATCTTGCTTTAAAGTTCTTTAATTGGGCTGGTAAGCAAAACAAATATACTTATAATCTTCAGTGTAATGATTCTTTGTCTGATGTTTTAGCTATAAATGGTGATTTAGATAATGTAAAGTCAGTGTTCTGTAAGTTTAGAGAAATGAGGCTTTTGATGAATGTTTCTGTTGTGAATTCTTTGTTTAAGAGCTCTGGTAGTGTAGGGGTGATAGAGGAGTTGTTACGGGGCGGGGTGTCGTAGAATGAAGGAAAACAGGACTCGACCGAGTTTGTTCACCCATAATTTTTTGCTTAATGGTTTTGTTAATTTTATTTTTTTGGGATTCAAGTAAACCTATAATCTAGAAAGTACATTTTGTGGATTCAAATGAACGAGTAAAACTCTAACTGTTTCAGACTCTTACAAGAAATGCATGTCCTGACTCAAACTCGAAACCAGTTGTGCAGATCTCAAACTCTTTGCCATCACGCTATGTCTCTCGGGAACTTTGACTAATTCGATGTTGATCGAATCCGCTGAGCATGTTCTTCAGCTTATGGAGAATGGAGAAATTGGACCTGGTGTTACTTATAATACCATGATTAAAGGGTATTGTCAGGAGGGAAAAAACCCAGAAAACATTTTAGAAGTTTAGAGATATGGAGTTGAGAAATGATCATGTATTTGACTTTAATTCAGGCGTGTCATGCTGAAGGAGATTTTGATTTGTGTTTAAGTTTATATCATGATATGGATGAGAATGGATTGGAAATCCAACCTCATCCTCAAGGTCTAATTATTGGGGGACTGTAAAGAGGGGAAATGTATGGAAGGATGTGTTGTTTTCTAGAGGATGACTCGCACATCGTCCCACGTTACACCGCAGGTTATAGTAAAATTTCTTTCGAGAGTCTACGTCTTTCTAAAAAAAATTTAATTTTATCCATGAACTGAATGATATTTTAATTTAATATTAAAATGAAAAAACTTTTGTTCCATCTTAAGTGGTTAATCTAGGCTAGGCTAATGTAAAATTTATAGGGATAATCTTTTAAAAAAAATTAAAAAGCTTAATCCTGAAATAAATCAATGTTGAAGGAATAAATCAGTGAAAAATAATATTTAATTAAAAAAATAGAGTGAATTTAAGTCAATCAAGCAAACCTACAATGAAATTTATGCACGTAACCTGATTCAATAAATTTTTTATTCTAGAGATTATTTCTCATTTAATTACATGACAATAAAGCGCGTGATATTTTTTTTGAGTGAAATGATATATTTTTTAAAAGTACAAAAATCATGATAGGCATGTGGAGTTGAGATAACAAAGTTAGATTATTGACAATGAAATGTGAAATTGCATTCTTTTAGATTCGAGTTAAATAAAAGAAATAGATCATCGATAACAAATGGTGAAATTATATGATTTTTTTAAAATTGAAGGACACAAAAAAGCCTTTCAAAAATAAATAATATATCATCAAACTGCTACCCGGATAATGAACTCAATTGGATTCAATAATTTATTTTATCAATATTTATAAAACCAAATAGAAAAAAAAACAAGAGCCTAGCCATATGCCGTCTTTTAGCCTAGAAAGCACACCTAGACTTTTTTTTTCTAATTTGTTAAAAGGGCAAATTATTTTTTTAAAAAAGACAATGCATCTTTTGCTTTTTATAATTTGCTAGAAAATCAGGGGTTAGTTTTTTTCAATTTAAAACTCATTCTTAACTCATAACACCTAAAAAACATTATAAGCATATTGATAAACTTATCCATGACTACCAAAAATCCAAAAACATCAAAAAAATTGAAATCAATCTAAAGCCAAAATAATTCCCGTGGTTAGATCTACTTCCTTAAACAAAGAGAATGAAAAAACACCTAAGTCAAATTACTCTTATTAAATAAAACTCATTTACACCAAAATGACATCTAGCTAGGCTAGCTCATTGGCTCTTGCAAAAAATGTCAACAAAAAAAAACAATGTATCTTTTAAAAAAAAAATTCTAAAGGTATAGTTGCATATAATTAGACGATATTTTTATCTAACATAGAAAATAAATCGTATTGGATCAATTTAGGTCATTGTAGGTTGACATGCGGAAGTTGTGGGTATATTCTTGAAAAAAAACAAATTGAAAACCTAAATCTCGAGTTAATTTAACATTGAAGGATAAAATTAGAAAAGAAAACCTAATTTTGTTTTAAGGAAACCCAAGTGAACTTGAGTCAACCAACCAAGTTCTCAATGCAAGTAATGCATGCCATCAAATTCAATAAGTTTTTTTTTATTCCATAGATTATTTTTCATTTAATAGATTTGCATGACAATAAAGCGAATATAATATTTTCTAAAGAAATATTAAAAAAAAACATAAAAGACGCGTGAGACCGAGATAGCAAAAGCAAATCGTTAATAACAAAGGGTGAAATAATATTTTTTTAAAAGTTTAAGTTAATTAAAAAATAGTTCATCGATAATATAGGGTGAAATTATAATTTTTTTTCTTTTTAAATTGAGGTATTCAAAGTGCATTAAACAAAAAATAGAAAAGCGAAACAATAAACTGAATGTTGTGACTTAACTTGTTAAACTTGTGATTCGGATCATAAAACTAACTGGTTTAATTTATTTTTTCTGTATCCAAAACAAGAGCCAAAAAACACCCAACATGCTAGGAACAACCCATGTGCATGGGCTTTTTTATTTTTTTCTTTTAAAATACAATGATATGATGTGTTGTTTCTGAGCCCAAGTTCAGTGTGTTTCCATTGGTTAAGTTTTTAACCCACTAAACTTATTTTTTAACCCTTTTAAAATAAAATAAAAAAAACACTCAAAAACCAGATCTAGAACATATATAAATAGTTTAAATCATAAAATCAAACCAAATAAATGTTTTCTTCCTCAATTTAGATCTGTTTTTTATGCAAAATCGAGGCTTAAAAATAACCACTATAAGACTCTCGTTGATATAACCTACCATACCTTACCTTGCTGAACAATCTTTAAAGCCATGGCCTTCTGATATGTTCTTCATCACCTGTCAAGCTTTATGTAACGTCATTAGCACACTCCCATCTGCAATATAGTATTCCAGTGTGGTTCCTTGAATATCTCTTCCAAGTAGCTAATGAATCTTTCTCAGTTTTGTCCCAAAGTTCTCTTGATTTGGATCTTTTTTTAGGCGGTTAAATCCAGAAAAATCAATTTATTTTTGGAATCAATTTAACAGTAAGTTGGCTGAAATATAATTGAGCAAGAAAGTGAATCTTTTCTCCTTGAAATTGGCTAGATAAATGTGAATTCTGCATGCCAAAACAGATTTCTCATTGTAAGATCATGCCCAGTGTAGCAGTGGGTAAATATCAAACTTCATTGTGATTCAGAGGAGCATTTCTTTCTCACAGAAGTATGTCTTCTCGTTTTTTCTCTGTTTATGTTAGTAAAATTCTGAAATTAGATATATGCCATATAGTTTGCCCTTCTTTGCTCTGTGTTACGTACTACAATATAACGACTGTTAAGTCTTTAGCTCAACTCTCCAAGCTAGCTACATTCTATGCTTCAATATTATGAGTTATTTTCTCGGTCTTCTAATCGATAAGCATCTATCTCACCGCATTCTTGGGCATAATAATCCAGTAATAGCGTGAAATTTTGCTGTATTTTTGGACCTTGTGGGTGTGATGTCGCTATATTTCTTATAATCCCGCATGTTACTGGCAAAAGCCAGGAGCGCATGTAAATTGGCCTTGGGGACCTTATCCAAGTGGATTTCATTACAGGTCCGCATGCAGAAACATCGTTGTAAAATAGCTAGTGCTGGAATCTAGACAATGCTGTCGTTATTCTTTTAATGCTAGAAAATGTTGCTGCGTTGTTTAGCCCGATTTATTTCAGTGATTGATAACAATACTGCAACCGCATCCACTATTCGAATGCAAGCAATAGCTTAATCTTCACATGCAAAGAAAGTGATAGTACATAAGCATCAGTAAAGCACGAGCGAGCGATGAGCTTGCAAGTCTCTATATGATTGAATATAAAGTGGGCTTCTTTTTTTTTATGATCTTGCTTTCTTGAGGCATCAAATATTCCATTCCCATGCAATTCAAAGCCACACCTTGTTTGTTTTGTTGTTAATGGGAAGGAAGGAACTTGACGAACAACAACATGGCTCGAGTTGTTAGCAATGTCAATGGCTCCAATTACATGGCAGATTTAGCCTGGTTGGTTCCACTCCTACCAATATTTGAGATTCTTGCGACAATATTTACATATACATAGTTGCAAAAAGATTGATGGCTGATTGATTAGCTTTACTAGTCCCCTTAGTGCCAAGATCAGTTATTTTCTTCGGAATGGTCCCCTTCAACACAAGTACTTTTATCTGTTCTGAGTAGTCCCTTTGTGTCTGTGGCTCTGTACATCAATGTAGCCAGTCAATTCCAGTGCCAGTCTGCATTTGGTTCATAATGGCAATGGTTAAGCCAGGTATCTCTCGAGACCAAGTATCTCTCGAGAATATGAGAAGAAAACTATAGAATATGAGATGAGGAAGAGTATAGAAATTAGAAAATTTTTTCTTTACTCTTTATTTTTTTTATAGTGAATTTTAAAAGTTAGGAGATTAAAGAATTAATTTTTACTGTTATTAATTATTTATTAGCCACACTAAATTAAAAATTAAATCTAGAAAAACTAAAAAAAATTAAATTAATTTTTTATTCCTCTATAATTTATTTATGTAAAACAAATTAACACATGCATCTCATGCACTGAAGATGTTTTTTACAATTGGAATATGATTTTAAAAAATATATCTACGCTACCAAATTCATCTGTATTCATTCAATTCAATAGAATTGATGTATGTCATGAACAAAATCCACATTATCTGATTAAAATATTTGTGGAGATATCTTTCACTCGTGGCAGCAGAATATTTTCTTTTGCTGACACCCTTCAATGAATCAACGTGGTTCTAAGCAATATCTAGATATTTTGTACTAGTTGAATGGCTCAAACAAAACCATGAACATTTGGGACCTAAAGATCTTGAAAAAAAAAGTTGAATTTTGGACACTACAAGTTATATATATATATATATATATATATGGTTAGGGAATTATGTGGGGGCAGAGATTGTAACTTAGCTTAAACCAGCAAGAGGTCACTTCATTATCCATCAAGTTATTGCTCAACTTTGAGACTAGAATACTTCGTTTTCGTAACCTAGAGAGAGAGAGAGAGAGAGATCATCAAAAGAAAATATTTCGATGAAAAGCTTTGTAGAATAAACAAAACTTTGGGGATCAAGTTATAGATTGGCTTATTAATATTTTATTTTTTTAAGTTATTTTTGGAAAGTAAATTTTGGGAAAGTGAATTCCAAGAAAGTGAATTATTTTATGATGTTTGTCAGTGTAATGAAAAATAAGTTGGAAAATATTTTCCAGTATTTGGTTATGTCATGGAAAATGAGCTGGAAAACAACTTATTAATGTTTTATTTTTTTCAAGTTTATTAAAATAATAAGGAACAAATCTTACAAATTAAAAAGTTGAATGGGAATGAAATTGAAAAAAAATATATAATTTCATAAATTATCTCAAATAAAATAAATAATAATCAAAATAATAAAGATCAAGTCTAAAAAATAAAAATATTGAAAGATGAAGAAATTAAAATAATAATAATTAACATTTCATAAATTATTTCAAATAAAATAAGTAACAATCAAAAGAATGAGAACCAAATTTTATAAATAAAAAATTTCAATTAAAAAATGATAAGGGAAAAACAAATAACAATTATAAAAATAAGGACCAAAATTTATATAAAAATTAAATTATAAGAGATGAAATTGAAAAACAAATATTCAAAACAATATATATATAGCAATCAAAAGTTTGAGGACCAAATTTGATATAATCAGCAAATAATATGACTTTTATAAATTGTTTACAACTTCCAGAAAGTGTTTTCCGCTTAAAATAAAAAAAACGCTTTTCTGAAAATCAAACCAAATTTTCTATTTTTCATTGACTGAAAAATATTTTTTATTAACCAACTTTTCTAATGATAAATAAATACATAAAAGTTTAAAAAATAATTTTTTAAAAAACAGTTTCCAACAAACCAACACAATCCAAGAAAGACAATTCACAATTCATTGGCATTATTGAAAGAGGACCTGGATGGGGATTCTTGAAGTTTATCGATCAGCATTATTGTATGCCTTGGTGACACAGAAAGTACGAAAATTTTAATAGCCATTGAAGATCGGGGGACCTTGAGCTTACAGGGTGGCACAGCTGTAGCAGCTACAAGTATACGGTGGTGATTGAGGAAAAGGACCCTACAAAATATGATCAAAACTAATTTAGGGGTCTGAATTGGAGGCCAAGGAAAATGAACTGGGATCACTCAAGTGATGGTCCGGCCCTGAATTCATCCTACGGATAGATAGGTGGCATTTACGAAGCCTAGAAATACTGTCAACTACATGGGCCAATCTATTCCCATATGCGTACAATTTTCAACTCCAACACCGGTCGGGGGGATGGTTAATTTTCAATTTCCTTTCAAATATGAAGTATGCCCAGAAATTTAAAAAAAAAAATAATAATTTAGTGTTCTTTTTCTTAGTTATAAAACTAAAATAAGCCCGATGATCAGCCAGAGAACTAAACCGGTCAAAAAAATTAGTTAAAACATTAACCTGACTCAATCTAATTAAAAATTCTGTTAAAACTAATTAGTCTTTAACTTATTAATTTTTTTTAATTAAAAAGACATCGTTTTGATTCTTTTAAAAAAAACTAATCAAACTAGATTTACCTTTTTATAATCCGAGCTTTTCTTTATTAATAAAAAATTAAAAAAATATATTTTCTTTCAACTTTTCAATTTTTTATTTGAAGTGTTGGATTTAAAAACTTAAAATGGTAGATATCTATATGTTCTAAAGTATGGGAAGATATTAGGCAATGCCTATGGTAATTATGGCCCATTAAATTTATGACATATATATGAGATAGCGGGGTTTTATTTCTTTACCTGGATCCATAAAATACGCTTTTCAAAAGATAAGGTTTTCTCGAATTTAAAAAAAAAAAAAAAGTTCGTACGTTCATCCCACACTTTAACCTAATCTATAGGCTTTAATTAGTTTTTGAAAAGTGATAAGGTACGCACGCACCCAATCACTAATTTATATATATTTCTTATACAATAAGTTAAAAATAATATTTTTTTTTAATGTTTGTTACTGTACTTTGCCTTATAAAGTTTTTTTTTTAATTTCATTATGCATTATGTTGTGGATCGATGTTTTATATGTTGAGATTTGTTTTTTCTCTTACATATTATTTTAACTATAAGGTGTTTGATAAAGTTTTAAAATTGAATTAGATGCTAATTAATAAAAAATAGGATCAGGTTCAGATATCGAAAATGATCAAATTTTAATAAGGTTTTAATAATTATTTTGTATTTAAATTTAAATATAGATAATACAAAACTTCACGCATGAGAATCTATTATTATCCCTAATTTTGAAACTCATAAGAAAGACAAAATGGATAGATATTTAGTTGGTATCTTTGGATTTTTCTAAAGGCAAAAAAAAACAAATGAAGGAAAGGGTAAGGGAAAGGTGGGAAGTGATGCTTCAAAATAAAGTTTATTATGTCATTCAATATTAAAAAATAATATAAATTATATTTTGTAATTTTAATTAACAATTTAAATTATCAAATTGAAATAATTTTTTCTTTAAGATAATATATTAAAAAATAATATAAATTATATTTTAAAACTTCACGTAATATTTTAAATTATTAAATTAACATGATTTTAGATAATCACCATTCATCACATTCAAATGGTGGCTTGCAAATTGGCGAGAAAGAAGAAATAAGCATGATGCGAAGCTCTCTAACTCCGTTTGGCCTGAAAAAATATGTGTGTGTGTGTGTTTTCCAGCCAAATATAATTTTAAACACGATATTACTATGTGGATAAACAAAGGTCACTAAGCTAGCATGTAATGGTTTGCTTTTTCGGTCCCGGCCCCTTGTCACATTCTTCTGCATACATCTATCAATTTTAATGAAGAATCTCTCTCTCTCTCTCTCTCTCTCTCTCTCTCTCTACCTAGCCATATTGATAACATGGCCATGTTTTGTGGTCTATATCCTATCGTACGATTGCAAGATGGAGCTTCGATCTCTGCAATATTTAGAGAGAAGAGTTTTTTGAGCTTTTTAACAAAGGGACCAGCCTTAAGATTAAATTTTCATAATTTAGAGAACGATATCTTTCAAATCTTCATGATTTAGAGAACGAATCTTTCAATGTATATGGGCTCTCTTTTGTTTCTGTCTATTGTACACAAGAGAGTGTCCCCTACTTATAGCTCCAATATCTATATTGACACCATTATTTGTCTGTACTTCTTGTATTGAACCAAGCTAGCTAGCAAGCTACCTCAGCATTCATCACCTTCATGGAACCAAAAAACACCAATGGATCGTCAAGAAGCTATGAGCATGACATTATCAGTTGGTTTGAGGACATATCAAAGAAAGCCGGCCAAGTTCAGACCGAGACTCTTCGCCGAATTCTTGAGCTCAACTGGGGTGTGGAGTATCTCAACAAATGGTTAGGGGATATCAATATTCAAGACATGGATGCAAGTGCATTGGAATCTCTGTACACTTCTTTGGTACCTCTTGCTTCCCATGCAGATTTAGAGCCTTACATTAGCAGAATTGCTGATGGGGATACTGTTCCGTTACTCACTAAACAACCTATAACACTTCTCTCCTTAAGGTGTGTCCTCTTCTCTTCTCCTCTCCTCTCATCTTTTTTTATATTATTTTTTTCAAGTTTTTGGATGCTTGGACCATATTGCAATAGCAAAAGCTTATCTTTTTAGATATCATGTGGAAAATGGAACCAGAATATTGATTGATAGAGTTGTGAGTTATGGGCTCTATTTGGCTCTTGTTCAGTTTTCCTTTCTTTTATGATTTCATGGGATATATACCTTTAGGTTGTCCAAGGATTGGTTGAAGTCTACAAAAGCTCAGCCTTTTTACCTTGATTTGAAAGGATTCCATTAGCCCATGTTTCCACCATTTGTAAGAGAATATTTCCAGAATTATTTCCTTTTTTTATGAT
The DNA here is from genome assembly GCA_015852605.2 of Populus deltoides. Taxonomy (NCBI): domain Eukaryota; kingdom Viridiplantae; phylum Streptophyta; class Magnoliopsida; order Malpighiales; family Salicaceae; genus Populus; species Populus deltoides. Next base: position 16,407,178 of record CM027582.2, read on the forward strand.
TCTAATTTTGTTCATGGTTACAATTTTCTCAAGCTCTGGAACCACAGACGGAAGGCAGAAGTTTGTTCCTTTCACTGACCATAGTGCTCGAACAACTCTTCAAATTTTCAGCTTGGCAGCAGCTTATAGATCAAGGTTTGACCAATCTCTCTCCCTGTTGGTCACACATAATCCAAATTTGTATGGTATCTAAGAAGACAATTAAATATATTGTATTGAACAGTTGAAAAAAAAAACTGTACAGGTAATCATTTGATTTCTTGTACTCTCTCTTTATTTTATGTGGTGGATGTAGGGTTTATCCAACAAGGGAAGGAGGAAGGATCCTTGAGTTCATATACAGCAGCAAACAATTCAAAACAAAAGGAGGGTTAACAGCAGGAACAGCTACAACCCATTATTATGCAAGTGAAGAGTTTAAGATCAAGCAAGAAAAAACAAAGTGCTTCACTTGTAGTCCACAAGAAGTCATTTCTGGTGGAGACTACAAGCAATCTACTTATTGTCATCTTCTTCTTGGCCTCTTCTTCTGTGATCAAGTAGAGTTTATAACCTCTACTTTTGCTTATAGCATAGTTCAAGCCTTCACAGCATTTGAAGATGTGTGGAGAGACATATGCAATGACATTAAACATGGTACTCTTAGTGAAAGAATCAACTTGGCAAAGATGAGAAAGGCTGTGCTGTCTATCATCTCTCCAAATCCAAGCTTAGCTTCAAAGATAGAAGAAAACTGCAAGGAGTTGGAGACTCAAAATTGGCTTGGTTTGATTACTAAGCTTTGGCCAAATTCCAAGTATGTTTACTCCATAATGACAGGCTCAATGCAACCTTACTTGCAAAAACTAAGGCATTATGCTGGGGGCTTGGCATTAGTGAGTGCTGATTATGGATCAACAGAGAGTTGGATTGGAGTTAATGTGGATCCTTATTTGCCTCCTGAAGATGTTACTTTTGCAGTAATACCAACCTTCTCATATTATGAGTTCATGCCACTTTATAGAGAGAATCATGATTGTGGCTCAGCCATCGATGACTTCATCGAAGATGAACCGGTACCACTCTCAAAAGTCAAGGTAGGACAAGAGTATGAGATTGTCCTCACTACTTTTACTGGTATGTTTAGATCTTTTTTCCCCTCCAGTTGCTATTGCATTTTCCATTGATATCTTCGTGAATCTCTCCAACCCCATTCCTTGTAGCTAGGTTGATGTTTTCGTCATATTGCCCATGGTAATTAAAATTGGCAGCCAGAAACTACTGAGTTTCTTTCATGGGAATGGACCAATTGTCCTGGCACATTTAATCATAGAAAATCAACATCATTGCATTATTTATTTTTGTGCCACCATTGATGTATTAATTTCTTGATTAGTCAAGCATCGATTTTGACATAGACATGGCATTTCGACGATTCCCAAAACAAAAAATCTTGCATGAATCTAATCCCTTCACATGATTGGCAGCCACTTAACAAGTTTTAGGAAAATTGGTTCCAAAAACTTAAAAGTAAGGTTTCTGTGGTCACGAGACTCTCAACAAGCCATCCTCTTACGCTACCGATCTTCAGTTTCTTGTTCGTAATTTCTTGTAGCCAGGTGTGCACGTTCTATTGGTTCAATCGGTTCAAGATCATGGTTTTATTTGATTTTCAAGGTTTTTTTTTTTTGGAAATTAGATAGATGATAACTTTAGAGTTCATTGAGTTTTCAGTCCGTTTCTAGCTATTAGGAATTGAGAATGACTAAATGGTCAAAAATTCAAAAAAATGAAAAAATCATGCAATCCTTTTTCTTCTTCTTCTTCTTTTTTTTTCCAAGAGGGACCAAGATTAATATATTATAATTTGATGAAGATTTCTTCTTCTTCTTCTTCTTTTTTGTTCAGGGCTTTATAGATGCAGGCTAGGGGACGTAGTGGAGGTTGCTGGTTTTCACAAAGGGACACCAAAATTGAACTTTATATGCCGGAGAAAGCTAATTTTAACTATAAACATTGACAAGAACACTGAAAAAGATTTGCAGCTGGTGGTGGAGAAGGGGTCTCAGCTACTCATGAGCAAGGCTAGAGCAGAGCTTGTGGATTTTACTAGCCACGCTGAGTTAGAAACACAGCCAGGTCACTACATAATTTATTGGGAAATCAAAGGAGATGTCGAAGAAGAGGTTCTTGGTGAGTGTTGCAAGAAAATGGATGCATCTTTTGTTGATCATGGCTATGTGGTGTCAAGAAGAACCAAATCAATAGGACCTCTAGAGCTTTGCATTGTCAAGACGGGGACTTTCAAGAAGATCTTGGAATATTTCATAGGAAATGGGGCAGCATTGAGCCAGTTCAAGACTCCTAGGTGCACCAGCAACCATGGACTCTTGAAAATTCTCAATGGAAGCACCATTAAAAGGCTCTACAGCACTGCATATAGCTAGTTAATAATTAATATAATTCCAAGAATTTTTGTTTGGTGACTTAATTAGTCTTCTCAATAAATAATTTTTGTCTGATCACTTTGTTAAGAGCATGTGACTAAACTTGTTAAACCAATAGCCAACACGAAGTGTTGGGTGTATAAATAAAAAGAAAAAAAATTGTTTACATACAGCTATAGCTGAAGTATTAGTTACTACAATTACAAGTGATTATTTTTAGTTTGATTTGATTTTATCAATTTTAATTTTTAAAAAAAGATCAAAACCGGTTCAAACCCACCAGTTTCTATTCGATTACTTTAGAATAAAAACAGGTTTTTTTGGTTGGGTTTGATTTTCCTGGTTTGGCTCGATTTTTTTTTATTTGGGTTCGGTTTGGTTTTTTCAGTTTTGGATTTATAAAACCAAACCAAACCGGTCGGTTTTTTAAAAATTCTAATCGGTTTTTTTTTCACGTTTTGATTTTTTTATTTTTTTCAGTTTAATCAGTTTTTTGATTTTTTTACTCACCCTTATAATTTACATACGTAACTAATAGTTACTTAGCTATTTATTTGAATGATTGGGTTACATATACAAAGGTAATAATATTTTTTAAAGATAAAAAATTGTGATCCAATAGAAAAAAAAAATCAAGAAATATTACTTAATAATAAATAAGATGTTAACAAAAAAAACAATGCACTAACACTAATTTTTTATATATTAACTAAATATGTGTTTGTTTTGTAAAATAATATTTTCCAAGAAAATAATCATTTTCTTGTAAAAGGTTATCGAAAAGGGTTATCTTCCATTTCTTTGATATGTTAAAATATATTCCTACAAAAGGTTTCTTGTAATCTACAAGTTTGGATTAAATTGTTATTTTTAGTAGGGGTGGCGTTGAAATGATGACGATGAGAAAGTGGCGATTACATAAATAATAAAATATAGCGGTAGTAAAGTGAAAATGATGATATTAATAATAAAATATCACTTGTATTAAGATGCTATCCTAAGCCTTATCAATTATCAAAATAATATGAAAACATCAAAAAAAATATTAATTTAAAGTACATTAAAAATAAAAAAAATTAAATTTTTTCAAAAATGTTTTTGAAACTCAAAAACAAATAAGATTTAATGAAATCTAATTACAAAAACATTTAAAAACTGCTTCATAAAAACTATTTTTTGAACTCAATTTTTTAATGGGTTCACAATACAAAATGTAATTTGATGCATTATTAAATATTTTAATGTATTTGTTTCATCGCAATCACAAAAACTGACAGGAAAAGAACCCACCATACCATGCAACTTGTTGGAGTTTTTTTTGGATTTTAGCTAGCAGATGACTTTATAACGTTATAAAATGATAAATAAGAGATTAAATTGAGGAGACAAAGGGGGAAAATAGATATTTTGTTGTAATAATATTATCTGTATAATAATGGCGATTAAAATGGACTCCATGAGTTTCGTCAGTCTCATCATTTTTTTGTAATTTATATGGTACGCTATGGTCTTTCCTAGTTTTTTTTTTTTTTTGAAATTATTTTATCAAGATTTTTTTAAAGATACTTGCTGCATTATTGCGGGAGCTTTGACGTGTTTATAATATATATTTTTTTCAACTGGGCTGCTATGCTAAATAATTCTTAGAAAAGATGCCACTGTACAAAGATCTGAAAAAACTCCGACATGGTGTCCTGGTTCATCAGAAGGGAAAGGGAATCGGTGAATTGCACCATGTGCTTTTCATTGTTATATACCATAATACGTACCATGATCACGATCCCACTTCTATCTGTTCGTACGAAGTTTTAATTTTCAACAGTGGGACCAGAGGAAAAGGACATGACATTCAGTCTCTTTGTTTGCTAAAAATAATTTTTTTTTTAAAATGAATTCTAAAAAAATATAAATTTTAAAAAAAAAAATTTTGAGAAAGTATTTTTCAGTATTTAGTAGTGTAATGGAAAATAAGTTAAAAAATACTTTTCAGTGTTTGATTATGTCATGGAAAATAACTTATTAATGTTTTATTTTTCTCAAGTTTATTAAAATAATAAGGAACAAATCTTACAAATTAAAAAGTTGAATGAGAATGAAATTGAAAAAAAAATATAATTTCATAAATTATATCAAATAAAATAAATAATAATCAAAATAATAGAGATCAAATCTAAAAAATTAAAAAAAAATAAAAGGTGAAAGTTGAATGAGAATGAAATTGAAAAAAAATATAATTTCATAAAAAAAAAAAGGGGAGGTTGTGAGCTGAAATTGAAAAAAATATAATTTCATAAATTATCTCAAATAAAATAAATAATAATCAAAATAATAGAGATCAAATCTAAAAAAATAAAAAAATAAAAGGTGAAGAAATTAAAATAATAATAATTAACATTTCATAAATTATTTCAAATAAAATAAGTAACAATCAGAAGAATGAGTACCAAGTTTCATAGATAAAAAATTTCAATAAAAAAATGATAAGGAAAAAGCAAATACCAATTATAAAAATAAGGACCAAAATTAATATAAAAATTAAATTTTAAGAGATGGAATTGAAAAATAAATATTCAAAACAAATTATATATAGCAATCAAAAGTTTGAGGATCAAATTTGATATAATCAGCAAATAATGATATTTCTAATTTTTTCACAACTTCCGGAAAGTATTTTCCGCCTAAATTTTCCAGGAAAACACTTTCCTGAAAACCAAGCTAAATTTTCCTTTGACTGGAAAGTGTTTTCCATTGATCAACTTTTCTAATGATAAACAAACACGTGAAAATTTGAAAAGTGGTTTTTCATAAATCAATTTCCGGAAAACAAACAAGCCAAAAGGAAAAACACTTTCCTGGAAACCAAACCAAATTTTTCTTTGACTGGAAAGTGTTTTCTGTCGATCGAAAAGTGTTTCCGTTGACTAGAAAGTGTTTTCCGTTGACCAACTTTTCTAATGGCAAACAAACACAGGAAAGTTTGGAAAGTGATTTCATGGAAAGTGAATTCTGGAAAACAAACATCACCTCACTTAACATCACTTCCTACCTTACCCTTGTTCCTCGTCCCCAAAACTGGTCGGTTTCCAACTATGCCCAAGGCCCAGGGGTGCTGATTCATACAAGTTACATTGTTAATCCTATTATACTTCCTTCCTTGAGCATTCAAGGGAAAGTTATCTAGTTAAAGGTTTGGAATAGTAAGTTACTTTACATATACAAAGAGTTATTTAACTTGAGGTTTTGACAGTATTTTATCATACACTAAGTAAATTACTTCTAGTTTAGGAGCTTGTTAATGTTTTTTTTTTATTTTTACATCTTTTAACGTTTTAAATTCTAGTTTATTGTAGTTTTAATAGACTAATAAGAAATAAAAAATAAATCAACTCGAGTTTATCGGCTAAACTCATAATCTAAATTATAGAATTAAGATAACCTAGTAAAAAACTGTAAAAACTCACAACACTGAAAATAAAATAAAATAAATAAATAACAATACAATAATATGACCAAATTATGGGCATTGTACTAAACCAGTTGTTATATGAAATGTCACTATTAATGATACGGAGGCTGGCTGTGGTTCATATTAACAGTCGGGATTTCCAAGGATATACATCTATTTAAAAACAATGACTTGAAAATTACTTTTTGTATAAAGTTCTGACTCTGCAGATTTTACCCTGATAGAAACCAAGCCCTCCATGAAGGGGAAAAAAAAAAAAACAGTGTCTTTCAATAACCATTACAACATTTCCATATATATATAATACAACGTTTCATGAGTCTCCCGTCATTTCTTGTGCTTGACAATGATACATCAAGAAACGGCTACAAATTCATCGATTTCTGTAATTTTGGACCTGTTGTTGGAAGATTATCATGCATGGAAACACAGCACGATTTGTAAAATATATATATATATATATATATATATATATATATATAATTTAATGGTTTTCAAGAGCTACTTACTATGTTTATTTTTAAGATAAGTATATAAAAATTAAATACAAGATATAGTTAATCGGTACAAGTTTCAAGTCTCAAAAAATTTTTATTTAAAGGGGTGTATTATAAAATAATATAAATTATATCTTGAAATCTCATCTAACAACTTAAACTCTTGAATTGAATTGATTCTTTGATACTGCATATGAAATTAATAGATTTATTTTTTTGTTTTATTTAAATTCAAATATTAGAGATATATATTTTTTTACTGGGTATGAAAATAGTATTTATTTTTTAAATTTATTTAAATCCAATGATTAAACATTTGTATTTTACTAGGTATTTAAGATCTTCTTTTTTCTCTCACGCAATCTGAAGTTACCATGATTTTGGTAAAAATTGCTGACTCATTTTCTATAATAATTTACATAAACAAAAGGGACTTGCTGGCTTTTTTTATATATATTTATATAACCACCTCGAAGTTTTGGAAACAACCTCCTGAACAGTTCTAGGGGTGAAAAGGACAAATTTCAGCTGAAAAGGTGTTCGTGTCCTCTTTTAACTTTGGACGATCGGCATGTATTGCGGTGTCCGGCATGTCAAATAAAGGGGAATTTCAGCACGTGTTGTTGCTTTTTTATACGTCATCGCAGTGAGATTAGAAATAACAATTATGAGAATCATAGTTATAACTGAGGTTTTACTAATTGAATAATCAAAATTTACATGTTTTTTCTATGATTGATTAAATTTACATGTTTAAAAAAGTGAGTCCAGCAAACCTAAATTTCTATGATTGATGCAAGAATTTCTACAGAAGTTTAGAAAATTTGAGAATCGGGTCATTGAGTTGATTAGGTTTAATAAATTTGGTTAATTTAACAATATCAAAACCAAAAAGCAACCTTAATTTATTAATATGCAAATTTAAATGAATCTCTTAATCATGTGTTCTTTCAAAATCACTGTTAGTGAAATCTTAAACCCAAACTCAATCAAGAAGCTCAATTCTCAACCAATTTAATGTTAAAGTATAAAATAATAAAAAAATCATTCCAAAAAAAATTAATGAACATGGGTGAAATTGAGAGGAAAAAAAAATTCAAAAACAATCTCAAACAACAATAAAAAAAATAAAGATAAAATTTGTCAAATTAAAAATTTTAAGATGGATAAAATTAAAATAAAAAAGTCAAATTTTAGAAATTAATTGATATATATATATAAAAAAAAGAGGGACTACATCCAAAGGAAGAAAAATGAAGGATCGATTTGCAAATTTGGAGGTCAAGGCATGGATTTATAGGGAAAGAGAGAAAAAAAGAAAAAAAAAGTTGTTCGCGTCAAACCAAAGATCCATTGTCTGCACACGTCGCCTAAGGAGAAAAAAACGCCGAATTAATAAATCAAATAATACGGCGAGACAACAATTTAAACTACAGAGTCAACCACACATGCATCTTGAAGATGGTTAAAAAATAAAAATAAAAATAAAATTTTTTTAATGTGTTTTGAAATGAAAAATACATTAAAAACAATTATTATTACATTTTCAAACATCCTCGAGTCAGCTATAGATAGTTTGTTTGAAGTTTTGATATGAAAAATAAATTTTAAAAATTAAAAATAATTTTTTAAAATGTTATTTTAAAAAATAACAATTATTATTTTCTTGAATGCAACTTGGAGACAAGTGTTGGTGGGAGTAACAGGACGACAACTGGGTGATGCCCAGTCCCAGTCCTATGCTTGAAAGATCTTCCATGTTGCCATTAAACGATGGCCTCATGTGTGTGTCTGTAAAGATGCTCGAGGGCACGAACCTTCTGTTTTAACTCCCAAAGGACTCAACTTGAATCCTTAACCACTGAACGAAATTTTCATTGATTAATTTAGATAAATTAGGTAATTAGCCCTCAAAATATAATTAAATGATAAAATAACTCAAGATAAAAAAAATTACATTTCAATAATATTATAGTTCAGAAACACAACATTTTATATATATTGTGTTCCTAATAAACAACGATATTTTCAAAGAAAATTATTTTAAAAAATAGCTGGATATTTGATAAAACAGTTAGACAGTAATCAAAACGATCTGGTTTTAGATCATTTTTGTATTTTAAGTCTGAACAAGTTTATAAAATCATAGTTTTTATTAACCTAAAATTTTAATTACTTTATGATTTTAGAGAGTTAAAATATTTATAATTTTATCAAAATTTAGACAGGGTTTTTTTTATATAGAAATTATACCTAAAATTTTATCCTGCTTAAAAAAACTTACAAAAAACCACAATAATCACAATCAAAAAATTCTACCTAAACTCAATATATTCTCATATTCCATAATCACAAGTAGCCACATGAAAGAATATACACGCACACACACACATGCAAAATGAATATAAAATAATACAATATTTAAGTAATTATAAAATATATAAACATAACTCATCTATCTATGTATGTTTACGTCATCTACTAGATGATCCAAGCTCATCAATAGTACAACTGGATATAGCTCTTACTCCTGTTTTAGTGGCCTTGTTTTTTACCATAACATGTAGTTAATATCAAGTGTAGCATGTAGTTGTGGCATTTTAAAAGTGTATTTAGTGGATGTTGCGCTTCAAAAGTGTAATAAGATCAAACTATATCATTTCATTAATTTTTTTTCGAACAATGTTATTCTTCCAAATTTATAAGTTTAATTTGCTATTTAATGAAAAAAAACCAATTAGTTCAAGGTTTTTTTTTATTTTTAAAAAGGTAAGTTAAGTTTGGTATTCAAAGAATTTTACCTTTTTTTAATTTAAATCTTGAGATCATTATTGAAAAGGATATATTTAAACTATACTCATGCTTAGTTTTTTCTCCATTGGGTGGATTCGCTCGTTTAGAATTTGATATGGATTAGTTTTTTTTTATTTCTTCTTACTCAGTCGATTTAATAGGTTTTTAGAAAAAAAAATTAGAAAACAATGTTGTTGTTTCATGCTTTTGTTTTTTTTATATGGATTAGTTTTTTTTTATTTGTTCTTACTAAGTCAATTTAAAAGGTTTTTAGAAAAAAAACATTTAGAAAACAATGTTGTTGTTTCATGCATTTGTTTTTTAAACGATATTATTTTTTAAATAAATTCTGGTTAATTTTTTAATTTATAAATTAATTTAATAAATTCATAACTTTCATAACTCAAGTTGGGATCAAGCGGAGAAAAAAAATTTATATTAGAAACAATATATAAATTTGTTTTTTTTTTTTTGGAAGAGGGGGGAAAAAAAAAAAAATTTTTAATGTTTGACAGAAACAATAATTATTCTTCATATGCATTTTAGCCTTTACAATATTATGAGAAATTAATATTTTTTAAAATTCAATTCATTCTATCATAATTTATGAATTACAACTGAAAATAAAAACTTAATTTCAATAAATAACATCAAAAAAACGTTTACTAATAATTGTTCTCAAATTGAAGTCATTGCCGACCTGAAAACCTCATTGAAAAGATAAGGTTAGGTTGCAAGAGAGGACGGCTTGCCCCCTTGGAGACAGCCAAGCACTAATTAGCCATTGATTAATTCACCATTATTGCAACAGCACAACTTTTCGATCGATCGAAATCACGGAGCTGTGGAGACCATGTCACGGGGTCACAGATAATTAGCACGCGTGCATTTTTGTTTGTCCTTGTGGGAGCAATGTCTACGCCGTACAATGATGCAATTCTTTTGATGGGAAAACACAGCAATCTAGAATATTATCGGTTTTATATTTAAATTATTATTTATATCAATTTTATCATCCTTGATAACAATTACTCTTTATATTATATTATATTATAACAAAAACTAAATATGTAAAAATTATTATAAATTAAGAGAGTTTTTACTCTGAATTGCAATAATAATTTTATTTTTAATTTTTTAATTTTTTTATATTTTTTGAAAGGATAAACATTTATTTAGCTTTTTTTTTTCTTTTCTAATGAATTGACGACGCCCGCATCATTAAGAAGACGTGTATGACGCTTCTTGGTTGTCAAATATGGTCATCCATCATCTAATTGGATGTGCAATCTTGTCTTCTTTCACATGGTGTGGCGTGTGTAGATATATAATGATTGGATAAATATATTTTTTTCTTGATAATAATTATTCTTTATATCAAATTCCTATATAATTGGATAGTATATTTAAGGTTTGCCTTTCTTTAAATAAGTCTATTGATTACAACCAAAAATTGAGTTGAAAAGATAAGATAAAAGTGTTATTTTTTAGGGGGGAAAAAAAGGTTAAATATTTGTTCAAATTTGAAATTGGATCCCAAAAGATTTAATTGGTTTGAATTGGTAAAATTAAATTTTATTTTGCTAAATTCAGCATTAACTTAATGTCAAAATTTATTCTTAGCATTGCAAGGACCCTAAGTAAAATTAACCGAAACAAAACATCAAACTCAATCTTTAGTCAATTTAACGTGAAATGATTAAATTAAAAATAAAAAAATTCAAGTGACAAAAATAATAAAGAAGGGAAAAAAATAATGTGGGTAACTAGTACAACCCATAATGAATTATATCTTTCTCTTGTGTTATATTTTCATCTTTTTTAAAAAATATTTTTTTCACCTCACATTATAATTCACCTGTTCATGATTTACATAGTATTAACTTTGTGAAATTACAATACAATTATTAAATAGAAAATAAAAAAACCTAATAAAAAAAGAACGCGAATGAAAAAAATATCTTAAGGCTTGTTAAATGAAAAGTAAAATGACCCAATTAAAAGAAAATTAGACTTGAATGAACAAAAGAAAAACACAATAAAAAAGGACTTGAATAAAAAAAATAGAGTTGAGATGAAATGTTTTGATTGTATTGATAATTAAAAGTGAAAATTAAAAGTGTATGTGCATATATATATATATATATATTGAATATTTATTGCTGATTTTCAGTTACTAATTACTTGTTTTTCGTAATTGAAAATAACTTTAATTGACTTATATATTTATCTTAAGAGGGCACTATAGAGAGAAGACTCGACCAGAGGTTCAATATTCCCTGGCTTTTCTGCTTATTACACTAAAATTATATATCAGTTTGTGATAGCTGAACTCGGAGATTGTCCAGAAAGAATAATGGAGACCTTAATTATAGCACTTAAATGATTGGATCCCATTTTTTTGTCCTAATTATCGATGTAATTAGTACACAAGCAATCTTCACAGTTGCAGACATTCATGTATTTTGTCTCATAAATTCATAATCAAAAGTCTCACGAGGAGGAACAAGCAGCACTTCATCAATCCATGAAAGGACAACGTTTTCATTATGATTTCGAGTAATAATTTTGGGTTCCATGTAATTTTTATTTAAAAATTAATTAAACTAAATTTAAAAAAAAAACCGAAATCACTTCAAATAAACTGGTTTCGATTTGATTCGATTATTTTATAACAAAAACTGAAATTCAATCGACTGATTTCAGTTTAGTTCGGTTTCAGTTCGATTCGGTTATTTTATATTAAAAACAAAAAAATTTATTTTTTTTGAGTTTTTTGTAATTTCTAATGAGTTTGGTTTCGGTTTAGCTCGGTTTTTTTCGGTTTAATTTTTTAATTTCAGACTTATAAAACTGAACTGCTTGGTTTTTTAAATATTTTAATTGGTTTTTTCTCACCCTCTGTTCCGAGCAAACAAACAGCAAGCTTATTAATTTTTTTTATTTTTTTTTATGTAAACAGCTTCCTTGTTGCACGATAAAAATATGATTTTTATGTGAGCTATATATGTTCATGATAACAATATTGATAAAGCCAAAATATACTTTTTTGAATCAAAAAAGATCTTGTGCGAATGAGAATTTATTTTGTTAGTATTTTATTTTAAATTCTCATTAATTTTTATTTTGATTCAAGAATTTATTTTGTTTGTTTTTTGAATCTTAACTTTGAAATAAAAAAAAAGTTATTGGAAACAATAAAAAGAGAAAAACATCATCAATTTGGTCATTTATTGTGAACAAAAATTATTATTCTTAGTATCAACATGATCCATTCAACAAGGACAGATTGATGGTGGTTGATCTTTTTCTATAACCATGCCTGAAAAAAAATCAAGTTCTATTTTGATTTTTTTTTAATTGTTTTATTCAGAGTGTTTTGAGATTGTATGGTGATTTATATTTATTTTTATGGTGATTTTTGATGGAAAATGCCTTGAAAATAGAATTTTATGGAAAAAAAACCCTATTTTTTCACTTTTTAACCACTATAATAGTGGACGGATTCTAGAAACAGCGAGCAACAGTAGAATCAAATATTATAATTTGTTCTCCTTTCATGACTTCTATTAACAAGAATTAGTTTCTAGCTTTATAAGAGATTCTTACCATGTTTTTGTATTACAGTGCAATGTATTTTTGCAAAAATAATTTTCAATTGAAAATGCAATAATATATTTTTTTTATTTTTAATATCAGCATATTAAAATTATAAAAAAAATATTTAAAAACACCAATTTAATATTTTTTTCAGGTAAAAGTTAGTTTGAAAAGCAGATTGAATCAAAAAACAAAGGGACCCTCAATCCAAATACAATTCCTTTCTAAAATACCTTTTATTTAAAAATGCATAAAATCTATTTTTCTTAAATGATTTTTTTTATTTTTCTTACATCCTCATATTTAAATCTAAATATATTTTGAAAAACTCTCGAACAAAACCACCCAGTGACTTCTCTAAAATGGCTTACTTAAAAATATTGATTGGCTAAATAATATAGCCTATAGATCTTTTCAAGAGATTTTTTTTTATTCTTGGTGCTAGGGTTTACAGTTAATGGAACCACAAAGACATTAACTATAAAACAGAATACAAACAAATATAATCAGAAACAAATATGGGCCTGTTAATCCCAGTGCTTCACTTACATCCATGATCCAACAACGATCCAAATAAAACATTAAGAGGCTCATGGGCCTTGATTTTTGGGCCAGTGGACCCCACTCTATATTTTTATCTTAGGGTTAATTTCATTTTAAGCCGTATCAATTTCTTCTCTATCAATTACTGAATTGATTAAAACCATCCAAAAAAAACCTACAAAATATTGCCTGAGAAGAGCACAATTTAAGTCCTATAATATAAAGCACATATTCAAAGTCTACGTGTCTGCAGGAAAAGTTCGTTAGCTCGTCCACGTGGGATTTCGTCGGCTGAGGTGTATGACCTGACACATGACGAGTGGAAAGCATTGCCTAAGAAGAGCACAATGAGGTGCGAATGCGTTGGGGTGACATGGCAAGGAAAAATCCATGTGGTTGGGTATTTGCTGAGAAAGGAGACGGTAAGTAGTAAAGGGTGTCACGGCACACATTGGACCGTGTTCTGCTGAGGTGTACAACTCTGAGCGTGACAAGTGGGATCCTGTGGTGGGGATGTGGCAATCAGATGTGCCACCTAATCAAGTATTAGCTCTTGTTATCAACTTATTTAGCTCTGAAATGCAGAAACGAAAGCAATATATGTATGAAAAGAATCGAACAATCTCTAGTAACGTGTAATAGATGGCCCCACCAAGGGGGCCATTCGTCATGAAACATGAACAAAAGTGGGCCCAAGCTGTTGAGAATCAAAGGATCATACAGCCCATTCCACAACTTGTTCTGTAAAATATCATCTAAAGAAGAGAAAGTCTCAGCAAAATAAATCAGTAAGAGAGTCCTTCACGTGAGGCCCAAATTTGCACGGGCCACCTGTGACTCGGTCCCACAACCTGTCAAGCCTCACCACACACGCCGTTGCACATGCCATTGACTTCTACTTTGACATTCCAAGTAAACGACGGCCCTGATTTAAAATTATTTTGATGATCATCTCGGATCTTGGGAAGGATCGGGTTCTTGCTGTTTTGCCACGTGGTTCTCGTGTGAGACCACAGCTCTGGGATCTGTGACACGAGAGGCACGTGAAGCTGGGAGCTGTGTTTTATTATCTTTCAGTTACTGTAGCAAATGCACAGGATAATAACTTATCAATGTCCGTACATGTGAATATTTTGGTGGTGATTAATGCTTGATATCAAATTTATAAAACATAAACTCGCTGAATTGGGATGACGTGGATTAATTTAAAATGATACAGTTTCAATTTTTTAAAAAATATTATTTAAAAAAATTAAAATTAAATCAAGTTTTAATTAGATTATGTTGAGTTATGAATTCATCTGCTATATTGATTATGTTAATTTTCCCCTGATTTTTTTAAAAAAGTACTAGCTTGAATCAAGTTTCTAGTAAATCGAGTTTCATATTAATTTATTAAAATAAATCGGGTTTAATAATATTGCTATGCTTTTAGCTAGATTTCATAAATTGAAGATTTTTTAAATTTTAGTTATTTATTTTTTGTGTTTTTTATATTTGCAAGTAATGAAGAATATATGATCATTTGATCCTCAGCTCTTTACTGTTTAAGATTAAGTCAGGTTATAACAGTTATATTTGCCATTTTATGATTTGTGCTGTTTCTTAACAGGTAATTTATTCTTAATTTATCAATATTTCCCTGTTTTTTAATTTGAAATCTAAAATATAATATAAGAAAATAAAATCAAATCACTTATTATTTAAACCAAGAACACAAAATAATTAAGAATTTACACTGTTATATTAAATTGTTACTTCACCAGAGTTGTTATATATATAAATAATTAAAGTGATTTAAAAAAAGTAAACAACATGTTAATTTCTAATTAAAAAAATAAAATTAGAAATTTTAAGTGATGTGAATCTAATTTTTTTTCCATTAACAAATCACCTCCTCGGCTAATAACAAAACTCCTCAAATTATTTAAAATGGATTATTAGTTAATTAATTGCTTTTACTTTCTTCAATCCATTTGATTATGTGCTTCAAAAAGATTTAACAACGAAACATTACCCGAGGAGTCTTAGCATTCATCATTAAACTGTAAATTTAACTTTAATTTCAGTAACTGACTACTGACAGTCTTATGCTAATTGAGAAAATTTACTGGTTTTTTTTCATCAAAGTAAAATTAAAAGTTTTTTTGTTTTAAAATTATTTTAAAAAAATTAAAAAAATTAAAATTAAATTTTTTTTATGTATTTTCATATTATTTTGATGTGTTGATGTTAAAAATAAACTTAAAAAAAAAAAATATATATTATTTTAATATATTTATAAATAAAAAATATTTAAAAAATAATTTTTATTTCAATAATAAAAAACTAAAAGAGAGACATCTGTGTGTGTGTGTGTTGGTATTAATTATTATTATTATTATTAACATATGTTAAAAAAAGGCATTTCATTCTAGCAATGCAGTGAAATGTTTAGAATTTTTTTACTTTGATTCTTAAAGTTTTTGAGGATTATTTTTAAAATTTTAAACTTAGTTTTTTTTTTAATTTTATTCTTTAATATTAGATTTATTAGGTATTAGACTTCATAATTTATTTTAATTTGTTTTCTATGAAATTATTTCAATCTCGTAACTCAGGTTGTGAGTTTTGCGGGTTAAACGTGTTTACTCATGGTTTTTTTATTCTTTTTTAATTGATTTTTTTTCAGATTCATCCTTTAATATTGAGTTCATTGAGAATTAAAATTTATAAAAATATTTTATTTATTTTTTATGGAGTTATCTTGATCTCCTGACCGGGTTTAGCAAGTAAACTTGGGTCATTTTGTTTTTTTTATTTGATTTTATTTTTAATTTAATAATTTAATATTGGATTGATTGAAAATTAGGTTTTATAATATTTTTTTAATTGATTTCTTTTTCAGATTCATCCTTTAATATTGAGTTCATTGAGAATTAAACTTTATAAAAGATTTTATTTGTTTTTTATGGAGTTATTCTGGTCTCCTAACCAGGTTTGTCAGGCTAACTTGAGTTGCCTATGTCATATTTTTTTTTGATTTTTTTTAATTTAATACTTTAATATTGAGTTAATTCAAAATTAGACTTCGTGATATTTTTTATTTGCTTTCTATAGAATTATTGTGGTTTTATGATCCGAGTTGCAGGTTAGGCCAATTAACTTGGGTTTTTTTGTCCCTTTTTTAGTTGAACTTTTTTTTTTAATTTTATCCATCGATATTGAGTTGATTGGGGATTACGCTTCACATTTGTTTCAGTTTGTGTTTTATGAAGTTATATTAATCTCATGACCTGAGTCACGAGTTTGATCGGTTGACTCAAGTGGTTTTTTGTGTTTTTTTTAGTTGATTTTTTTATTTTATCATTTAATATTGAATTTATTAGGAGTTGATCTTCATAATTTGATTTTAATTTTCCTTATATGAGGTTATCCTAATCTCATAATCTAAATTTGACAAGTTAATCGGGGTTGACTCGACTCATTTTTTTAGTTGAATTTTTTTTTTAATTTTATCATTCAACATTGGGTTGATTGATAATTGAGTTCAATAAAAAAATTTTTTTGCTTTCTATAAGGTTATCGGGGTCTTATGACCTAGGTAGTGGATTTGACTAATTAACTTGAGTTGATACAAGTCAAAATAATAAAAAATATATTATCTTGATTTTATTAGTCAAACATTTATATTAGTAGTCTGAATTGTCTTTAAACCTATTAAATTAGCCAGGTCATGCAAGATTAATCCCCATATAGTTTGATTTTTGTTCTATTAAAAAATATATTAACAACTCCTAAATATTTACATCCAACGAAAAAATCTATTATATCTCGTGGCGTAACACGGGCAATGATGTGATCTATATATTTTATCTTAATGGTTATGAAGGTATATTAGAGCTACTTTCATCATAAGATAATAAACGGTTTTTATATATTAAAATGTGCCATCATCTATAATACGAGGACTATGTGTTAACTAAAAATTAAAAGAAGCTTGGAAAATCATCTCTTTCATTGATCACATGAATAGTTAAGTGGTTGGCCCCTCTATTTTTCCTTGTTTTTGTTTAGAGTTTTATTTTTTATTTTTTATTTTTTATTTTTTTTATTTTATCATTCAATATTTTTATTAATTTTGAATTAATTTTAGTTTTTTTATGAGGTTATTGCATTATCAAACAAACATATTGTTATTTATTTGATGTATAATTTTTCAAATGTTTATTTTTATTATCATATCTTTAAGTAAGAAATAATTTAAAAAAAAAACTTGCTAAACCCAGTAAAGTCTAAGATTCGGGTCATAGGTGAAGCCACGTAACATGATCCAATTCAATATATTACCATTTCAATATTTAAAAAAATATATCATCTTGAATATTTTTTCTAAAATCAAATCATATTTTTTACTAGTCATCCGCGTTGTTTTTGGACCCACCAAGTCGATTAGGTCATATCAAAATAACTCTCATATAGATTAATTGTAAACCCACACTAAACAAGGTATTGGGTCGAAAAATTTGAAGATTAATTTATTGGGTCGAGTTTAATAATAATATCAAATAGTTATTTTCTAAGTCTTAGAATGTTTCTATAACTTATTGAAAGATTTTACCTTTTACAATGTTGATGGGTTTTAAATTCCAACAAATCAAATATTTATCATAAGATAAAGATAATTATATTAATAATTATACAAACAATTAAAAGATTTGAATTTTTTACTTGGTTGTTTCATTGTTTATATAAAAAGTGAAACTTCTCTATCATTTTTTATTTTTATTTTTATTTTTATTTTTATTCTCGTATTTTTCTAGTTAAACATTTTATGGTCTAGTTCCATGATATAAAGTCTAAAATAGTAGTAGAAAGACAAAATTTAAAGTGAGATAACTATAATGTAAACTATAAAAAAAATATGAGGTTAATATCAAAATTTTTAGAAATTTTATTTTTATCCAAAAGTTTATTTCATTTATTTTTTAATCTCTATGTTTATGAAATGACAGAAGAAACTCATCGAGAAACGACAAGTTTGTCCGTTGGCCACAATTCAACTATAAAAATGAGGATTTTTAAATCAATGAATTTTTATTATCAAGAGAAGTTCAATGAAGTTTGTGTTTTTATTTAACATATAACAAGAAACTTAAATCAGGTTTGATTTAGATTTTTTGGATTCAATTTATTTTTGTCTTTTAAGTGATTTTAAGGTGTTTTTCGTGTTGGTAGATGACTTGTGAAGGTTTTTATACTATTTATTAGGTATTTTGAAAGAAATAAACTGCAAATAAATTTATAGGTTAAACCTATTAATTTTTTGTTACTATAGTGATGATCAAATTCTAGATAAGAGGCCTAGTAGGCTATAGATGGTTTGCCCCCACAAGTGACATGTTAATTATTTAGAAAAATAAAAGTGGACAACATGGGTTTGCTCCTAAGAAAATAAATGGGTTTGCTCCTAAGAAAATAAAAGGCATGGGCTTGGCTTGGCAAGGTCAAGCGCGTGGGTTTTTTAAAAACTAAGATTTATATGCTTGATTTTTATTTTTTTGGTGGTCACACTGTTTTTTCAACAATTCTTGAATTTTTTTAATTTTTTTTAATGTTTTTAGATTTAATATACTAGTATTAAAAATAATTTTTTAAAAACATGGGCTTGGCTTGACAAGGTTAAGCGTGTGGGTTTTTTAAAAGCTAAGACCTATGTGCTTGATTTTTTTTTTTTTTGTGGTCACGCTGTTTTTTTATAAATTCTTTAATTTTTTTTAATATTTTTAGTGGTTTTAGATTTAATATGCTGGTATTAAAATAATTTTTTTAAATTAAAATATATATTATTATAATATATTTTCAAATAAATTTTTTTAAAAAAAAACAATTGTAAAACTACCTCTCTCCCCGTGTGTCCGCGAACTGTAATAAAACTTTTCTGTAGAAGCACGAGTCCATTCTTACTATCATAAAAAGGCTTGATCTTTGTACTCATAAAGAACCCGCCTCTCTCTTTCTCTCCGAAAGTTCTTCCCTTAAACAATTCTCTACAATCTTTACTAGCTACAAACCCATTTCCATGCTTAACAAAGAAAGTGTTAAAACCCTATGACACCCTGAAAGAAACAGGCAACTGAGTTTGCTTTGGTTTCTCTCTTTCTTCAATGAGAGAGGAGAAGGTAGAGAAAGAGTGAATTTCACTTAACATTTTGGTTCTAATGGGTGTAGGAGATAGTTGGGATACAGTAGTGTCACCACCACCAACATCAGTGGTGCCCTTGAATTTAGAAAGAGATTATCATTGGAGACATTTTGATAATTCAATGAATGCTGTGTCTTTTGGCTTTGTAGCTACTGCTATATTAATATCTATGTTCCTTGTAATAGCCATCTTTGAAAGGTTCTTAAGGCCAAGATCATTGTCTTCCTCAGCTGGTGCTAATGGCAGTTCTTCTCCTAATGATCTTGAAGCACAAGTTGTTTTCCATGGAAAGCTTGATTTCCCATCTCCAAAAGTACTCTCTCTCTCTTTCCCTCTCTCTCTCTCTCTCACACGCACACAATTTGATTACATTTTTGTTTTTGGATTCTGAGAAGGAAGGGATGCTATTTTCTTTTTTTTCTGTTTTTGTTTTTATTGATTAAGAGATTGGAAATTAATTATTGTAGTTACAAAAGAAGCATTGATTTTTCGTTCTTTTTCTTGTTCTGTTTATGTCTTGATTCTTTTTGGGATGACCTGCAAAGTGTAATGAGTATACCTGCAAGCATGACTGTGACTGCTCCTTTTGCTTTCTTTTTGTTTGTAATGATAATTAATCTTTGGCAGTTTGACTGGCCATTATGCAAATTGCAATTTTTGTGTGTATGTGTTGAAAGCTTTTTCTCTTTTATGCTTTCTTGAACTTGTCTTTCTGAAATCACTTTTTGGTTTTGGTTTATTGGAGTAACCATTGAGATATCTTTTATCAGAGTTTAAGCTCTCAAATTCTGTCTATATTTACTTCTTTTGACAGTGATTAACATGAAAGATTAAGTCTTTATGCATAGATAAAGTATCAATTTCTTCTTGTTCCTTATTTCATCAGCTTTTGAGGGAGTTCCTGTTTGAAAGAATATTATACCAAGTCACATGAGACAAAGAGGGCGATAGCTGGGACCTATTGATATGCATATGCACCGTCCAATTGATAGCTCTATCTATATAAGGACTGCCCATGTGTTGGCATGTCCTTCAGGTTCCTGCTGATTGAATGATCCCTTTCAACTTTTGATACCTGGGATTTTTCTCTTCCACTCAGTGGTAGGAGCCATTGGTTTTCATTATGTAATTACCTTCCAATTATTATTTAGCCTGCCAGTAAGTTTTCATTTTAGTTGAACTTAACCTCAAGTAGTAAATTATCTTCAGTTCCTAGTCTCAGTGAGTGATTTTCAAATCCATGATTGCATTTGGCATATGTGATTTTAGATTATGATTAAAGATGATCATTATGAAAATTTAAAATTAAGCTTTAGCTAATTGAAGTTCAGTGGCTTAATTTGTGGACAGATCATGCAAATTTGGAAGATTAGTGGAATTATATGGGAGCTTCTGTAGTGGGCGGAATTATGTTAAATAATTCATCATTTGCATTATAATATGATATTACGACGGCTCTTTAACGCAACCTTATTTGATTGTAAACATATTAGAATAATAGATATTATCCTAATGCATATGTATTGTCATTTGAGTCTTATAATATTATTACTTTTTGTACCATTCTTATTTGTTATTTACAACAGGCAAGGTATTGCTTTCCTTGTTCATGTGTTCATTATAGAGGATTTGATACAGTTAACATTCTTTGGTGAACCTTTTGCTTACTTCATTTTGTACCAGGCAGTCATCTTGGCCAGAAACAATCATGTTCATGCTTCAAATCTACTACACCAAAGTCCAAATCTAATCCTCTAGATTTGTTATTTATGAGCAGCCAATGTTGTTGATATGGCTGTGTTGTTATTCTGATATAGCTCTGTCTACTATATTATTGATCATTTTAGGTGTCTATTAAACAATCTGATGCTCTTTCTGCGTGGTTAATTATGTTTAAAGCACACATGGGAAGACATTAATTACATAAATGTGTTTATCCATGCTAGTTTATCAGGCTAAAGGGTCCATTATATCTTACCAGCATGTGATTTTTGTCTTTATTGCTTCACACCATTATAGTATCAATGAGTGCTGAAGATTGAATCATGTAAGAAAATGATCTTGCCTTGTTTACTTACAGAGAAGAACATAAAAAATGATGTATGAAATTCTAATATGCATGGTGAGTTGTGTGAAGCCTTGTTAGAAGGTCTTGAGAGATTAGGGTGGCCCGAAGCTGTCAGAGAAAAATATTTATCATTGACAATCTCCCATTTTCGCCATCCCGAGATTTGTCCTATGCCATTAAAGGCAACTAAACATGTCTAGACACAATGGTCAAGTTTTTCTCTACTGGATTTGTTGTTTAGCTTCAACTTACAGTAGGCCAGCATATTATCATATTCACCTGATGTGATGCTGCAAGTGAGAAAATGTCTTTAGAAATATGCCTGATATCTATATTATGTGCCCATTGGTTTGCCATGTCTCATTGCTCCTTTCCTTCTACAGCTAAGACATGGTAGACCAGCTTTCTTTTGCCTTGTTCCATTGGTGGTCGAAGATAGTATCTTGGCATAGCTAGCTAATTATTTACCTTTCATTTATCAACTTGTTTCAATGATATCACATTTTTTCCACACTAGATGTTAACACAGTAATTTGATTATTAATTAATCGAGACCCTTGATTTATGGAAAAGTAAATCAATGGGGATAATGTGGTAGGTATTCGTGCTTGTTAAGAAATCATTCTACTCCACCATTTCATGTCTTTATACTTGTATCTTAAGAATGATTAAAGTAAACCCTTTTGTCTCTTCTTGCATGGCCTCTATTTGCAGCTTCTCCCTGCGTGAATTCCTTTGAAAATATTAACCTGCGTTAGTTGCTGGACCTGTTACACTTTCCATGGCTGGAAAACTCCCTATACTTATTACATTAAAGTATTTCTTGGAACTTGCACATGAGACCCTCCGCTAATATCTTGTTTCGTTGTTCTAATGATTGAAAATATATGATGCCTGAAGAGTGATTCGTCAGTTTTACTTGTATCTAGTTAGTGCCAAATTTGCAGCAATCTTTGATTGCCTGTACATGTTTTCTTTGCTGACTTCTTGTTTCATATGCAGATGACAGTTTATGCGGAAGGGGTATCGGTCATCATGCCCGGTGACGATGTTCCTACCTTCCTTGCACATCCCGCTCCTGCACCCCTGCCCTCCAGAGCGCATCATTAGGCCACTTCACCATCATAGACTATGCTACAGTTTCACCTCAGCCTCAACTTCAAGCTAAAAAAGAAACCTAACATGACCTCAAAATAACTAACCAGAGCAACCGATTTTGCCAAAACTTTTCAATCATTGTCATCAACCAAACTTGATTTGAGCTGTGAACATTACTGAACATGAATTAGTGTACACTTGAATTCAATGATTAAATGCAAGTTGTCTTTGCTTCTGCAAGGTCTAAATCAACACAGCCAATTGTGCCACTCCTTTTAAACTCCTTGTTTTGTTGCGAAAACGATCTGGAATGTGCTTTCACTGTCATCAAATTTATATCTTTATACATGCATTGTTACATTTCCTTCCTCGAATTTGTACCAGATGTGTATAAATATCTTTGTTTTCTCTTCTTTTCTTTTGGTTTTAGCTTGAAGGGTATCTTCCCGTCAGCTTTCTCACATGGAGGTAGCCAGTGCGTTAACAAGGAGTTATCTTCTTATAGCATGATAACATGGTGAGCAAATACACTTGCCAGTGTGGCTTTCTGTCAACGTGATATCATTTCTTTTGAAGCTTAGATAGTTGCGTTTAGGCAAATTTATGTTCTAAATCTAAATCCTTTGGGATTTAGGCAAGTTTATGCTCTATATCCTTTGGGATTAATGGACTCGACCGCGTCATTCGAGCTTCTTTTCAATTATTTAAAAACTAAAATATCAAATAGAATAAAAAAAAATACAAACATGGATTTATTTATTTTCAACATGGTCAGAGGACAAAATCACATTCGTTTTCGTTTTATAAGATAAACTTATTGATATCAAGATTATTATTTTTTGGCCAGATTTTAATCATCTTGTATCTTCTTTTTTATTTTTTTTTATAATTTTCTCTCCTCTCTCAAAAGACCGAAACCAACAAGCCTAAAAACAATAATAGCCAAATATAAAAAAGAAAGAAAAAAAAGAAAAACCTCAAGAACTAGAGTATAAAAAAACTTCGGAAACCAAATTGTAAAACACTATAGCTACAATGTTTTACCATATTCTTTCAATATTACTTATACTTATAATATAGTTGATATTTTTAAGCAAGGTATGAACCTAGTATTATACAGCTTAAGATCCTTTGGCTTCGCAATATATATATATATATATATATATATAAAACATAAACATATAAATATATATAGATATATGCCAAAGAAAACACCGATGAACAAAAATAGGTTAAGAATCGCTATGGCCCTCGGTCCATTTAAATCACTTGGCACTAGGGTCGATGCAGCTCAAATTCAATAGGTGATTCCATGTAGATGGCCCAGAAAGCTTTTTGTCTATCCAAAATTGTTTCGATAAAGAGGCTGAATTCGAAGGGCTATGTGGCTTAATGGACTTCGGTGGCACAAATCTCTCTGCCGATATTGTTTTAACTTCTAGCCTTCTCAGGTCATATGCTGAAGTTGGATATCACTATTTAGTTATGTTGGATGTTTTATTTAAAATAAATTAGCTCTTTTTCTAGGTAATTTATTCTAAAAATAGATTTTATTCCTCACTTCTTTAATTAAGGGTGATTAACTTCCGTTTTTTTATAATTAGGGATTAATTAAAATAAAAAAAATAAAATTGTTGGACCCAATCACGGATGGGCTTGGTAAAATGTTAGGCCCACCTCCTTGGACTCTAGTATGCGTTGGCCCCAATTATATGTGAGTTTAGCAAGATGCAAGACCCAACTTTTTTGGACTCAGCTACACGTTAGGGCCAAACGCATATTGATTTGACATCTTTATGAAGACATTAATAATACTAGATAAGGGCTCATGTTACGTTACAGACTGACCTAATTTTTTTCAACATAGGAAATGGTGCTAAAACAATGCAAGTATTTCTAAAAAAATCTGGATAAATTTTGATCCCAACCATTAGTGAGAGTTAATCTTATTAAATATAGTTTATCTAGTAAATTAATTGGTAATTTATTTCATCTACCATCAAAACCCAGATAAATTTTGATTTATATTTTTTAAAAAAATAAAAAAATATTTATTTTTTGATAAATAACATTTTAGATTAGTGTTGAATATTTGTTTAAAACGTTTTAATTAGGCAGTAGATTGTTGTGAAAGGTGACTCCAGCTTGCTAGGAGCCTAGGGTTAAGATATTTGGTGTAGGAAATAAATGGTGTGGATGATTTATTCAATATCATAGACGATCTGATTAATATCGAATAAAAAATTAATTTTAATACGTGGAAATTGAAAACTTGGTATGAGCACGTCCTTAACTACCTTGTAAGAAAATTATAAGCAAGACCTTGACTAGGAAACCAAAAAAGAATGAAGACCTTGACTAGTTCTCTTCAAACCCAATGGTTTCGGCGTTGGCCTCAATTATATGTAAGTTCAGCAAGATGCAAGGTCCAATTTTTTTGCACTCAGCTCCATGTTAGGGCCAAATACATGTTGATTTGATATCTTTATGAAGACATTGATAACACTAAATAAGGGCTCATGTTACCTTACAGACTATGTTTAATAAGCACGGCTAATCTAAATAATATGAATAAATAAATGCAATATAAATAAACTGAGAAAAAATTGACAATGTAAAAAGTTCAAAAAAACTCACCTTGAGCTCATCTAGGTTAGCATGCGAAATCTGTAACCTGATCGTGATACCGAGGTAACTCCGTTAAATGTATACTGAATAAAACTATAAAACTCAATTATAAAAAAACTCAATGTCAAAGAGCGAAACTGGAAAAAAAAAGTTAATTAAAAAAACAACAAAAAAAAGACTTTAGTCAACACAAGTTAACTCACAAACCTTATGACCATCAGTGTAAGATTAGAATAACCTCATAAAAAGAATTTTTTTAAAAAAAAAAACACGAATACCAAATTCCTATAAATCAAATGTTGTAGAATGAAATTGAAAAAAATAAAAAGAAAAAAAAATCAAATTCAACCCATGTTAACCTTTAAACTCGGGACCTTGGTTATGAGTTCAAGACTAATTCCGAAGAAGGCAAAACTTAAAAAAATAACGAAGAAAATTCTAAATCATCAAAATGCTATGGAATGAAATTGAAAGGGAAAATGCAACAAAAAATAATTAAAAGAATAAAGACTAGATTTAATATATAAATAATTTGACATCAAATATTGAGGGATGAGATTGAAAATGAAATTCAATCAGGAAAAAGGATAAAAAACCTAACAACATTAAAATGAACAAAAACCAAATTTGATAAAAAAAAATAAAATGATGAGAGGCAAAATTAAAGAAAAAAATCAATCAAAAAAAGTTAAAATAAGAAAACAAAATAAATACAAATTAAAAAATATAAGGATCAAATTGTAAACAAAAAACAAATTAAATGACACGTGTATATTTTAGCAATTAGAAGATAGAGAAAAGAAAGAAGAAAAGAAAAAAGTTTATTGAAGACCAACCACCATGTCGTCGATCATATGTATGGCACCAACAAAAAGAGGATGACATGGTGCTTCCAACTCTATCTTGGAAGGCAGTGTTTGGACGTGGGATGATGTCACATATGTCGCACTGTCCCTTAAAGAGTAATATAGTCAACTTGTTTATTACAAAAAAAAAACCAATTTAGACAAAAAAAAAAGCTCATGAATGCAAGTTTAACCATTTTTTACTTTTAAGAGTAATATAATCTTTACATTGTGCTTATAAAACTTGAAAAGACCGAATTGCCCCTGATTAACATTTTAAAATTTTTGTTGTTTAGGGAAATATAGTCATTATAATGCATTCGGAAGATAAAAAGGTTGAATTATCCCCGATCAATCTTATAATAACTAGTGGACAAAAAAAACCAATTTATCCTTTTTTTTTGTTAAAAGAATAAAATGTTAATTGCATTATTTTTAGTTTTTTTCGTGCTTTTAATTGTAATTTGTTATATGGAAAACAACCCTCATTTTCTAATTCCATGATGATACCGAACCAACGATTGCAATCATCATTCTAACCAAAGTCCAATCTAAAAGGGAACCTAAATGATTGAGTTATTGGGTCAAGGTAGATGATCAAATCATACAAATTTATCATTTTTTCAAAATAATATCTCTAATTTTTTTATTTGTTTAATCCTTCAATTTTGACTTATATTAGATTTAATTATGTTAGAGCAAGGCAATCATAAAATCACCAGAATTTAACCATATCAATATTAGGACCGGTTCAAATTGAATCTCGGCACAAATTAAATTCTAAAATCGCAGGTGGGTCAACTGAACAATTTAATGACTATGTCAAACAAGACACAGGACGTTATTTAATTACCACTTGAATTTAACTTGCAATCACTTACTTCCTTGTTGAGTCTGCAATGTCAAACAAGACACAAGGCTCCACCATGTACAAAATTCTAGCCCATCTTGAAATTTCAAATCACCCATTTCTCTTTACAAAATTTAAAAATTATTTATTATTTATTTCACTTTAATTTAATATATTTTTTTATCTTTTTATATAATTTTGATGGGCTGATGTCAAAAATAATTTTAAAAAAATAAAAACTATATATTATTTTAATATATTTTAAAATAAAAAAAAATCACTGTCATTCTTTCAAACGCATATCTTTATCGCTTTTCCTTCTCAGCAATGCAAGGTAAATCCTTTCTTATGGACCCTAATTTGAATGACCATTGCTTGTCCAATAAGTATGATCTGTCTGCCAGGATTGTTATAACTTCAAGTCTTCTCAAAAGGCAAATGAAAACCACCATCTCTTTAATTGATTGCTTTTAATTGCTGATAATTATGCTGTCCTCCATGAGATACTACTGTGGTTTTACATGTTCAAACCAAGGATGGATGGAGGTTGAATGATCTGATTTGCCATGAATCGTGTGAATGAGATGAAAGGGCTCTCCAAAGAGGAAGCATTGCGGTGGAAATTGCTTAATTGTGCGTGTAGAATTGGTTCTTATTTAAAATATATTTTTTTAAAAAATACATCGAAATAATATCTTTTTATTTTTTAAAAATTATTTTTAAAACTATCATATGAAAATGATCTAAAAATATAAAAAACTAATTTCTTAACAAAAATTTAAAAATTTAAAATCTAAAGGAATACTGTTTACATCGTATTTTCAAATGGACTTTTTATTTCTGGGAATACATATAAAACACTATTCTCTAAAAATTTAAATTTTTTTAATTAATATTTTTAATGTATTGATATTAAAAATAAAATATATATTATTTTAATATATTTTTAAATAAAAAATATCTTTAAAAACAATATAACACAGTGACAGTACTCATCATTCTCCAAATCACACAGTACTCATCATTCTCGAAATTGTTAATTCAATTGTTTTTTTCTCAGTTTCATACACAATTCATTACGTGAAGGAAAGATGTCAGTTAAGCCACGTGCAGCAGCAGAACAGAAGTGACCAAACGTTGGGCTAACTTGCACTTTGTGTTCACACCTTTCTTGTCTTCAGTCACTGTAGCATGGAAGTAGGTGGATGCATGGTCCCGAGGGACAACCAGCCGACACCTCAGCATCTTTCACTTGCACTCGAAATTAGTAAATTATCAACTATAAACTAAAATAGCTGGGCACTCAGGCATGTTCCTCACGTGTTTTTGCGAGCAGAATAATTTTTTTTAATGTAAAAAAGACAATAGGTTAAAGAAGTTCGTGTCCTAGGTTATTAGTTTAATTGTTAATTTAAATATTTATAAAAAAATAATAATAAATAGAGTGACAAGAGTTAGAGATTAAATAATTAAGGAGAAAAATAGTGATTAAATTATTGTAATAAATAGTACTTTGTATCATGGGGTACAATAATGTGGTCACCACGGGAATTAGTTTTTTAGATAATTCCACTGCTTCTTAGCTCTGCTGTAGCCCTTTACATACAAAGAGAATGTTGTGAGAAAAATTCTAAGGTGAGAGAAAGTTCTTGAATGTTTATATTCTGGTCCCTGAGAAGTTCTTCATGTTGTTTTAGGTGACAATAAATAAAAAAAACAGGTTTTTATGGTCTAAAATATTAAATCTGATTTTTTAATTATCAAAAGTGATTAAAAAACTATTTAATAAGTGACAAATCATCTTCAACAACAACAGGCGACATGTGGTCCAACTATAAAAAGATGTAGCTGATTTGCTAGGTTTAAATTAATCCTAATAATATCTAACATTATTTTTTCGCTATTTATTTCTACTTAAATATTGCTTGGTACCATTTTTTTTATTTTTTTTATTTTTTTAAATAGTAATTGATCTTTTAAAATGTTTTTAATTTCATAATGCGCTTGATAGATATTATATATAATTTGTCTATAGAAATAAATGAAATGTGCAGAAAACAAATGGACAAATGGTGTCAAACAATTATTACTGCGTCTATCTTTTGTTTTTTTTTTGTTTTTAGAAATGCAAGCTTTTCATTTTATTATTCAGTTAACATTAACAATTTTTTTTATTTATCATTTTATTTATTTTATTAATCATACATATTTTTTTAATTAAAAAAATCATAATATCTAAAAACACAATCATAGTCCAAAAGTTTCCTTTTATTACGTTAACTAACTTAGAGCATGTTTGAAAATGTTGTTGCGGTTGTTTTTTAAAGTGTTTTTTATTTTGAAATATATCAAAATAATATTTTTTTTTTATTTTTTACAAATTATTTTTAATATCAATATATTAAAATAATTTAAAAATATTAAAAACAAAACATTGATACACGATTAAAATAAACAGGCACTAAAAAACACAATGAATGAAAATAGAGTTGAAAAATCTGTAATCTGGTCTTATAAACTGACTTCAAGAATTAAATATAAAAAAATTGAGCCAAAAATTCTTTAAAAATAAATCTAATCTTCTCATAATTTATTTAAATAATATCAATTAAATAAATTTCCAACCAGACATGATTTCTAGATATTTTCTTCGGGAGGGGCACCAGATGGGCTACCTAACAAAAGGAATTGTTAACCTCTTTTAATTATCGATGTCATGTCATGTCATGTGAAAATTGAGGCATGCAAGCTTTAATTAAGATGTGACTGATGTCCATAAAACCCTGTTAGTCGTGACTGGTGTGACTCTGTGGCAACCCCACCCTGGTGAGACCCAGAGGCGAGTGATGGTCCCATGTGGCATCAAGCGGTTCAAGGCTGTGCATGGTGATGCTGCCTTAGCGAAGAACCGATCTGTTCTCGAGCTCCTGGCATCAAGTGGTTCCAGTCTTCTTGTTCAAGAATTCTGTCCATGGTGATGCTGCCATAGCGAAGCACCGATCTGTTATCAAGCTCCTGGTTTTATATATATGGCCACTCAAAGTAATCTGTGGTGGATGGATTCTTTGCATCAGAATCACTCAGAGGCAGTTCTTGTTAGTGCAAGTTCTTGGCATGTACTTTTCTGAGGGCCCCCACAAGAATTTTCTAGATAATTTATGAACATTGACATTGATTTTTCTGGTTTTAAATTTTGGCGTCAAAGTTGTTCATAAATTATCTTTCTTCAATGGCTGAGAAATAAATGTGGATCTCAACTTTTTTCTTTTTTTTTGGATAGATCTTGAAGTGTACATCCTCCTATGTTTGACAAGTGAAGAGATATGCCTTTGATTTCGTGGTAATTACAAAATAATGTTTGAAAATGGTGGACTTGAAACCCCAAAGGACATGAGATTGATTTCGAGTTTCATCAGTACTGGACCCCTCTCTTGCGGCTTGTTGTGCAATGATGTGAAACATTACATTATGACCATTTAAAATATTTTTTAGTACAGATAAGATAGGTCATGTTCTTGAAAAAAACACGACAATACAACTACAAGTCTTCTAAATATATCCAGAAACGTTTCCTGGTCCTAATGAGAGTGACTTGGAACAGTTCTTGCTGATTTTTTGAACCCCATTGCCATTAGCAGGTTGCTATCCTTGTCTTTCTAGTGCGATTTTCAGCTAAGTGTGTTTTTTTTGGAAAGTAGTTTATGAAGAACTAGTTTTTAAATTTTTTTTTGTGTTTGTTTGTTATTAGAAGAGTTGATTAATGAAAAACACTTTCCGGTTAACGAAAAATATTTTCCAATCAAAGAACAATTCAGCTTGATTTTAAGAAAAGTATTTTTTTTTTGGCGGAAAATACTTTCTGAAAGTTGTGAAAAATTGAGCAATGTCATATTATTTGCTGATTATATCAAATTTGGTCCTCAAACTTTTAATTATTATATATTTTTTGTTTTGAATGTTTGTTTTTCAATTTCATCCCTTAGAATTTAATTTTTATATTAAGTTTGTTCCTCATTTTTATAATTATTATTTACTTTTTCCTTGTCATTTTTTAATTGAAATTTTTTATCTATCAAATTTGGTCCTCGTTCTTTTGATTGTTACTTCTTTTATTTGAAATAATTTATGAAAAGTTAATTATTATTATTTTAAATTCTTCATCTTTTAATTTTTTTATTTTTTAGATTTAATCTCTATTATTTTGATTATTATTTATTTTATTTGAGATAATTTATGAAATTATATTTTTTTTCAATTTCATTCTCATTCAACTTTTTAATTTGTAAGATTTGTTCCTCATTATTTTAATAAAGTTGAAAAAAATAAAATATTAATAAGTTATTTTCCAACTTATTTTCCTTGACATAACCAAACACTGAAAAGTGTTTTCCAACTTATTTTTCATTACACTACCAAATATCAAAAAATAATTCACTTTAAAAGAGAAAACTACTTTCCAACAAACAAACAAAGCCTTTTAATGAACTTTTTTTTTTCATGAAAATGATATCTCTGGAAAATAATGAAATACTTCTCTGACCAATCCTTGATATTTTAGTCTAGACGGTCCAAAAGTTGTGTCAATCCATGATGTTTTGGGTTTTTATTATGATGAAATATTGATCTCGTTTTGTTTTGATTTAATATTTGAAATACAATTGTTGTTACATTTATAAATATACAAGTTTTTTTATTTATTAATTTTTTAAAAGAAAAATATACTTTACACGATTTAAAAAAAAATGGCTCTCTTGTGTTTTTTTCTTAGGATCAAGTTCTATTTACGAAATGGTTTCTTCTGCCGAGATTAAATTTGTTATTCATGTCAATTTTAAGAAATGTTAGTCAATGTATTTATATATAAAATGAATTATTCAGTATACCGAGAACTGTATTCCTTCCTCTCGCAGAAACATGGGATACATACGTGAATTATTTTTGTAACAAGTCCTGTATTTTATGAGAGGATGGAATACAACCCCTGACATACTTAATAATTTCATCGTCTAGTATCGGAATTATTAAAGTAGTGATTTATTATTATTATTATATTTTTTTTATAAAGTTATCTAGTTTTATAATCTAATTGTAGATTTAATGAATTAATTTAATTGACTTAATTTTTTTTAAAATTTTTTAATTATATCTTTTAATATTTTGTTGATTAAAAATCAAACTTTGTATTTTTTTTGTTTTAATTTTTTTAGATTATTTCTATTTCATGACTCCCTGTCATGGGTTAACTTAATTCAACATTTTCTGTCTCATCATTCAATATTTGATTGATTGAGCATTAAGTTTCATGGTTTTTTCAAATATAATTATTTTGGTTTAATGATCCAGGTCACGAGTTGACATTGGTTTATTTTAAAAAATAGGCTTTGTGATTTTCATCATTTCTTTAATAGTGTGTTATCTCGATCTCATATCTAGACCACAGATTTGGTGGGATAACCCAAGTTGACTTATTCTTGATTGTAAGGTTACAAGTTTGTCATTCTAACTTGAGTTGATTCAAAGTGATTTTTTTATGTTTTTTTATCTAATTTTATCATTTCATATTAGATAGACAGAGAATTTTACTATATTATTTGCCTCATTTAAAAAAAATAATTTTTTCTTAAATTATCGTGATTATTTTAAAAGATATTTATTTATTTGTTGTCATATTTTTTAAATCATTTAAGTAAACTAAAATTAATTTATTTAACCTAAACAAGTCTATGACCCCAATCAATCATTTTTCTTTCTTTTTTAAAACATATTAGGATCACTGGAACACAATTTTTAACGAAAAAAAATTGGAACGGTCCATGAGTATTAGTCCATCAATCTACACACACACTCATTTCATTTATTTAAAAAAAAACATAAAATTTAAATCTATATCTCATTGACTAAGAGGACTAATTGCTCTTTAAATGAAACCAGAATTAATCGCTAAAAAATGACTAATCAACAACTCATCGATCCCACTTTCGTCCCATCCAATTGCATCATGGATACATGTCGCCGAGTTATTTTACAGTGTACTAATTACAAGTAAAACGTGAAGCTAATTACTTTAATTAATTAATTAATTAATTAGTTTGGTGGTGGCGGTGATAACGAAATATAACGAATAAGAAATTAAAGTCATCATCCTTAATAATAAGGTCGGTGACTATCAAATAGATTCTTGATAGATGACACGCTTGGTAGGGCTCCAATTAGGATAAAAAATAGATAAGGACTGTTTGCCTCTTTTTATTATTAATATACACACACCAATTTTTCCCAGTACTTTCTTCCTTTTGGCCGTTGCAAGAGATAATAAAAAGAAAGAAAAAAAGCTTTTTCAAAAGTAGCTTTTGCTGCCGGGAATTTTCTTATGGGACGACAAACGGTGCCGTAACGGTCCTTAACCAATAACCTCTGCTGGGATTTTTTTAATTGGGTATTATTTGACTATATTTTGTTATTATTTTTAATGGGTGTATAAGAAAAAGGAAAAAGAAATTGATAGCTTGCAAGCTACTACGTGCAGTCACCCTCGACCCACTCGATATTTGTTGGACTTGTTCAAGGTGTATGAGAAAATAGAGGCTACTTTCATTATAAAAATACATAAAAATAAAATAAAAATAAAGGCCTCTTTCAGAAATGGAAACTATAGGAAGACAACAAAGAAATTATAAATTGAAATGTTTTTTTTTTCCTTTTAATTGGGTTCCATTATCATAATGAGATATTTTCGGTTTAAAGATGAAAAAGCTGAATGTAAATACATTTTTTGAAGTATATTGTTTATATAAAATCTATGAAAATAATTAAACCTTTGCATATAAAAAATAATCCTAATATATTTAATATTAAAAATCTTTACCTTTCATTTTACCAAAAAGAAAATTCATTCTGGGCATGGGCAAGATCTAATTTTTTAGGTATCATCTGATTACTTATTAAGAAAATAAATAAACTTAAAATACAAAAATAACAGAAATATTTTAAAGCATCATCTTAATTAAAAAAAAACTTAAGTTGTTAGATAATATTTTAAAATATAATTTATATTATTTTCTAACATATTTTTCAAATGAAAGCTTTTTGAACTTGAAATTTACACATGCTCCCGTTATATTGTGCTTTATTTTAGTTAAATAAATATAAATATTAATATTTGAACTCGTGACCGCTAGGTTATCAAACATCTGATATCATGTTAAATAACCAATTCAACCCAAAAGTTTAAATTGTTAGATGAAGTTCCAATATATAATTTATGTTATTCTTTAATAAAATTATAATTAAAAAATATAAAATAAAATTTGTTTGTGTAATAATTTAAAAATGTTGTTTTTTATATATATATATAAAGCAGAGGAGGATGGGTACGATGTTGCCTTCATTTGATGGGCTAGTTGCAGATTACAAATGGGGAGATTGAAAATTTTGTCATGCTCCTTTTCTTTTTCTCAAAAAATAAGAATATTTCAATGATAATTACCCCACATCACTCTACTTTATGTCCTTTGTCTAGGGAATACCAAGGCAAAGGACAAAGCTAGGAGGGACCCTTAGCTTCATGACATAGAGATGCTTCCTTGCATTATTTTTTTTGTCCGATTGCTATAATTTTCTACGATGTTATTAAACCTCACTCCAACCCCACCCTAAAAAAAAAAAAAAAAAGAAACGGGCTTGTAGCTCAGTGGCCTACAGCTAACCCGATGCTTACTAATATAAGATATAGTATAAATCTGTAATTTAGTTAATCTAGGGAGGGTTAATCTTATTAAATATAGTTTATCTAGTAAATTAATCGGTAATTTATTTCATCTACCATCAAAACCCGGATAAATTTTGATTTATATTTTTTAAAAAAATAAAAAAATATTTATTTTTTGATAAATAACATTCTAGATTAGTGTTGAATATTTGTTTAAAACGTTTTAATTAGGCAGTAGATTGTTGTCAAAGGTGACTCCAGCTTGCTAGGAGCCTAGGATTAAGATATTTGGTGTAGGAAATAAATGGTGTGGATGATTTATTCAATATCATAGACGATCTGATTAATATCGAATAAAAAATTAATTTTAATACGTGGAAATTGAAAACTTGGTATGAGCACGTCCTTAACTACCTTGTAAGAAAATTATAAGCAAGACCTTGACTAGGAAACCAAAAAAGAATGAAGACCTTGACTAGTTCTCTGGGAATAAAATAAATAAAACATTATAGTGAGATTGATT
The DNA here is from genome assembly GCA_015852605.2 of Populus deltoides. Taxonomy (NCBI): domain Eukaryota; kingdom Viridiplantae; phylum Streptophyta; class Magnoliopsida; order Malpighiales; family Salicaceae; genus Populus; species Populus deltoides. Next base: position 16,442,407 of record CM027582.2, read on the forward strand.
TTTGCATGTAAAATAAATAAATAAAACATACCACTAGGAATTAAAAGCATGTTTCTTTAAATGAAAATGTATTATTTTAATTTTTATGTGTGTTTGATACCGTGAAACAAAATATTTTTCACTTGAGAAAGTATAAAATCATTTATATATATATATATTTTTTTTATTTTAATACTAATACCAGCACGTCAAAATCATTAAAAAAAATGTTAATTGATTTTTTTTAAAATGAAATATATTTTTAAAATGAACTAGAAAACAAAAACTATAATAATACCAAACAATATTATAGTCTCAACAAAAAAAACTGTAATTCCTAGTAAAGTTTTGGCGAGAATGGATATAATTGCTCCGATTGCATATGGGGCTTGGTGTATAAAAACAAAAATTATTTGATTATTAAAATAATTATTTTTAATTATTGAATAAAGAATTAAAATAATTAAAATACCAAATAATATCTTATTCTTGACGACAAGGAAAAAAAAAAAATCAGAGTCAAGTTTTGGCGAGAATGGATATAATAGCCACGTAAGACTAGTGTCCAAATCAAACGTAACCTTCTTCATTAGGATTGGCGAATGAAGAAATACGCAAAGACAAAATAAATTAATAAAAAGAATATCAACTTGATGCATGTTGAATTAGCGGGATTCATATAATAGTGTGGTGCACGCAAACCATTTTCTTGCAGAACATGATTGGAATTTTGAATTGAAACTCGAAAGGAGTGATGGCATGCATCATCGTAGATGATGGGTAACAAAATTTCATATTTTTTTTTTGGCGTCAACCAGGCTTCGCCCAGACTAATCCCCATCCAGAGTGGCAAGGGCTTCTCAAAAGACCGGCTGCAGATAAAGAAAGGAGTCGAACCCTAGACCTCGTAAGCGACGAGAGCGCATAAAATTTCATATCTAATTCCACAAATTTAATTATTTGAGATAAATAATTCTTACTTGAGAGCTCTTTCGGAAACGTGGGTCAACCTGTATTTTTAAAAAAATTAAATTATTTTTTGTTTAAAATTAATTTTTTTATATGTTGTGAATCGTTTTGATGTGCTGATCTTAGAAATAATTTTAAAAAAAATATTATTTTGATACATTTTAGTATGAAAAATACTTTAAAAAACAATAACAATCACAACTCCAAATAAGCTTAAATCCAAATTGTGAATAAGAATAAAAAGTCTTCACAATCATAGAATAATTATTGATTAAAATTTAAACATTGTTGGATTTAAAATATTTTATTTTAATGTAATAATTAGTTTATTTTTATATTTTAGAAGTATTTTTTTAAATATTTATTTATTATCTTACATTTTAAAATTATTTTTGATATATTAATAGTAAAAATAATTTTTTTTAAATAAAAAATATTTTAATATAAAATAAAAATAAAAATCCTTTAAAAAAACAACAAATAATACACTCTAAGTAACTCTAAAAACTATGTATTATCGAACCTGCTAAAAATAGCCTGACCTGTACCTAATTTTTCACAATCATAAAGCCTATCCTCACTTCCAAGCTACACAGATAGAAACACTCATGCACGCGCAAGTAAAGCGCGTGAAACAATATTAATGATGCCTTGTCAGCAGTTCCAGTCACCACGCAAGACATTGTTGATGGTGCATTTGGGTTCTTCTACTCTCAATTTTAACTTATTTCGTATCTCTACTATTCTTTGTTTCAATATCATCCTTCTTTTATTTATTTATGCAATTATTTGAACCTTTTGTTATCTATGACAAGAAATTGCATTAAATCCAGCCACTCTAGTTGGTGCCACGTAGAATCAATGTCATAGGACTACAATTAACAAGGTATTTAATATCATCTTTTAAGGATAATTAATGAAAAGATCAAATAATTACTAAAATTAAACATTTTTTCTTTCACGTTAAAAAAATAATATGATTGGTTATTAACCTCATCAATGAAATTCATCAAAAAAAAAGTACATACTTAAAGTTCTTATCGTCTCTGAGATTAAGTTTTTTATGTATATTTGAATAAGGTTTTCTAAGTTCATTAAAATATATATTTTTAGATTATTTTGATAGTTATTTTAGACCAAATCCTCTTTTAAATGATTTTATGATACATCATCGCATCATCTATGCAAAAGGATAAGTTTCTTTGGATTCTAACCTTAAGGTTGGAACTTGTAATTTAAGTGCATTTGGCACCATGGTGCAAAGTATTTTGCAAAAATATTTTTCGTTTTAAAATATATTAAAATAATTTTTTTTGATTTTTTACATTAATACATCAAAATCATTGAAAAAATATCAATTTGATATTTTTTTGAGCCAAATACATTTTCAAAATATATCCAAACACATTTCCAAACACAAAAACAAATGGTGTCGAAAGGGACAAACCTTTTTAATCCAATCCCTTGCACTTAGGATTTGATGGAAGAATTGGCTTAAACTAATGGCCACTTGAGCAATGATCCAAGATCCCAATTTAACAAAAGATTTAAAAAATAAATAAAGTATATTTGTCAATTATATTTTATGAAATGAAAATTACCCCTATTAACAAAAAGCTCAAAGTACGAAATGAAAATTACCTAAAAACTTTATTTATAATTTTGTCTAAGGCTCCCATTCACCTTAAGCCGGCTATCATTGAATATGAAAGGATCTGAATCATAAAAATCGGGAATACAGGGATGATAGCACAAAAAAGGGAGGTAAACTAAACTAAGTAAAAGTCCAAGAAGTTCCATATTACACTCTCTCACACGCACAAAGACTGTTCAGCTTCAACTTATGTACAGTACTCCTCTTCTAGCTGCCTCGTTTGTATTTTTACAGAAAGAAAAACAAGAAAAGAGCCTCCCTCTCTGTCTCTCTCTCTTTCTCTCCATATATATTATTTTTTTCTCTCCACATTTCGTGGTTAAAACTCTCTTTCTGCAACTTTCTCTACTGTTCTTTACAGGAGTAAGTTCCTTTTCTCCTTTCGGTTCCGTAAAAATTGTGATGTAATATCTGCTTACGTCCATTTGTGGCTCTCTATCTCCTAATTCATTGATTCTTAGCACTTAAGTTTCTTTGCGTTACTTTTAGAAAGAGCTACAAAAAAGTAAAACAGAGACTTTCTTTCGTTTGTTAGTGTCAGCAATTTGCTTCATTTAAGCTTGACATTTGTCAAGATTGTGTTTTTTGGTGCTCATTACTTGTTTTTTTGTTGTTGGGTTTTTATGCTGTCGAGTTCTCGAGCTTTGATAAGATCACTAACTGTGTGTTTCCGTGGGTATTCTTTTGTGGGGTCTGGTTGGTTTTTTTTCAGATTGGAAGTGGGTTTATGGTCGGTGGTGTACAGAAAGAAGAGATAATTGAGTTCGAGAGGTTCAATGGGAGTCAAGAGATCTGGTAAAAGAGTGTGCTTGAATTTGGAGATCTATGGAAAGTTCTTTATTGGGTTTGTTTTGATTTGCACAGCAAGAATTTCTGTTGGTGTTACTAATCCAAGTGATGGTAATTAAGCTTGAACTTTTTTTTTTCTTTTGCTCTTTCTTGTTTTGGGTTTCTCTCTGCTGTTTGGTTCGTGAGAAAATGTGGGATATAAAAGTAAAGTTATTAGTTAAAATTAAAATGATTTAAGCTATCAAACCTAGATGGAAGAAATGCTTGGTTGGTTTTGGAAATTTCCTTTCTTGTTTCAACTTTTCTTTTTCAGCAACCAAATTCGGATTTTTACTAGTTGTTATTGTATAATTTTAAGCTGGAATAGTAGTGTTGCTTATTAATTTTGTTTTATAGTACATGGAACTTTGAATCTTATCACCTGCATTGTTTTGATTGACTTAGTTACTGCAATTAATAGCTTATACATTTCCCTGGGCTCTCCTGTACTGCCCGGGTGGGTCGGCACCGGGGGAGATCCATGCGGCGAAGGGTGGCAAGGCATTGTATGTAATGTTTCAGAAATTCAATCCATGTATGGAGCTCTGCTGTGGTCTCATCATATTTATTGCTATTTGTCGGCGTTGATAATGTAAAGCCTTTTAAAATGTGCTGTTTTGCAGAGTTCTTAATGGTGCGAATTTGGGAGGAGAACTTGGTGATAATCTGGGAATGTTTGCTTCTATCATATCGATGTAAGTGGCAGTCTCTCAATCTTTCCCTCTCTCCCCTCCCTGTCTCTATACGTGCATATGCCCATGGGGGTGAGCATGTGAATGGTGTTTACACGTTGAATAATGGAAACATCTTTCTTTCCATCCTAAAGAGCTTTTTCACTTATTCCTTTGCTGCCATTAGAAACGCTGTTTTGGTTTTCATTTCATGTGAGAGGAACAGAACTGGCATTGTATGTGTGCCTTTTGACAGTTATTGACTACAAGAGGCATTGAAAAAATTACATGGGATTGTTTTATATTTACAGGGGCTTTTAGAAAGTGAGACGGGGTTGCTCCAGCCAACTTGGAAGACACTGCATTGTTTGAGTAAAATGCCAATGATGTGTTGCATTGTTCCGTGACATGATTTTGAAAATTTCATTTATCTACCCTTAAATGAATGGTCTAAATTTCCTGATACCCCAAGTTTCGATTTCTAGTTGTGTGCTTCACACATTAGATGAAATAGGAGGAAGTATAACCAAAGTACATAAATTGCATTTGTTTGGATTCCAGGCAATAATCTTTCTTGTGATTTTTGTGGATTCTGACATTAATCTTTGTGCACTTATTCTTCTCTTCTTCTTGTTTTTTAGAGGTCTGAGCAACAACCACATAGGGGGGAGTATTCCATCGAATCTGCCTGTTACTATGCAAAACCTGTACGCATCCTGTTACATGAGATAATCTACGGGTTTTTTTCCCCTCCATGTATTCTATTCCTGTTAACTTTTTATGCAACAGCTTATGATAGTCTTTACCTTTGACAGTTTCCTTGCAGACAATAACTTCACTGGAAGCATCCCTGATTCCCTGTCCACTTTAACCTTACTGAAAGCCATGTAAGTTTTGGCTCCTCTTTTGCCAGTGTTAATGCCTGCTTAGTCTCATTTTTATAATTTTTATGCTTATATCTTAACTTTGTATGCCTTGTAGGTCTCTTAACGATAATTTTTTAAGTGGAGAGATACCAGATGCCTTTCAAGCTCTTCCTGGGTTGATCAACTTGTAGGTTATTTTTTCAAAAGCTGGCATACTTTTCCAGTTTCATTAATGTTGCATTATGGTTAGTGTAACAACTTATGCTTTTTGCAGAGACTTGTCCAATAACAATTTGAGTGGGCAGTTGCCTTCTTCTTTCATAGATTTGGCTAGTCTTACAACCCTGTAAGTTGTCACAGCAAGTCCATTTATATTGCATTCACTTCATCTCCTCGTATGATACTAACCACTTAGTTGGCAGACGTTTGCAGGACAATCAGCTATCTGGGACCCTTGATGTTCTACAAGATCTTCCCCTGAGAGATTTGTACTATTCCCAACCATGTCTCTTTCAATTTTAAATGATAGTACCTTTTTACCTCTTCAGGAATTTCTATCTAGTTTTGTGTCCTGAAGTTTGTTGAATGATTCTTTCCCTTGTTTTGTTGTTCTTTTTGCTCCCCATAAAACAGGAATGTAGAGAATAACCTGTTCTCAGGACCCATACCTGACAAGCTGCTGGCTATCCCAAATTTCAGGTAGGAATGAAAATGTATTTCATTTGAAATAGAACTTGATGTTTTTTCAAAAGCATTCATTTATCTCTATGAATTATGCTGTCATGATGACTTAAATTGATGAATATTATGTCAATTATACATCATGTTCACTCAATTTAGGAATTTCTGGTATTTAATACTTATTGACAGTTGTATGAAAACTCCATTAAGCTTAAATCTTTGAGTAGACTAGTTAAGGATGATGATAATTATTATGCATTTCCATTGTGTTATTCTGACCAGAGCATGAGCAACCATTTGCAGTGTCCTTGAAAACAAGCAGGTCTTGGAAATCATACCATGTTGATGTGTCCAAACGATTCAGACCAATCATGTTCTTGAAGGGTTCTATTAAGAATGCATGGATTATTTTTAAGCAGGAATTTTTTCTGGATATAATATACATGTGAAGAAACCTCTAATCCTCTGTTGGAACTTATGGGGAAGAATACATCCAATTCGTGTTAAATGTGGTGAAACACATAGTTATTAGACATATTTATACCTTACAGAAATTGGAGCTGAATAATTTCTTGAATGCAAGCTAGGAATTTGCTCAATAGTATGGAAATCATTCTATGGGGACTTTCTGATCTCCACATTCTGATGCACCAAGTTAACAACACCATATGCTTACTATGGCTCCTACCAGAAAAAAAAATCAAATATTCTTAAATAGGATGGAGGCATTTTCTCTTACTCGCATCTGCTCTGTTTGGCATCTAAGTCCATAAAACTTTGCAATATGCTGTTTGAAATGAATAGGAAGCACTGTTCTTTGCAGTTTGGAAGATTTTGTTATCTCTTCCCTCATTTGTTTGCTAATACTGATACTTGTTGCAGAAATGATGGCAATCCGTTCAATACTTCCTCTGCTCCATTACCTGCACCCACATCCCCATCCCCACCAACACCTACACCACCGCTTTCTGGGGCTCCACCATCACCGTCTTCTCGGAGAACACCCGGGAAGCGGGCTGATGGGCCGTCTTCATCAGAGAAATCGAGTTCTGGAGGAAAAAATAAAAGAGTAGTTTGGATATCCATTGCAGGAGTATTGTTGTTTGTAATACTGGCATTAGCACTTGTGCTTTTGATTCCAAGATGTAGCAGAAGAAGGTGGGAGGATAGCAGAATTTTCAAGCGGCATCAAGTTGGAGAGAACCCAAGGGACAATGGATCCTTGGTCCAACCAACTAATCAAAATGAAAAAGGCAAGCAACTATTTAACTTGAATCATCTGCTTCCATGCAAGATTTCAATTCTTTTGATCGCTGACATGTTCTAAATTTTTTCAAACAGTTCCAAAGGAGACCACACAGAAGCCCAAAGAGGACCATCCAAAGCCACAAAATATGCATATGAGAAATGAACCCAAAATGAACCCAGCACCAAATAGGGACAATCACTTAATGGCCATTGGCAGAGCAGATCTAGATTTCATGGCTCCTCCTCCTCCTCCTCCTCCACCTCCAACTCCACCTCCACCACCTCCTCCTCCTCCACCCCCTGTTGAGAATGTCATTGTTAAGCCAATTGTGCCTGCTGAAGTAAGCTCAGGGAAGCCTTCTCGTAAAACTCAGATCCCTATCACTTCTGCTAGGTCCTTCAATATAGCATCACTTCAGCAATACACAAGCAGCTTTTCTCAAGAAAATCTTATAGGAGGAGGCATGCTGGGAAGTGTTTATAGGGCACAGCTTCCTAATGGAAAGGTGCGATCTTTTACCATGGTTGGTGTTAGTTTTGGCAATTTATTTATGGTGATTGACGACGAGCCACAATATTCTATCTGGAGATTTGCTGTATTATTATATTAATTTTGTTAGTTTTATAGCTTTGTTTCTTCTCTCTCAAGTACTTTTTTAACCAGTTTCCTTTCCTTGTGTGCTCCTTTCCACAATTGTCCAAAACTCTGGTTTTCAACTGTTGACCATTACTGCAAATCCTTAAAACAGAATATATCAATGAGCTTTGAAAGGTGAAAACTTATGGTGGTTCAGTGTATTTATCTCAAACCTCTCTATTATATGGTGCCATCTATCTGATCAAGCAAGTAAATTTTGTTGTAAGAAAAACATATAGCAGAGTGTCTGGCTTCTGATATTTGATGTAATTGGTTGCTGTTTTAGCTTCTTGCTGTCAAGAAACTCGATAAGAGGACTGCAGAGCAGCAGAAGGACGTGGAGTTTATTGAATTGGTTAACAATATTGATCGGATCCGACATGCTAATGTTGTTGAGCTCATGGGATACTGTGCAGAGCATGGTCAGAGGCTTCTGATCTATGAGTATTGCAGTAATGGCTCTTTGCAAGATGCACTACACTCAGACGATGAATTTAAAAAGAAACTTTCCTGGAATGCCCGCATTAAGATGGCACTTGGAGCTGCTAGAGCCTTAGAGTAAGTGAACTAGCCACTGAGATGAAACCACTTTTCCAACTCGAAAAAAAATCGTAACTAGCAAGAAACATGAATACAAAGAGTTCGTGTGCATGTATGGAGAGAGAGATTTGAATAGCCGACAAATACAAGCTGTCCGAAGGTATATGGGTTAAAAAGATATAACTAGGTATCCAATATGCTAGAAATGGTTTGTAGATTCAGGTCTATAAAATGGTCAATCATTCACCAACATATTTCAATGGGGTGAAGGTGGGAGGCACGCTTCTGCACACTGATTTTGCTGTTTTATGTGTGAAGGTATTTGCACGAGGTCTGTCAGCCACCTGTTATACACAGAAATTTTAAGTCTGCCAATGTTCTTCTTGATGATGATCTTGATGTTCGTGTCTCGGATTGTGGTTTGGCTTCATTAATATCATCAGGGTCTGTAAGTCAGGTAAGTAATGATCATACAATCAGGCAGTGATCCAGTTTGAAATGTGAACCATCTTGGGAGTTGACTTTCAGATTTGTTAGATTGAGTTACTTGACTGCAATTTATTGATTCTTAAAGAAGGGAATTTTGTTGAGCTAGTTGACTGATTTGTTAAACTTCTTTCAGTATTAGGAAAAAGTACTTCTGTTGGTGTAGGGATGTATATAGCCTTCTTGTTTCCATGTCTGCTTACTTCTCTAAAATGATTCCCCTCATTTTCAGTTGTCAGGCCAGCTGCTAACAGCTTATGGTTATGGGGCTCCAGAATTTGAATCAGGTATCTATACCATCCAGAGTGATGTTTACAGCTTTGGTGTGGTCATGCTGGAACTCTTAACTGGCCGGAAGTCTTATGACAGGTAAAATTGTAATGCATGCTGTGTTTGTTTTCCCAAGTGCAAAAGCATATGGTGCTTGTTATCCTAAGGCAAATTTTTTACTTATTTAATGATGTCCTCTTTTCAAATTTTGCCCAGGACACGGAATCGGGGGGAGCATTTTATAGTGAGATGGGCAATCCCCCAGCTCCATGACATTAACACATTGTCAAAGATGGTTGATCCCGCCCTTAATGGAGAATACTCTGCTAAATCTTTATCAAACTTCGCCGATATCATTTCTCGATGTGTTCAGGTGAGAATTATATTGCTGGTTTCGTTATGATTTCCTCAGACTTGGTACGTTATTAACATGTGAATGCCACCTAGTTGCAGTCCAAGATTTTGTTTTCTGCCAAATATAGGATGATTACCTTTGCCTAACCTCAAGGTTACCATGCAGTCTGAACCAGAATTCAGGCCACAAATGTCTGAGGTTGTCCAGGATCTAACAGACATGATAAGGAGAGACCGCCCCAGCAATGAATCAATCGGCGACTGAATGAAAATCGGTACATAGAACTTATGATTCCACTTTGGAATGTGAAGCTGCAAAGTTGTAATCCCCCAGAATGTCAACACTAGAAGATGCATCATCAACTGTAAACAAATGCTGCAAACTAACACAATGACTGTTCACATCCCAGGTCCATACCTTTGAGAAGTCTTCAAGCTACCTCTGGACAGAATGTGAAAAATTCATTTTTCTTCTGGTCAACAATTTGTGATTCCGTTGTTAATTAAATTATGCAAAACAAAGTCTATTACTGCTGGAATTTGCTAACCAATTGTTTTATATTATTATTCGTTTGCAATTCTTGACAGTGAAATTTTGTGGTAATGTATCTGTACCGAGTGAAACTTACATTTAGCTTCAGCCAAATCTATATGATTCTACCTTTCAAATACTCTTAATTTTACCTTGTATGCATCGTTTTGGTAGCTCAAGATAATGCTGCAATCGATTCTACACGTGCTACTTGCCTAATTTTATTGACATAGGGGCGTGACAAGTAGAACTACGGTCTGCAAGGCTATCTACGAGTATTGCACAGCTCTCCCTGTCTGTAGTCATCGAGATTTTATTGCATCAAAACGCTTTCTAATTCACCGAATCTCTGGCCGAATACCTTTTCTTGCAAGGAAGAACGTTGTATGCGCAACCAAGGAAACTGGTGAAAGATGCATGCATGCATTCTAAGCCAGTGAAGCGTCAGTTTCATGTTTTCGATGCATGGCCCAAAATACAAGATGGAGTTACAAAAACGTTATATAGCCTTCTGTGCATGTAGGCTATAGCCCACAGGCACAGGTAATTGACTCAACAGACACACAGCTACTGCCATTGTGCCATGAGTTTGGTCTTGAGTTATTTAAACTGTTGAAAATAATGATGCCCCTTCACAGCTTTCCCAGCTCCTTAAATTATTTTGTTTTATGAAAAGAAAATTATAAATGACATGTTAGAACTCGTCTTATAAAATCTTATATTATATTTTTTTCCCCTTCCAAATGCTTAGAAGCTCTAAAACCTCGCTGGCAAGCTCAATTTGAGTCGCTCATGAACCTAACCAAGCTAAGCCAAACCAAGCTTTAGTGCTCGAATTAGCTTAGCCACCCTTGAAAGAGTGTATAATAATTCCGAAGATGAACACGACTGAGTGATCTGTCAAAGCTACAAAATGTAAAAAATGCTTTGGTAGGGGACCGTTCTGCTCAGAGGGAAACACCGGCACTAGCAAAGATTGATGATAAAGTGAAAGCGAGAATGTGGGCTTGAATAACACAAAATTGGTGAGAATCCAATGCACTCACCCTGGCCTGTCATCAACCTTAACAACGATAGGAAGTTAACATCTCATTATGCTAAGTGATCAGGAAAAAAAATAAAAAAAATAGGAAAAGCGTGAACAGCAGGATTCGAACCTGCGCGGGCAGAGCCCACATGATTTCTAGTCATGCCCGATAACCACTCCGGCATGTCCACCTTGTTGCAGGCGTTCGGATTTATATACAATTTATTTTCAAAGGCAAAGGCATGACCTTTTCTTAAGAATGAAGCAGACGTACAAGAGCCCAAAAAACATGCACCTAGAGTGTATATGTGAAAAAGGGTGAAGTAGAAAACCAACAATGTCGTAGAATTTATAATCTCCCATCCGATTGGTATTTCAGCTGATAAATAATATTTATGTAGTTTTATTTATTAATAATTAAATAATATTTTTAGTTTAATATATATATATTTTATTTGTATTTAGGTTAAGACTAAGTATTTATAATATATAAATTATTTAAAATTCTTATTTTTTTTTTTTTTGTATTTGATGCTAATTTATCTTAATTTGTTTTAATAGTAAGAAGATAAGAATAATTTGGCAAAACAAGATCTAAGTAGAGAGATTTTTTTATCAACTATATATACATAAACACCATGTCATGGTGATGACAGGAATCAATTGAATCAAAGTAAGAAGACTTGAACTGTATAGCAAGACGTGGCCATGACAAAAATCGCGCGGATCTAATTATAATTTTGATCCTTCTTCGTGGTCCAATTGAAGATAGGTATATGTTTTCATGGTTAGATGGCATGCTTTATGGGACTTGATTTTAATATTTGATTATTATAATTTTGAGGTGTTGGCTAAAATGGTTGTTGATGTAATTTGATTATTCCACGTGTATTTATTTCTCATTAATATACATGTAAAAAATATTTATTTGCTATTAATATTATAAAGATGAAACGATTTTACAACTATTTTATTCAAGCAAAAAAAAAAAAGTTTTAAAAGGTATAAAAACCACCTAAATAAAAGGTGGATAATTTCTCTATTATTAAAATATACATATAATATCATTTTTTCTCGCATAACATTTATTATATACATAAAAAAATAGTTTTATTCTTGAGATTTAATGTTTTTTTTTTGTATATTTATTATACTCTCTCACTGTAAATATATTAACTTAAACATTTATATTGTTTTGCTGGTACTAAGCTAGCTTCCTGGTTATATTAACTATAATTTTATTCCTAAATATCTTAGAATTTCAAAACATTTTTGTGTATTTATTGCTAACGCGTGCCTGGAGAATACATGAACAAAAGGGTGTGACAAGAAGAATTACTGTCTGCAAGATGATAAAATAAAAATTAAATTAAAAAAATCACTGCTGATTCAGACATTTATACACCAGAGAACCAAGGAAAAGCTGTAGTGTTAGAATAATGGTCTGGAAAATTAAAAAATGATCAACCTTGTGATCTTCTACTAATTACACCTTCCCCTGCAATGCACGCCAGCATTATTTGAATTAAAAAAGAAGAAGAGGGTAACCTCACCTCTCTGTAAAGGGATGTTTATGAAAACGAATCCTTTGATTTTGATATTAAAATAATTTTTAAAATTTTTTTATTTATATAATTTAAAATTTTTTTTTTCAAAAACCTGATGAAAAATTGATTCAACCACAGTTTCAAAGCGAGATCATAATATTAAATTATGAGGTTAATCTTTGATTAACCACAGTGTTTTTTTTTTTTTATTGGTCTTGACCTAACCATGTTATTTTTAAGAAGTGCAGGATTAATATTTTATTTTATTTAATTAAAAATTTAATTTTGATTAGGTTTTTAATTTTAAATATTTTAAATTAACCAAGATAATAAAACCGAGTTTAATAACTATAATTTGAAATAATTTACTTCCACACATTTTTATTCATGGGACTTCTATTTTTGCTAAAATAACGTAGGAAAAAACTAAAAAAACTATAGGGTGACCCGCATGGCTAATTGTTTAATAAATAAGCTTGGACTGACTGCAAAACTAAATTGATCGTGACATCTTGATGCAGATCATGCATACCTTTCAAAGGCCATTTTCTCAGGGAAGAAGACTCCTTTCCTGTATTTGTCTCCAAGTCACACTGAGAAGGTTTTGGTTGATAATAAATAATTGTAATAATAAGGTGAAATAATCTCTTATTAATTAAGACTTGAGAATCCATAACAGGAAGAGAAAGGTCAGGTTTTCCTAATTAATTAAGGAAATTGATACGTATCATTCAAACAAGAAGGTTCAAATTATCCTCTCATGGATATTGTTTACTTGGAAGCAAAAAATATTTGTGTCAAAGAAATGTTTTTCGAGGAAAAACAAATTATTCTAATTAAAACTTCATCTACACTGATTATTAACTCATATGTGATAAAATATATATTTCAATCTTAAAGGGTGTAGCTTAACTGGTCATACTCTAGATTTACTCTATAGAGGTGATCAGTTCGAGTCTTACAAACCTCAGTCTCCACTGGAGACTTACATAGTCATTAACTTCAAGACCCGTGAGATTAGTCTAGGTGCACGTAAACTGGCCGGACACTAACGTTAATTAATATATGTATATATATCTTTTTTCTTGTATATTATATATAAATATTGATCTTTCATGAAAAAACTCTTCAATTATTAAAGATTTTTTTTAATTAAGAAATCTCGTAATTTTCTAGCAAAAGTTATGTTGTGGGTCAGATTAATTTTTTTAACGTAACAAAAATGTTTTAGTTATTAAAAACTATTTAACATTGTTATTAAACACATGTTAACAAGTTCAATATTTTTATCTTACACAAATATAATCTTATTAACTTCTTTTTATCGACATTATTAAGGTTCTAATAAAAAATTACATTGCAAGTACATAATTCATCTTAAATTCATTATTTTTTTCTTAAAAAATATAATAACTCGCTGTTGTTCTTTCAAAACATGAAATAACCTTTTCTGTAGTACCAAGGCCATTTTTTTCACATATAAACTAAAAATATTTGCTTAATTTAATTATCAATTAATCCTTGAATAATCTGTTTTTTTTTAATTTAACGATAAGAATATTTTCAAGCTAATATTTTATATTCATATAATTTTTTAAAAATTTATCTAAATATTTGTTCAAAATTTGACTAATACCTGTCCTTATGACAAGTGTTATTATAAAAAAACAATTCGAAAATAATAATAAAAATTGAAGGCAAAAAAAAACCAAATCCAGAGTCAAACCGAGTTGACACCGAGTCAAGCACACATATATAAACCTCAGCACCCTCCCCCTCCCTCCCCCTCTCTCTTTACGTTAATATCCATTTTTTTTTGTCTCGTTTTCACCGCTTTAAAACTCTTAATTCCTCCGTTTCTCTCCATAAAATCCAATCCCTAGTCAATTAATCCTCCTGCATTTCTCTCATTTTTCTGGATCTAGATTTTGTTAAGATCTGGTGATTTTTCACTAGAAAATGAGTCGGTACGATTCGAATCCTTTCGATGAAGAAGAGGTCAATCCTTTCGCGGTATGTGGAAGTTATACGTTTCGTATTTATTAGATCTGTGTATGATTTGCGTATGTACATTGTTCGCGTATTTCGTTTCTGATTTTTAGATTCTTTTGTGATGTTGATTGTGTTGTTTGGTTGCTGAGAAAACGCGGAGGATTTTTGAGAGAGAAATTTTACATGTTTGGATCTTATTTAGACTAGAAAGTTTTTGTTTCTTAATAAATATTTGCTTAATCAAGTAGAGTTTGATTATTAGCACTTAGTATAGCAATATTAATTATATAGATTACTATTAATTTTGAGTTTAGATGAAGAAATGAAGCTTATATTTTCTCTTTGTTTGTTTATTTGTTTGGTGATGGAAGGATCAAGGAGGAAAGGGGAAAGGATCAGGGCAATCAAATTATGGCGGAGGCGCGTTTTATATGCCTGTAAGTTTTTGTTTTCTCCTAATTTTTCAGCTTTACAGAATGTAGTGTTTGTTTTGTGAAAGAAGAAGAAACTTATTTCTTTTGATTTAGGAGTTTGTAATTGGTTAACATAAACCTTGTCCTTTATATGAGTTTGGTGCTACCTTGAAGGTTTGATAGCGAAGTCAAGTCCAATGTAGGTGTAATTTGACCGTAGATTATAATTTTCTGTTGGTCAAAGGATAGTTTCTAGCGTTGTTGAAGTAAAAAAAGTTTCCCTTTTTTGAAATTTGTGATTTTTTTTGAGTATTTTGTTTGTAAATTGGATTTGAGTTTAAGTTCATTATTGCACCTCAAACATGAATCTAAGTTAGGGACCTGGAATTTAATCACAATGATATGCTCAATAGGAATGGAATCCGAGGGTGAAGTTAAAACCTATAAGTGACATACAAGCACAAGGTGAACAGGATCACAAGCTAATGTGCTTAATTTTTCTCTTAAAGCAATTTTTGTTTGCCAGTTTCTTGTTTAGCCACTGTGCTTTATGGATCTTCTACTTATTGCTGAGTGCCAGTCCCATGGTTGGTTTTAGTTGTTCTTGCATATATATATGGATTTCATGAGCTGGTGGTGCGATTCTGTTTTGGTGTCAATTTTTCTGTATTGGTGCTGTTGCTAACTTATTCTCTTGTGTTTTTCTTTTGTTGTATTCTTGCGAAATTTATAGAATCCTGGAAGTGTCCCCCCTGCAACTTCAAGGCTTTCACCCCTTCCTCATGAACCCTATGATCGTGGTGCAACCGTAGATATTCCTCTTGATTCTGGAAAAGTACTATAATGATTCAAGATTTTTGGTCGCACAGTAACATTATTTGAATGTTGCTTTCATATTTATCGTTTTCGTTCTTCTGTCTCTAGGATATAAAAGCCAAGGAGAAGGAACTCCAAGCTAAAGAGGCTGAATTGAAGAGGAGGGAACAGGTGAGTGTTCTGATATAGTAGCTTATGCTCATGTATTTATGTGCGTGTGTGTTTATAAAAGTAATTTGAAATCCACTTTCCTTTTGTTTTCCAGGAACTAAAACGGAAGGAAGATGCGATAGCACGGGGTATGTTATCATATTGATTTTCTTTTTTTGTAGTCAACGAGGCTGTGCATGGTTTTATTTAATATAAGATAATGTTCTCTGTTTTGTTTTGACAGCTGGAATTGTAATAGAGGATAAGAACTGGCCACCATTTTTTCCGATTATCCATCATGACATTGGAAATGAAATACCAATCCACCTGCAGAAGATGCAGTATGTTGCATTTACAACATTGTTGGGTATGTTTTGTATTCTACTTCTTGGAAATTCTTTTCGATGGCCGCTTATCATTTCCAATTGTTTGGTTCCCATTGTCCCATTGTCCATTATAGTCAATTTTGCTAGGCTGGTCCTCAAGGTTCAGTCCTGTCAGCAAGGAGAATCCAGAGACAAGATTGTCAAACTGGACAATGTATCTTAAACTGTCAGCATATCATTTTTTAATGGATTTAGGTCATTCCTGTGATCGATCATGTAGCTTAAATGGTCATAAAATAGTTTTGTTTAGTTGGGTAAATGGTGGACCAGTTTGAGAAATGTTTCCAGACAAACATTTAACAGCTGTAGAGTAACCTGATGTTATGAAATTGCAGGTTTATTTGTCTGTCTTTCTTGGAATATTATAGCTGTTACCACAGCCTGGATCAAAGGAGAAGGTTGGTGCAAATCCACTGAACATATTTGATTATATGGCTATCTCACCAGTTTGTCTAAAATCGTTTTCTTTTCTAGGTCCAACGATATGGTTTCTTGCCATCATCTACTTCATAGCAGGGGTCCCTGGAGGCTATGTTATGTGGTATCGCCCCCTTTATCGTGCAATGAGGTATTATTCTGTCATTCATGGCTGAATCTCATTTTGTTTTTCATGACATGAAAGGTGGGGCCTGTGAAATTTCTCCTTTGACTATTCCGTACTTGCATAGCAGTGTTTCCTATTCACGCCCTTTGTTTCTAAAGCTTTTTAGGATCCCATAAATATCTAAATATGATTATATGAGCTTGATTCATCTGTTTGCATCATTCACAGATGACCTTATGGATGGTGTGAAGACTTGATTTTTCATATTTAATAATAATGTGGTCAATCTAGACATGGTTGGTGAATTTTTATATGCCAACGTGTGATTTGAATTGGATATTTGTTGATCTGAAGTATAATCTTATAAAAGAATATATACTTCCTGCAATTGTGGAAAGAATCTGACGTACTCTGGTGAGGAGCTGAACTTGCAAGGAGGTCCAAACAAAAAGAGGGTGGGAGGGAGGTGGATGGAGCTGAAAATGCAGTAACAACAATAATAATTTTTTTTTGCAATGCTCTGCATTGGAGAGGTCATGTTTAGTTATTTTTTATTAGTTTGCCTGCTAGCATTGGAGAGAATTATCCTTAATATTCTTGAAAGCTTAATGAAATCACTAAAGAAACTGTAAATCAGAAAATTCATTAGAGAAATGAGATCGATTAGTGTTTGCATAAAAACTCAGATATTTTCCTATCCTTGGCTTTTTTTAGTCTTTGCTTTCATGCTGTATATCATTTGATTAGCATAAATAGTTCTGCTAACTGATAAAAGAGATTGCTATATGTTTTGAACTTTGCCCATGGTATATGATGGATGAATGGGTTCAGAATAGATAGATCCTTTTTTCTGGATTGTGTTCTATTAAAATACTGGTTATTCTTGAGCATTATAACTTAGCAATAATAGCCTAATGAAAAATATGGGGATGGGTTTTGAAGTACTTAAATTATGCTTTCAAGTAATAAGAAGAATGTAATGGTTTAGTAGTTATACTCTCTCTTTGTTCATTTTTTCCATTACGTGCATTATGCTATCATAACTTTTATTCAACTCCGTGCCAACTCCTTTTGCAGGACAGATAGTGCTCTGAAGTTTGGATGGTTTTTCTTTGCTTACCTGGTAATCTCATTTATGTATTCCTTTCCTTCTTGAAGATCCTCTAGAAAATCCCTTATTTGTTGTTCTTGTGTTTTCCATGCAGTTTCACATTGGCTTTTGCATCTTTGCTGCTGTTGCTCCCCCAATTGTTTTCAAGGGGAAATCTCTTGCGTAAGTTTTTCTTTTAGATGTTGCATTGAAGATAGTTATTTTTCTAGAAAATTAAATATGACGTGGCTTTGTTTGGAAAGTGAAACAACTATTCTGGGAAAATGAGGATTGTCCCACTCATCTGAAATTCATATTATTATGTTTTGTTGGAGTTTTTTTTCTAAAGTGTTTGAGATTGATAGGGTTGAAAATATATTGATTGTATTTACCTTTAATTTCTCTACTCTGCTAATGTTTGTGTGATCTTTTGTGGACAGAGGTATTTTGCCTGCTATTGATCTTATGGGCAACCACGCTTTAGTTGGGGTAAGCTCTCTACTTTTTAGTTAACAGTTCGATCCTTGATAATATTAGTGGACGTCCACTGCTATTATGGAAGTACTTTCATGCTGCATATGATATGTTACAGTTCATTTTTAGAGCGAGAGTTTCGATGAAGTATGGCTTTGTAAAATTATCTGGGTTGACTTGAGAATAATGGGAGAAATGCATCTGTATATTTGATTGTGTACAGTTTTGATGAAGATGCCCAAGCAAGTCTGACTCTAGTACAATTTTGTTTGCAGACATTCTACTTCATTGGATTTGGATTCTTCTGCGTTGAATCCCTCCTCAGTATCTGGGTCATTCAGGTTGAATAAATCCCCGGACAACTTTGTGCATGCATCCCTGCTTACTGTTTCATTATGGTTTTGGTAAAGGTTTTTTGTTTGTTTGTTGTCCTGAATTGCAGCAAGTCTACATGTATTTCCGAGGCAGTGGGAAAGCAGCAGAGATGAAGCGAGAGGCTGCAACAAGGACCATGATGGCTGCCCTATGACATTGCTCCCACTGGACAAAAATGCTCTTCTTGGATGGTACCGAAAGACCTACTTCCATACTAAACGCGTCTTGCTTCATTGTTAACCTTGTCGATGTGTTCATCTTTATACACAATTCTCAAACCAAAGAACTTGTCAGATTAGAAAAATTGAATAGGATTCATTTTTAGAGCTTTGTGTTCAGCTGAGGCATCAGCTTCATGAGACTGAGATTGATACTTTGTTTCTCACTTTGTATTTCTATAGAATGATTGTGTCATTGTATGTTAATTCATTTTTACACTTCTAGTGCTTGTAAAGAGAGGCGGTTGCCGAGACTACAGCAGATGGCTTCAGGCTTGAATGGTTCCCTCAAACAAGAAGTGCTTGATCCATGAGATGATGATATGTGTTATCGCACTGGTCTGGTAAACCTCAGCTAGTTGATTCATGTTAATTTTGGCCTGTTTTGTTCTTGACCTACCATGGACATAACGTTGTGGCTCGCAAGGAGTCAAGTCTTACAATTTGCTGGTGTTGATGGATTTCTTGTGTGAATGCTTCTGATAATTTTCGCAGCTCCACAATGTTCCATCTTCCATCTGATGACTTCAGTCGTTCCATCACTAGCACATGGGACGGCGTGGACTACGCAGAAAAAAGAGAACTCATCTCCAAGTTGCGGTCAGATAAAAATTTGGTTGCAGAATGGCATTAATCCAAACATGATAATGTTTTAATTACATATTAGTCTCTGATTCTAGGGTTTCCTGGAAGTTAAAACCCCCCAAAAGTTCTCACTTCAAAACCTTTACCTATTTTTTTTCCCTCTTGATTCTTACAACCAGTAAAAAAAAACAAAAAAACAAAAAACCATTCAAAAGAATTTTACCTGTTGGAAGGAGAAAGAAGCCAAACTAGGCCAAGCTTATTAACATTTACACCATAAACTAAAAAATTTAGCTAATTGTAAACTCTTCAGTACACTGCTCATAGCTAATATTTTCCTTTCATTGTCGCTGAGATTTTTACTTTTTATTTTATAGATTAGTCATTGAACTTAATTTCTTTTTAATTTTATTCTTCTGCATTATACTTTTGTGTTAATATCCTTTTCTATTTATATTATTCTTTCGCATGCCTGGTTTGCTACAGAGTGTTTTAACATTAAACTAAAGATTTTTTTCACAAAATACACTTCAAACTTATTATATAAAAAAATAAAAAAATAAGAATTAAAATTAACACGAATAAAAATAGGTATGTTTTTTCAAAACACATGGAAAAATTAAATTTCATTCCTAAAGTTTTGAATTATACATGTTTGGTCCCTCTTATTTTTTATTTTTATATTTCAATTCAAACCTTTATTTTTATGGCATTTCATTCCTTGAATGTTAAAAAAGAAGAGAGAGATGTTGAAAAATGATAAGGGGGGAGAGAGTGAGTAGTTGATCATAAAAATAACCAAACTTTGTATTAATAAGTTTGTCTCGGATAAAAGAATTTAACGAAGGTGATTTTGCTTTTAAACATACTAAAAATATAGATCAAGCATGTTAATTTGTTTTCAATTTGATTTGATTTTGAGGTTCTGATTGTATAAAGTTTAGGCTTCAAAATGTATATTGAGGTTTTTATGATGATTTAAATAAAAATAAATTAAAAAATAGATCTTAAAGGTTTTAATTTTCAAATTATGATTTTTTGGTCACCTTCAAAAACATAAATGAATAACAAGTCATCCATAATCTTTAAAAAGATAAAAAACTAGTGGAGCACCTCTCCTTCCCAAGACCAACAACTCCTTATCTTATTTTTTTAAGATTTTTTTTTAATTAATACCCTTTATTTTTAAAAAAACTTGTCTTGTTTAATTTTATTTTTTAAATATTATTGATCTTTTGGATTTTTTTTAATTTCATAATACTTTAAATAAGTTATTTTAATTTATCTTTAAACTTTTTTTTATCTTAAATTTTAGACAAATAAGTTATATTTGCATGATTTATTTATAAGAATAAAAATCATATGTATGTAGATTTGACCTTAAATAAAAATAAAAGAAATGTATAAAAAAATAATAGTCAAAATAAAATATTTATAAGTGCATCTATTTTTTTTATAAAAAAAATCAACTTCCCACTTAGATCTTTACCAGTCTTAACAATTTTTATTTGATTTATTATTTTTTATATTATTCAATCTATTTTATTAAATAAAAAATTATTTTTAACTAAAAAGATTATAATATCAAAAACAATATTTATAATATTATCAATTTTTTTATATTAAAAATTAACTTGAAATAGTGGTTCGGTAACACCAATTGAAAATACTGACTAACGTTCTCACTATTTTACCCTTCAGATTCATTGCTATTCCCCTCCTGTCGTTCGCTTCCAGCCTGAGCCCACTTTCTACGGCCAAATATCAAGCAACTTGCAAGAACACTGTACGGTGTACACCCATTTCATTTCCTCACCAAATTTCTTGAACCCCAAAAACCCTAACTCTAGAGAAAAAATGCTTCACAGTGGCAGTTACAGTTACAGTCAGAGTCACAATCAAACTTCAAGAGAATTAGGGCATCAAAATCTCCTCCAACTGAACATTTACTCTCCAAGTAAGCTCCTTTCTCTTCATTCTCCTAGGGTTTTTATAGGGTTTAATAACAACCATCTTAAAAATCATAACTTTTCAAGAAGAAAGCACTGCCCTTTACCCAACAATGCTTTACTTGGTGATAAAAGAGCTTTATATTCACTAACCCAGAAACAAAGTAGTAAAGAAAGTAAGGTTTTTTTAGGGTTTAAGCTTCAGTGTCACTCGAAGACTCTAACTTTACCGACTAAGGGTTTTTCAGTAAATGGTAAAAAGAAGAAGTATGGTGGTGTTTTGCCATCAATTTTAAGGTCTTTAGAGTCTAATACTGATGTTGAGAAAACCCTTTATTCCTTTTGTGAGAATTTGAGTCCTAAAGAACAGACTGTGGTTCTTAAAGAACAGAGGAATTGGGAGAGAGTTGTTAGGGTTTTCGAGTTTTTTAAGTCGCAGAAGGATTATGTTCCGAATGTGATTCATTATAATATTGTGCTTCGAGTGTTGGGTAGAGCTAAGAGATGGGATGAATTGCGGCTTTGTTGGATGGATATGGCGAAAAATGGGGTTTTGCCGACGAATAATACTTATGGAATGCTTGTTGATGTGTATGCCAAAGCGGGTCTTGTTGAAGCTCTTTTGTGGATTAAACATATGAGACTTAGAGGGTTATTTCCAGATGAGGTTACAATGAATACTGTTGTCAAGGTTTTGAAGGATGTGGGAGAGTTTGACAAGGCAGAGAGGTTCTATAAGGATTGGTGTGCTGGAAGGGTTGAGTTGGATGGTCTTGAATTGGATTCTATGCTTGATTCTGAAAATGGCTCTCGATCTGAACCAGTTAGTTTTAAGCATTTTTTATTGACTGAGCTTTTCAAAACAGGAGGGAGAGTAAAGATTGGGGGTTCATCAGATGAAGAAACACTGGTTAGGAAGCCATGTCTAACATCCACATATAATACGTTGATTGATTTGTATGGGAAGGCAGGACGTCTCAAGGATGCAGCTGAAGTCTTTTCAGAAATGTTGAAATCTGGGGTGGCAATGGATACTATCACTTTCAATACCATGATCTTTACTTGTGGAAGTCATGGACTTTTGTCAGAAGCAGAGTCTTTGCTTGATAAGATGGAAGAAAGACAGATATCTCCTGATACGAGAACTTATAATATATTTTTATCTCTATATGCTGATGCAGGAAATATTAATGCAGCCCTTGAGTGTTATTGGAAGATTAGAAATGTGGGTCTTGTTCCTGATATTGTATCTCATCGAACTATACTTCATATATTATGTGGAAGGAATATGGTAAGAGAAGTGGAGGCTGTTATTGAAGAAATGAAGAAGTCTTCTCAGAAAATTGATGTGCATTCGGTGCCTGGTATCATTAAAATGTATATTAATGAAGGTTTGCATGATAGAGCAAATAACCTTTTAGACAAGTGCCAGTTTGATGTTGGATTCTCATCAAAGGTTCGTGCAGCAATTATTGATGCTTATGCTGAAAGGGGGCTTTGGGCTGAAGCAGAGGCTGTCTTTTATGGAAAAAGGGATTTGTTGGGACCGGAGAAGGGTGTTTTGGAATATAATGTCATGGTCAAAGCTTATGGTAAGGCAAAGCTTTATGATAAAGCCTTTTCTCTCTTTAAGGGCATGAGAAATCATGGGACTTGGCCTGATGAGGTCACATATAATTCTCTTATCCAAATGTTCTCTGGTGGTGATTTAATGGATCAAGCTAGGGACCTCTTAGATGAAATGCAAGAAGCAGGGTTTAAACCGCAATGTCTAACCTTCTCTGCTGTCATGGCATGCTATGCCCGTCTAGGCCAGCTTTCTGATGCAGTTGATGTTTACCAAGAAATGGTAAAGGCAGGAGTAAAACCTAATGAAGTTGTTTATGGGTCTTTAATCAATGGATTTGCGGAAGTTGGAAATGTTGAAGAAGCTCTGAAATATTTTCGCATGATGGAAGAAAGCGGGATTCCTGCAAATCAGATAGTGCTGACTTCCCTGATCAAGGTTTATAGTAAGCTGGGATGCTTTGACGGAGCAAAACATTTGTATAAGAAGATGAAGGATTTGGAGGGTGGTCCTGATATTATTGCATCAAATAGTATGATCAGTCTTTATGCAGACCTCGGAATGGTATCTGAAGCTGAATTGGTTTTCAAAACTTTGAGAGAAAATGGTCAGGCTGATGGGGTTTCCTTTGCGACCATGATGTATCTGTATAAGAGCATGGGCATGCTTGATGAAGCCATTGATATTGCAGAGGAGATGAAGCAGTCAGGTTTACTGAGGGACTGTGTGTCATATAATAAGGTAATGGCATGCTATGCCACCAATGGTCAGCTACGTGAGTGTGCTGAATTATTGCATGAGATGATTGGCCAGAAACTGTTGCCTGATGGTGGAACCTTTAAAATTTTATTCACTGTTTTGAAGAAAGGGGGCTTTCCATCTGAAGGCATAGCACAGCTAGAATCAGCTTATCTGGAAGGAAAACCTTATGCTAGACAAGCTGTCATCACCTCCATTTTCTCTGTAGTGGGTCTGCATGCTTTAGCGCTCGAGTCATGTGAGTCTTTCACAAAAGCAGAAGTAGCTCTCGATTCCTTTGCCTACAATGTTGCAATATATGCTTATGGGTCATCAGGGGAGATTGATAAAGCTTTGAAAACATTCATGAAAATGCAGGATGAAGGCCTTGAACCAGACCTTGTTACTTCTATTAATCTGGTTCATTGTTATGGGAAAGCTGGTATGGTTGAAGGTGTGAAGAGGATTTATAGCCAATTAAAGTATGGAGAGATCAAGCCCAATGATTCTCTAGTCAAGGCTGTCGTGGATGCTTATAAAAATGCCAACAGGCATGATCTTGCCGAATTGGTTAACCAAGACATAAGATTTGGTTTTGATTCTCAACAATATTCTGATTCTGAAATTGAAGCCGGGTCTGATGAAAGTTCTCTGGGCTTTTAGAATCCAGTAATTTTGTATTTTTACCAATTATGCACACTGTACAGAGGCAAAGTTCATTTGAGCATCGAAGAATTGTATGTATGGATAGTACAATAGTCAAAGGATAGTCCTGTCTTGATGTAGAGTCTGGTTTTGCTGTAAGATTATTTTGACTGTAAACCAGTGCTGCTCCCTTCTTAATATTTGATGTCAATACCAAATTTTGCCTGTTCTCCAGTTGCGGTTTGTGTTTCTTTCATACACATTGATTCCTCAGAGTTGATACATCGTATTGCAAAGTAGCTGTATGACATGTTATAACTTCCTGAACCTAAAATGTTTATTTTCATTGATAAACAGAAATGATGTCCTTCATTTGCCCAGGCTCTTTGTGGTGTTTCTTGTTACTTTGATCCTGTAAACCAGTGCATTTCTTACAGTTAATTGGGCTCATGCTAGAGCCTCGAAGTTGAAATGAAGGAGGGTTAAGGTACATGCACTTTCATTCCCCATGCACAGTTTCTGTGCTCCTTTTATTTCCTCAGAAAATATAAGAATTGAGTTTTCAATGACAACAAGTTATTTGAATACTGCAATAGTTTTGAATAATCATCACCTGGTCACTGGATGCCAGCTTATGAACATTCGGCAAAGCTTATGAAACAACATTCAGCAAGCAAAGTTTCATCAATAGAGTTTTTGGAGTAGAATGTGAAACAGCATGTTGTTCATGAACAACCAACTACGGATGAAAGGAAAAAAGTTTCAGTCCTTTTGCAATTTAACATCTTCTCTCTACATTTCAAAGCATTTTGTAGTTTTAAATCAGATTATAAAATTAATTGGAGGTTGAAAGATCTATTCAATTAAGTGCAAAGACCGCACACCTTTTTTTTTCAATTGTATTTCTCGGAGATAAAAAAAAAAGGAAGAAATTTACAGGACTTAGTTGTGATAATGGCTCCCAGGAATTAGACATGGAAAATAACTTGGTGTCATTTGTTTAATTCCTGATGGTGATTGTATTACAAAGAAGGGCATGACAGCAGAGGAAGTTTTCGTTTAGGTTGAGAAGTTCCCATGAACAAAATTTTGGTGTCTTCTCATCTCATTGCAGGAGATTCTGTGCTGACAACTTTCCGAGTACTCATTTTAACCAAGACATTGACAGGAAATCTTCTAGTATGCCAAATGACTGGAAGCGTTCCAATTCGGTGGTCAAGGACAGCTATTGCAGAAAAATCGGTGTCCGTAGTCTGCATCTGGTTTCATCGCTCTTGATTTTTGGACCTGCATGTCTTCTGTGATTCTGGATATCTTGAGAACTTCAAGCTTTTCTTCAGCCTTCAAAATTGTTAAGATGATATACATAGAAGATTCTTTTCACCTGAGACTGTTACCTAGATATTAACAAATATTACTGTTTAAGTCTCGATCCAACTTGTGCCTGGCATTTTGCCAACACCTCTCTTCGTCATTAAATTCCGAATTTTAACAGCATCATCCCATCGGCCAACTGCTCTATAGACATTAGCTAAATATACATAGCTGAGGTGGTGGTCAGGTTTCAATTCCATTGCTTTCTTTGCAATGCGCTCTGCAGTAGCAGAGTGTGGACTGGCTGCACAAGCACCAAGAAGAACTGTCCAAAGAGATGGCTCATCTCTGCAATTTGCGTCCTCTATCAATTTTTCTGCTTCTTCTAGCAAACCAGCACGGCCTAGAAGATCAATCATGCAATTGTAATGCTCAATTCCTGGTTTAATTTCATATACCTCAGTCATTGCGGCAAAATATTGCTTCCCTTGGTCAACCAAACCAGCATGACTACAAGCAAAAAGAACCCCAACAAAGCTAATATAATCAGGCCTAATCCCCTCTTCAATCATCTCATCAAATAATTGAAAAACTTCTCCACCTCTTCCATTCTGGGCAAAGCCATAAATCATCGAGTTCCAAGTTATCAAATTTCTAACTGGCATCCGCACAAAAATTCTGTATGCAAAATCAATACAACCACATTTTGCATAAAGATCAACTAATGCTGATTCTGTGACCACATCTCGCCAACAACACCTTTTCACATACTGGCAGTGAACCTCTTTCCCTTGTCTTACAGCTGCCAAACCTGCACAAGCACGAAGAACAGTTCCAAAACTATAGGTATCAACCTTTTTCCCTTCTCTAAAAATCCTAATAACAGATTCAAAGTCACCATTTTGACAATATCCCCCTAACAATGCAGTCCAAGAAACCAAATTCTTTACACTCATTCTATCAAAAACACATTGAGATTGGTTAACCAACCTACATTTCCCATACATATCAACAAGGCTGCTCTCAACAAAAACATTTCCACTCAATCCTGATGTAATCACCTTGGCATGCACTTCTTTACCTTGCTTCAACCTCCCTAAATTACCACAAGCAGTCAAAACCGTCCCAAACGTAAACCCATCAGGCGACAACCCATGTTTCCTACACATCGAATAAAAGAATCCCAAAGCTTTATCATACACATCGTTCCTCGTAAAAGCTGAAATGATCGAGGTCCAACAAATAGCATCTGGTTGAGGCAATTCAACAAACACCAGGCTCGCATCATCCACCGCAGAATTCCTTCCATACATATCAATCAAAGCAGTAGAAATAACATCATTCAAATCAAACCCACGAACCATAACAACCCCATGAAAGCATTTACCAAGCCTTAAGTCCCCAAGTCCCGAACACGCCTTTATCACAGCAGATAAAGTGAACCCATTTGGCTCAATACCAAGACCCAACATTTCCAAAAACAATTCAAGAGACTTCTTTGGTTTTTCTACCTTAACATAACCAGTTATCATTGAAGTCCAAGAAATCAAATCTTTATAAAACAACCCATCAAAAACCCTTCTTGCCTCAAAAAGATTAGGGCCCAGCTTGAAATAAAGTGCAAGCAAGCTATTCCCCACAAACCTATCAGTATCAAGACCAGATTTTATAGCATGAGAATGGAATTGGATACCGTGAGTAAAGGAGACAGCTTTAGTACAAGTTTGCAAGAGAGATGCATAAAAGAATGGTTTGTTGGAGAGTCTTGTCCAGTCTATGGAGTTCAGGACGTGAATTGCTTCAAAAAGCGAACCGGATTTGCAGTACTGGATGATTTTGTATGCTTTGGATTGTGGGTTTTCGAAAGTTTTGAGATTTAGAGAAGCAAGCGTGCTGTAATGGCGTTGGCTAGAGAGAAGAAGCTTCATAACTGATTTTTGAACATTTCTGGCGGTTCGGAGATGCGGTGGTTAAGATGACGTTTGGGCACGCGGCTCGTTTTTAAAAATTTTTTTGGCTCATTCAATAAATATATTTTGTTTTTTTAAATATATTTTTAGATTTTTATATAAAAAATACTATAAAGTAGATTGCTCATATAAATAAATTAGTTTAAAATGATTTAATTTGTGTTTAAGATTATAATACATATTTTTTAAAAATATATTTTTAATTTAAAAATATATTAAAATCATATTTTTTATTTTATTTTTGATACCAACGTATCAAAATATTAAAAATATTAAAAAATATTTATTTAAAACTTTTTACAAATTTTTTTTTAAATTAAAAAAAAATACTTCAAACAGATTTTTATAGATATTTGATAATTCTTTCAACTCATAACTCATAGTAGTGTGTGTTTGGTAAAATTAAAAAAAAGTGTAAGTAAATACAATTAGATGAAATTATATCTATTAATTTTATTAAAATAATTTTGTTTTCTTTTGTTAAAATGGTGGGGGTTAACCTACCGTCAACTAAATGTTACCAAATCAATATTGTTTAAAATTCAGCTTAAAACCTAGCCTGTGTCAAGCTCCAAGCCGTGATTTTCTCATGTCAAGCCAAGCCGAGATGTGTTTAATAAGTAGGCTCTAACCACAGCTACAAATACGAGATGCGTATATATATAATTCTCATCTTTTAATAAACTAGCTAGGGTTTATAAAAAAAAACCAATTAAATGAAAATAAGTCAATCATGTTAATGAATACTCCAAAATATTCTTCAGTATAGAAAAGAATAATAAAATTTAAATAGACTAACATTTATCCATGTTATTAAAGAGTACTTAGCTAAACAGTAATTATTATAATTTTAAAAATTAACTTGGTAATCAAGGAGTTTTTCTTAGAAGAGAAAATATGTAGGTTAAAAAAATTAAAAAATATTAAAAAACAATAATTTAATTTTTTTTAAGCTAAGTATATTTTTAAAATGAGCTCAAATATAATTATATAAAAAAACAGGAAATGGCAATTACCCTTTAAAAATAATTTGTCTGTTTCGTAGCAATGCCCGAAAATCGATAGAAACCTAACAACTGCCACCCACATTCTCCCTAGTCAACAAAAGCCACCTGGCTGGTCTCAGTAATGACCTTGCTATTTTGCGCTCCTGTGTCCGCCCGCCTGTACGGTCCAGATCATCCCAGACCACCTCTCTAGTAAGCAAGATTGTTAAAATCATGATTTTAATACGGTATAAAAAATATAATATAAATTTGGATCATAAAAATAGATTATAAAATCATAAAATTATAAAAAATTTTAAAATATATTAATAAAAGATTCATGCTTCAAATAAAAATTCATACATAATTTAAGCACTTGAAAATATATATTTCAAATAAAAATTCATATATAATTTAAATATTTTAAATATATAATTCAAATAAAAAATCATATATAATTTAAATAAATTTTCATTAGCTAATAATTAACAACCGTTTTAAATCTTAAAAAAATTATTAGTTTACATGACACAATCAGCAACAACCAACTCGCTGACAGAAAAAAAAATAGCACATAAAGCAATATCAAATTGTCTTTTAAGTAACATTAATTAAGAAAACAACAATTAAAGCACAATAAAGTCACGAACTTTCTCTCCCTTTCTGTTTCCTTTTCATGTCATAAATTCAATTATTTATGGGATGGAAAAATGTTTATTTAATTATGTAAGTCAATGATTTATGTTGTTTGAGGATATTTTAGAAGTTGGGGTTATTAATTTTTAATTATTTTATTGAAATAATATAATTTTATTTTAAAAAAAATATTTGATTTAACTTAATTGAGTTTTGATCAAATTTAATTTAAATAAATAATTAAAAATATAATTGAAGTAATCAAATTTATTAAGATCAGTGTTTTTATTAGTATAAATTAAAATCTGACACGAGTTAAGCTTCTAATTATGAGTTTCGTGAATCAATTTATTATAATAAATATAATTTTTTAAATTATGCTGTTACTATTTTTATATTTAATTTATATTTATAAAATCTCTTCTACTTGTTATCATATTTTTAAAAAACATAAGTAATTTAAGGTGAATGAATAGTCAAAACAAAGAAAAGTAAAAGACATGGGGAAAAATCTGAATTAAATTGGAATTTAATATAATTTGCCTTGATGAATTTTGTTACATTCTATCTCTGCAGCTCTCTTGATTTTTGACCTCCACATCTTTATGGTATGCAGACAAAATCCACATGTTCTGTAGCGAGTGAAGACCGCGTGACTGTGCATTTAATTGCACAAGCAATAGGCGTTGGACAGCTGGAGCAGGGGGGACATTTTGCTTCAGTGCACGCGTTCCGTTAAAATCATGAAATCCGCCCTGAAATTGTGAATTTTTACGACTTTACTTGATTTTAATAATTTCACTCAATTTTAACCTGATTTTATTTATTTTTAATTTTTTCAAATAATTCAGCACATAAAACATGGTTTGACTTGTGATTTTACGAGTCAAAACACAATTTTAATAACTTTGATAATAAACCTAACTATGCCTGACACGTGGAAATAACCCACAAGAGAACTCTTTGCACTCAAAAGGGAGCTAGACCGCCACCATTAATTCTTGACCAAACAACAAACACTCTCCCCATAACCTTATAAAATGATGTGTTTTAGTTTTATATTTTTTTAAAAAATAAAAAGACATTATCAAACCAATTTTGATTATATTAATCATATTAACTCTAGATTTTTCTTTGACAATCAATATGGGAATTGGGTCCTAAATCAATTCATTTAGCTGGGTTATGTTTTTGTAACTATGCTTAAAACCTAGTAAAAAAAATAGACGAAACCAAACAACTGTCATTTATATTTTTTTTTATTAACGTGGATATTTGAATCAGTTTGTGCGTATCTCAATTAATCTCATATGCTCTGAAGTTAACGATTATGTAAATCTCCAGTGACCCTAAGGTTTATGAGACTCAAACTGGTGATTTATAGGGAACAAACCTAAAGTTTAACCAGTTGAACTATACCCCTCAAGGCTACCACCTATATTCTTTATTAAACAAGAATCTTGTTCGAAATTGTAATTCAATTTTGTTTTAATTTTTTTTTGATTTTTTTAGTTTTAAATTAATCAATTATTTTTTAGTAATTTGAATTTTTTTATATATTGGTATCAAAAAAAATAAAATTTTTAAAAAATATTATTTTAATATATTTTTTTAAAAAATAACTCTTGCAGCACTCATAAAAAACCGAAAAATCTACCTGGCTGGCCTTTAGTAATGACATTGCTGTTGTCGGCTCCTGAGTCTTACCCGGGTGTACGGTCCAGATCCCCTCAGACCACCTTCCACGTTGCTGCAAGCCTAACTGTGTCTGACACGTGGAAATAAAAAAACTCTTTGCACTCAAAAGGGAGGAGACCGCCACCATTACTTCATGACCAGACAACTAACAACTCTTCCCATGAACTCATAAATTTGTTCACAATGATCTTTATTTATTCTTAGTTGGTTGAGAGGTGAGTTAGTTGTTATTATTATTATTATTTAAGATTTGAAAGAGACAAGATCAAAAGATTTTAAAAAAATATTCTATTTTAAAATAAAATTATTAAATTCAAAATATTTATAACATGGTTTAAAATATTAAATTACTAGCCAAAGCAAATTAACTTTTGATAAATTTAAAATAATATCGTTTTAAAGATTTTTTTAATTAAATTAGGTTTTGATTTGGTTAATTTGGTTACCAGTTAACTTATTTGAATTGATTTAAATTTAATTTTGTTTAAACTCAGCTTAAGCTATAAACTAGATCAATAGATAATTGGGTCGACACAAGCCAAGCTGGATTTAGTGTTTATTTAAAAGCGATAGAGATATGTTTTAAAGTATTTTACTTAGAAATATATTAAAATAATTTTTATTTTTAAATTTATTTTTAAAATCAACATATCAAAACAATTATAAAAATTAAAAAATTAATTTAAAACAAAAAAAAAATCAAAAAATAACCAAAAATCATCGCAACTCCAAACATTAATTACACGACGGGGTTAAAATTAATTGGATTAAAAAGAGTTTTAGTTTTAAAAATGCGGCGAATTAACGGTCAAAAGACCAATGAAGTTGCTTGATCTTTAACGCCTCTCACGGGTATATAAATGCACTTGCCCAGCTACTATTTATATGCTGACTGCTTACCAGCAGTATATATAGCTCTCTCAAGTCTCAACTAAAAAAAACTACGGCAAGCCCAAAATATATCAAGACAAGAACACCATGGTTTACTTTTGTTTTCTTGTTGATCAGACTCGGAAAGTGAGAAGAAGCAAGCCGGCGGCTGGAACTTGTTCAAGGTGTGGTGGCGGAGCAAGTGTAGCTGACATGAAAACCTGTACAAGATTTTGCTATGTGCCATTTTACTCGAGATCTTGGAGAGCTATCATGTGTACTTTCTGTGGAGCTATTCTCAAATCTTACCACTGAATTACTGTTCTTCATTCCTTTAGCTAGATAGCTTTGGAGGACTTCAGCATGGGTTTTATCCCCCTTTGCTCTATAAGTTTATATATATGGTGTTAATTAAATAAGTTTTGGATGCCTTGCAGCTACTTATAAAAACATGCTTGAACCTCTAGTTTTACACGTTGCTTATTTTATTTCTTAACCTTTTTTTATATGAGAAATATCTGGGGTGGGAAATTGTAGAGAGCAGTGTTGTTCATCGAGAAAAAATTAAGAAGAAGGAAACTGCAGAGAGCTAGAGAGTCCTCAAAGGGAGATAGATGCTCGATGTTCTTTCTTGTTTGCAGCATAGAAAAAGGGGGGATACGTTAATGGTTTTGGGTTTGGAATCCCGCAGTTTGTGCAGGGAGTGTGATAAATTTACAGACGGGCAGCTTTAATCAGGAGGATGGACAGTAATGGCTCATCATCAAGAGGAGAGGACATGGAAGGTGGAGTACTTCTGTAGGTGATGCCAATAACTGAATACGTACGGTCTAACTTTTACTATTAAAATTGTAATTTTTTTTATTAACATACGTGTCTGGTTCGCATAATTATATTAATTAATGCATGCATGCATGCATGGAGTCTTTTTGGGAAATAAGTGAAATAATAAGAGTACTAGTCTAGGTGAACCCTTTAATGACCTAATAGAGGGTAGCAATTTTACACGTAGTTTTAAAAATCAATCCGGTAGTTGAGGGAAGATTTTTATAACGGGTTCAGAGGTTTATACAGGTTAATAAAAATAATTAAAAATTAAAATAACATCGTTTTATTAAAAAAATAGTTAATGGTCGGGTTTTCACCAAGCAAACTACATATTTTATTTAACTCGAATCGGTTCAAATCTTGAATTGGTTGGGTCTTCTATCAACCTGTCAGGCGAATCTGAGTGTTAAAATCATGATTTAATTTACCCATCAGATAATTTTCTGTCTGGGCTAGCTGCATGCTCCAATCTTCTAGCAATGATTTTTTTTTCCTTGACATTAAACCTAGTTTCTTTGAACCTTTTAATCAATCAAGAAAATGCAGAAGTGTTAACTTCTACGAATACAAAGTATGATCATGAAAGGGCAGGAAGATGAAAACTCATGGGATTTTCCTTCTTTTTTTGTTGCTGAGGGAATCAAGGGATGGATATAGACAGCCGTGCCAGGGAAGTTGTTGAATGATGAGATGCATGTGAAATGCCAGCAAGAAACTAAAGGGGTGTTTGGTTTCCCTTTCATCATCATCTACAGATATTATCACTCTCAGTGCATTTTTTTTATGTCTCAGCTTAATGAGTGAAGAAAGTTATGAGAAAGGACAACTGGGTGTAATAAATTATGAGAATTAATGCCGTTAGATTACAGCTTTCTGTATTTATTTTATTTCAGAAGTCCTTTTCATAGCCCAGCTTGTAATAAGCTTTCAATTTTGCTATCTAGCGTTTTAAATTGTTCGATAATAATGAAAACATTAAAAATACTGTTTTTCTTTTTTAATTTCAATCATGGTTTAAAACCGTGGCATCACTGTATAAATAAGGGGGTGTTTGAGAATATCGTGGTTATTGTTTTTAAAAATGTCTTTTATTTAAAAATTAATACATTAAAATAATATTTTTTTTATTTTTAAAAAATTATTTTTTACATGTTAGAACATCAGAATGATCTGAAAACACCAAAAATATTTAATTTCAAGTAAAAAAAATAAAAAACAAAAAAGATCTTAGCATCATACTTTAAGAATATTTCATAAAAGGGTATTTATTAAAATTAAATTATTCAATGTTCTTAATTAATCACAATATTTCTTTTTTATTTAGAATTTGTGGGAATACTTCAAAATATTAATATATAAAATAACATTTATTTAATGTCTTTAAAAAAGTCGTTAGTTTTTATTTAAATATTTGATTTTTTTCAAAAACAAATCAATGGTAGATAAAAGTTAATGAATGCATTCATATAATGTTTTAATCCAAGCTTTTTCCTTCATAAAATTGGAGCAATGCGGGGGAAATTAGCATGATTAGTTTTGACCAATAATGACATGAACAAATCTAGAAATTAATTATCTAAACAAATTTTAATTCATCAAAAATAACATCTATTGCTTGCATATTTGCAGAAATTATATAACCGTGGATGCCTATGCCCATAGTATCTTGGTAGAAACCAAGATATCAAGAACAATAATTCAAAGTTTCATTAATGGCTGAAAATATGTGATAATCTTAATTTTAATTTGAAAAACACATCAAGTCATCAATTTATTATACAATTTTTTATCCTTGTTAAAAGATCAACGTCCACTTCTTTATTTCTTAACCTATCATATGAACAAGAAAAAGATGGGAAAACAGGGGGGTGTCTCAAAATAACAAGATTCAAATTAATGGCCCAAGAGTAGCCCATCCCATGTAAATAAGAAGCCTTAGCTCACCAAATCCATATAAAAAATCCCAACAAAAACCAAAACCCTAGCACCTTCCAACTAGGGTTTAAGAGGCAAACCTTCCTCCCAAACAACAGAAATCCCAGTTCTCACACACACAAAAAAAAGGAAAACAGTATATATATAGTATCAATAGATTTGCCACTGTTTCAGTTATGAAATTTCACTGCACCATAAACTCTTCTCTCCAAAAATCCAATCTTAAAAATGGTGGGGTTTGTATCTGAACCCTCCACCATTAAAGAAGAAGAAGAAGAAAACAACCAAGTTTCAAAAGCTAGAAACTTGGAAGACCCAATTGACCCTTTTGATCAAAAGCTCACAAATTTTGCTGATTCTTTTCTTGATTTTGATTCTATAGAGGAGTTTTTTGAAGGCCCAGAAAGGTTTAGTTTAGATTTTGAGAAGAGAATGGAGATGGATGATAAAGGGCTTGTTGTTAAGGACCTGGTTGTTAATGGTTCTGATTCAGTTTTCGAAGAAAAGAAGGGAATTGTTGATGGGTCTGATCTGGGGGGTTTGGTGAAGGTGAAGGAAGAAAGAGTGGAGCTTGAAAGAGGAGGGAGTTTGGGGTGTTCTATTGAGGAGGAGATGGGAAGGGTTAGTTTGGTTGCTGAGCTGAGTTTAGTTGTGGTTGATGGGGGTGCAAAAGTTGTGGGTGATGAGGCAGAGATAGGTAATGGTGGTTTGATGAATGGGTCGGGTTCAGATATTGGTGACGGTAGTGGTGTGAATGGTAAAATAGTGAGTGATGAAGAGGAGAGCGAAAGTGAAAGCGAGTCTGAATCGGAGAGTGAAAGCAGTTCATCTTCTAGTAGCAGTGATGATGATGATGATGATGATGAACAAGAAGAGGAGAGTGATCAGGAAGAGGAGGAGAAGAAGGGGGAAGTTAGAATGGAAGTAAACAAAAGGTTAGATGGTTTGGGTGACATGGAAGAAGGTGAGATAAGGGATGCTGATGGAGAGGAAATGGTTGCTGGGAATGATAGTGAGGATGAAGGTGAGGAGGAGGAGGAGGAGGAGGAGGACGATGGATACAAGATGGTTGAGTGGAGTGATGTTGATGAGGAGGAGGATGCTGCTACGGGAGAGCCTATTAGGTCGAAGAACGAGGTTCAGGTAAATTTTTGCTGCCATTTTATGTGTGAATCAGTTTTTTCTTATTGTACATTGTTTAATGTCCGAGGCATTGGAATTATTAGTTCTTGCTTTGTCATTGATCATGTGAGTACGATCTATGGAGTTAAATATAGAAATGCAAGGTGTTTTTATACACATTTTTTTCTGGCAAGTAAATGTTAGGGCAATTTATTGTGTTACATGGCATAGTCTAGCGGTGTATTGTTTCTTCACTTTCCAGAAGACGAAGGTTTAGCAGCTTAACATGAATACTGTTTGAAAACAATTTTTTTGTTATCGTTACTGGTGCTCCAGCCCAATTAACTTAAGGTTTATGTAAGAATACAATTAGAGGACTGTGAAAAAAAATAATAACAATAAAAACTAAAAAGTCTTCGTTCCTTCTCCATTTGATATAGTCACTGATTTTTATGGTTCTTCATTAACAGGTTAATTGCTTTGATAATGCTAATGCAATTTACTATTAATGTTAGTTTAAGAATAGGAATTTTTGACTTGGCTCCTCTGTGTGTGACTTTCTATGGACCCAGAATAAAGTTATACTGTTATACTTATACCCATTGATGGCAAGTATGCAGAGCATGACTTCTTCTTTGTATTCCTGAGTTAGGTTGCAGATCAAAATTTGATCCAGTGGCTCACTATTCAGGCGTTTCAATGTTTTGTTTTTATGTCATATTGCTAATCAAATCAACTTGTGCCAAATCTGCAGTTTCTCTCTCCTGTTCCTCCTGTTCATGCTTCATTGGAACTTCATCATCAGATGCTACCTGTTGGAGTTGTTTTGTCGGTAAGCCCATATGAAGCCAAGTGCAGATCATTTTTATTGAAGTTTAGATGTCTTAAATCTAACACCAATATATGTAAATCACACAGAAATGTTTGCTTTCTCTGTCAATTTAAGCTCTAGGTTGACTTTAGATTGGTAAGAGCTGTATCAGTATATCTTTTATTCTTGATTTTTCAGGCTATAGGTCCCCAGGTTATAGTACAAGGGGTGGAAAAGCACAGTCCCTTGAATGAGGGTTCTATCCTGTGGATAACTGAAAAGAGATCCCCGTTGGGGTTGGTAGATGAGATTTTTGGACCTGTCAAAAACCCATACTACGTGGTGAGATACAATTCAGAAAGTGAAGTCCCTTCTGGGGTCCTTAATGGTACTTTGATATCTTTTGTTCCTGAGTTTGCCAATCATGTGCTCAATGTCAAGAATCTTCACAAGAAAGGGTATGATGCTTCTGGTGAATACGACGAAGAGTTAACTAATGAGACAGAATTTTCAGATGATGAGAAAGAGGCGGAGCACAAGAGGATGTTAAAAATGTCAAAGAGGGGAGTTAGTGATGAGAAATCTGGAAAAAACAAAAACAATAGAAGGAAGGTGAAAAATAGGGGTGGCGGTTGGAAGAATAATAAACCTTTTGGGGAGCAAATGCCAACTGGTGTAGATCAGTTACCACCCGATCAAAATTTGCGTAATGACTCTGCTGTTGGAACATCATTGGCC
Organism: Populus deltoides; assembly: GCA_015852605.2. Lineage (NCBI taxonomy): Eukaryota > Viridiplantae > Streptophyta > Magnoliopsida > Malpighiales > Salicaceae > Populus > Populus deltoides. The sequence continues at coordinate 16,479,546 of CM027582.2, forward strand.
CCAGTGCCTCAGACAAGTGGTGTTTATGCACCTTCAAATGGTGTATGGACGAGTATGGTACCATCTCAGCAGCCTCAGGCTTTAGCAATTCGAGGTGGGTTTCCATCTAATAATATGCCTTGGCCTGTACAGAGTCAACTTCAGCATCCCTATCAGATACCTATGGCAAATGGTATGCCAAGTCAGCAACAGTTCAATCCTGGTCAGAGATCACTTCCTAATGCTTTGTTTGCAGGCGGACAACCAAATTTCTTTGCTGGACCTGCATATCCTCCACCATGGCCTGTAGTGGGAGGACACTACTTTAACCAAGCTGCATTTGGAACAGGATTTCAGGTTCAACCTAATCCTCCAGCTATGAATGTGGTAGACCAAGGAATGATATCCACTGGACCGCCTTTAGTACAGAACTGTAGTTTCCAGCCACCAGCCATCCTTCCTGGCAACATACAAGCTCCTCAGCAATTCAATGCAGGAGCCTCTTCCAGCCATGGAAGAAAACCTTATCGTAGAGGGGGTGGTCGTTTTTCAGGTGGGAGAGGTAGACAGCCACCAAACTGATTTTTGTCATGTTTACGTTTGCACTGTAACATGTTGAGCTGTAACTTGAAATAGGCAATGAGTGGACCTGCAGTGCACTGCAGGCTGGCCTCCTTTGTGTAAATTATTTTACGTTAATGGATGTCAGAGAAAATGTTTGCTACATTGCTCGTCTGGTGCTGGACTTACCTCAATTACAGTTGATGCTGCAGTAGTCCCCTTCACTTTTAGTTCTTTATTATAATATAATTATAATGGTATTTAAGAATTGTTGTTTGGCTTTCGTCGAGGGGGAAGCTGGTCTGCTGGTGCAAGGGGAGTGGTGATAATGGTTGCTCATGGTTGGTTCGTGGTGGTTGTGAGATTCTAAGAGAACCTTGGCATCAAGTTTTGGGCTCAATATATGCATGGATCTGGATTGTATCATGTGGTCTAGGAGATTCTACCTTCAAATCTTAATCCGTGCAAAATTTGGTGTGCACCCCAGGTGCTCCTTGGGAGCGGTGCTTCTTGCTGTCTTCTGTGCAAGCCAAATGCCTTCATAGGCTAGGTAACATTCAGCTCCCACATTCCTATACTCGTGCAAGCTTCGGGTATTTCATAGGCCATGGTGTGTTGGATAAGATATCAAATAGAAGTGGATAGGACATGACAGTGATGCAAACTAGACTACTGCTTTGTTTTACGTCTGGTGAGTGTGGGATCAGAACAACATACTATAAGAACAATCGTATCCTTATAAATATAAAATCTATACATGTACTAGAAGTACAAGGTATTTTAAGGTAGAAATGTCAACATTTAAATTTTCTATTTTTATTTTCCTTTAACGGGTATTATAGCAGTGATAAATTTGTAATTTTTTATTTTAAAAAAAAAACATAATAAAAATGACAATTGAAATTTTCTTTAATGTTTTTATTATTTTATGCTTCGCCTATTAATCATCAATTTTTTATTATTTTTAATTATTTAAATATTTTTTTAGTTTTTTTTTCTTTGTAATTTTTTTAAAAACAATATTATTTTTTATTCTTTACACTTTAAATATTTATTGCTTTACACTTAGTTTATTTATCTTTATTTTTTGTAATTTATTTATTTTTCTTTATTTTGAAAAATTATTATATAGAAACTAAGAAAATGATGTTTTAACATAAAAATTGCAACATAATCTCAATTTTCCACTACGTTAAAAATAAGTTTGAAATTTTACATATTTTTATTAATGCATAAAGTGTCTACTATATATGTAAGTATCAATCTTTTGATTTATAGTTATATTTTTTACTCACTATTAAAAAACATATTAATAATATCTACACATTAATTTATTTGAATTAAAAAAATTATTTAACCTCCAACAAGGCGAGTCGAATAGACATGTTAATATTTTTTTCTGTATTTATTTACATAGAAGATTCTTGATTTATTTAATTAAATGCGTACATATATTTTTTTTATTTATAATTGGAATTTTTGTTTTAACAAAATAGAATAACTAGTAATATTCTAATTATTTTATTTTTTGTAAATAATATTTATTTTAATTATCTTTTTTTTTTAATTTTAGTAATTTTCATGAAAATATATATGAATAAAAGTCCATAGTCCAAAAGAGGGAAATATCATTTCAAATCTTAAGAGAAATTAGTATAAATAGCATATAAAACTAGTGCATTCCCCGCTCATTCTGTGAAAAACAAAAACATTAAAATTATGGGAAAGTTTTTAGCAATGTTGTTAGATGTTGAAATCTCCTGATTCAATTATTTGTTTTTGTTTGGTTCGAGTTCTAAATTAAATTATATAAAAAAATTTTTATATATAAATCAGTTAATTTTACAAATTCAAATATAATTTTAAATAACTAGCAAAAACATAATTTAGTTTTTAAAAAAATTTCAAGATAACTTAAAAAAAAAATAATGACATATTAAATCAATTTAGGTCATTTTGTGATCCTGATTATGAATTCTATTGAGTTTAAATTTTTTTAAAAAAAACTATATTTATTTAATTATATATATAATAACAAATTTTATCAAAATATAAAAATTAAAATTTATAATAACATAGTTTATCGAGACAGGTCTCATATGATGTTCTATTTTCATCCTTTAAGCTTACATTCGAGACATGTGTGCCTCGGTGAATTGTTCTATTTTCAAAAATAAATTTCCAACTTACGATGTTTTAGCAATTGTTTTGTGCGATTGTGCTAATAAAATAAAAACCCACATGCTCCTATGTTATCCCGCAGACCAAACAGATCCTTAAAGCCCTTTGCTGTGGGCTTTGTGCTTGTTCTTCCATGGGCCTAAAACCATCCATCTGCAAGCTGTCTTCCAAAGTCAAAACCAGCCCTTATGTTCCCATGGGAGTGGAGATCTCCTCCAAAGTATAGACATTTTCCTCAGTAGATTCATCCACTCACTTGTGATTTCCTCCCATTTCTGACCAATCCTGGTGCAATTATCACCAATTCAATGGTGCCAAGAACTTCCACACTAGTTGACTTACAGCTGTACCTGGCTACTTGCTTACCATCCTCAGCATAACTAAAAGAGTAAATTTTCTTTTTAGTCCTTGATTATATGTTAGTCTTCAATTTTTTTGGGGAATATGGTTTAACAGCAGTTTTTTTTTTTGAAAAAAAATTTAAATTAATAATTTTTTAGTGGTTTTTTATTATTTTAATGTGTCAATGTTAAAATTTTTTTTAAAAATTATTTATGTATATAAATGCAACCAAAATTAATGACTATTTTTGCATTTAAAAATAATTTTTGAAAAAAGGAAGAATTTTTCCTTTTTTTTTTCAAATTAATCTTATTTATGCTTTTAAATCGATTTGATGGATTAATATCATGCTTTTAAATCGATTTGATGGGTTAATATCAAATAATTTTTTTTAAAAAAATATTATTTTATCCATTCATAATCGCCATGAAAAGGACCCCAAATCAGGAGGACCCCAAAACACGAATTTCACCCCAGTTCAACCATCCCTTTTTCCAAACAAACTTAACCTAACAGGGCATCCCAATGACCCAAAACTTGATTTGGACCATTTTATATATTGACTCAACCAAGCTTGATCTAGACCAAATTTTCTTCAAATCATTTTGTATCCATACCAGGTTTTACTTTAACCTTTTAATAACCTAGCAAGTTGACCAAACCAAACTCAAACGACCTGTTCATGTTCAAATGAAACCTAGTCTATTCAACTCCAAGGAATTTAAAAAAAAATAATTGACTTGGATTGATTGATGCCCCAATCCTAAACTGGATGACCCTGAACAGACCTGACAACCATGCTTCCAAACATGCAAGTCAATAGTCACAAACCCTCATCTTTCAGTGGCCAGGTGAGGAGGGCTTGTGCCTGTGGCTAAGCAGATGTAAGAAATGCAGGTTTTAACCTTCCAAGAATTGATGGTGGAAAAGAAACCATCGGTAGACATTAACATGCAAAAGAAAAAAATAAATGAGATAAATTACTAAATTTCGAAGTTCTATACCAGCCAACGAGCACAATGAATGCCTAACTCAGAGACTGGAATTTCAGGTTTAACATAAGAGAATGTTACTCATAGGCTTAACTGTGGGGGCAGGGGATTAAATAAAGCAATAATGCCATGGAAAGGCAACAAATAAAAGGGGGGATATCAGGACTGCTAAAGCATCACTGTTTTGAACTCAAACTTTTGCATTCCTAGTGAAGTCGGTGCAAGTTTGGCAGCTGCAATCTGAGAAACGACAGATTTCACAACCAAAGCACACACAGGAAGTGCAGCCCTTGCATGTTTGAGAACGGGTGCAACCCCTGTACACCCTTCGACTTGCTCGTTCTTCGTCATCATCACATGTTATTCTGAAATAAGTAAAAAAACACACATGAAACCACAACATTAGTAAATTTCTACTAGCAGACTGCGTGCATGCATGCTAGACCATTGAACAGCTAGAAAAAGTCTAGTCAAATTTCTACACTAAAGTTGTGCAAAAGGCGAACTTCAGTCATGCATCAAGTACAGATCTGATAATTGCAAGAACCCACCAATCCATTTAAAACATCTTCCAAATATAAAGAAACTCGAGCACCGATGGAAAAATTGTAGCCCACATAGAAACACAGGTGCTTTTGCTTCTTCAAAATACTTACATGACGAAGTTTCAAATATAGATAATAAAAACAAAAGATTGAGTGGGAAAAAAATGCAAAAAACAAAAATTATACATGTTCCAAATTCTGTAAATGGGATCTCAAATAAGAACTGCCCTTAACGTGAAAATGTTCCAGAAAAGCATGGAGTAGAAAGCATGTCCCTGGGACGGGATCTCAAATAAGAACTGTCCTTAACCCTTAATGTGAAAATGTTCCAGAAACGCATGAAGTAGATAGATAGCATGTCACTGGGTTTCCTTCAATTGCATGGCACAAAATTACATCTATAAATGCAGGCTAGCAATTAGGGAAATAGAATTTGTTAAAAACTCCACTATATACAGAGTTTACTTTGTATCCCTCTATGACTATTACTTTGTATCCCTCTATGACTATCACTTCAGAAATTAAAATAAGCATCAATCACATGGGAACACTACTCAACTTTTAAACTAAATAAATTATCATCATATCAAGCACAATTATATCTCTGATCTTTTCATTTTTTCAACATGCTAAAAAAAGGTGCTTAACAGATTTACTGAATCTTTGCAACTAAAATAATCAGAGGGGATATGATCTGGCAAATAAACACGCACTTCATGACAGGGCAAATAAGAAATGCTTCATGAACAGAACTCTAGGTCCAAAAAAATGTCCTGCAAAAGATAAAATACATGAATCCCCTATCCATTTTAATAAAACATGAAATCCTTGTACAACAACACATAGGTTGCTCCTTTATTTATGATTTCTAAAGCAAGGATATCTTATTTCTTTAATCCTCTAAATGTACTTTAGTTCTCTGTGATACCTCTTAATGAGAGTAGTCTATCAATAAGGATAATTTGTTTGACCGGATACCCTGGCCTAATCAAGTGCTGTTGAATGTCTGATAGAAGGTGCTTTTATCAATCATGACCTATACCTAGCTTGCATAGAGGCTGATCACGCTGTAATCATACAAGCCTGATCATATAATATAAACTTTTGTTTTCAAAGCATCAGCATTCTTCTATCACCTAAATCAAACAATATTCCATCTTCTATCATCAATGCCCATCCGAACAAATTATTCATCCTGTTAGTAAATGATGCACAAAATCACCCATTCTTCAATAGAAGAAAAGAAACAAAAAAGACAGCACAACAAATGAAGTTAAAAATGAATTAAAACAAAGATATTGATTGGATTCATGACCTCGTTTTGCTCTCTAAAGACAAGAAACTTCACCAACAAAGAGAACAAGAATGAATCAATGCATGGTTTACTTAAAAACTGCAAACATGTCAAAATCTGCACCATACAGGCATGAAGTGCATGATCAGAATCCAGCTTCCAATGTAAAAAGGAAACAGACTTTAGAATCATCGTTCAAAATGACTAATGACCTAAAACTTCATGAAGGTCAAAATAAGCAAATCATCAACAATCAGTGATTCAAGGGGAAACTTACTTGTCATATGGCATATCAGCACATTTCCAGTTCGCATCAGCCAAAGCATCATGGTGAATCCGACACTCCTCTTTGGACCGTAACCGAAACCTGCGTTCCTTGTTACATTTATTACAGCGAACAAACTCATCGCGATGACAAACTCGTCCATTGTGTGACCTGTGGGATCCATTGCCATTTTTTGAGGCCTGGTTGTAGTATTTGAGCAGCACTGTCTTTACCAATGGAACCTTCTCCCCATTAACTATGACCCATACATTGTTCTTCCATTTTCTAGCTGTCTCTCTTCCAGAGTGCTTCTCAAATGCAGCAGGAGTCATCTTGTCTTGCATCAAGATAACCATTCAAACAATTAAAGGAAGCACTTGATATTTCCAGGAAATAAAGCAATCAAAAGATCTAAACAAAGATTAAATTAAGGACAAAAAAAAAGATCATACTTTAATACAAATATGCTATGATCACATGCACGGAACAAATGAAAGCTTCATAGGGTCAAGTCACAGAGAAGAAGACAATGCACGGGGAACATCAATCCATTTTAACATTTAGGGACACCGACTGCCATTTATTTGAATTGCTGTGAAGTTATAAAGTGACTAAGACATTAGAAAGAAGTTTAACTGGATTATTGTACCAGACAATATACCACATTCTTCTGCAAGAGCCACAGGATAGCCAATGGAGCACAGACGAACAGTTGCATAAACGTGGCCCTAAAAGTTATCAGGTAAGTCCAGCAGAAGGTGTTTCACTAGTGAGAAATGAAGATAAACAGTGTGAATGCTTTCTCCTTTCAGTGAAGACCACAAGAGTTATTCTTGCGAACAAAGTGCATTCCCCTTTCTACGAACCTAACTCTCTTTTAAAGGCTAGAAACTGCCCTTCCTGTAACAACTTTCAGTATCAAGCCCTTGCAAGACTCCAGTACTGAACAGATGTTGAAACCTCCACCTATACCATCCCAAGTTATCAATTCTTTAATCGACTCTGAGGAGTCACTGGCACAGGTTAGACAACCCTTCCAGTTGCACCGTGACAGGAAAAAAAAATATTCGGCAATGTGAAAGAAGATAGATCCTGAGTTGTCAGAAGATGTATCCTAACTTAGCACTACGTAACCAGATGTACATGCACACAGAAGACCACATCCAACTTAAGCATTGGTGTGCATGATAGCCCTTTAGAAGTCAGCTTCCTAGTTTGACCCCAACCAGCAGCCATCCTTGTACAAAACCATAGTTCTCTTCACATGGTCAACCTTGAATTTGCACATAATCTAAAGCAATAACAGTAAAGGTTGAGAGCTGTAAGGATAGAATGGCCAGAGAGGGTACTATAAAGTACATAGAAGAGTGCCATACACAAAGGCTTACTCTGTCCAACAGGAAGAGCAGAATTCTGGTATCGAAAAACCAAACCTTAGAACATCAAAGTCAACCATTGCAATCAAAACAACAAAAGCCATGCAGCTCTCATTGTAAAGAAGATCACTCAAAAGACCAGTTCTTGAATCAAAACACAAGCTGTAGTTCAATCTGAACCAGAAAAATCAACATAGAAAAGTCCACAGACAAAACTGCATTATCTATTTGAGCAATGGCATGCACAACTCACTCTTTCAGACAAAACAACATACACATAGAGACTGTAATAATAACACAAAACAAAATTCAAACCATACAACTGGCAAAGGATCTTTATCACTCTTGATTAAACAAAAGACAGTGACATCCATCAACGTCAAAGCATACACACACACACACACACACACACACAAGACCTATTCAACATGCATAAAAATCAGACCCCGGTTCATTAAAACGCTTCACAAAAATTTTAAAAACCAAGACAAAGACTTTTTAAGAAAAGAGACCTTCATCACAACCAGGAGTGCATTCACATGTGATTTCAAGTTCACCATTGATAAAAACCCTAAGCCTACCAACAGCATCACCATATCTATGGCTAGTACACCCACACATCACTTCTATGTAATCTCCACCTCTCTTGACCCCACTCATCTCTCTCAACTCTTCTTCACTAAACAACAACACCATCTCTCTCTCAGCTCCATTAGCCATTTTTGCTCACCCTCTCAAAAGCTCTTCCTCTCCGCTTCCTCTCAGAAAAACAGCCAAAACCCAGATGCCAAAATGGGATCTTAAGGTTAAAACCACCGAACAAATCAAGAAAAGATAGGATTTTGAGTCATGGGTATTGAAAGATATCAAACCCCCAGATAACCACAAGGGTTAAAAAGCCAAAAAAGACAGAAAGTCTCAAACTTTCTCAAGAATCACGCATCTCCAAGAGATCTGATGGAGAAAACGTTGAAAGTATCATCAGATATATAGAGAGGAGCGGAGTTGGTGTTTTTGGTGGTTTTGGAGAGATAAATAGAGAAAGAGCGAGAGAGAAAGAGGATGAGCTGGCTAATATGTGCGTGTTTGGTAGTGAAGTTTTTAAAAAATGTAATTTTAAAACAATTATATATTAAGATAATATTTTTAAATTTTAAAAAACATTTAACATATCAAAATTATTAAAAATATACTAAAAAATACTAATTCAATAGTATTTTAGAACAAACACTAAAATGGCATTTGAAAATATAACAACGTTATTTTTTAAGATATTGTTTTCTAAAAAAACATCAAAATAATTATAAACTGTCCCTGAGAGAGAAGCAAGTGTCGCGGGGGCGTATGTGAGAGAGAAAGGCAAGGTTGAAAAGCCCTTTTGCTATTTGCTATTCTTGCTTGCTGCATGACATGACCGAGAGAAGAAAATAAATACTTTTGTGTGTGCGTCTATATATATATATATATATATATATATATATAGACGCACACAAAAATATATATATATATATATATATATATATTAAAAAAAAAGGGGGGTTAGAGAGAGAAATTTGGCAGGATAGAGAGGTGGGGCGGGGAGTTGGGGTCAGCCAGGAAGGATGGTGGGGTTTAAGGGGGGCATGGGAAGGACTATGGGAGAAAACGAGGCTTTTTTACCAGGCATTTGAGGAAGATTCGGCTTGTGTTGATGAGGATTCACTCTTTACTATGATTTTTATTTTTTTAATTTGGATGGCATGAGGTATTTTAAACACCGACCCTCTGATTAATTAACATGATTAAATTTGATAACTTTGATTTTAAGATGATTTTGACATTATTTGAAATTAAATGTCTTCTTGAGTGTATTTTATATGGATTAAAGAAGTGAATTCTTTTAAATTTACAAAATGTAAGCTCATAGAATCAAGAAAAATGGCTACCATCTTTAGACCACAAGCCCTGCCTGTTTACTTTTACTATGGTGTACCTTCTGTTCTTAGGTTAGAGTCGTGTTTTTGGTTTTCCTAGCCCTGCCTTTTTGGTGCGGTTGGCTTTGCACTGTTTCCAGGTAGGGTTTCTTTCTGTTTTACTTGGGAGGTTTTGTGACTCGTGTCAAGAAACTTGTGAGAGGAGTAAATGGGCTGGAGAAGGTGACCAATGTGTTGATCTGCCCTCGTAGGGTAAATGGAAAGAGTTCAAGGTGATATAGTTTGTTTGTCTGTTTGTTTTTATATGTTAAAAATATTTTTTAAAAAATTAAAATTATTTCATTTTTTAATTTTAATTTTAATTTTTTTTATATTTTCAGATCATTTTGTTACATCAATATTATTTATTTTTTTTTTTAACAAGAAATTCATATTCATTATCCTTCAAAACAATGATCAATTCAAACACAGCATGTGAACTTGATTTCAAATTGGTGTTTGATATTAAGATATTGAGTACTTTTCAAAAATGATTTTTATTTATAAATATATTAAAATAATATTTATAGTTTTTAACATAAGTATATCAAAATCATTTAAAAACACTGCAAAAAATATCAATTTGATTTTTTCATAGCAAACACATTTTTAAAATACACCAAAGCATAGTTAAAAAGACAATACCAAACAATCATCAACTCAACAATATCACAGCTATACATACCAAATCTAAACATATTATAAAGTTAAAAAGATTAATCGGATCAATCCGGTTACCCTCGCTATCAAATTTTTAAAAAAATATCATAATCATAAGACAATTTCATTGAATACACTATTGAATATATCTATTGATTTACCTGACCAAATCAAAAGAACTGTTTACTACAAAGTTTGTAGTACAAACTATCCACCAACACTCTTCAATCTCCTTTCCATCTCTAAAAGAAGAAATGAGAGCAATTATTATTATATGAAGACAAATATGTTGAGGCTGTAGCCATGTTAGCAATGAATTTGTGCAAGTGGAACCAACAACATAACATAGTAGTTAGTAGTCTCCATGTTTGAAAATGTTGCCCATGATGGCCAGTCATCTTCTTATTTATTCTAATGATTGCTATTTTATGTTTCGAGAGCGCGACATTTTTTATTTTTAGATGTATTTTATTTAAAAAAATATTAAATTAAATTATTTTTTTCATGTTTCATAATGATTTTAATATATTGGTGTTAGAAAAATTATTTTAATATATTTTTAAATAAAAAATACTCTTAAAAATCATAATATCATGTGTGGTGGAGATTTTGGTTGAATTGTCTATTGCAAGGCCAACCAGAACCTCTTTTAGTGGCCACAATATTGGGTAAGATGAAAAAGGAAACCTCCAACACTACAATGACCTCAAATCACCGTGACAGGCATCCTTTCCTTTTATTTTATGTGGATAATTGATGGAAAGTATTATTTAAAAATTAAAATGCAACTACAAAAGAATATCCACGTTAATATATATACTTTTTAAAAATGTACAGGGGAAGTGATAAATTTTTTTTTAATATATATATATATATATATTATATGTTTGTTATTATGATAATTTTTACGTTCTAGTTTAAAATACAATTTAAATTATATTTTTTTTCAAACTTAATTTTTTATCAATTTAAGATTAAAAAAAATAGATTCAAGTAATAAAAACAAAATAACTTTAAAAATTATGGAAATATTTAAAAACATTTTTAACCGTAACTACATCGTTTTACTTTATGAGATATTTTTAACTGCATAAACTAACCTAAATATACTTTTATCATTAAAAAAAACTTATAGTTAAGGAGGGAGTTTAAGATGTGGACTTTGATTAATTAATTTGTTAAACTAAAAATAATGAATAAAAATGAATAAAATAATAATAATAAAACTATTAAATTCAAATCTAATGATCAAATATAATATTAGCATAATAGCAATCTCATGGTTGGTAGCACATTACTATAGACAAGACCGAGCTTTGCTTCATAGTAGTGTATTTAATAGTTTTTTTTTTTTAATTAAGAAAGATTTTAAACTTAACAATTATATTTTTGTAATTATAATATATAATAGTATGATTAAAAATAATAGGTACGATGATGCAAGGGAGCGATGCCACCTTGCAGGTATATAATACTTTTTAAAAATAATTTTTATTTGAATATATATAAAAATAACTTTCTTAGATTTTTTTTAATATTAACACTTTAAAATTATAAAAAAATAATTTAATATTTTTAAAATAAAATATACTTTTAAAATACATTGAAAAAAAAGATGTCCCAATCAACAACTGCTGAGCTTATTAAAATTTGTAAAGCTTCTTATTTTTTTGGGTAACTCGGGGTATTTGGGTCAGCTTACGGGTATCATAACTAATCCCCGGATTCACTGAACATCCTGCAAACTCAGTAAACAGGTAAGATACCGTGAGAATGATAGACATAAAAAATTTTTTTAACCCGGAGTATTCGGATCAGCTTACAAGCATAACAATTAATTTCCAGATCTATTAAACAGCTTACAAGCCCAGTAAATAAATAAAATATTGTAAAAATAACAAATATATATACTAAGACTTGAATTAAAAAAAAAAAAAACCTTCCCAAAACCGCTGGGCAGAAGCCTCAGTGCAATTTGTAAAGATTCTTAACACTAGTTTAATTAGCTAGGGAATATAATAAATAATCTGAAGAGCACTTGCTTTATATCTAAGCTAGCCTTCCCATGGTCCTTGTTAGGACAAAAAACAATAATTTTTGTGTGTCTGACAAAGGACAATAATCAAATGATTATAACATATAATAAGATATATATATATATATATATATATATATATATTCAACTCTTTTATTCGTGAAGTTATTGGGCTCATTGTTCATGGTTGCCTAGTTGTGTCATCGTTGAAGCCAACAAAACTAAGCTTGTCATGAGTCATGATCAACTTGGAGCTAGCTAGCCAAGTTGTATGCACTTCTTCTGTTCATGAGGTCATGTTTCTTGCTTTTCCCACTTTCCTTTTTTTTTTTTTTTTTTTTTTCCAAAAAGAAAAAGTAAACCTATAATTTATTGCAAAAAGAAGAAGAAAAAACTATAATGACAAGTTGATAATTAATCGGTGTTTGGTTATCGTCTCCAAAAAAAGAAAAAGAAAAATAGAGACCATTGAAACAGAGAAAACATGTTACTGTTTTAAAAATACTGAAATTTATTTTAAATTTTTCATTAATAGATTTATTCTTATGTTTTTTTTATTTAACTAAATATATTTTTATTATTTTTATATATGTTTTCTCTGTACGCAATCTTAATCTCTCATGTTTTATCCATAGAGATTAAATAATAATAACATGAGAATCCAAATCAAAAAGGAAAATTAAAGTTTAAAGATTCATTTTAAGAAAGTATTTGGTTTTAATTAAAATATAAATTAATTTGAAAATAAATTTTCGTCCTCAAGTAAATAAAAATATTAAAGATAAAATTCAATTGAGAGAAATCTCCAAAAAAAAATTTAACCACTCAGCCAAATAATATATTCTCACAATCTTGTACATATACTGACATTCAAAGAGATAAAAATAATGTTTGAGAGTTTATTAATGATTTGTTTTTTAAGATATTTTTTATTTATAAATTCATCAAAATAATATTTTAAAATTTATTTTTGATATTAATATATTCAAATATATATATATATATAATAATTTTAAATAAAAAAATTGACCCATTTCCGTCCCTAACGGGGAACTCACACCAATGATTAGTAGTCAAAGGTAGGAGGATATTTATTGTCCTCCTATGCACAAAAGGGAAGGAGAAGTCCTTCGATCACAAACTAGGGCGGTAGGGCCTTTTTTTTGTTTTTTGTTTGAATCATAGTTTTCGCCATGAAGATGGACATGTTCTTAGTTACAAGATATCATGTGGTAGTTTGAGGTTCGCTGAATCACACTTACGTAATAATTTTCAAACTACGATTGAATTGTAGCTAGTTAGGAAATTAAGGGCTTGATTGCATTGTTTTTGTTGAACTTGAAGCGTTTCCATAGAAGGCTGTCAAGTGTCATGAATGGAACAGCTCGTCTTAATTTTGTGCTGCTTTGAATTTAATTTCCTGTTACCTAGACAAAGTCACTAACTCCAAGTCCTTGATTACCTACACAGGAGGCTATATATATATATATATATATATTCTCTGAAACGCAACATCATGATCGCTGCCAGAAATTAGTTTGCTTTTCTGTGTCCGCTGGCTAGGGTTGTCTACTGGGACACATGGTTTTACTTTAACCCACAAAAGCCTGCACATTGTGCTCGATCTCCCTCATGATAAGCCGATTTCATGTTGGTTTTACCGGGAGACACCAGGACAAACGAGGAGGCTGGAAAATGGATGGTAGATACCACCTTGTTCTGCTTTGCCTTTCTGCTTTTATTGCCATCGGCGCAAAAAACAAGCACCTTGTTTGCCCTGCTTGGTACTTTGCGTTACGCAGCGGCTCTTGAACAAAACGAAGGCATGAGAGGCAAGAGAATCACGTGCCTGATTCTTTTGTCTCGAGAATGGCATGTTAAGATTTCATGACATGACACTGTCTGATCAACTGATTTCACATACCATTGTGATTTATGACAGTGTTTGCGTTAAACCTAATGCTCTATTCTAGACACTATAGAATAATTGCTTTGACTATGCTCTAGTCGTCCTACTACAACTTTACAAGAACATTTGCATGCCAACATGTCGCGCGCCAAGCTGGCATGCCAAGAGAAAGTTGGCTCTCAATGGCAGGGATTCCTCCATGATTACCAGCCTGCATTTCCTCACTGCTGCTACTTTTCTTGCTTTTGTTCAATGAGTTATGAGAACACACAACCACCCACTTGATTATTCCATTCAATCGTTTGTGAATTCCTGCCGAAACTATGATCTACAGTGGTCAACTTTAGTACACACACGGTTCAAAACGCAGGCCCATATACATACTAACATTTTCCTCTTCCTTTCGGTCGTTATAGAGTGCCTTCTACCGACGCATGATTCCTAGCTGTCTTAAATGAACAAACTCAGATGCTAATGTGGACCAAATGATTGGTACAATCCTGTAAACAGTGAGTTCAAACCAACTTTTTCTATTACTTAGCCAAATCATGGCCGCAAAAGGGGTTTAATTGGATGGTAATTCTATTGTTTCAACTTTTACAATACAATGGGGAGAAAGTTGAAAGCTTGACTTGATCAATATACTAATGAAAGCCTGCTAGAAATACTAATGAAATGGCCTGGTGTGATCTCCAACTGGGAGGCCTCTCCGTGTTCAAAAAGTTTGTACCAACCAACCCAACCTTTGACTCTTTTTTTTTTTTAAATGTAGAATATTCTGGTCAGCTTACACACATCTAATTAAATTTTTACAATTTAAAATTAGCTTTTATACAGGATTAAAATCTTAGAGGAAGCAAACCCGTAAACTCCTGGCTAAATACCGCTAGACCACCTTACTGGGTTCCAACCTTTGACTCGAGAAGTGCAGCATGAAATTATGAACGTCTTTGGAGTACTTGATAGATTTGAATATCACTGGATTCATATTATTACTTGCAATTGTTGTGTCCTTTTTCAATTGCTACATAAATCAAACCTCAAGAACTGAAACCATCTTTTAAGCATGTTTCCTTTCAATTTTACATCCTTGATGATTATTTATGATAATTAACGTTGTAATAACGTACTATGTATTTTTTTTTTACTATAAAAAGTATACTGGAGCCAGGTTTTTGTGCACCAAAACTAAATTCATCTCTTGGATTGAGTCAAAACACAAGCTATTCCTAAAAGAACAAAACAACAAAAAAACAAGGGGATTCATGAGAATTTTACTTATTAAAATATGACATTAAAATATTATTTGAGGTAATGAAAAGCATCACGGAAGCTGCACAGCAATATCTTTTTTTAATTTTAGTTAGTTTTAAGATAGTGTTTGATGTTATAATAGCGGTTATTTTTTAAAATATTTTTTTATTTAAAAATATATAAAAATAATATTTTTTTATTTATTAAAATTTATTTTTTACATCAAAATATTTTTAAAACATAAAAAAAATTAAAACTTTTAAAAAACATGGCAACACGGTAAAGACAAACAGATTAATATGTACGAACACCACGAAAAAAGCTTGCTGTAATTGAATATTGCATGACTTGGTCAGTGGGGAGAATCCACTGGGCATTGCATGATGTTAGGGGAAGAACCACCTGAATTCAAACATATGATGAGCACAGCAAGCACATACAGACATCCAGTGCTATTACTCTTTGACATTTCGCTGCTACTTCCCTGTATATGATTCGCTTGGCGCTCACCAACCTAAGCTTGGAGACTCCCTTTACTAGAATCCAAGGAGGAATACAATTTCAAAAGGTTTCAAACCCACCATGATCACCGCAGACTGCTTAATTACCCCTAGTCCCTTTCTCATTTGCCTAACACACACCTCCTCGCCCTATAAAGAGAGCCTTAATAGTCCAAACAAACGTAGTTTTCAACCTATGAAGATCGCCAAATACATCACTGTTCAAGGTTTTTTCTTCACATGTCCAAATACTATGTATGGACCATGCTTTTGTTGTTATATACTAACTAACTTACTGTAGTAGCCAGCCCAAAACCACATAGAGGACTTGCATCATGGAACAAATCATGACCACCTCCAGGTCAAGCCAGGCAGGCATGGAAGAGTTCGAAGAAAAAAGGGAAGGAGATAGAATATTGTCTGCTGCAGAATATTGGCCTGTGACTGACTTCGTTCAGGACAGCAGGGTTCAGCCTTCAGGATTCCTGACTCCAGAACTCTGTATGATCTGTACATTGGTACAGCAGGATTAAGCCCATCTTGCCATTTTCGATTTTGATATTTAGTCCCTTTGAGTATCTGGATCGTTTCAAAAACTTCTGTAAACTTAGTTTGCAGATGTCTTATCATTGCTGACATGATCATCAATTTAGATATCCTTCATTGAGAGGTATACGTGAAAAACTTGTGATGAATGTATATTTCCAGAGCAATTTTTATTTAGACTCATTTGTTTTTGAGTTTTAAAAGTATTTTAAAAAAAATTAATTTTTTTTATTTTAGATTAATTGTTTTTTAATGCTTTTAAATTGTTTTAATATGTTGATGTCAAAAATAATTTTTTTAAATATATATATATATATATATATATATATTATTTTGATTTATTTTCAAGTAAAATACACTTTAAAAAAATAATTACTACCATACTCTCAAATATCAAGATTCTTTATTTAAATTGTCGCTTAACTAATGTTAGTACTTTTAGCACATGTGTTTAATGAATATATCAATAAATATTTTTAAAAAATGTTAAAATCAATTCTTTAGAAATAAAAGAAAAACAGTAAAATATTATGGAGAAATGAAATATGAATAAAATTATCAATGTATTACTCAAATAAATAAGGTACAAATATGTATAGAGATTTTATTCAATGTGTTCCTAAATTTTAATATGATTACAATATTAGCATTATAGTTTTTATAAAAAAAAATTGTTTTAATTGTACTTCCTTTTTAATATACATGAGACAAATAAGATATAGACATGAATAAAAAAACAATATGAATATTTTCATTTAAAGGAGTAAAAATAATATAAAACAATAACAAAGGGCCTTGTATATTATTTTTTTAAAAAAATCAAGGATTTAAATTTATTTTTTATATAAATTTTGATGTATTTTTACTATTTTTCAGATTTTAATTATTAACTTTTGTTGATTTATTTTAAGTATTTTTAGAGTTTTAATAGTAGAAATAAAGTTCTATAGATTAGAGTTGATCTGGAGAAGCTTATTCTATACCATTTAAGATTTTATATGGTTCATAAATAGATATAAAATGAAAAGGTGGGATTAATCTATTTTTAAAAAATTATATTAATGTTTTAGTCTATTTCTTAATTAAAAATAAAATTGCATTGACATATTAGTATTGACATATATTTTGTATTGTGATGTATCCAAAAAAATATATTTTTTCCTTTTATATATAGTAGAAGCCATTTAAATTTCGGCATGTAGAGTTTTTATTTTTTAAAGTAAGACAATATATTTGATATTTACTGATAAAATCTTCTTTGTATATATAATAAATTTTAAAAAATTAAGGATATTTTATTGAATAAAATAGTTCAACACAACATTTATTGATATAAAAAAAATTTTAAATTTTTTAAAATTGCTTTTAAAACACAAAAATAAACCGGATTTTGAGTGTCTGAGTAATGTTTGATCCAAACTGAATTTTTAATTAAATTCATTTAATTGAATGATTTAATTATCATATCTAAATATATTTTAAATTTAATAATGTCAACACTAAACACAAAAAAACATTATCATTTAATTATGCTTACAAAAAAAAAATGTCACAATCAAAAAGTACTAAGGTAGTGTGGAAGTCCAAGCGACAACCATTACAGTTATGTTTACGAGTTTGATAAAGCTGGGGTGAGTATGAGGTTTTTATTTTTTTATTTTTTTTAAAGTACAACTAATTTATGTATTATTTATGTCTGGGGTTTCGGTAGAATGTTAATAGTTGTTTTTAAAATATATTTTATTTAAAAATATATTAAAATAATATATTTTTTATTTTTTAAAAAATATTTTTGACATTAGCATATTAAAATAATTTAAAAACATTAAAAAATATTAATTTGATGTAAAAAAATTTTATTTTTTAAAAGTGTGTTTAGAATAGAGATGTGGTGGCAGTGTTTAATACTGCGATTAAAAAGTGTTTTTGAAAAATTTTAAAATTTATTTTTATTTTAAATTAATATGTTTTTGATGTTTTCAAATAATTTTAATATGCGGATGTCAAAAATATTTTTTAAAAAATAAAAAATATTAATTTAATATGTTTTGAAATAAAAAATATTTTAAAAAAAACCACTATCACACTCTCAAACATCTTTATTAATTTTTTTATATATAATTTCAGCCACCTAGACCACAAACCACAACCACATCTTACTTTAAAAGTAAAAAATATATGTTTTTTATTATTTTTTATGGATCTCATGAAACCACAATCACTTCTCACTACACCTCTATCCCAATCGCTTTCTAAAATCTATAAATACATGTGTTTTTTTAGATCCCATAAAAAAATTTAATTTCATCTTGTTTAGGTGGTGTATGTTTTTATGATAACACCGTGATTTAAAAAAAATAAATATTTTTTTAATAGATTTATATCAAAAATAAATTTTAAAAAATAAAAATTTATTTTAATATATTTATAAAAAAGCTTTAAAAAAACAATATAAAAAATTATAATAAGATACGCGGCATAAGCGTGGCCGTAGTTTTTCTTAAAAAGTGCACAGGCGACGGCGTCTGTTCTTACCCTTTTTATTACAATGATGATCGCCGCTAATTGCCACTGTCCTTTTCAACTCTTTTACTCCTTTTCCTTTTTATTTTTTTTCCTCGAAGTTCCAAATTTAAAAATTTACTCCTCTTGTCAATTGTCATCAACAGAATCTTACCATCAATTGCTATGATATGTTTGATAGTGTGGGAATCATTAATTTGATTTATGGCTATAATTTTTAGTTTTGATTATAGTTTTTAAATGTTTGGTAATTCTTTAAAAGAAAATATCACATTTCTTTTCTTTTATTATTTTTAAAAATCATAATTTATAATTTTTTCAAAATAATCACCACATTTAAAAGTCATAACTTTTCTAAACGAATTTATAATTGTGTATGGTGATAATGTATTGCGACTATATAGCATTGTGAATTAAAAGTAATATATATATATATATATTTTTTATTAACGTGAGTATCCGGGCCAGTTTGCGCGCATCTCGACTAATCCCACAGGCGCTAAAATTAATGACCATATAAGTCTCCAGTGACTATCATGTAAGTAATTATAGGGCTCAAACATGAGACCACGGGGGAATAAACTCTTTAGTGCCAAGTTTTTATTACTGAGCCACTTACTAGACAGTTAAAATTAAAAGTAATATTAATAAGGATCATGATTGATAATTCATTGTTGTAATTCTAATTAAAAGCAATACCCTGGTTTTATTCTTAAAATGAATATTAGATTTTATGAAAAAAATTTTTTTTTTTTTTGTTAAAAAAGTGATACTTTAAAATATAAAAATATAAAACATTCACTTAATCTTTTAGATAAATCCATATCTATCCCCCTTAAGATATTCACGGCACAAAGTATTAATAATTATTATAGTATATTTTAATTTTTTATTATTATATCAAGTATTCTTATTTCTCATTTTCGTTCTCTCTCTCTCTCTTTTTTTGCTGTGGCTTTTTAATGAGGACCATTGTAGGCCAAGATTGAAATCCTTTGCCTAGACATGAGTGAAATTGAAGATCTTTGATCCCATGATTGGTTAAGCTAGTGTTTTTTTTTTTTTTGACCTTTTTCATAATAAATCAACTCGAATTTTCAAAAGATGACATTTTTTAACCTATGATTGCTTGTCGAGGGAATTTCGAGGAATTATTTAATTTTTTTTAATTGTTTCAAAGAGACTCGTTTACATACAATTCCAAAAAAAACTAGTTAATTAAAATTCTATCATTTCGAATACAGAGGATAGAAACTGGATCTTGCTCTGAGGTAAAGCCCAAGATGCTGGGAGCCCATTTGAGGTATAGATCATTCCCTGAACTGCCATGCAAAAGACACCCATGGCGTTCTTGCTCTGAGGAAGGGTTGGCAATCGGAAAACTATGAAGGAAAATTTTTGCTTATAGAATTTAGTTTCATAATTTTTCCTCTTCTAACAAGTGATGTTCTTTTTATGCAGTCATTGTTATCATTTTCTTTTTTTAAATTCAATTCATTTACTTTACTGCATTTATATTTTTTTATCATATAACTAAATAAAAATATTTTATTGAATCCATTATAGTTTATGATTTTAACTCGTATGTTTTTATATTTAAAACATGTTAGTAATATTAAGATATTATTTTTATACACTAAAAAAAATCAGACTATCCACGACAAAACACGAGCCACTTGTCCAAATTATCATTAAAGTGAAAAAAAAAACCCTCCTAGAGTTGGTTTATTAGTTATTGAGATAGAGATTTATAAGTTCATGATTCAGTAATCCCCTTCCTTCATCATTATTGTATCATTAGTTATTTACTAGTTTATCTACAATGTTTTTACTGTCAAATATTTTTAGATTATTAAAAACTTTTTAATATTATCATCAAACTCAATATAACAATTTAAACTTCAAAAATTTCCACCCAATACTTCGGTGGATATTTTAGTCAGCCTATCAAACCTTTTTTTTTTGGATTCGAGGAAACTCCACTCTCTAGAAAGCGCACTTTGTGGGCCCAGGTGAGCGCACTTTGTGGGCCCAGGTGAGAGAGTAAAACCCCGGCTGTCCCAGGCTCTTACAAGAGGTGCACGTCCTAACTCGAACTCGAGACCTGCTATGCAGATCTCAAACCCTTTGTCATCACGCTACGCCCATTGGGGACCTATCAAACCAAATACATGGTAAATCTTTTGTTATATGATATAAGATATTAAAATTAATTAATTAATTATCAAATCAATATTAATATTAAAGTATAAAATTCAACTAAAATCTTACATTAAATGATGGACTCCACTTGATTAGTTTAATTTTTTAACTTTTTATTATATGATAAAAAAAAGGTGATTTACCATTAAATCAAAAGATAAAACTAAATAGAAACCAATGGACCTGGAAAAAAAAAACTCAGAAAAAACAAAAGAGAACATGATCATTGATAGCTTTTATCCTGGCAATCTTCTTCTGACAGGCTTGCACCTCACTGTGGTACTAGCAATTAAGCCCACTGCTTTTGTTATTTTGTAATCTTCTTGTTCTGTTTTTGAAAAGGGGAGCCAGGGCCAATTGCAGAAGAAAGAATCGCTGGCCAACGAGTAACGTACTTTCTCCATGCTTTTGACTTTTTTTAGGAATGTAAAGAAATAGTATTTTTGCAAGAGAAAAAGGGTTTTTGGCTATTGAAATAGCTGTCCCGTTGAAGATAATAGCTTAAAGGATAATTTTTTGGCTTTGGCTTTTCTTTTACTTTTGTGTTGGAGGTGCTCTAAGGTGGGCACCTCCAATCCGGTGGTGGTTGTGTTAAAAGCAGCGTGGACAGGGCACAATGATAGATGTCGCTGGCCTCTGATACGGTGGCTCTTTCTACTAGTGCCAGGAAATGTAACATGTATGCTGCCATTGCATCATCAACCCTTGTTTGGATTAAAGAGAGAGAGAGAGAAGCTATTCATTTTAAGAGAAGATTTCTTTTTATCTGATCGTTTTACCACTTAATTATGAGGTGTTCTTGAACAAAAATAGTTTTTAATTTAAAACATATTAAAATTTTATTTTTTATATTAATGCATAAAAATTATTTAAAAATACATATAAAATATTAATTTAATATTAAAAAAAATACTTTAAAAACAGTTTAAAAAACAGAACTAAAACCAAACACTCGATTAGTAAATAGTTAATTATAACCTAAACTAAACATGGAATATCAAGCCAAAAATATAACATAATTTGTTGAATCTAGACCAATAAGCATGGACAAATATTTGATTTATCCAAGCTTGAAAAAATAATTTAAAGAAAAAAAAAATCAGAATAAACCCACCGACTATAGACAGTAAAAAGAACACCAATCAAATGGTCCCCAGAACTAAAACTACCTGCGGACCCTACCCCATTGATGATCATCTTTTCAGGACAAGATGCCACGACCACCTCCACGTATGTGTGCAGAATCATACTCATGTAGCTCCTGGTTAATGGGCCCCGCAGCAGTTCCTCTATGTGGGGTACACTTTTCACTGCTCGCCTAATGTCCTTCTTCCTGTCTGTCTTATAATGGCCTATGTTGACGTTACACGCTGTGCAAAGTGCAAGAGACAATGGTTACTGGTTACTACCGACAGGAGAGTTCTTGAATTATCGAGTTAATTTTATCAGTTTCTCCATTTTGTTTTTCAAAAAACTATGTAAATATGTAATCCCTTCATCTTAAAATTTATTCATCACATTAATTTAGTGTAGTGATTTTTTTTTTTAATTCTATAACTAATTTCCTTGCTCTTTTTTCATCGCATGTGATGTACATTGCCCTAATGTTTGGCACTTCAATAAAAAAATATTTTTGAAAAAATTTTATTATTATTTTGTTTTAAATTAATATATTTTTGATATTTTCAGATATTTTGATATGTGTTTCAAAAATAATTTTTCTAATTTCCTTGCTCTTTTTTTCTTGCATGTGATGTACATCAAAAAAAAATATTTTTGAAAAATTTTTATTATTATTTTGTTTTAAATTAATATATTTTTAATATTTTCAGATCATTTTGATATGTTGATATCAAAAATAATTTTTAAAAAATAAAAAAAATTATTTTAATATGCTTTGAAATGAAAAATATTTTAAAAACAACTGTTATTACACTTCCAAACACTCTCTACATAATGTTGAGAGTTCTATACACATAGGTTGCAACCGACAGAATAGAGTTCTTAGATTTGGATATCTAAATCAGTTTATATGTACCTCGATTAATTTCCTAAAATTTTAAGATTAATGACTAGGTAAGCTTTCAGTGACCTTAAAATTTATAACACTCAAACTAGTGATTTTTAGAAAGCAAATTCAGGTCTGACCAATTAATTTACACTTCCCAAGATTGAGTTAATAGATTTTTAGAAGCTCTGTTTATTTCGCACACACATGTATTTTTTTAAAAAATTACTTTTTTATATTTTAGATTATTTTTAAATATTTTTAAGTTATTTTAATATTTCTATATAAAAATACATTTTTTAAAATAAAAAAATATTTTTTAATATATTTTCTAATAAAAAAAACAAAGAATTTATTTAACCGAAGAAAACAAAAGAGAGTTCCAAGTTTCAAGCAGTTGAAACTAGAAAGACAAGGTTGAGACCTGAGATGCCCGGACTTTATGGTGTGGTGTCAGATAGTGAGGTTAATGTCTCATTAATCATGCCGTTACTTATCTTTTGCTACCATGTCATCCCCTACTTGCATAGGCGCGTGGATTAGCTTTGGATCCTTTCATTTTTGGCAATTAGCCGTATTGATTAGCATAATACTAGTTTCTGCGGTTTGAATTGAAAAAAAACTTTTAAATGTAAATATATGTTTAGATAATAATAAATATTTAATATTATTATTAAATTTGTTTCAATGAATTAAATTTAAATTTTTTTGATTGAATTCATTTTGTAACTAGTTTTTAAAATTAAATTATTTGAGAGTTATCTCGACGTGATTTATTTGACTTGACGGGTTTTAATAAAACCTGTATAATCAGTAAAATACATAATTTGATTTAAATAATTTTTTTTAAATATTAAGATGTTGATATATTAAATAGACTCGAGTTTCGTAACTTAATTTATGAAATTTATAACTCGAATAACATACTCCACCATGTTTAAGAATTTTGTTTTTTAAAATTATTTTTTACTTAATTATACAATAAAAAATATACTTGTAAAATCTAGTATAAACTAAATGTTAAGATGTTTATTTGAAACTGCGATATCCTCATATAAAGTAAATCAAAATAATTTATCAAAACAAATTCAAAATTAAATAAATATTAAAAAATTAAATTAAAAAAGACAGAAAAACCTATCTCTTCATTATTTATATTAACAATGAAAGAAATGAATTATTACTCAATTTAGTTACGATGAGTAATCATGTTTGAAACATGAGAAATTTTTCATTCCCTAGTTACAAGCACGCAGGTATTGATTTTTCATATAGTTAATGTGTGTTATGTGAGATTTAATGTCTCATAAATTAATATAATTTAAATTTAGATTTCACTTGTATACCAATTTTATTTATTTTTCATTTGTAAGCAAAGATTTAAAGAAAACAATAATTAAGTATTGAAATTTAGAGGTTGGTTTTTTTAAAGGTTCAAACTTCAAGATGTTATTAAGGAAGATTTATTAAATTTTTCTAAATATATTAGATTCAAGTTGAAAGTGTCTCTTTAAAATTGCTTAAAGTAAAAGAATTAATCTCGATCACAGGTAAATTCACTAGAAAATATTTTAACTATCAAATAAAAAAAAGCAATCAAGGGACAATTGGTCTCTTATGAAGGAAAACCACGCGCCATGAATTGGCGTGGGGACTCTTGTGATTGCTTGAGCGTTATTGTCTATTCTTCAAATAATTACGAAAAGGAATCAAGCTAATTTAATCAAAAGTTTTCACCAAATAATTAAATGCAAAACCAAAATCTTGTTCAATTTTAGTGTCCCCATGACCTGACTCACCACCCTCTCTCTCTCTCAGGGAATAAAATTCAGCGGATTCTGCTCAAAGCTTCAATCTTTGAATCCCTCGCATTGTAAAAAGATTGCAACTTTCCCTCTCTTTATCTCCCTCTTAACTACATTCAAACTCTTCAAACCTAGTAAGTTTTTCTTCTTTTATTTCCTCCTTTCTGTAGTTCTCTTGTGTTTAAAGTTTCTAAAAAATTACTCTAAGCATTTCCCTTTTGTTCTATGTTTATCTCTTCCTATCAACTCTTTGTAGTGATTATTAGATCTGAAACTGATTAGAGCAAAACCCCACTTTTTATTTATTGCATTTGTTGAATCTAACTGCTTCTTGGTTATTGAAGTTTGAGTTTTTAAGTTGAAAGTTAACATTTTTGTTGGTTTTTTGTTTTCACTTGTAAATACCTTTCTTTTATTGGAATTATCATGGGTTTTCAGCTTTTTCCTTGTAACTGTTGTTGCCATAAAGATTTCTTTTCGATTTTACTAATTTGGAAATTTGAGTTCTTAATCTAGGAATCTTGGTGGGGTTTTGTTAATATGTTAATGAAACTTCGCTTCAAAGCATTAGAAGCTATTCATTTATCTGAAACGGAGGGTTTGCTTCTATTTGGCTCTTTTCTGTTTACTAGATTGATGGGGGTTTTGCTTTAATTGCTAGCATTTCTTGGTGTCCTCTGATAATTTGGAGAGTTTTTGAGTTAGAGGAGAACGATGTCTATCAAAAAGGCATTGGTGAGTATGAGGAAGAATGGAAGTTCCCACTCAGGAAGGTTGTTCAGTGATAGAAAATGGCTAATCCCATTCTTTGCAAGCTTGCTAGTGTTCTTAACTCTGTTTTCATCGGCTACTTTTGGGGTGTTTACATCTTCTTATGGAGGAGAGCAGGTGCCATTTGACATTGTTTCGTATTCAAGACCAGAGGACTCAAGTGGGTATTTCGTAGAATCGGATTTAAAGAAATGGTTTGATAGAAGTAGGTATTCAGAATTGGAACCGCCTAGATTAGCTTATCTCATTTCAGGTACGAAGGGTGATAATCAAAGAATGATGAGGACTTTGCAGGCTGTGTATCATCCTAGAAATCAGTATATTCTACATTTGGATCTTGAGGCACCCCCACGAGAAAGGTTGATGTTGGGAGGGTATGTGAAGAATGATCCAACGTTTCAAGAAGTTGGGAATGTGCGTGTAATGGCACAGTCCAACTTGGTGACTTATAAAGGGCCTACAATGTTTGCCTGTACCCTTCAAGCAATTGCAATCATGTTGAGGGAGAGTTTAGAGTGGGACTGGTTTATCAATCTCAGTGCTTCAGATTATCCTCTTGTGACACAAGATGGTTAGTACCTGTTGCTGCTGCATTTTTACTTGTTTCATAATTATTATTGCTGCTTTTTTCTTATTATGCTGGGTAACTTATTGTGTTCGATTTCCATAAGAGGATTGATAATGTTTAAGAATGGTAATTTACTTATCGAATTAATTTGAACTTCTCTCCACATATTCTGTAAAACTGTGTATTGGTTCTTGTATCCAGCATAGGTGATATCTGACAAATTGTGGTATAATAAATCGATTTCTTAGGTTATGTAATTAGCTTGGAGCAAAATTTGATGCAGTAAGTTGCTTATAAAAAATAATACTGGGTCATTGAATCTGATCCTTGCTTCAGTTCACACGAACAATTTGAACCCATTAACTTGTGTGAATGTGGTGTTTGGGTCCAACCAGGTTTCCTTCATGCTGTTCACATATCATTTACCAAGCTCATGGTATTCCACTTCTTTAGTTCTAATAATATGAAGCTTCAATTTGTTTCCTTTAGGGCTAAGTTTTGAGCTATTGCTCTCAAGTAGGTTCATGCCTTTTGCTTCTAAGGGGAAGGATATCTTTGTTTTGCCTTGGGGAATGCGCGAGGTTAGCATACTCAACGGATCACCATTTCTTTAGCTCCGCACCCTCCTGTTGCACTTTAGCAATAGAGATATATTTCTCGACTGCATTTGCAAGATGTTTAGGAGATCATGATTATGCCATCAAAATTTTCTTATGGGATTCTATTTATACTAGAAAATGAAGAACATAATTACACCGAGGTTTACACTTGGAGTCTAAGATCGTTTAACAGTTTTTTCAAGGGACTAGTGCCACTGTATTGCTGTCACCTGCTGAAGGGCTGGCTCACTATGTGCAACTGCTAAGTGCTAACCCTTTCTTTTGGGTTCAAGGAACCTGAAAATTTTGCTGTCTCTTGGAGTTTTTCTGTTTGTCATCCAGGAGTGGAAAATTTTGCCGTGTACTTATTTTAAACATTGCCATAGCCCTGTAACAACTAGATTTATGCTTCTGCATTTTTTCTCTCGACTCTAGTTATTTTTAAGGAAAAAGATCATCTCCTGTGCTCCTTTCTTGTTCCTGTATTGCACAGTAATTCTCTTTGAAAAAGTTAATTTTTCTGAAAAGGCCAATACTAGGTGTTGGCCCTTAGCTTCTTGCAATGTTTAATTTGGAAATTCAAACTGTATAAATCATAACAAGGTCTTAGCATTTATCTTATTTGATCAACGGCACATTATCTTACTCTATGGTTTTTGGTATACAATCATGTTCAGTGGTTGCCTCTCAACTCTCTGATTGACTTGCTATTCATAAGTTGCATTGGATGGATGAACTGACAGAAACAGCATTGTGCCTACAAATCTCTTCATACTGTTCAGCAATATGCCTAAGTTCCCCATTAATTTGCTAAATTTCATGTGATAATTCTGATGGGTACAGGGGATTGAAATATTTTTTACTCAAGTTTTGGAATTTCTATTTCCTGTATATATGGATATGCTTTGCAGTTGTAAAATCTAATTGTATTTTGACTCTGCAGATTTGCTCCATGTGTTCTCAAATTTGTCTAGAAACCTTAATTTCATTGAACATACACAGCTAACTGGATGGAAATTGTAAGTGAAGAAAACACAGAACTTTGCACCACTACCTTAGCAAAACTTCATCTGCTTCTATTTTCTGAAAAAAGAATTCACCTAGGGTATTTTGATCTGCCAACTCTTTGCAGGAACTCGAGGGCAAAACCGATTATTGTTGATCCAGGCCTTTACTCATCAAAGAAATCTGACCTTTATTTTACTACTCAACGCAGATCACTTCCCACATCTTTCAAGTTGTTTACTGGTATGCGTGTCTATCTAAGCTTCATGGATTCATTGAGCATACAGTAAACTTGTTTTTTTTTTTTTGAGAAATATTTAGCTATGAGATGGTAGTTGCATCTTTGAAGGATTGCATTGCATTTCTGATTCATGTTATCTTGAAACTGTCTATTGCAGAAACATATTTTCACTGCATATCCTATACATCCCCATCCCCATCTCTGTCTTGCTTTGTGTATGTGTTTGCATCAAACAAATTCACCGGTGTGCATACGAGGACAGGAAACGTGGTGGTAGTGTATGACTAACACCATTGTATGAGGCTCCCCCAGATACCATAAACTACACTCTGCACCGACCAAAATTTGGTATA
Source organism: Populus deltoides (assembly GCA_015852605.2). Taxonomy (NCBI): domain Eukaryota; kingdom Viridiplantae; phylum Streptophyta; class Magnoliopsida; order Malpighiales; family Salicaceae; genus Populus; species Populus deltoides. The sequence goes on from CM027582.2 coordinate 16,508,012, forward strand.
TTGATGAATGCATATAGCCGTACACTGACATCTTACATATGATATGGATGAATGCTGACATGTCATCATTATCATCTTAACTTCTTGCCAGAGATCTTTCATGTTGCATGATGTTGTTGTGCAGTCAGTTGCAGAGAATGCAGTAGGTGAAAACAAATCACTATCTTGATCTTTTACCATAAAAAGGTCTTTTTGGCCTCTCCTTTCAAGTTGGCTACCACGGATTTGATATAATGAGGGTTTCTTTCTGTATTTTGTTTTCTACCCTTACTTTTTTTGCACTGTTCTCAAAATTTGAACTGTTTTACGTCAGCCCATTAAAATGAGGCATTGTGAGGGAGAATTTGGAGACATTCGTACCCTTTATTAGTGTTGCTTGAAGTGGCTTCTCTCGAAGCTGCACAAGAAGCAACTCCCACACATTATGGGACGAACCTCAATTGAGTCAGTTGATAGCCTACTAGATTATCTTTAGTGGTGGTTCCCAAGGCGAATGGGACGATCCCAAATCCTTGCATGGTCGAGTACCATGAGGCAAAATACTGTGTGGTCATTCGATTCTTTTAACCCTGCATCTGGATGTCTTCCTGCAATTGTTTAACTCATGGCCTCTAGAAAATCTGATTACTTTCTGTATATGATACTGTCCTTTATTCTTTTGTTTTTAATATGAAAAGGAAAGAGAAGAAAAGAAAATGCTGTTTGTCTTTTCTCTGGTATACAGGTTCAGCATGGGTAATGCTGACACGATCTTTTCTCGAATACTGTATAATGGGATGGGAGAACCTTCCACGAACTATCCTAATGTACTACACAAATTTCATCTCCTCTCCTGAAGGATATTTCCACACTGTTATTTGCAATACTGAAGAATTCCAAAACACAGCCATAGGTCATGATCTCCACTACATAGCCTGGGACAGTCCTCCTAAGCAACACCCTATCTCTTTGACAATGAAAGACTTTGATAAAATGGTTAAAAGCAATGCCCCATTTGCCCGGAAATTTGCAAGGGATGATCCAGTTTTAGACAAGATTGATAAAGAGATTCTAAACCGCACGGGCAGGTTTGCTCCTGGAGCATGGTGTATTGGCGGCTCAGACAATGGATCTGATCCATGCTCCATACGCGGTAATTATTCAGTATTTAGACCAGGTCCTGGTGCTCAGAGGTTACAAGAACTGCTCCAGACATTACTGTCCGAAGATTTTCGAAAAAAACAGTGTTCATGATGAAAGAAAATTTTGACAACTTTCAAATGTACATTGATATATTCATATAGATTATACAGCTGGTGTAGAGCGGTGGAAATTTTTTCCCTTTTTATAAATCAATGAAAGATCAAGGTTGATAGAAGAAATATTTGATTCATCATATGAGCAGTGGTTATGATAGTATTTGTGCTGGTGTATAAACACAGCTAACACCATGCTCAAAAGGGTTGCAATCAGTTGCCCTTGTGAGGTCGAAATGTGATGGCATTCAGCACCTGGAGACCCAAAAGGAGAAAGAAAAAAACCGAGGGAGGTAACTTGGAAGTTTGGAGGGGTTTTAAAAAGAAAAGGGACAGAGTATTTCTAATAATAGAAAATTATTTTTCTTTTTTATCATCAATTTTTTCTCCTATTCAGTCTTACTTTTTCAATAAAAAATTAGAAAATGTATTAATATTTATATTTTTAATAATCTAATTATAGAATATTAATTTTATTTCATTCAAATTAAATTTATTATAAAATATTTATACTTGTTAATTCAAAAATTAAATTTATGATAACAATTAAATATAAAAATATATAAAAAAAGAAATTTAATATTTTACATAAAGAGTGCTTGAATATAAAAGAAAAATATTGTATTATTCATCATTTATATATTTTTATTTGTAAAGAAAAATTATTGAGAACCTAAAAAATGTTTTTCAAACTCAATACAGATTTGTAGAACTAAATAATTAGTTTTTTTTCTGAAAAAAATATATTTGAACATAAATTTTAAATTTTATTTTTAACTACTTTTCAAAAATTAAAATATTATTCTGTTTCTAGACCGTTTAAAAAACGGTTTGTTTAACCTTGTTTTTCTAAGATAACATGCCTGACGAACAAAACCCAGGAAATCATGCTGCTATACATTTTCATATTGATCTTGAAATTTATTGAGTTTCAGATATTGAAAGGGCAGAAATACACGTTTTTTTTGCTAAATCGTAGGGTCAAGGAAAGAAAAAATGGCAATATATTTGCATAAAATGACTTATTCAGAAGTATTTTTCTGGTGTGGAATTCATTGCTTATTCAAGATATCCTCTTAAATTTTGAACAGAGTAAAAACTTTCAGAGTCGGGATCAGACAGTAAGTAAGTGGAAGTAGAACAAAGAAAGAATCAGTAAGTGATCTAAAAACAGATAACTGCACATAGTTTTGATCATTTCTTGGACATTTTTGCTTACTAGAGACATTAAGCCTCGATTATGTTTTATATACACGGGACAAAAACATATTTGGATGAAAAGACAAACATAAACATACAATAAATCTGTCCTGAAACTAGTTTGGAATAGATTTCTATCTTCTCAAAATAGAAAGAATAGAAAGATATGTCTCCATTATCTTCGTCTCATCTATCTGGTGGTGGTGACGGTAACCAAAAGCTATCATAAAGTAGCTACCAATTGAGTAAGCTTAAGATTTAAACAGTTGATCAGTTTATGTTATTTGGTTATGTTCTTTGACCATTATGGTCAGCAGAAATTTGATAATCAGTTTAATGTCCAAACGAGTGTTTGATCAGTCTCTCCTAGCAGAGATTAAATTCATGTACTTTTGCACAATCATTTCTGGTGAAAGATCAGTGAAATAGCCCTTCTCTACATCCAACCCTTCTTGAGCTGCCAACATCTCAACCTGTGCTTGCACCCTGTCCGGGCCAATCCGATTAGGCTCCAAGAGCATGCAAGCAATCTCAGCTGAATCATCGCCATGAAATAGGGCCAACGATTGTACTGTTGGGAGTCCACCACCGCGAGCACTTACCATGCGTGCTATCCGTCGAGCAGTTGAAACATCGGTGCACATGATGGGAATGTTGTATAATGTGACCCATGACCGTGCCCCAATCAGCGTGACTCCTCTGGTCCGAGACACATGGTTTGGACCATGATCGGGATTTTCTGGGAGAATTTCGGGTATGTTCCACCCTGCCCATTGGCTGCCCATGAAATTTGGCCTGTAGTAGCCCAGCTCACGCCTGATTGTGTCCGGGGCCCTGCCTGTTGGGTGTGCTGCAGCATAAAGAAATACTGGCACTGCAATATATCAAGAAAGACAAATAAGAAAGCGGTGGATATTTTCGAGACTAAAAAAATGCTGTTTCGAGTGAAATATTAACATCTGCAGTGTGATAAATACGGTTCTAGTTAAAGTTTTGGACCAACCTTGAAATCTGCTGCCAATATCTGCTGCCACAGCCTTAGCAAGCCAGGCAGCTTCATCCAGTGATGCTTCAGCCAAAGGGTGGAAAGCAATGTCATCTACAACGCCAAGTCGAGGGTGTGCGCCAGAGTGCAACTCTAGGTTAATGGCTCCATAAGCAGCCTCAACAATGGCTAGCACAGTTTGGTGCAATGGACTATAAATGGGACTACCAGTGCTATCAACAACAACATATGATACAATAGTGAACCTGATCCTATTATAAACTCGGTCCTCAAATTTGTTTACAATGACACTTTCTGGGTCGATCCTAGCAGCTCGTTCAATTAAGTCCAGAGCTGCACGGTTACGTGCTTCAGAGATGAAGAGCATGCAGCATATCAGCATGGATTCATTTGCAGTTTTTTTGTTCTATGCAACCAAGACGAACAAGAGGAAATTAGACATCTACTGATGTTGGTAAAAGAGTTCACACCAATGAGTCAAAGGCCTATTGGTACCCAGCCAATTAATCCCATCCTATCATTTGATCATAATAATTCAAAGTGTATGATCAAAATTGTCATTTTCAAGACCAGTGACCATTTAATCTAGCGATGATGTCTCTTGCAAAACATGAGAAGGGGAAAGACTCAAATTTGCGTACTGTCTAAACAGCCAAAGAAAAGAGACTGGTCACATGCTCTGTGTATAGCTTTCTGCTATTTATAAAGAAGCGTTTGGTTGCTGTTTATGGACAGAAAAGATAGAGACAGTGGGACAGAGGAAATATGTCCCCCTGTTCACTCCAAAATTGTCCCCTACACATTTATTTCATGTTTCCATTTCTCAACCATACAAGTTTCTGTCTCTTCTATACCTGTCCCTTCTATCAGAGGACACTAACCAAACACAACCAAGGAACAAGTGTGTGGTAGATTGGCAGGTAAATGGAGGTCATGTTTAGAGATTTTTCCAGGGGTTAACTTGTTACATGGTCAAATTGGTTTAGCTTCAAATGCTTCTGGATTATCAGCTGGCTAGTTGTATTGAAAAGAAAATACTCAAAAGAAGTAGAAGGCCAAAAGAAGATCATGCTCAAAAATCCTAAAAACTAAAAGGATACTAGAGATAAAGAGTATATGGCATCTATGGAGAACAACAAAGAAGGGAAGTAGAAAGAAGCTACTCAAATTCCTAAAAAATTATATTGATCCCACAAAAAACTCAAATGGGATGATTTTAGTTGTTTTAACATTCATTACTAAATTTGTACGAAACAAGAACTTTTCAAATGAACACAAACTTCCGAGCTAATGTTCTAATTCAGAAGTAATCAAAATTCAACAAAGATCAAAATAAATAATCTCTCTGTACATGTAAAAACAGACACATGAAGATATAAAGTTAAGTATCCATGCAGCATGGGCTCAAAACACAGAGCAAAAGAAAAGATAACCCAGAAGAGAGAAAGAAGAGATGAAATTCTATGGAAGACAATAATGTGGAGTTGATGATGTTTACCTTGCAACTCGAGTCAAAATCCATTTCTTGCCTTCTGCTCAAGATGATCTTGATGCTTTTGCCTATGCTTCACTATTCAAGGGAAGGAATTGATGGTGAGAGGATGTGTCCTATGTGCATGTATAAGCCATTAAATCACTACTAATAATTTAAGCTAGTGTGAGTCAGCATTACACAAATTCATTAAAAAACTGTCCCCACAATTCGACAACAAAATCAGAGCTATGGATAAGGAGAAATCAGTGGCTTATTTACCAAAAGCAGATCCACATGGCGCTGAATAGCATCATATTTTACTCATAAGAAAGCATTGTGTGTCATGAGTAGACATATCACATGTATGCAGATCATTTTCTTATGAAAGAAGGTTCTCTATTATCCATAAAATGACAAACAAAAGCCCACAGAATCATATTGCCATAATAGTAAGTTGGAAAATTCATAGTGCTAAGGGCAGGTAATTGTTCTTGTGAACCCAATACCTCTCAGTGCCAGTGGAGTTATTACAAGGACAGTCTCCTATCCACAAATTTAGATATTTGTTTCATCTTGAAAACCATTGATTTCATTTATTGAAAAGGACACAAAAATATGTTCCTTTGTGATATAACATGTGATTATTTGTTAAAGATTTTCATTGAGGTTTCATTGACTCAGCCCTAGGGAAATGAACTTGAATATGAGCCCTAGCAACCAAAAGATGAAATCCATCAAGGGCCTTGTATCTCAGATTGAGATTGGTGTCAGGAAGTAATACCCACCTCATTTTTCAGGCTATTAGATATGTTTTTAATGGTATGAAAAAAAGAATAACTCTGAAACTACACTGGTGGTTTAGTTGAAGCATAAATGGGGCACATTGTAATCGATACAACACATGGTTTTCATAACTATTTGTGAACCCTAGACTCCCCCCTCCCTTCATAATTTAAAGCTTTCGATCTATTAAATACCAAAAACAGCCGAGCTCAATTGTGTTAGCATTGATGCTGATGATACAATAGTGAGAAGCAGAAACTGAAAAAGACAAAGAAACCGTCTCGTAGCAACCTTATCTTTCTAACATTTTTAGAATCTTTATGACCAATCATATCAAGCAGAAGATGATCTTACATTTATTTTTCTTCTATTTGTCTTTTAACATAGATACATCAGTTAGGTCATGCACTAGATGTAAGGATGAATCATTACCTGTGTGCTAAGCATCCTCATAAAAAAAACTAGAATATGGCACTTTTATACATGATTGAAAAATCCACTATTATTGAGTGGATGAATCTAGAAATTCTCATTCAACCAAAACATCCTTCTCATCTCATCTTGGCAACAAGGGTCTATTCTTAAAGGATTAGGTTGCATACCTTATATGAAACGAAGTGGTTTCTAATTCTGATGTTATCAGGATCTGAGTTGTCTCTTGTGCAGATAACAGCTTTCTGCACTAGCTGAAAGATTTCTCTTTATTGTTTCACAAGCAAATCTGCAAAATTGAGGTTGTTAAGGTCCCGGCGAGTTCCTAAGCAGATAAATCATGAAATTCCGAACAGAGAGTTCGGTCATCTTTATTTCTGTTTTGTGCTCTATGCCGAACAGTATCCAGGCCATCACTATTTCTTGTCTGATTTGATTAAAAAAAAAAAAAAGACTTCGTACAGATTTCAATTCGAATATCAGGTAATTGTTCAGTGATTCAGGTTTCATTGTTTCAATGTCACAGCACTTTGCTGAAAACAACTCTGCTATCAAACAATTCCAGATTGTATACAACACTATATTGCTTGCCTATTCACTAAGCTTTGCTTTAATTTAAACAAAATCCTTGGAAATTAATCTTTCTTGTAGAGAACTAATACCACACTTCATGCCATCCATATACGTGAAAACTGAAGTGCAAAAGTGTTACTTCTTTATGATAGTAAGAGATAGAAAGAACGCCATTAGAGAAGTGCATTCGAGAAGTCAGAGAGGAAAATACATATGAAAAGAGAAGATGAAACTAGTGAAATCTAATCACATATGAATTCTCTGACAGAATCACATTTAAGCATTGCAGAACACATTCTTGTTTCAAACATTATAGGAAATTGTTCTCACCAGACATCAAGACGACCAGATGATCTGCGAGATAACTCTTATAGAGGGATGAAGAACGAAGAGCAGATATAGAGATATAAGTTGAACCAAAATATACAGTGTTTATAGGAATTTTTGCATCTAAGCAATCTCTCAAGAATATGATGCCAAAACTTCACCGCTTCTAAGATGGTGAATATGCTGGTAAAGACGTACACATTTCATGTGTGCACAACCATTCACATCACATGCATCGGAACAAAAATCCCTTAGAAAGACACCTTCAGCGTAGCATTTTTTTTTAAAGTAATTTTCACAGAAGGGACAATACCTTCTCTGTTACAAAATTGCATCTTGTGGTTAAATTAGGGGACAAAACTTCAAGTAATTTTCAATTATTTTATCCTGTGAGAAATCTGTAAAATATCCCTTCCCCACAGCAATACCCTCCTCCTTTGCGAGTCTCTCAACTTCTTGCTGAACCATCTCTCCTCCCACATTACTTGGTTTCAACAAGTTACAAGCAACCTCAATGACATCATCACCATGTGCAAGTGCCATTGCTTGAACTGAAGGAAGCCCGCCTCCTCTCCCACTAACACGTTTTGCAATTCTACGAACAGCAGCAATATCAGTGGAGAAGACAGGGACATTGAAGTTATCAACCCACCTGGTTGCTCCAATTACAAGAACACCTTTTGCTTGATTCACTTGAGCTGGACCTTCATCTGGCTTCAGTGGCAAGGACTCTGATTTTGGCCCACCTGCCCATTGGTTTCCAGAATTTGGCTTGAAATAACCCAGCTCTCTTCTGATTGAATCGAGTGTTCTCCCTTCAACATTGGCAGCTCCATATAGAAATGTGGGGACTGCAGGCTACATATGAGATCATTAGCAATGCAGAAACAAAATGAGCTATGATCCAATAAGAAGACTGAACAAAAATTCAACATAACACACAAAATTTCAGCATGCCTTGACAAATAAATATTCATCCATTGATATCTCCTTTATTCTGAACAAAAATAAAGCTCCAATCATAAAAAACATTTATAATTTTCACTGCCTCACTTTGAATCCAATGCCAAACTCATTTCATTTGTTTTATTTCCAATGGGTACTGAAATGCTCAGTAGATCACCTTTGCTTTCAAGGTAGAGACATAATGCCATCTTTCTAATATGCATTCCCAGGGAAAACTAAGTACTTGAAGCAAATATATTGTGTTTTGTTTTATGCTAGAAGCTACTGCCAGCGGGTAATTCAATGACAGTGTTGGGCTGTTGTTTAGCAAACACAAACAATTGGATCAGGAATTTGCATCGTTCATTGAAATAAACCATCATTCAAATTCTACAATTTAGAAAGCCAGATGAAAAACCAATCATATCCAATTGAAACCAGAAGAGAAGAGATATATACAATCTACTGCTACTTAGGCTGCCTCAGGTATTATTATAGGCAGGGAACATAGTTTTGAGAAAGTACCATCTTCGGAGGAGAGAATCTAGACTTGTCATCAAGCTAATTAATCAAACTCGTCGTTTTTATAGGTTTCTTTCACTTATATACTATCATGAAAAACAAATTCCACAAATCACAGATAAGTTCAAAGGGCTCGAACCTTGAAGACTAGAGCCAACGTCTACTGCCAGAGACTTTGCAATCCCAGCTGCCTGGTCTAAAGATGATTGAGCCAAGGGATGAAAGCAAATGTGATCAACAACACCAAGCCGGGGATGACTTCCACAATGCAATCCGAAATCAATAGTTTCCAGAGCAGCTTTAACCATAGCAAGCACAGCACCCTTCAATGCACATGAGTCTAAAGATGGTTTTGGAGCCAAACTCGAGACAAGAGTGTAGCCAACTCTATTATAAGTCACATCTTCAAACTTATTAACAATAGGTGCTTCAGGGAATAGCTTTGCAGCTCTTTCAATTGATTCCAATGCCACTTTGTTTCTGCTTTCAGATATGTATACCTTACAGCAAGCAAGCATCATCTTCAACATAATTTCTCCTTACTACCTTTTTCACAAGCTGCACAAGCAGATAGAACTTAGATGATAGAAATTGACATTATCAACAAACTTTGTGGTTATAATTCCAGGGGACCACAAAAGCCTCAACCTCTCTCAGTTACCCCACATTATATAAGTAAAATTTTCAAGCACCAATCTTTAAATGAAAATAGTCATGAAAATCCAAATATTAAGTGAACAAGGCTTAAATTCTTCACAATGGAGTAGCTGATCAATAAAGCTTCAGTATCTAACACAATCAGCAACACTAGAATTGTATACTTCCTGAAATATCGGATCAAACGTAACATTCTACAGGTTCAAAACCAACTAAGCTATCCAAAATTCAATAAACTTACAGAAAATAAAAAGCTATTAAGCTTCAAAATCAAACACAATCAACTACACTAGAATTTTATACCTAGCCATATTAGATCAAATAAAATCTAAAGATCCAAACTTTTCCATAGACCACAAATTATCACATCAAAAAGAAACATTCTTGTTCTATTAACCAAAGATCCACTTGAACTACAAAGCTTCAACAAAAAAACCACCAAACCCATTACACAAAGACCCAAAAATCCCTCATCAAAACTCGATTTCCTTTGGTTTTGGGTACCCATCATACTCCAATTTCACACCCAAACCTGCCCTTATAACCCGAAACTTCAACCTCAAACTATCCATAATCTCATTCACTCTCTCATCTTCCGGGTCTAAAACCGGGTATTTCTCGATCAAATCCTCCATCTTCTTAATAGACTCCTTCAACCGGGTAGAGAACCGGGTCGGGTCAACAAGAATAGCAGAATTCCATACATCAACACAGCCACGATAAAACCCGAGTTCTTCACCGATTTCAAAGCCCATTTTCAGGCCCGTTTGTTCCGCTTCTTCTTTTCCAGACATTAACCCTTGGCTGTAGCCTTCATTGTAGCCTTCCTTGAAATGGGTTTCCTCTAAATTTAGTGAGGAATCGAAGATGTCTTCAATGGAGCTTAATTGAGATTGAGAATTCATCCGATAAAGTTCGTTTTTCCACGTGTTTTTTTGGATTGACCCAGAAAATAAAATCGGGTTTTTTTTATAGGTTTTGTTTCCTTAACAGAGATGCAGATGATGGTTTACCTGTGGAGCAGCGTGAGACAGAGAGAGCTCGAGGATCCCTTGGTTTGTGATTCTGTGGATGTCGTGAAGATGGGTCTTTGTGTTTTTTAAGGTTTGGGCTCAAAGAGTTAGTGCGTATTGGGCTTTAAGTTAGATCTCTATAGTTATAAGAACACATTTGGGCTGGGTAACATTTGGGCTGTACCCAGCCCAAATTCCAGAGTGAGTTAATCCATGATCCTTGGATTAGCATGTTAAACCCATACTTTAAATTATTATTTTTTAAAATTATGAAATGATATTGTTTTTCTTTAAAAAAACAATAATTGTATTTTTTTCACTAACCTAACTTAGATTAGGTTCTAGATAAGCGGGTCATTAAATTGATCATTGAGCAGACCAAGTTTTATTATATTGGTTTCTAACTTTTTATTTTTATTTTTGGGTTTTATTCAATAATATATTCCTAATACTTTTTGTACATCGAATTAAATTATAAACTATACAAAAACTTATTCTTTAGACAACATTGTTAAATTCGAACCAAAATGATAAAATGTATAGTAAACTCACTTGTTACATGAGCTCACTCTTAAAAAAATGTTTTACGAGAAAAATGGATTACCATTTTTATTTATATATTTTATGGAACATTTTTATTAATTGCAATTATGCAATATAAAATGAAATTTAATGAATAGGTTTATCAACTTTATAAAAATTAACGGATATTGTACACACATTTTTATTAATTGCAATTATGTAATATAAAACCTACGAATAGGATCAACTCATCAAATCCATGAATATGTCCATGATATGTATAAAGTTTAATAACATAATTTTTAAAAAACTTTTTGATAAGAAATAAATGCTCAAAAAATCAAGTTTAATTAAAAAAGAAAAGAAAAGAAGTGCACTATGAATCCCACGAACAATATCTTGTAAAATTGATTACCAATCCGATGTCGGGTATTTTTCTGAAATCGCAATAAACACTTAAAATATAAATTAAAATAAATTATTAACTTCAAATCCTAATAAAAATATAATGTAAGGACTAAATTAAAAATAGTAAAAATTCAATAACCCAAGCAAAAAGGATCAAAATGCAAAAAACAATTACAAAACAGTGTAGATTACTATTGTAATTATCTATAGGTGCAGGGAAACAATGTTTTCCCCATACTTTTTAGTTTTTTTTTTGTAATAAAAATTTAATAATCGAAGAAAAAGAAGCATGACTAAAATGCAAAAAATAAAATATAATAATAATAATTTGTAAGATTATATAGATTACTTTTATAATTAATAATGTTTATGGGTGTGAGGAATACAGGTTTCCCCACGCCCTTTAGTGTTTGTTGTAATGGGTAAGGGATTTTACTTGCATGAGAATTGGAGATTATTTTCTCTAGTAGTGGAAATGGAGAGGTTTTATGGTTCTGAAAATAATTATTGATATTTACTTTGAAGAGAGAGATATTCACAAGGAAAAGAGGAAAAAAAAATAGTCTAGCTGAAAATATTTTTTATTATTTTTTATGGTCAAATTTGATTTTCTTTTTCATCATATATCTCTCCTATCAAAGGAAGCCAAAAAACTAACAACTCATATTTACTCTTTAAATATCATAAAAAAAATTTATATAAAAAAAAACCTAAGTGTGGAATGCCTAATAAACAAAAGGGAGTTGTCATTTTAAAACATTATTAGTGATGAAGTTGTGAAAAAACTTCACAAATAAATTAGTCTTTTCATAGTTGGGTTGACGAGCCTAACTAGTAATTGTTCGATTTATTTTAAAAAATTAAGTTTCTTGAGGAACAAGAAATTCTCTAATACCTAATTCAGTATGTGTATGTACAAAAAAACAATATACATGAAGAGAAAAAAATAAAGTGAAGGTTAAAGAGTGTGTATTTGACATATAAATTATATGACCTAACATGTTTGATCTGGTTTTTAGACTTGACTTTCATGTCATTTGGCTAGTTTTGAATGACTTTTATGGGCTTTGCTAGCATTTATAATCTAGAATTACTTGGTTAAGACTTATCTTGCTAGAAATTACTCTCTGACTTATAGGCCTAGTTATCCTCAAGCTTGCTTGCTTAGTGACTAGGTGTATTTTATATACTTAAACTTTAAAATCTTTTCAAGGAGTAGAGATTGTATCATTAATTGAAAAATTGATATTTAAATGGATTGTTGAGCTTATTTGATTCATTAGTGTTATCCATGCTATTTGTTTAGGAAAATCCATTGTTGGACCATGATGATTTTTAGTTGATGTGCCATGGATGTTGTTGGTGAAAATCTTTGGTGATGATATGCTATTGGTGTGGAAAATGATACATTCTTCACGTAGAAAAAGTCATATATAAATCGAGAAATTATGTATATAAAAAGTTTATGCGGGTAGTTTATGAAAATCTAAAAAACACATAAAAAATATACCAAATAAAATTAGATAAATCATGTTTAACACCGAGTCTACATTGAATTTTCAAGCTGAAATTTTAGACATTTGGGCTGAAATTTTAGCTAATTGTTAATTTTTTTTTGGTATATAATATTATCTTGATCTCAATCAAAATTATATTGATTTATACTATCGATTCTCTAATAGTGTTCCCCTATAAATATTTACTCCAATGATATATAGATATATATGGTTAAATATACTTAATTACTCACATAATATAATTAATTATCAACCTTCCACGAAAATATTTTCATTAATTAGAAGATGCATGTAATTGGAAATTAAAACTTGTTTAATTAAATTCGAAATAAGTTCAGTATCATGTGTGGTTGATTGTGACACACATTTGTTTCTTCTCTACAACTTCTTACACTGAAAAATTAACCTTAGATGCACAAATTGAATTTACAAGTTATCTCATAATTGTATTTAGTTCTCCAAAAATTAACATACTTTCATCTCTTTAATCCTTGCTTTTTCTCAATTAGTTCTGAATGTACCCTTATATATATATATATATATATATATATAATATATATAAACGTCCTTTGAACAATATTTGAAGAACAAATTACAAAAAATATTATTTTAATTAATATTGTTTAAAACTATATCATAGTCATGTTTCAAATATTAGGTAGCACGTCAAGTCAGGCCATGTTTTTATAAGTACGTTGAAGAGGAATAAATTATTTTTGCGACCATAATCCCATGTCATAAAATTTGTTGCCAATTCAAGTTCATATATATAGTTGTACAGCAAAAATGGGCCGTGTGATAAAGTCAGTGTACGGCATGGAAACTTGAAATATTTATATATACAGAGCCACAAAAGGGCTCCAGAGTCAGCGCCTGGAAACAGCTTCCATGCTTCTCCATCCTTGTTAACCCCGCTCTTTTGTATGAGAGAGAGAGAGAGGGGGGGGGGAGAGTGAGTGAGAGAGCGGAGTAAATGCATCATGCATGACTCTTTTTCCATGGCAAGCAAGGTCTTGTAGGTATAAAATACTTCAAACCTTGCTAGAGAATTAAAAGGAGAGAGAGGCCCATTTCTTCTTCTAGTCTTAATAACTTCACCTTTAATTAAGAGCTAGCTAGAGAGATCATGGCTATGGGGGGGTCCCACAAAGGAAACGGCAATGGAAATAGAGGGAAGCCATATGGGTTGATGTTGCTTTTAGCATTTGGGGCTGCTTTGCTTGGCGTTATGGTGCTACACAAGCTCAGAGAGAGGCGCATCTTCAACCTCCTTGTCGAAGAGAAGGGCCAAGAGCTCATTTCCCTTCAGCTTCTCTTGCAGGTCCCTCTCTCTTTCCCTCTCTTTCATGCATGCATGCTACTTTTGACGTGTCTTCCTGTCTGCTTGAAACCTATGATTCTTTCATGGCTTTAATTTTCTCACCAGTTTTTGGTGCAAAGAAGGGCGCCTGTGACTTCAATTCAGTAGAAAAAGTAAACTTCTTTTAGCAATTTCACTAATTCAGTCATGGAAAACCCACCATTTTTTGGGACCAGTTTTGCTCTCCAGCCAGTTTTTTACTGTCTTCAACGTACTTGACCCCATGTGGATTAGGTAGAACGCAGCTTTCATTTTGCCATACCTAGAAGCTAGTAGGTAGTGCATGATCCCAAAAGCTATTGACCCACCCATCAGCCAAAGAAAAATCCTTCACAAAAAGTTGAGAACTTCACCTCTACAGTACGATTTTTCTGCTTATAAAAATGAACTTTCTAGAGGCAAATTGCCTGTGTGGTTAGGACTAATGCGTGCATGATCTCATAATAACCCAAAGTCCAAAGAAACATTGTGATCATTGGTTTGATAGATTGCCAAAAAATTTAATGCAATCGGCTCATGTCATGGGCCAGATTCTCATCGTGATGGAGCAAAGTCATTTGGTTAGATGAAAGTCTTGTAATGTGATGACATTTCACTGGACCCCCTGGATGGAGATGTTTGATGAATAATGCTGATGATGCGTTAAAATCTTCTGGCCGCCAGGGTTGGATCGATCGGACCAAACTAATCTATTGTTTGATTAAGCACAAATGACAAATCCCATCTAATTAATACGATATTAAATCCCCTTATTATATTCTTAGGTAGCATGCAATTCTACCCATAAACAACTAAAATGTGGAAGACTAAGAAAACTAGTGCTTCATCTGGGATTCTGTGTGCATGCATGATCAATTTTCATGTTTTTCCGACTCCCTATCCTGACAGGATGACTCATGAATACAGAGCTCAATAGCTCCTCTCTTAAGTTTTAACCTCTGGCATCTCTTGACTTTTCCCTCAACAGTATCCCTTCAATTCTCACGATAGATTTAAAAGAAACTTATTGATGGCGTGAGAATTCGTTTTTAATTATTTTCAGTGATATTTCAATTACTAAAATCATAAAAAATATTTTATAATACAAATATTTTTTTAAAATCTTATCAAATTAATTCAGAGAATTAAAGATGAAAAAAAAGAACTATTTTCTTTTAAAGTAAAAACTTCATCTTAATATGGGTTCTATATATATATATATATATCTCAAAGAAGCCTTTATTTGTTTTAGTAATTTTTTAAAATATTTGGACCAAGTCCATTTTAAATATTTGGACCAAGTTCATCTTTCATGCACGGAGCAGACGTAACTCAATTATATTCATTTATATCTGCCATGATTATGGTTAAAAACACTCAGAAAGTGAGATACTGAACTTCGCTTTGCGGTGTATAATCTAGATTATGATGTTTAATCCTTACTAAATTTCGAATACTAACACTGGTTACATCTTTTCTTTTGTTCCTTATTCAGAAGGAAGGACAACGCAGCAAAGAAATGAAGAGGAAGACTGAAGAGATGAAAGCAAAGATTTACTCTCTAAGAATCCAAAAGATGGAGCTCGACAGGCGGCTTCTGGAGATGCAGTCTACGATTGGTTCTATGAAGGATGAACAAAAGATTATGGAGTCTGCACTCGAGGAGAAGCAAAGTGAGATCAAAATGCTAAGAGAGACGAACAAAGGTGCAGAGAAAGAAACTCTTCAAATGGAAGTACTTAGAGAAAGTCTGAAACAAAAGGAAGCTGAAATTGAGGATTTGAAGCACCGTCTTGACTACCCAGCTAAGATATGGTCAGTCAGCACAGATGACCCATCGAGCCCACCTGTAAACGGGACTGTGACCTTGAATATGATAAGCGAGAATAAGATAGAGGCTGGAAAGAGTGAAGAAGAGGTTCTGTTGCAAGAATCTGCAAATGATAGTAATGGTTTGAATTCAACAAGGGGTAACGAAGGCAACACTACATCCATTAATCAAGAACAGGGGGGTGATACTGCCACAGTTGAAAATGCAAGTGAAAGCAAGGTAGCAATTCTTGACAGGATAGAAGAGCCCAGAGGAGAGCAGTTGCAGATTCTTGAAGGGTCTAGAAATGGAAGAGCCATTGGAATTAATGATGATCAAGTGTACAAAAGTGAAAGTTCTCAAGAGAAGGGCACTTCTGGTTCGGGAGAGGAAAATAATGTTTCAAATGCAACCGAGTCGAACGTGAGCAGGATTAGAAGAGTATCAAAAATTGCAGATGCAGATAATGACGAGAAATCAATGGATGGTGAAAAGCATAAAGTTACCCGAGATGGGATGCTGGAACTCGAAAATGTTCAGGAGGCAGAAGGTCATCAAGAAACTTTTAGGGGTGGTGTGAAGTTGAAAATGATGGACAACTCCAGAAATACGAGGAAGGAGAAATACCGCCATGCTAGCAGAGTAAGAGGAAAGAGAGGGGAAATGGGTACCAGGAATAGGCTGCTGGAGATTAGAAATCATGAAAACAATGGGGCTGAGAAGATGAGAAGTAGGAAGTCTCCTACTGATGATCAAGGAAGACTGATAGACAGAGAAGAGGGAAGAGCGTCCAATGATGGAAAAACAGAAGAAATAAGAAAGGCAGTGGATTCTTCTGATGGCAAAACAATGGAGCATCAAAACCATGAAGACTCTAAAGATCTGCAAAACAAACTGGGGAAAGATGGTACAAATCACCAGATGAGTGAAGACCATGAGACATTGAAAAGGCTCCGGATAGCTCATGACAGCAAAGAGCTGACAAATGGAAGCCTTGATGGCCAGCCTGGTAACATCAGAAGCAATGACAGGAAACAGAGCCTGGATAAAGGCCAACAACATGAAGATCGACAACAAGCCAGTGGCACGCAAGAAAGCAGAAACAGCAGCATTATGAACAACAAAGAAAACAGTAATGAACAAGTGAAACTAATCAGAAACCATGAAAAGCAAGAACAAACAGAGGATTCAGATACAGAACAGGAGACAGATGGAGGAGCTGCATATTTTTACAAGGACTCATTTTCTGATTTTGAAGAAGACAAAGAAGAGTACAGAGAGGAAACGGACGAGTCCGAGTTCTAGCTGATTAACAACGGCATTTGGTATTCTTACTTGCTGTAAAGGTCTTAGATTTCTATCCGCATGACTGCTAGGACTACTATCAAGTTTGCTTGGAGTTTAAAACTAAATACATAAATACATGGCATATAAATTTGCTGGAGACTGGTGGTTGGCAGCACAGAAATGCCCTTGAGAGTAATCTTGAAATAAAAAGTTAAGAACCCAGATGGTAGGGAATGATATCTGCTGGAAAATGTCCTGCTTCCTATGGTATTTTGGATCAAATTTTTACTGGGAAAATGTTTCTGCCCCCTTCACTGGTAATTTAACGGGATTTTAACCTTTTTCATAACCATTTCTTCCAGATTGAGTTCAAAAAACGCACCACAGTTTCAATCAAACGGTTGTGATTCACACCCAGGTTTTGTACAATTTCCATCGCAACATTACTCCATTGTTGTCAACTTGTTTTCTTAAATAACCCAAGCATTAATTTCTCCAGACCATGATAAATTTTTCACACATTTGTCCCAACTTCAATTACTATTGCAAAGCTAGGTCAAAGTTTTAACATCAGTTCAGTTTGCTGAAAAAAGAAAAGGAAAGAAAGGGCACAACATAAACCTGTAATTTGTAGTAAATCCATTACATGAATTTGGACTAGGGGAATATAGTATCGGATTATCAGAATATTGAAGGATAAACATCAAACCATTAGAGTGACAACCAAATGGCCATGCCAAAGTAAAAGGGCTTATTTACTTACCAAAATTAGCAATTTAACTTCAAAGTTTAATAATCCATCATTCTCTATTAAAACAAATGACAATACTTTTCAGCAGAATCATCTGCGAACAAGGAAAATTGATCCCAAGACGTGAAGTACAGCCAAACACATTATTACCAGAAAATTCATGGGACGATTACACGCTTCAAGCCTCAGTGTGCTGCTTCTACCACTTTCTGTAAACAATAATCAAATGTCAGAAAAAGGGAAAACAAAACTGTAATCTCAGAATTACTAGCTAAAGTTGGCAAGTTACATTTCATTGTGAGTTTCTTTTATGAGATCACATTGTTGGTTTTCCTAAAAATAAACCTTCAGTTAATACTCTCTTTGCTTGACAGCTAAGAATTATCAAGTTCGCAAATGGCTTGAGCAATTGAGAGGTTCACCAATAATTGTAGAAACCGTGTTCTCCTAAATTGCATTCCATCTATAAGCCTTGCTATCCCCATCAAACACAAAAAAGTTAACCTCAAGACTTAATCTTGCAATTACTCCATGTTATTCGCTATACTTAGACACGACCTTCTCCTGATACCAGATTTCCTCTTAAGATAAGTGGTGTAGCAATTGTGTTAGGTGTAGCCATACTCAATATGATTATTGCATATTTATTTTCATCGCTATGTATAAGGTCCAAGCATATAAAAAATCTTCACAAGTAAATTCCTTCAATAATTGCACATCACATAATCAAATTTGTTTAGCACAATATTGAAGAAGCTTTTCTGTATGTAGAACTACAAAAAAAAAAAGACTCAGAGAAGGAAAAGAGAAGAAATGGTGGAAGAAGAAGATGAGAGGTAGAAATTGATCGTGGAGGAGCCTTACGCTTCCTCCATGAAATTCAAAGTTGCCAAAGATGCCAAGGTGCTTGTCTGGGTGCCTTAGAGCTAGGCACTATGCACTTGAGGTGTTGCCTAGAATCTTCCAGGGTTTTTTTCTGATTTATATTGTTTTGCAATGCTTTCATAATATCACCCTTTAGATAATAGCTGTCTTCAAAGGTATTTTCTAAAGTTATTGAAAAGACAAACACATTCTTCCATGGATCAAAGAGCACATATACCACCTATTGCTGCATCAACAGTATAAAACAGGTACTTGAATAGTTTAATGATCTGTTGTGCAATTCTTTCATCTCTCTCTCTCTCTCTTCTCCCCTGCTTTACTATTGTTTTCCTGCCCCTTTTTCTTCTATATAATTTCAATTCTCTTTGTTGCAGAAAGTTGTCTTATCCAATTAGCTGGTCTTACGACCTTAAGGCAATTTGCGCCTTTGGCAATATTGGTTGCATTTTATTTGACTACTATTGGATTTCCAACTATTTATGATTATCTATCATATTAAAAATTTAATTTCCATCTTGGAAAATGTGCAAGCTTATGTACCTTGAAATATGGTTGTAATTATCATAATAATTGAAAATAAATTTTTAAAAATTATATGTTGACATGTACTTCATTTAGAAAAAAGGGCAATCATTGACTAAAAATGTGAACGAACAAAGCAGGGCAGAGGTAGCATATGCTAAAAAGTGGGATAAATGGAGAAAAGGCACTTCATCCAATGACAAAAATGTGAAATTTTGAATTTTCCAATGACTAGGCTAGAAATAACAGTAAAGTACAAGGTTGTAGCAGTAAAACTATATCCAAAAGTACCTCTTCCTCCTTCCCCTTGCCTCCTGTGAAGAACTTGTATCCCCCATAGAAGGCTAAACCCCAACCACTTAAAGAGACGATAACAAACTGTAAAACCAAACATCCAACAAACAGTCAAGACAATTTGCATTAAACACATACCTTCCATTATATCCATCTACCACCAATACCAACAACATTAATGGGACAAGGACATAGATCAGAAACTCGTATATAAAGAATCAGACATGAAAGCTCCCATAAAACACCAAACAACTGTTTGATAATCGAAATAAAACTCGTTAAACTCAAAACTCAAAATGCATGAACCCGGAAAAAAAAACTTCTCCTTGTCTAGAAAAAATGACTATCAAACAGTCCCAAATCCTAATCAACGCTGGCTGCAATACTGCTCCAAAAACAATACTCTAGTTTGCAGACAAAATGCACAACACCCTTTGGCCAAAACATAAAACACAACTCTTACAAAAAACAATAAAATGAACATTTTTTTAAAAAATAAATAAATCTTTGCAACATTAAGCATATAGAATATAATATAAAAATGTAAAAGACTGACATGCTCTTCCTTCCATTTAGATGGGCTCATTGGATCTTGCCAGCAGTTAATCCTCGATGGCCCATGGTGGTCTGCAATTATCACAAACACAAAAAAAAAAAAAGAAAAAAAAGAATCGCCAAGCAAAAATTCATCATTTATTTTAAATATTCATAAGAGTAATAATCTGAAATTTTCAATTAAAGAGTGAAATCTATTTCAACTAAAACCTAATTTCAAGATTTAATTAAGCTCAAATTTCTCAAAAAGTGAGCCAAAGATTGCAACTTTTTAATCTAATCATCAGCTTCTGATCTTCGGTAGAGACGAATAAATACGTGTGTGTTAAATGTATATACGTGCATTTATAAGTAAATAAAATGTATGTTAGGTAAGTGTGTATCTATATGTGTTTTGTGGGATGGATTTACCTGCAGCGCCGGCGAGGCCGCGGCGGTGGATGAGAGCGGCGACTTGAGCTGGTGACTTGGGAGAGGAGATTCGAGAGAGAGAAGCGGCTTGTCGAGCTGCTGCAGCCGCCGCTAATGTAGCCATGGTTTTCTTCTCTTTTCTTTCGTTGTAGCGATCGAGAGAGAGCGCGAGAGAGTGGAGATGGAAAGGAGAGTGGAGGATTGGAATTCTTTTTTTTGCTTATAAAAGACGGGAGAGTGGAAGAAACGATGCCGTGAGATGTTGTTTTGGTGGGATCTAACGACTTGTCGGTTGGTTTTGGGGAAAAGGCTTGTTGAATGGATATTAAAACTACATGCCGTTCTGTTTAGGGGAAAGAATATGGCGTCCAGGAACGACTTGGATGTTGGTTTCAGGGAAAAGGCTTCTTGTTTTCAGGCATCAAGTTGAAAAAAAAAAAAATTCAATTAATCTAGTAAAAAACTTGATTGATGCTCATAAAAGCTAATAAAATAGAAAAATCAGAGAAAACACAAACAACACATAAATTTTTAATGGGTGAAAATAATTGTAGATATAAATTTTAAATTTTAAATTTTATCTTTTAAAAAATAAATTTATGGTGGTTGATTCCTAATAATTTTTAAAAAACCTCTCTATATTACGAAGCAACCTTAAGTTTGAAGGTATTAAAAAAATTAAATCATAATCTAAAAACAAATAATAAATCTAGAAATATCTAAAAACAAATAATAAAATTGATCAAAACAACAACTTCTGCGTCTAATTTAAGGATCTCCTATGGTCCAATAAACGACCAAGTAACTTTTTATAAAAAAGATCACATATAAAATTAATTAGAAAAGCTTGAGTTTGATCCAATAATCCAATCTCTTGTTATTTTAGTTTTAAAATGTTAATCTAATTTATAACCGGATTTTTTTTTAAACCTAAATATATTTTACTAGTTCATGACAAGTCATACATGTAATTTACTTGAATCAAATACCCATTTAATTATATCTGATCCTTGTCCGAATGCTCAGCACTTTAAATTTTTATAAGGTCGACTACATCACCTACCCTTAACTCATTAATTTCTTTTTTTAAAAAAAATATTTTTGATAAAAACAACATTGATTTAATCCTTAACTCATTTTTTCAAGGGTTGACCCTCCCCACCCTTAATTATCCCATGCCAACACCTTCGGGGTTCACAACTATGCATACAGGTCGGGGAAAACACTAAAATCCCGGTATTTTTTCTTTACTGTTAGGAGATCTTCAAACTAGCTTCTGTGTAGGATATAAAAAAGGGACAAACTCAAAGACAAAACCATTTATGTGGTTAAGGTGGCATGAGGAATAATTCGCCTCTGGTTTGAAATATATCCGGATACCTCAAGTTTTCAAGTAGATTCATTGCATAAATCAATTTTAGTGATCCACTCTAGTGTGTGAAACTTGATGATATTGGATAATATTCGCTCTGTTGAAACTAAATTTGAAGTTTGCCTGCATTTTATCAATGTTTGGAAACCGTTAGGCATAATAATTGAATCAAGGGTAGCAATTTTGATTCTTACTAGCACAAAAAAATTAGTAGCAGGTGAAAAATAGCTCAACCTTTGATGTCAAGGTAAGAAGAAACAGGAAGTTGACAGTTTTACTTTTGCTTGAAGCTAGTTGAAGTGGCTTACAATCACATCTACATTACATTTTATCATGCCCTATTCAATCACAGCCTCCCCTTTTAGTCACCTACAGAAATTTCTCCTTCAATTCCCTGTATTTCTGCCTAAGAAGGGGTTTCTTGTAGCTGTGATTGTTGTTCTTGCTGCTGCAGTTGTTGTTGCTTCGAATTGAACTGGATTATATAGCACTTCAAACTTTTCTCTTGGATCTGTGAACATGATCCAAAAAAGTTAGTGTCAAGAACTTCCAGTCAAGACTCGATGAATGACAAGTTAACCATAAAGTTTTTCAAAACTTGGATATCACATTTACTGGGATCATAATGATAGCGTTCAGCTTTCTACCTGTAGTGCAGATACTGTCTGAAGAAGTTCTAGGCATTCTTCCACGAGTAGTTTCTCTTGTGCAACCACCTCTGCTAATTGTGAGAGAAGTGCAACAGACTGCTCAGCCTGATAAGGAAGAATTTCAAGGTTAGTTCGGATGACATAAACAGGAGGCATCAAGCGCCGACGTAGTGTGATAGGTTTAGTAGTTTCTGCTTACTGAGGGTGAAAATGAAGATAATGCTGACTTGATGGACGCTGAGAGATCTGATGCATGTCGTAGTGCGATGGAAGCTGATTGTGGATCAACCTATAATTTAGCATTCATTAGTAAAATTACTTGATGCTTAGCCACAAAATAGTTTTAACATTATAAGCTAAAAGGGGCTTCCTTTTGCCCCTTCTTCTCTGGGATTACCTCTGCACCTTCAATGAGGGGAACTCTGCAAACAACAGAATGTAAACACTCTTTAGTCTTTGAAACTGAAGATAAGTGCTGCCTTTCCATGTCTCCCCAAGCTTCCAACAATTTGATCTACACAAATTATCCGAAACGAGTGTATGAACATGTCTGCTCTATCATGACATTACATTATAATTGAGATTGCTATACAGGCATTATTAATTCATGATGCAAAAATAATTGTTACTGACTTGAGAGTGAAGTACAAAGTCTAGCTTCATCTTGAGCTTTTCCTTCTGAAGCTTTAATCTCCTTTGTGCGACAGAAAGTCGAAGCTTTGAAAGACTATCCAGCACCCATAACAGATTGTTCTGGAAAACCATCAGAAATAATTTTCTCAGGCTCAATTACAATTGAAGAACTTTGTGATGGTTGTTAGGCTAGAACCCTGCCATTGTTATAAATCATTTTTATACCAATGTGATAGCAAAGTTAAATATATTGATAAAACCCTTCAACTAGCATAACTTGATCAGCAAAGTTAAATCATGCATACCTCCACTTGCTTATTTATGTTCAAGTTCACAGTAGCAGCTCTAACATTTGCATACCGCCATTGCATCAGCCGATTATGAAGCATTCTTAGCTTATGAATGTTCTCAACATTCCCAGATCCTGAGAGCAATGAACTAGATGACAGAGATTTCTTACCCTTAAACAAGTCCAGACCCATATTCAGCAATTTCTCAACACCTTTAGTCCTCGACGGATTTGATGGCGGTTTCAAATTTGAAAAGGACATCAGCTTTTCCTTGCTTTCCACTGACATCGGCGGTGACCCTGATCGCCCTGGTGACAATGCCCACTGGGATGTGGCACTCCCATACCCCGTAAGTGAATTAGCTCTCTTAATCACATTCTTCATTGTAAGTTTCTTCATTTTTGGAGAAGACTCTAATGATACTGCAGTTTGAGCATTAGCATCCGTTGTCCATCTCCGTGGCCTTGTTGGTATATCATTCATATATTTAGAAGAGACCTCTACACCAGATTTCCTAGAACTTCTTCCTAAAGTTGGAGAAAAAAGATCATTTCCTGAATGTTTATCACTGCACTCGGATATTTCTGACTCGAGATTATCCTCAAATATATCCGAATTTCTCCGAGATGCACCAACTTCTTTCGAATTTTTATAAAGGGCATTTTCATCAACAGATAATCTTCCAGGAACATAAACATGATTGTTATTAGACGATGAATTCGAGGAGGATGATGACGATGAAGAAGAAGATTTTCCCGGAAAGTGAAATTTCCCTGTGTATCTCGCAGATCCTCCAAGAATTGGTCTATGATTTTCTTTTGTGCTCTCTTTCTCTTTATCATTTTCAACCCTACCAAACACAGTACCAGTACTCCTTTGCCTACCAAGTGAAAACACACTGCTACTCTTCGTGGGTTTTTCATCTTTCTTGTGGTCTAACAAATCTTTCAATCTTGCATTTCCAAGATGATCTGCTAGAGTGCCTTGATTTTTTTGGTTGTTTGATGATTGTGAAGGCGACGAAGAAGGCCAAAGGCCTCGAATGAATCCAGGATCATCAAGGCTCCGATGCTTTCGACCATCAGAGGAGGGTTTAGGGCGAAGTGGTGATGAGGAGGAACCTTGGTTTGGAGATGGGGTTCCATTGTTATGTGAAGGTGAGGTTGGCGAGAGAAACCTGGAGCTTACTTCCCGAGACTTGGGTCTTCTTGGCTTGAGAGATTGATCTGATGAGAGCAGAAACGGTTCATTTTCGGTATTCTTCATCGTTTCTTTGTGTGCGCGAGAGAGAACAAGAGAGAAGGCGAGGATTCTAACAATAGAGAGATTTGAGGGATGTTTGTTTTGTCTTCAAAATGGATGAGAGGAAAAACAAACATTTTTTGAAAATGGCGGCAATGTAGATATGACAGGCCGGCTGATCAATGGGATTTTCTTTGGATTTTTATCAGCTTGAAAGTACTGTCAGGATCTGCTTGACTCAGTCTTGACTTCTCACTCAGGCAGGGTAATGTTGGGAAAAAAATGATTCTGTTAGACTTCCTGAGAGACCTTAGGAGGTAGGAGACAAAGGTGAAGCAGTGCTGTTGTTCAATGTTTGCTTCTTGCTTGCCGGCATCTGTGTTTCCAAGTGGTTAACCTGGGCTTCCGCCACGTGTCTGACATTTTTCTCAAAAGTAACTAAGGGTGTGTATGATCTACGTGGCGTAGACACGTTTTTTTTTTTTTTAAAATTCCTTTAAATTAAAAAAAAAATCAGAGTTTTTTCATGGAGTGAAGTCACAGTATTAAAAATAAATTTTAAAAAATAAAAAATATTTTAATATATTTTAAAAAATAAAAAATAATTTAAAAAACAATCAAATTTTTTTCCCGACATTTGGCAACAGTTACTGAGAAGCCAAAGCTCCATGCTTTAGACCAGGACTGTTTCAACATAAACATAGCCAAACCCATATTTTATTTGCTTTCTCCCCGTGATCATTTTTAAAGGGCAATACAAAATTTGGCATGGAGACTGGTTAGAACAATCAAAGTTGTTATTGTCATTATGAAGACTCCATAGTTGATAATTTGGATGCTTGAGTGGTGTGTTAATGGGATTTGGCTCCTGGTACAGATGTTGTAAAAGACCATTGCTCTGCTAAGACAACACATCAAGACGATGGATTTATTATTATTATTATTGCTTTTGCTTTTTAAGGTTAAACAGGAGGCTGAATTATTCCAAGTACAGTTCTCATCCCAGCCCAGGAACTTCCCTCGTAGAGAGTAAGAGATACCCCTTAGCTAAAGCATTCATGGTATTAATTTGAACTGATAGAGGGTTAATATTCTCTTGGCAATTACCTTATTTGTGCCAAATGGGGGAAAGGAAGGAGAGGGGGAGGGGGAAATTTCATCAGAGAGCAATAAAATGTTAGGAAATGAGAAACAACCATACCTGTGTTATAGGGAAACCACAAAAGAAAGAGTTCATGGTACAAACAAGAAAGAACAAATGAGAGATTCAAAGGGCCTTTACAGCTTCATTAAACTCCGGCAGAAGCAAACCCCACATTGTCGAGAAGTGTCGAAAATGGGATAGAACAAGTAAAACTACAGCGGATGACTGTTGGTTTGAGCTTGCAGCTTAGCCTACGTAATAAACTAACGAGACTTGTTGGGCAATAGGCAGTAATTATTGATCAATTGATGTTAAATTAACATTCTGTACTACATCAGGCACTTTTACAACCAACAGCCACGGTTGGTCATGTGAAAATTGTGCAAGCATACTTGATCTACAGCACCCGGAAAATATGAAGCTTCCATGTCCAAAATCAATGTAAATTGCACTGTTGTAATAAAGGATGACTATAGTCTACGTACTTTTCCCAGAGAGACTTGTATTTTTCCATCCCAATTTTCAACCATGGCTTGGAGTTTCCATTGAAGTGCAACACAGCCCCCTTCTCTATCAAGTGAGGATCAACATTTGTATAGCCCAATCCCAACACATGCCATGAGGGATCTAAAGGCTCTGTCAACCCATAGAAAGTCAAAAGTCCAGGCGGTAGCGTCCCAAGTTTCCATAGTGTCCGATCCACATTCTTTTCTTGCCAGTAGTGGTAGATTTCAGTTACATTTCGCTTTCTCCACTCAACCAAATCGAAAACGTTCATTCCAAACGCCCAACCACATGCATCAGGATCAAAATGTTTTCTAATAAGAGGGTGAGAGTAGTTCAGGTACTTGTGGTATCTGTGAAATGTCTCCATGCATGTCTCAACTGCTCCATTAACATTGCTGTTCAAATAAATTGAAAATAGACCAGATAGATCCTTCTGAACAACTACATCGTCATCAAGAAATACCACCTTCTCCAGTGCAGGAAAAACTTCAGGAATATAAAATCTGAGGTGATTAAGCATGGATAGATATTTTGGGTTCCGGAACTTGATAGGAGTTTGGCCATCATTATTATGGCCTGAAAAGTAATAGCTTTGAGTTTCAGAGTCCTGGAGCTGCTTAAGCACTGGAACATACGAAGCATTTAGCCATTTAAAGTCTTCAAACTTCTGAACCTCAATCGTAACTCCTTGGAAAGTGTTCATAGAAAACCAAGCCTTCATAGCAGCATAGTTTATTTCATCAGTTACAAGATGAAACACAACCATATCTGGATTCTTGGAATTTAAAGTAGTTGAATTGACAACAACAGAAGTTGCAAGGATATTGTCTGAGAAGACACAGAAATGATAGAGATTGTTATCTCTAAGTTTTGTCTCAATGTGCATTTTCTCATTCATTCTTCTGTGTAGATTTGAATTTCCAAACCATTCAGTAGTTAACCGAATACCAAGGCAGTAAAGTCCTTTTGGGATTTCTTCAGCAGCTATTTGACCATACTTTGAGCTTTTCTCACTCACCGCAGCCATTTGTTCATCAAGAGTTTGGATTTTGGTTTTCAGTCTCATGATCATAGTTGCGCTATCATAATGAAGTTGCTGGGCATGGAGGAGCAAAAGTGCCATGTCACGGATTGCAGTTTCTGATTCTCTGGTTGTTAAAGGAGCTCGCCTTGTTGCAACACTTGAAAGGAGGACCTGGGAATTGCGTATTTGGGCACTTAATTCCCAAGCAAACTGAATATTGTTACTTTCTTTGGCGATCACAACAAAGGCTTTTGCAAGAGAAATTTGGTCACTAAGTTGCCTGGTGACTGAGTTGGGGCTCAACATTTCATCCGTAATGTTTAGACCTTCAATGTTTTTCACATACTTGGTATAGTCCTGCAGAAAGAAAAAGAATCAAGCGTTTTAGTTTCAAAGAGAGGAAAGTGGTAACAGGGAATACAAGGAAGATAGCACCATTATCAACATAAAAATTAAGGATAAATGCACAGCAGCTCCGACACATAATGTAAACAGTTTAAGATCACTCTATAAATCTAGCAGTAAATCCAATGCATATACTTTAGAAGGAATCTCCTTTATAGTGAATACAGAAAAAGATTCCATCACTTCTAAAAGTTAAGGGTTAAAAGGAAGGTAAAGGAACAAAAAAGGATATTAACACCTGACAAACTTTGCTGAGTGATGCTGGAGATCACAACTTTGGTGGCACAAAAAACACACAAACATAGAGTGGGGTAGCTGCCATTAATTTAAAAATTTCTCGGTTGGTGAGTTCATCTGGTATTTGAATTAATCATTTCCTAATTACAGTTCAGCATAGCAGTTCATGTCTGACACAGGTTTGCAAATTTTGTTATTGCTCAGTTCTGTAGTATAAGTTACACTCGAAGAAAATGTGAGAGGAACCAGAGAGACACTTGTCCATACAGTTGTTATACATTTGCAATATTTCACTGATTGCTATAGAACATTCAATCACACCAAAAAAAAAGAAGTTAAAGTCACCAAAATGTCAGCCATTCTATGATATCATATGAATATATGGCATACCAGTTGTTTCCTAAATAACACCATCACAAAGCTAGCACATGAGGCGCATTTTAAAACATGATGAACTTTTCATCCTGTCGGTCCTCAAAAACACAACTCAAATCCTTTAGATCACAACATGTTTGATGCTCTAATAAATCTGACCTCAAAACACACATTTTCTCTAATATAGCAAGCTAGTCATCTTTCTTTATAAGTTTCATTTTCTTAATGAAATTGAATTTTATTAGCAGAACATGGAAACTTAAATAGAGAAATGCTAAAAAGAACAGATCTTTCACCAATATAATTCTGTTTGCTTGTACCAAAATTCCTAACCATAGAACTCATACAAGTTATCAAACTCATCTCCAAAAAATATTTTTCAATTTGTTCAGCATAGAAATAACAAAAATGACATATTACTCATTCTTCTCTTAATTTTACATACAGCATAACCTCCTCATTAAATATTTTACCCTCTCTTATCAACATTACATATACATGGAGTGAATAGAACATTGAGGTATTTATACATAATTCTTAGAATTTCAATGTCCTGTTAACTTTGTTTACGTTTCACATGCACATTATAGAAGCAATGTATGACACAAACAATGCCTTAAACATAACTTCCTCAAATCAAAACCTAATATTTTACCCTCTCTTATCAACATTACATATACATGGAGTGAATAGAACATTGAGGTACTTATACATAATTCTTAGAATTTCAACGTCCTGTTAACTTTGTTTACGCTTCTCATGCACATTATAGAAGCAATGTATGGCACAAACAATGCCTTAAACATAACTTCCTCAAATCAAAACCTAATATGATCATTTCAAACAATTCAACAACCTGAATCAAATTAACAAGCTGGATCAAGCTAATGCCTCCACTAAGATAACTACTAAAGGAACAATAACTATTAAGCTATTGGAATAAAATTGCATATCCTAAAAATACAACTTCAAACTTTAAATGAAACAAATCAATTTGTGAGCTTAAGATTTCAAAAGAATTTATCCGCGTCTACTTGTTAAAGCAACCCTTTCATCAGGTGCAGTATAACTCCATCTAGCTCAAGCAAAGTCACAGATCCGACAACAATTCCAATCTACACAAAAAAGACAAACCCGGCAGTACAGAAACATAAACAAAAAAAAAAAAGCAATTTAAGCTAACAATCATGTCATAATATTACTACTGTCCCCAAAAATGTAAATCTCAACCTTCATTAAGCCCAATAACAGTACCAACGAAAACCCAATTAAGCCCCATTGTCCCTTCAAATCCCAAATCACAAAAAAAAAAGGTCTCAGAACTCAAAACACTGATTCCCTTCAAAATTCCCACATTTCACAGCAATTAAACACATTAAAAACCATGCAATTGAACAAACAACTGAAAAATCCTGTAAAGCACATATCTTTACCTTAATAGAGCTTGTGGGTCTTGATTCAATACGACTCTCTTTGCTAAAAATAACTATAAAAAGCAACACAACTATACCACACAATGACCACACCACCACATTTGATACCCTCCTCCTTACTGGCCTCCTAAAGTCCACTGGTCTCCGTCTCATCTCAAATTTAAGCTCTGTTTGGTTCCAAAGAAAGTAACTTTCCTCGAAAATTTTGAAAAAGGGATCCCAATTATGGATTTCAAGTTCAAATCTTTATGACCCAGGTCATGAAAAGTTGATAACTTGAGATTGGGATTTGAAATATGATTTGTTTTTGAGTTTTTGGATTTATTTTTTGGGGTTTTGTGTATTGAAAAAAGACGTGAAGCAGCGAGAAGTTTGCTTTTCTTTTGGGACGTACAGACCGCACACCATTAATGATTGTTATGGACGATAGATTTTAGAGAGGGAAAGTGTTTTGGTTTTTTGTGATATTGTGTAGATATTCACTATATATTCTCTGGCAAAATATTTAAAAAACAAAACAATTATACATCTAGATTTTTTCAATATGTTTTTATACTTCAAAGAATTCTAAATAAAAAAAATATATTTTCTTTGTAATTAAATAAATCAATAACTATATAGATAAATAAAAAAAACATTAAATAATAATAATTAAAAATAAAACTGAAAAATCAAAAAAAAGATATAGATAAAATATTTAATATTACAATATGAAACTTTTATCCAATTATATTTGTTAAGTTCATTTATTAAAATAAATTTTTTATTCTATCAAATGATAATAAAAATAAAAACATACATTAAATTGATTGAATAAAAAAATATATTATACAAGGTTACACATATTATAATTATTTTATTAAAATAAATATTTTTTATTTTTAAAATAAAATTCATCTATATAAAAGATAAAAAAATAAATAAATCAGAAAAAATTCTTTAAAGATTAATTGTATACAAAATAACCAAAAAATAAATGTCATTTAAAATAAGCTTTCTCAACAAAACAAAAGAGAGATGAGATATTAATATAAATATAAATAAAAAATAATTCTACAAAAAAAATATAAAAAAAGCATTTGTTTTTTTAAAAAAAATAAAAGAAAGAGTTATGCGTGGATAGGCTCTTTTTATGCTTTTGCAGTTGGAGTGAATGACATATTATTTACCCTGATTTTTTTATATATATAAAAACACTTCAAATGTTGTGTTGTCTGTATTACTCAATTTCCAACCATTATGGTGGTCAATAAAATGGTTTTGATGGTTTTTTTTACTCAAAAACTGCATTTTCAACATATTGTTTTACCTAAAATATCATAGGCAACATGATAAACTTATTCATGGCCTAAAAAACCATCTCAAAACCAAAAATTTTACCAAGATTTTATATGCTTTTCTTGTCTGTTTCAAGATAAACAAACCCCTAATGTGAGCTTCTCTCGTAAAAAAAATAATTTGACACCAATTTTATCTGTTTTGAAAATCAGTGCCAATGAAAATTTCTTCTCTCTTATGTGGGATTCCAGTGACTTTCTCTCACCTCTCTTACATCTAGAGCTAAAAAAATAAAGTTTGGGATCAAAATTGATTTTTTTCCTTTAATTTTAGAAATTAAAAGGATCTAATTTTCATAATTTATAAAGTATAGAAACTACAATAAATATTTTGCTCAAACCTTTTAAAGCCCACTTATCCCCATGTGTTTTTTACTTTGACCCTATCTTTCAATCTCACCATCCCTAACAAATTCACTTATAATTGGTCTATCAAGGGTCAAATTTAAAAAAAAAAACACTACAAACAATTTGTTCATAGTGCCTTGTGAGGGGATTAACAATGTATTTTGCATAGTAAATCCCCAAGTGTTTTAGTTTTTTAATTAATAATTAATTTATTAAATTATATTTTAATCCCTGTTCTCTTAAAAAAAACACTGGAGGCGTGTCAAAATTTATAAACTAATCTCTTGACTGGCTTTAGTTTTTGCTTGCATGAACTTTGTTTTTTTAGATGATACTATGAGAAGCAATCTAATAGTCTATTAGGAACATCTTGGCCTTTCATCGTCAAGTGATTGAGTGGTAATAAAATGGGGGCAAGCTTTCAGGAAAAAGCTTAGCTAGTCAATCTTTTAGGTTTTGTATGATTGCAATTTGGAGGGGACAAGAACGAAGTAAGGTCACAAGTTTGAGCATCGAAAATGTTTTTATGCAAATTTATGGTCCGAATTTTTATTTCCAAAATTTTATCCAAGGTCCAATCATAGTTGATTACTAGCTTTCTATATGTATTCTAAAAATATAGTATCTCTCATTAATTTGGAAGATTATGGGTAGGAAATAAATAAAGAGTTGACCACAGAAAAATAATAATTTCACATTGCAAAAATGTTGCTTTCTTCCTCTTCTAATGACAGGTGTTTTCTCTTTTAGAAATTAAATATCAAAACACAGGTAATTTCACACCAAAAATTTTTAGAAGGTTGAAGAAGTGTTTGAAAATATAGTACCGATTGTTTTTTAAAGTGTTTTTAATTTAAAAAATATTAAAATAATAATTTTTTATTTTTTAAAATTATTTTTAATATCAGCACATCAAAATGGTCTGAAAATATTAAAAACATTAATTTAAATAAAATAAAAAACTCAAATTTTTTTAAAAATATTTTTAAAACACAAAAATAAATAAATCTTAAACATTACAAAAAAAAAAAAAAACACAAGTCTTAAGCTTTCAAGTAACAATTCTAATTTATAATATATGAGCATTCCTCTAAAGGTTTTAGCGAGGGAAGTGATACCTTATGGGCCTCTAAGATTGGTAATTTTTATGATAAAAAATCTAATTTAAATAATTTTATGTTATGCTAATTTGTGAGCCAAGTGATTTTATTAATAGTGTCTAGATTTTTAGCTACCGTGATATATTTATATCTTTATGAATAATTATATTATTATTATAAATAGCTAAAAGAAATTAGTGTTTTACTATGGACTGCATAGTGCAGTCCAGAGTAAAACACTGATTTCTTAGACTTTTTTTTTTAGTTATCTAAGTTTTTTTAGTTGTTTTTTATGTTTTTTGGGATTTTTTTTTTTGCTTCTTTCTTTTTTTTTAATTAATGTTTTTCGTTTAGTTTAGTTTGTTAATGTTAAATTTCTTTCTATTTAGTTATTAGACTTTCATGACACATATCCTGAGTTTCACGGGTTAACCTGGTTTCACGGGTGAACCCAGTTAATTCCGGGTTGACCCGTCAATTTTTTTTATTATTATTTTCATAAATATTTTTGTTTAATTTAGTTTGTTAATGTTAATTTTTTTTTATTTAGTTATCAGACTTTCATGACACAAATACTGAGTTTAACAAGTTAACATGATTTGACGAGTTAACTCGAATTATTTTTTCTTTTTAATAATTTTTTTTGTTTAGTTCAGTTTGTTAATGTTCACTTTTTTTTTATTTAGTTACCAGACATTCATGACACAAATCCTGGGTTTAACGGGTTAACTTGATTTGACGAGTTAACCTGAATTTTATCTATTTTTTTTATTTTTTTTCTTTTTAATTATTTTTTTCGTTTAGTTTAGTTTGTTAATGTTAAATTTCTTTTTATTTAGTTTTTTTCTTTTTTCTTTTATTTTTAATTAATTTTATTTAATTAATTTAATTTATTAATATTAAATTTTTTTTAAATAGTTCTCGGCTGATGCCTTTAGTTTTTTTATGCCTTTGACTGTGGACTGCATAGTGCAGTCCACAGTGAAAAGGCTGATGCCTTTTGTTTTTTTAATTAATTTTTTTCGTTTAATTTAAATTGTTAATGTTAAATTTTTTTCTATTTAGTTATCAAACTTTCATTACACGGATTCCGGGTTTGTGACAGTTAACTTGGTTTGACGAAGTTAGCCCGATTAATTGCGGGTTAACCCATTAATTTGTTTTTTTCTTTTTAATTATCAATCTTTCACGATGCGAATTCAAGGTATGACGGGTTAACTTGATTTGAAGGGTTAACCCAATTAATTTATTTTTTTTCATTAGTTTTTTTCTTCCTGTTGGTTTTTTTTCTTTTAACTAATCTATTTAATTATCACACTTTTATGACACGACCTTGCAGCCAGACTCATGTCCAATGCTATTGGGTCTGATATTGCAGTTCAGACACTTAATTTTATGCTAAGGGTTAACCCAAGTTTAATGTTATTATTAATATTATAAACATTACTCTTGGGTCAGGCGTTGCAACCAAACCTAAGATTCTTGGGTATAACTTTTCAAAAAAACCTAACACTTTTAGATCTTGGCTATTTTTAAAATGTAAAAAATAATTGACCCACGGCATCACGCGGGGCATGTAACTAGTAACATATACTAAAACACCTATGAATTTTACTGTAGCATTTTTTTTTTATTCTCAAAATTTTTTTTATGATGTGAATCGATGCTCAAATTAAGATATGCTTTATTAAATTTTTTGAAGTTTGGGACAAATTAAAACATAGGAAGCAGAGTGTAAAACATAAAGAAATTTCATTAAAAATCTAAATTTTGATTCAAAAATTTATTTTTATCCTTTGACTTTCTCTTTTCAACCTTTAAAATCCCTATAGTTTTCAAAAATTTGACTTTGACCCAAAAATACATTTTTCTTATTTTTTAGGCTTTATGTTTAAGAGATCAGAGAAAAAATTACTAGATTTTAGAAAGTTGTTGGTTTTCATTAATTTTGGGCACCAAAAAAGTCAATTTTAAAGTCAACAGGTTTCATTTGACAAAAATAGCTTGATTGGGTTGCTTTGAACCTCAATATTGGCTAAAAAATAGATGAGAACCGAGAAATGAATTTTTTACCCATTTGATTTTGTGTTCTTAAGCTATTTTTTGGATTTTTTAGCTTGATAATTTTTTTTAATATTATAACGATGTTATTTAAATATTTTTATGAAAAAATGGGTTTCTAACCTGAAAAAAAACCCAAAATGAAACTGTGTAAGAGTAGATGATACATCATCTATCTTTTTTTTAAAAAAAAAACAGAACATACAACATGTTATTCATCCCTTAAAAAATAATAAAAAAATAAAAGGGCGTAAGCACTCAGACCTAAGCTAGAGGCCTACACCCCAGGGCTTTTTTTTGGGCAAGGTGAGATGAGCCGAAAAAAATAGTACTGTTTTTTAGGTTGTATTAAGCTATAAATGAGTTTATTAAGGTGTTTTTGATTTTTTTATATCAAAATAGGTTTTTAAACCAAAAAAAACCAAAGTCTTGTTTTTTTAGCAACCTCTAGTCGCCGGATTCTATGGAAAGCCAACAACGTTCATCTGCTACCTTTTTTTTAAAAAAAAAGATCATATTCCCATTTAAGAAATTTTTAAAAAATAAAAACAGGTTCAGGCGCACGGGCTGGGTTGAAAGGTCCACATGCCTAGGCTCCTTTCGAGGTTTTCTTTTTGCTATTTTATATGAGTTAAAAGAATTAATAAAAAAATCATTTAAATCTAATTGAGTCCATGTGTCGGGTCATTTATTTAATTGGTTAGTTTGTAACATCTAGGCTACTATTTTTTTAATGTTTTTTCTGCCCCTTAATTAAAAAAAAATATAATTACATCCTTTGTTATTGGTAATTTATTTTCTTATTTAACTCAAACCTAAAAGAATATAAATTCACCGTTTGTTATCAATAACATACTTTTACTATCTTGACACCATGTGCCTATCACTTTTTTTTTTTTTTACTTCTAAAGAAAATGTTTCATATAAAAAAATCATTAGGCACTTTATTATAACATACTTAAATGAAAAATAATAAATAAGATAAAAATATTACTAAATTCGATAGAGTGCAAGATTTGTGTCACGAGTTTGTTTAGTTGACTCGAGTCCCCTTAGATTTTTGTTTAATTAAATATTATTTTTTTTATCAATTTTGTCCTTCAACATTGAGTTAATTTGGGATTGAATTTTTCAATTTGTTTTTTTTTTAAGATTACCCCTTTAATTTTGCAAATCATCTCATATTAATATAGATATAACAAGTGTTTTTCCATCTTAATATTAAATAAAAAATCATTCAATTCAATTAAAATTTATTTTTTTAAAAGACATATCACTAATCCATGGATATTTTTTTGGGGGGCTTTATTACAATTTTGCTCCTATCTGTGACTAGTACAGGGCCGAAGTACCAGTTCTTCACTAAAGAAAGTGAAATAAACTTCTTACCTTTCTATTGTTTATAACAAAAACCATTATTTATATATAAAAAAATTACTTGTTTTTCTTATTATCATACAAGTTTTGAATTCTACAACACTATTCATAAGAAAGAAATATTTTATGGGTATATAATTTCAAACTTGGATGATATATTTAAAGTTTTATATAAGAGATATTTATTTTTTTATAGATGAAAATTGATAATACCATCTACCTTAAAATATAAAAATAATAGGACTTGGATCCTGACAGTTATCACTAATGATTTCCCAATACGGTATATTAATGCTATGCTTGGGAGGCTGGTGTGAAAGGAAAGAACGTGCTACGTAGCTATCTGGGCTTTGTAGAATTATCCCTCTCGTTGCCAAGAAAGCCTCTGCTAATATCTAGGAGCTTATGAAGGTGGAAACAATCAGCCAAGCTTTCCTTACCAGCTAGCACACAAAATATAGAAGGTGGCTAGTGACTAAACTGAAGCCCATCAAGAAACATCAGCTCGTGGCAGCCGCAGTATATCATTCCAGGTAAACAAAGCTTGGACAAAATCAAACATTTTAGATTGGTTATCAATCACGTATTCATTTGGTATCCACTTTCTAGTCTACTTGCACACACAATGATGTTAGATTACTGAAGTTGCTTTCGTTATTTCCCATGGTGATCCGGTTTTCTGTGTATTAGTTCGCGTCTATGGCTAATCCAGTTGCAGCTGAGGATGGTCCTAGCCACAGATATCCATGGCTGGATGGAATCATGATAAAGATTGACAATTTGTCTCCGGTATCAAATTGGAGCATTTGGAAGGTTTCATATAGCCTTCGGACTGTGAATGAAGATGCCTACAATCCTCACATCATCTCAATCGGACCTCTTCACAAAGGAAAGCACAAATTGCTATCCATGGAGGTTCACAAATTGTATTATATGCGATCCCTCCTACAACGAACACCAGATTTACATGAGACTCTCAAATCTTCTGCTGAGGCCATCAAAGATTTCGAGGAAAAGGTTCGTGCTTGCTATGCAGAGCCAATCGAGATGAGTTCAAGTGAGCTTGCTGAGATTTTGTTAGTCGATGGTTGCTTTATGCTTGAACTTTTTATAAGATACTCCAAAGTTGATCTTAGAGTGCAAGATGATCCCTTGTTTTACTCCTCGTGGATTATCTTAACTCTCCAGCGAGACCTTGCATTGCTTGAGAATCAGATTCCATTCTTTGTTCTGGAAAGACTGTACTCGCAAGTAGTGGAGTCTAGTACTATTGGTCAGTCATTGCCTAGCCTCCCTGAGCTCGCTCTTGGTTTCTTCAAATCAGTTCTGTACATTAATGATGAGAATTTTAGGATCATTAGGAGACCCTATCCCCATTTGCTTGATTTAATTCACAATTGCTACTTACCCCCAGCATTATCTGGAAGAAGCATTATTGGAGAATGGGTTTTAACGCAGCCGGCAACATCACTCAATGAGGCTGGAATTGTGTTTAGGAAAGGTACAACAAGAACTCTATTTGACTTGACGTTCAGAAACGGTGCACTCGAAATCCCACCATTGCTCATCCATGATTCAACAGTTTCACTCTTCCAAAATCTCATTGCTTACGAGCAACTTTCACGCGGTACTGCAAAATACATCACATCTTATTTCGCATTTATGTCCCGTCTTGTTTATGATCGGAGAGATGCTGAACTACTTGAGAGCAAAGGTATAATTGAAAACGATATGAGTGGTTGGAAAGATGTTTCAGTGCTCTTCAATGATATGTGCAAGCAGGTTGTTGTGCGAGATTTCTATTATGCAGAACTATGTCAGGATTTGAACTCAAACTTCAGGACTCAGTGGGCTTTATACAAGGCGACCTTGAGAAAGACCTATTTCAGAAGTCCATGGACAACTGTATCGGTCATTGCTGCCTGCGTTCTTCTTTCTCTTGCTGTAATTCAAACGGTATACACAGTACTTTCGTATTATCCTCAAAATTGATAGTTGTCTGAGTGTTTTGTTTCCACAATTTGTTCAAGAATTAAGCTTTTATGCATAATAAATATTGCGTGTTCATGGAAACCTTTTCGTTTTAGATTCGAGTGAAAGCTCGAAAGTTCAATTTCTTGTGACTGAAAAATCAAGCTACAGAACAGGAGAATACATTTACTCATGGCCTTACTTCAATATCACCAGAGCTTGTTTTTCATCGAGCAAAACCCCTGCGTGCACTGTAATCCGTGCGGCCTTAACTTTTTGGTTTCTGGCAGCAAACTCGGTAGCTAGTAACAATTCCATGTTGTAATGTTAATGCCTTGGATAGTTAATTTTTTTAGCTTTTTTCTTTTTTATAAAATCCAAGAAACTTATATTTCATAAAGTTAAAATGAAGTGTTTGACAGTGCATCCTATATATTAAATATTTTATAATTACAATATAAGAATATTCTAAATTAGAACGAAATGCTAAAAAATCACTTGAAAATTCAATTTAAGAATATTTAATAAGCACCTAATTTCAACTTGTCCAAGCAAGTTGAAATTAATAAATATTTGAGCATGGAATACTTTATGTTAAAATTGCAGTCTACAATATATTATTTTTTTCGAATGCACATGAACATTAATGGGAGAAAATTTATCACAAATAAAAAAGCTCAACTTGATTAAGAAATAATTTAATGCTCGAAATCCAAGACTATAAAATGACTTTACTAGCTTTGCTGACAAAACAGGCTGTAATTAGATCATCTGCCTCCATGTTGACTAAAATCGGTTTCTGTACTTGATTAAATAAAAGCAAGCATGCTGCTATTTTAATTAAAAAAAGACCTTAACCATAGGGATAAGGTCTTCTTCTTTTTTTTTTTTGGGAATGGTGGTTTAAATTAATTTTCTAAAGTTTTTTTGGTTTGAAATTATATTAAAATAATATTTTTATTTTAAAAAATTTATTTTTAATATTAATATATCAAAACGATACACAGACACATAAAAATAATTTAAAGTAAAATAATAAATTAAAATTTACTAAAATTATAGTACAAACACAGCACTAAACAGGGCAACAAAGGAGGGATCCATGCTTGTCTCCTTCTCCCTCTTAAAGTTCGATTTTCTATGCGTACACCTGTCATTCCCGCGGTGTTTTACTTGTTTATTAGACTTGTAGGGTATTCAATGGGCTGTAAGGAATAATCATGGTAGGCGCAAGCTGGCCCGAACACCCCGTGTAAATAAAAAAAAAAAGGAGGGATACAAAATGATATCAATCAAGATCATGACCTTAAGCAAATTTAATGACGATGAACTCCCTCATATCTCTGATGGGTTATTTGCTAATAGTTTAGTGTTTGGTTCAGGAACTGGCTCGGCTACTTTCCAATGGTTTGTCCCCACCTTTGCCAAACCCTTTCAGACTTGTTGACAATCTTATATTCTGATCTCGTGGTTTTTTTCTGCACGTTCAATCACCGTTTGTTTTTTTCTTGTTTGAAAATGTATTTGGTGAATTTAAAAAAAAGTAAGAGTTTGTGTTTTTACATCCTTCTAAAAAGAGTATTTATAGTGTACCGAAAATAACCTAAATCTGAAGAGCTAATGGTCTACACATAGAACAATTAAAAATACAAAACCCAAAGCTAAATAAAACATGTTCCCGAAAGTGTCCTGGAATTAAGGAGGCTGCCGATTGTTTGTCCGCTTTGTTGCCTCGTAGGAATGAGTAAGATAACAAAACTCATTCGATAGCTTTTGATCTATGAAGTTTTCTTAAACTTTGATTTATCTAAAATTTTAATCTAATATGAAATAATATGTTGTAAAACTTTTGGTAAATTTTCAGCGTAATCTAATAATTAAATTGACAGTTATAATTGTTATCGTAAAACTAAATAATTATGAATATTACAACACAATTCAAATCTAATCTTATTTCTGTGCTTGGATCATATCAATTTTTCTTGTTTCCTTCTCAATGTTACTTTTTTTGTTTACCAAAAAGTTTAAATCTTTCACTTATTTTTTTTTGGAAAATTACTTTCCAAACTTTCCTGTGTTTGTTTGCCATTAGAAAAGTTGGTCAACGAAAAACACTTTCCGGTCAAAAGAAAATTTGGCTTGGTTTCCACGAAAGTGTTTTCCTTTTATTTTGGGCAGAAAATACTTTCCGGAAGTTGTGAAAAATTTAGAAATGTCATTATTTGTTGATTATTTCAAATTTAGTCCTCAAACTTTTGATTGCTATATATATATATTGTTTTCAATATTTTTTTTTCAATTTCATCCCTTAGAATTTAATTTTTATATTAATTTTGGTCTTTATTTTTATAATTGTTATTTGCTTTTCCCTTATCATTTTTTAATTGAAATTTTTTATCTATCAAATTTAGTCTTTATTCTTTTGATTGTTACTTATTTTATTTGAAATGTTAATTATTATTATTTTAATTTTTAATCTTTTAAGTTGTTAAGTTCTCTTTTTGTTACTGAAAAATTGACCAAGATGGAAACACACAAGAATAAACAATGTAAAACTATATCACCACACAAATAATATGCAATTTTAAAAAGTTCACAAACAACTTCTTAAATAAAT
This sequence comes from Populus deltoides, assembly GCA_015852605.2. Taxonomy (NCBI): domain Eukaryota; kingdom Viridiplantae; phylum Streptophyta; class Magnoliopsida; order Malpighiales; family Salicaceae; genus Populus; species Populus deltoides. The sequence continues at coordinate 16,548,603 of CM027582.2, forward strand.
CTAAAAACCTAAATAAACACATTAGGAATCTCAAAAATAAAATAAAAAAAGTAATAAACAAACTAGAAAATCTAAAAATTAAAATGAAAAAAATAACAAAACTAGCCCTAATAACATCTTTTGGCTTAATCTTGAGGTCTTTTACAATAGTTGACCCTTTATAGAGAATTGAGTCTGTAAAATCTCTTAGCAAAGTTTGAGCATAATCCAAACAAAAATTATATGCATTTTTTGTCGGTCTGATCACTATGTGCAACCTAGGCATTTTTTTGGACCGGTCCATGTCCCATTGATTCATAAATACTCTTGCAAAGTTGTCCATGTAATCTAATTATGGTAAATTCACAACTGATTCACCATTACTACTAGTATAAAAAATAAACTTATTGTAATAAAATAGCAAATATAATGTTTATAGTAGCGAATTTCAAAATGTCAAATCATATTATATATACATAAATATTGTAGTAAGCCTTTTTAGTTAGCCAGGTGCCAATAAATCTTAATTTAAAATCTAAAATAAGAATAGCATAGATTTGTAATATAGTTATATAAACCTGATATAGCATGGTGGGCTAAACTATTGACCTACTGATTTCAGATTTGAGTGCAGCCTTATCAATGGAAAAACCTTTTTTTTTTTTTTTTCAAAACAAAGTTATTTTAAGTGTTCTTCCCCATGTAAGCACGATGAAAAAAAATATTTTCCAAAATTCTCAAATTAATACAGTTGTACAATATGTTAAGGTAATTTATGCGAACCTAGGTGTGTTGCACATGTAGTACTTTCACAACTATTAAATTTTATTTTTCTTCTTCATATCCTTTACATTCTCATTCAAATTAATTCATTTATGAAGATTCAATGATCATGAAAGAAAAAAAAAATTCAAATGGCTAGAAAAAAAGATGATATAGCATAAAAAGACAAGAGAGGAAAGAAGAAAAAAAATAAGACACCGAATATATATTGGAGCTCTGATGATAACACTCCTAGTACCATAAAAAAAATCCATAGACATACTCACTTGCTAACATCTCATCACCGACTCTAAAGTTGGCTTTTCATGGTGTTTATAGATTCGTCTCATTGACATCTTTCTAATAGTATTGAGAGAGTGATCATCGGAGCTCTGATATGTCATCAATATCGTATTTTTTCTTTTTCTTTTCTCTTTCCTCTCTCCTCTCTTGTCTTTTTGTGTCATCTCATCTCCTTTTTTAGTTATTGGATTTTTTTTTCCATGGCCATTGTATCTTCACAAGGGAATTAGTTTGAATGGAAATGCAAAGGATTTGAAGCATAAAATGAAATTTGATAGTTTCACAATCACAATTACTACATGCACAACACACCTAGTCGCATAAATAGTACGTGCATGTATTATATAACTGTGCTAATTTAGGAATTATTTTTCAACTATGCTAGTTTGATAAATATTTTTTTCTAGGAAAAAAACTTTTATTTTAAGACTTTATTTTTTTGTTTTTTTTAAAAAAACTTGGATTAACGAGAATTAACCTAAGTAACCTAAGATCTTGGTATGAGTGAACCCTCCAATGAAGTCTTGTAACTATTCTTTACAAGCATACAAAAGGCTAACAATCACAAGCCAAGCCAAGGCAAACCATCTCAACAAATTTTAAGAAGAGGAATAGCTACAAAGCTAAACCAAATACTGAAACAAAACATAAGGCAATTAGATCATTTGTAATAAGCAAGTACTGAATATACAGTTTGTAATGCAGTAAAACTTAGAAGCACAAAGCCAGCAACTAGTGATATAATTGCCCATGGATTCTTGCAATGGTCTTTTCTGAAGTCTGCTTTGTATCTATACCATTGTGTGTTATAGTATGCATTCACATCCTCACATATCCCAGCATAGTAAAAGTCCTGCAAAACAATCTGCTTGCAGATACTGTTAAAAAAAGCTGAAACATCTTCCCAGCCACCAAAATCATTCTCAATAATCCGTCTTTGCACAAGCAATTCAACATCACTAGGTGTGTCAATGAGACGATCCATGAGCAAGAAGTAAGACGTAATGTACTGTTGACTTCCATGGAATCTTTGCTCATAAGCAATGAGGTTCTGGAAGAGTGAAATTGTTGAATCATGGATGCGTAATGGTGGGATCTTGAAAACACCATTTTCAAACTTCAAGTCAAAAAGACTGCTCGTTGTGTCCCTTTCGAACTCGATTCCAGCCTCAAGGAGTACAGATGAACAGTGTATGAATTCCCATCCTCCCCTGCCTCTTGGATTTGGTCTTGAAGAAGAGGGCAGGTAGCAGTTGTGTATTAGGCCAAGCAAATGGGGGACTATTCTCCGGCTGACAGCTAAAGTTCCTCTACTGATATACAGAGATGATTTAAAGAAATCGAAAGCTAGCTCAGGCAGGGTAGGTAGTGATTGACCAATGGCACTAGGTTTTACTGTAAGCTTGAACAACCATTCAAGAGCAAAGAATGGAATCTGATTCTCTAGCAGTGCCAAGTCGCGGCGAAGAGTTAAAACCATCCAAGAAGTATTGAAAACAGGATCATCTTGCAATCGCAGATCAGCCATGGAGAACCTCAAGAAAAGTTCGAGTATAAAGCAACCATCAACCAACAACATCTTGGCAAGATCATTTTCTTTGTATTTGTCAATTGGTTCGGCATAACAAGCTCGGATGTGCTTGTCAAAACGTAGGATGGCTTTGCCACATTCATCTAGACTCTTAGCAGGATCCGGTGTCCGAGCAAGGAGAGACAGCATGTAGTGCAACTTGTGAACCTCCATAGCTAGCACGTTCTGCTCTCCATGGTGAAGAGGTCCGATGGAGATGATGTGAGGACTGTATGCATCTTTATTCGCAGCCAAAAGGTTGTTTGGAACCCTCCAAATACTCCAATTTGATAGTGGATTCAAATGAGCAAGCTCTATTTTGATGGATTCTAGCCATGTTCTCTCGGCCGGAACTTGATTTGTGATGGGAAGTTGATCCATGAGGCCAAATGATTGAAATAAAAGCACCCTGGCAAAGGGAAAAAAAATTGAAAATTTCTATCAAATTATGATTATCCAAGAAGCAAAAAACCCCCATGACTGAAGTTTCTTTTACCTGGAAAAATATGCGTGCCAGTGCCACAAGTGTGAAGCTGTTGACGTCTTTTGGTCCTGCTCTGAGTTCACCGTTTCTTCAAACTCTGCCTCTCTTCTTCCAAGCTAAGTTTGCAAGATTGAAATGACACTTTTTTATTGAATTTGAAGGACTTTCCTGGTAAAATAATGAGGTCTGCCTCCACATGTATGCAATGTTTTTGGACAAATCTGCCCCTTTAATCCCTATGAAAATACTATTATACTTTGTGTTAAAGAATTAATTCCATCAATGCCATAATTTAAATTTTTTGATGGAGTTGATTATTTAAAATCATATCAAAATTATGATAATTAGCTGTTAGATTTTATTTTTTTTAATTTTTTTAATTAAATTTTAATTTAAGACAATATGAGCATATATAGATATCAAATTCAAAAATTTTATACTTTAAGCTTAAATCTCTAAGGATTAAGTTGATGGTTAAAAATGAATATTGTATTTCTTGATTTTTTTGTGCTTAAATCTTAGAATTTATTAAAAAAATTTGGGTGCACGATAAGGAGGATGTTCCTCAAGATTGTTCAAAAGGAAGATTTAATATTTAACTATGTTAAAAAAAGGCTAAACATAAAGAAAGGTAAAACTTGAAATTAAAAAAAAAAAGATAAAAAGGAAAGCGTACGGACCAGATTGGGATGGCCTTTAGAACTTGAAAATCGAAACCCATTTCAACACAAAGCCCATAATTTGAAATTATTTATTGATTAAAACTCCAAAACTACTTGAAGCTAACTATTTTCAATTTCGAGACTCGCCCAAGCTCGAAAGCTGCTCTTCTTCTTCTTTCCATTTTAACAATAATAATTAAAATACAACTAGTTAATTTTCCTTGAAAATAGGTGATTTATTGTTATTATTAGAAGTGAACAAAAAAATTAAAAAATCGATTACATCGAGAAAAAAAAAATAACTGAAAAAACCAAACCGTGAAAAAAATCGATTAAACCGATTAGAATTTTAAAAAAATCGATCGGTTCGGTTTTGTTTTATAAGCCTGAAACTGAAAAAATCAAACCGAATCCAAACAGAAAAAAACAAGCCAAACCGAGCCAAACTGGAAAAAAACCGAGCCAAACCAAACCAAATCGGAACCGGTCGGTTTAGACAGGTTTTTGTTCTAAAATAACCGAACCGAAACCGGTCAGTTTGAACCGGTTTTGATTTTTTTAAAAAAATTGATTTGTTTTTTTTTATGAAAACCGAACCGAACCAAAAATTATCACCCTTAGTTATTATTATTTTTTGTTATAAAAACTCATGATTTCAGATTGTATAACTGGAAAATGAGCTATTGAACTAAATTGTTAAAATAATGTTATTTGGCATAATTATGGAGAGATTATTCTTTAATTTTAATCTGAAAAAGAAAAGTATAGCTAATACGAGCGTATTCAGGGATTGATTACATACCATGAAAGTGAAGATTTCTTTGATGGTACTGTTCTTCCAAATAATTTATTCATTGGTGATATGGTATCATGTAAGTAAATCTTTGAATGGAAAGTAATTTATTATAATTCTTTTTTTATTTGTTTCCGAATCACAAGAATTTTATATCTCAATCTAGGTGCTAGGAACGCAAATGAGTTTCCTAAATCGTAATTGATTTTACTAGATTTCTTTTAAAAAAAAGAATCCATGGTAGATTGTTCTTCCTTTGTTTAGCAACCCTTTGATTTTTTGTTCATGTTTGTTATGAAAATATTCAATTTTTTTTTACCTTGTTCCATAAATTTCTTGTAAGAGTCTTTTCTTTCTCATCGAGATGAATCTTATCTATATTTCTAGATTTATTTATAATTTATTTCTTAAAAAAAAAAAACTCTTCCTTGAAAAATACAATAACAAAGAAAAGAAAATCAAGTAAAATGGGAGGATTTTGCCTACCAAAGAAGGTTTTTGAAACAAAAACAACTAAATAAAGGGCCAATCAAGGGATTATCTAATTATTTCTGACATTAATTATAGGGAATAATTATTTAATCTTAATATACTAGAAGTACTATGATATAATGAAGTAAGAAAAAAAACAATTTCCCTCTTCTTTTTTTTTTTCTTTTTTGCTAGGATTGGAAAATCTTGTATTTTCCATATTCAATCGAAAGGCCAACTCGGCCCTTCTATCTCTCTCTCTCTCTCTCTCTCTCTATATATATATTTACATAACGTTCTAGTCCACCACCATATCCTGACAGCAAATTTTAGCCTGGTCTAAAAGAAAGATGATGACAGGAAATAGAATGAGACGTTTGATGAACAATAAGCCAATTCAAGAGGTTGACTTGATTTCTGAGTTGCCCGACCCCATCATTCAACATATCATGTCTTCTTTGCCCTACAAAGACGCCGCAAGGATGAGTATTCTGTCCAAGAGATTTGCATCTGCATGGACTTCCTTTCCTATCATCTTTCTTGACGAAACCCTGGACATGGGATCGTGCCTTGAGTTGACAGGTAAACAGAAATTAAACAGTTTTTTGAGCTATGTGGGTGCTTTTCTTTCTCGTCGCCGACTGGATGTTAGCTTAGAAAAATTTAGCTTTTGTTTTTGTCTAAATAATAGCTCTGAGCAACCAAATGGTGGTATCGAGAATGCAATTAGTTATGCAATAGAGAATAACGTGAAAGAGCTAGAGCTAGATTTTGTTGGAAAAAGTTTCAAATGTATGGCACATTATAGTTTGCCGATGAAAGTATTGTCTGCTCAAAGTGTTATGGTTTTGAGTTTGAAAGGGTTCATGTTGGAGCCACCCCAGAATTTGGTCTTGGATTTCCCTTTCATAAAAGAATTGAGATTGGAAAAGTGTAAGGGGATGCAAATACTCAGTGTTTCAAGCCAAACACTCAAGATTGTGGTGTTAGAATCTTGTCAAAGGCTGGAGAAGGTTGAAATCGATGCTTCGAATCTCGAATCCTTCTCGTTCGGTGGAGGAGCAAACTCATCCTGCAGCATCGATATCACCGCTTGCAAGTCCCTCGAATACTTATCTTTGAAGAATGCTGAGATCACAGATGAATGGATTAAACATGAAGTTGCTCAGTTTCTTCGACTTGAGGTTTTCAAAGTTGTTGGTTGTAGACTATTGGAAAACTTCCATGTTTCCAACGCTAATCTTAAGACAGTGGAGCTAAGTGATTGCTCAAACTTACAGAAGATTGAGATTTATTCACGAAGCTTAAACACATTTGTTTACGGTGGTCAGTTAATGCCATCACAAGTTTTCATTTATTCTCCATCTTTCCATGCTAAGGTCTCATTGAGTGTAGATCATCCACTCCCCCATGATTGGTTCTCGAGCTTCAGGGATTTTCTTTCATGCTTCGACCATTGCAAAGAGTTGGAAATTGCTTGCAGTATTGAGATGGTACGATTTCCTTCGCTTGCGATTTAATTTACGGTCTCGTTCAATTATGCAATGCAAACTTTTTTCACTACAATCTGTCTCTCTTTTCCATTTCTAGGCTTTGATTGTTCCATTAGATTCAAGGGACAACTTGCTTCCTCCATTGTATGACCTCAAGTGTCTGAAGGTAGTCGCAAAATTTCCAACAAAATCGGAGGACCTCGTGGGCTTGTTGGATAGTTTGCTTTGGTTTGCTCCTCGTTTAACAGTATTATCTTTTGTTACGGGTAGCAAGGAAAAATCTCTTAAGGTATGTACATGTCCTAGTTGTGAAATCACACCAGCAGGGACAGATGTAGAAGAGATGTTAAAGAACCATAAAATAAATTTATTTCAACATTCTACCATCTCTTTCTTTTTTATCCTGAAACGGTAATCAAATACTACCTAGGAAATTAAAAAAATATGCCCTTGATTTATTTATTTCTGTTTTCCAATATCCACATAAAATCTTGATCCAATGGCTCAAAAATCCTTTTGAAGTTTTATTTCATCATTTTTTTCTAAATGTTTCGTATGAATCTACGCGTAATTTGTTATCTTTACAGAACAGCCTGTCTGCGGCATAGTATTTTGACACTGATGATTTCTTTCTATTTTGTAGTTTGAATATGATATAGCAGTAGCTATAGATGAAGATCTCGAGTGCTGCTACTCGATGCCTATAAAGTGTTGGCGACACTCTTTAAAGAAAGTCACAATGGAGAACTTTGAGGATCGTGAAGGTGCTATTCTGCAGAGGTTCTTCGCACAAAAGGCGACAAGGTTGGAAGCAACTTCAAGGGAAGACAGTTCTAGTGCTGATGCTTCAGCCGAGGAAGGAGTTTCTCAAGGTTCTGGTTCGGTGATCACTCGGAATATCGGTGATCTAGGGGCTATTATCATGGCTAACTTTTTTGATGTTAATGATACATTAGAAATTATGATGTGAACCATGGCTTATGAGGGCTGTATGCATCTTTATTCACAGGCAGAAGGCTGGCTGGAACCCTCAAAATTCTCCAATTTTGATGTCTTCTAGCCGGGTTCTCTGGGCCACAGGGCTGAATGATTGAAATCAAAGTAGCCTGCAAAATAAAATGGAAATGGAAGTTTTCTATCTAATTTTGATTATACAATATCGAAAGGTTTGTGATGTGAATTTCTCATTGTCTACTCGGAATCTCTTTTATAGTATCAAACAGAGACACATTATCCCTCTTTTAATCAGGCCAGTGACCACCTGCTAATTAATCCACTTCAAGAATAAGTTTCCAAGCAATCTCCAAATCTATCTTGACTGCCCAAAACTCAGCCTTGTTGGCTGCAAAAGCATGGTGGAAACGGCCTTGTCAATACCTGAAAACCCCACCGGCACCAGCTGCTTCTCCTCGCACCAGGTCATTGTTGATATAGGAAAGAAAACATAGTTTTTTTTAAAAAATTATTCTTTAATATATTTTTATTAGAATTGTTCTTTATGTTTTTTATGGGTTAGTTCTAGCCAAAGGGTTATGGATTTTGAAGCTTGACAGTAGTTGATTTTTGGTCCTTTTTAGGTTATTTTATAAAATTAGTTTATTTTTAATTTTATTTTTTTAATATTTAATTGTTTTACATTTGGTTTTTATATTTTTTTTATACGAGGTTATCTCAATCTTATACATATGATCGCATTGTTAATTGATTAACCTGAATTGAATTAAATTTTATTTTTAGATTAATTTTTTTAGTTTCTATCCATCAACATTTGTTTATTAAAAATTGTACTTTGTTTTTTTTATATGTTTATATTCTATGTGATCAGTCCCTCTCTTATGACCACAACTACGGGCTTTGAAATTTAACACAAATTGACTTCAGTTTTTTTTATACTTTTTTAAAACTGATTTTTTTAAATTTTATCTTTCAACATTTATTTTTTAAAAAAAGTTGATCTTCATGCTTTTATTTTCACTTTCCTTTCTATAAGATTATTTTAATCTTATGCCCATAATCCCAGGGTTTACGGGTTGACCCGAGTTGACCCAAATTTTTTTGTTGCTTTTTTAAAAAAATATTTTCCAGTTTCGCCATCTAACATTGAGTTGTTTGATAATTTAGCTTCATAATTTTATTTAATTCTTTCTTGTTAATTTTTTTTTTATGTTTTATTAGCATAGAAAATTGTTTGATTAAATAAAATATTTATTCTAAAATACAATAATTTATACGTTCATGTTACAAAATCAAATATTCTAATATTAGTTATTCCTCAATTTTAATTGGTTTATTTAATTGAATTCATTTATAAAATTTTTTATTTATTTTTGAGAATTTTTTTTTATATCTACAAATACATTGAAAATTCCTGCATTTTCCTTTTTTTACTGAAAAAAATTATTAACATACGATGAAACACATTTCAAATTGATAGTGATTATCGATTAGGTGAATTTTAAAAGTTGTTTTTTATAATTTATGTAAACGAAAAGGTTAAAGTTAAAAGTATAATTAAGAAATTATTCAAATCAACATGGTAATATAAATTAGAATATAAATCATGATTTTAATTTTTAATAAAAAATTTTGATTCAATTTTACATCATTTTTTTATCTAAATTATTTGTAATCAATACATTTATAATTTTTTAAAATTAAAAATAACTTCAATCAATTTGTAAAAATCATTAAAAAAATATGTATGTTACTTTTTTTGTAAATTGTTTCTTACCAAAACTAAGGGTAAATTTTCAAAGAAAAGAAAAGGAAAGAAAATTACAACTCTAGTTATGGTTAAAATTATTGGCTTAATCCGGATCTAAACCAAAGGATCCGGGTATCAATTCTACTTGGATCCACTAACCCATATTAACAGCCGAAAACCATTTCCCATTTCCGCAGCCAAGATTTGGCCTTTCTTAAACTGATAATGGCATAACCTCTCTAAATCCCTCAACCATGTCGAGACCAATAACCACACTCTCTTCTCCAACTCTCAAAATCCCATCCTTTTCTCGTCTTTCCCTTCAAACCCACAAAAGCCAAACCATTTCTAGTCACTCTTTAGCTATAAAGGCTAGACCTTTATGCAGCCATAACCAGACGCTGAAAAGATTTGGTTTGTTTCTGGACAGTAGAGATAGGAAGTTGGGGTTTCGTGTTAATGCAGAGAATGGAGAAGGAGAGAGCGAACGGGATGGTGTATTTGATGATGGTGAACGTGGAGAGAGTACTATGCCTGAGAGGTTTAGGTACTTAACTAAAGAAGCACCTGACCCTCCTGTTAGGTGGCCTTGGTTTGTGGGTATGTTTTAGTTTCTTTGCTAGAAGAAAAGGACTTAATCTTTGAAGATAAATTATTGCTGCTTTGAAAATTTTTTGAGTTTTGGATTGTGAGTGCTACTTTTTTTTCGCTGTTGTTGGTGAAATGTCAAGTAGATTGGTTGTTCAGTTTTCTTGATTGCAAATGTTCAAGCAATTTTTTGAGCTTGTTGGCTGTTTTATTAGTTGAGAAATTGAAATCGATATTGGTACTTCACGAGTTCTTCTGTAGGATGATGTATTGCTTTGCTCAACATTTATATGTGATAGTTTTGTAACATTTATACATTTTTTTCAGCATGGGGGAACTATTGCTCCTTTTTCTCTGGAGATTAATATTGGAAATTTGTTTTGAAACGATTTCCATAGATTACTTGAATGTGACTTGTGCTGAATGTCTGATGAAAATTATCCACCATGATGATTTTGTTACATGATGCTTTGAACGATTTGCTTGAGTTGCCAAGATATTTGACTCAATCAGTTGTTACTTGATTTTGTAGGGTTCACATTTTGTCTTGAAATCAGTTGTTGTTCTTGGTGTGATAAATATTACTACAACTACTACTAGTACTACTATTATTGAGTCAAAGCATCTTTCTTTCAATAATTGTAACCTTTTTTTCAATATACATTGATGCCAATTGACATGGAAATGATGACAATATGAAGTAAAAGGTCTGAGCAGAGTGAGTTAATGGTGTTAGTCATGGATGCGGAAGTTTGGAGGTGCAAGAAAGGGAGAGGGCCCTTGTCCTTGTTTTGAGTTACTGCATTGTGACTGTCGCAACCTCTCCTACAAAAAAATTGCCATTCTTGGTGATGGGTTGAAATAAAAGGCGTGGGGCTGCATTCTAGAATTGAATGCTAGTCTAGAGTTCTCCCAACATTTTGTACTCGCATCTCCATACTTTAAGCTTCTGTTGGCTGCCACCATGCTTCCTGTATTGATCAAAACTTTTATGCTGATCCACACATGCTGCAATGGATGTGTTCTTTGGGATAATGTATGTTGTGTTCTCACCGTTTATACATTGATAGTTGAGCTTAATAGTCTTTTAAACATGAAGAAAATGGAAATGATGGCAATATGAAGTAAAAGGTCTGAGCAGAGTGAGTTAATGGTGTTAGTCATGGATGCGGAAGTTTGGAGGTGCAAGAAAGGGAGAGGGCCCTTGTCCTTGTTTTGAGTTACTGCATTGTGACTGTCGCAACCTCTCCTACAAAAAAAATTGCCATTCTTGGTGATGGGTTGAAATAAAAGGCGTGGGGCTGCATTCTAGAATTGAATGCTAGCCTAGAGTTTTCCCAACATTTTGTACTCGCATCTCCATACTTTAAGCTTCTGTTGGCTGCCACCATGCTTCCTGTATTGATCAAAACTTTTATGCTGATCCATACATGCTGCAATGGATGTGTTATTTGGGATAATGTATGTTGTTTTCTCACCGTTTATACATTGATAGTTGAGCTTAATAGTCTTTTAAACATGAAGAAACTGGAAATGATGGCAATATGAAGTAAAAGGTCTGAGCAGAGTGAGTTAATGGTGTTAGTCATGGATGCGGAAGTTTGGATGTGCAAAAAAGGGCCCTTGTCCTTGTTTTGAGTTACTGCATTGTGACTGTCGCAACCTCTCCTACAAAAAAAATTGCCATTCTTGGTGATGGGTTGAAATAAAAGGCATGGGGCTGCATTCTAGAATTGAATGCTAGCCTAGAGTTCTCCCAACATTTTGTTCTCGCATCTCCTTACTTTAAGCTTCTGTTAGCTGCCACCATGCTTCCTGTATTGATCAAAACTCTTATGCTGATCCACATATGCTGTAATGGATGCGTTATTTGGGATAATGTATGTTGTTTTCTCACCGTTTATACATTGATAGTTGAGCTTAATAGTCTTTTAAACATGAAGAAAATGGAAATTTTTCTTCGTATGAATTTCACTTGTACTTGAAAGTGACTTGTGCTGTAGGTCTGCATTATGATTTTCCATTTTGATGATTTTGTTACCTGATGCTGCAAACAATTTGCTTGAGGTTTTTGTACAAAATATGTCTTAGCCAGTAACATTTGATGGATTTTTTAACTTAAATTTTTAAGCTTAAACATTTGGTTTTGGGGAGTCAAGCTAGGTTTCCTTGTGTTTATGACATTTCCAAAGTTCAGCACTCTGAATTTTTTTCTATTATACCTTATGAATAAACATGCAAAAATGTTTGCTTAACCTCAAATTTTGAAACTTGAGTAGATAAACTGTAGAGTGTAACCTGTTGGAAATTTTGACTTGAAAGGTATATGATTGTGGTACTATGATTTCTTGCTCTGTAAATCCATTAGTTATATCCTGTGGAGGAAAATGCTGTTGTTTCAGTTAAAGATTTCACAGATTCTTTGTGTTTGTTTGTGATCAATATTTGCCCAAACTGTGTGATATGTTAGTGATTATGCTTCTGCTCTGTTTTGTTTGCAAAGAATTGTGACCACAGATTATGATGTGCCAACTAACCCCTTTCACTTGTAATTAACATGCAGCTCTGGGTTTCCTTATCTATGCATGGAGAGCAGTCTTATTTGAACTAGGTAACTGGAAAAGGGGTGTCATAGCTATTATTGGTTTTGTGGGATACCTCCTGAAACTTCTGTTGGCTGTTGTCTTCCATTTCATTGGGGATCCAATCACCTCTCTGATCAGATGTATAGAGACTGCAATCTACACATTTCAGGCTTTCTACTCTGGAATAGTACGATCCGCTCCTGTTCCAGAACTGACCTTGATTATCATGCTTGCATCGGCAGTTCTTGCTATTGGGGAAGCTGCCGCTCCAAACTCTGTAAGCAGGCAACCTTATCTTCTCACATTATCTGGCCTAATTGGCTATGCAGCAGTAAGAAACTACATCTCTGAGCCACTTTTCTGGACACTTCTACTGGGTTTATATGCTTTCTCTAGATTCATTAAGAAGAGAGATGATGTTACATCTGCCTTGCCTGCTGCAGCTGTACTAGCTGCAATCGGAGAACCTTGGGTTAGAGTTTTGGTAATGGTTTCATATCTAGCTTTAGCTATTTCTTACCATTCAAAGCAGCTCGCCAAAGGAAAGGAAGAAGTTGAAGTTGTGACAGCGGATACTAGTAGTAGGGTTCCAGTGCCACTGCTGTGCGCAGCTTTAGCCATTGGTATTCATGTTGCTGCTAAGTGGGCTGGCTACCGCCACTTGACATGGATGTTAGTATGACAGCAAAGACTCAACAGTCGTCTGGAGATGATGGGCGAGTTTTGAAATGGCTCAAGGGACAACTCCTGTAGCAGCAACAATTTTAGTCTTCCGGCGTAGGTTAATCATTTCTTCATAAAAATCTCCCCTTTGTTTAGATGTGTGTATCACATATGATCCATAAGATTGTACAATTGCGAGAATTTAGTGAGAAAAACAAAAGTCCCGGGGACAATGTTCTACACATTGAGAAAAACAGAGAATCCCTCAGGTTGAAGCTATTCATGATCGCGATCTCAAATTATGAGGCACTCTCATTGCATAGTTTTCGGACCATATTCGGTGACTGAGTTAGAGATAGGCTCGGGTCACTAGGTTACCGAGTAAACATATGGGTTATTAAGATGACATTGTTTTCCTTTTGTTTTTTGGATGTTGACCTAATAGAGTTTGAAATAGATTTAACTAGCTCACCTGATTCATTAAAAAAAAATCTAGTTAGGTCAATTAAGTGCAGAGGGTGTTTGGCAGTGTGGTAGTGGTTGCTTTTCAAATAGTTTTTCGTGTTGAAATACATGCCAATGATTTTTTTTATTTTTTAAAAATCATTTTTGATATCAGCACATCAAAACGATCCAAAAAGTACAAACCGCACTCAATTTTAGCAAAAAAAAAAATTGAAATTCGGTGAAAAACAGGTTGAACCGCAGAGCCAAACGCTCACGTAATCGGGTTAATGTTTTATCCATTTCAATTAATCTAATCTATGATTTTGAGTTTTAGATTTTCAAGTTAATCACTATGCTTTCTTGTGTGGTATCCTTGTATGATACCAAAATTTAAGGCCATCTCATCGAAGATTTTGCTGAATTTGTCTTTGAATTCCATAATTCAAGTAAAATTGTTAAAAATATATTTTTGACAAAAATATAAAATGAACTCGGATTGTAAAAATAATTGTAAAATTATAAAATTATAAAAAAAAATTTTATATATAGTTCAAACACCTTAAAATGCATGATTTAAATAAAAATTTATGTATAATTCAAATATCTTAAAATACATGGTTTAAATAAAAGTTTGTATATAATTTAAGTAATTTTTTATTAACTAACAAATAACAAATTTAAAATAAATAATCTGATGGGGTGTTATATAAATTAAAATTAGCTTCATTTTCCATCATATTAGTGTTACCTAGAGGAGGTGAAATGGGGATAGCATCATCATCTTCACAAGAATATGCTTAAGGCTAAGGAGCACCTCCCTCGTAGAAACCAGCTGAATGTTGTTTCCTATCATTTGAAAGATAAGCACTTCTTTTTTGGGATGCTGGAAAAAGCAAAATGAATATATATATTTATCGGGTTTTTACTAATTTTAATTGAGTTTACTAGTTTTTGAATTTTTTTATCTAATTTCATATAATATATTTATATTAATTTGTAAAATCATATAATTTTATAAAATCAACTTGTAAGCTTTACAACTATAAATTCAAGTGTCTTGAGTTGTTAATTTATGAAACAAGTTAATTTTCTGATGTTGTCTCGTTCAAATTTTACATATGCCAAAAAGGAGAGCAAAAACTGTGAACAAATTCTAAAATCTTTTGAGTTGTTAACTCGGTGTTGACTATTCTCCTATTTAATCAAATTAATTGGTGTAATTAACCTCGTTGCTATGCACTACTACTGAATCAATTGAAGAGGTATAAATAAATAAATAAATAAATAAATATTTTCCATGTGTTATTTGTATACGAATGCTATTTCTCATAGTTTTTTATTCTCAAATATGTTGCCCTATTTAAAATATAATTAAAAAACCAGTTTTAATATGTGAAAATTTGAATTTAAAATCTAATTTGAATTGAATTTTATTTTAAATTAAATTAAAATTATTCATTGTTGACCTTCCTATGCTAACTCGTGACCTGTTTATTCAGTTCAAACTCAAACTGGTATGTATTGATATTTTAATAAAAATATTAGTTTAATCTTGGTTTAACAACTTGGGTAAAAAAATAGTTTAATCTTGGGTTTTCACAATGGAGTATGGACCAAATTCAGCCCAGCCCATTACAATACCAACACCGCCAAAAACCAATCCAGCCTTCACCCAAAAAAGAAAAATAACAACAACTAGGGTTTTATAGCTCTTGAACCCCTCTATATAACATCGTAACCCCCCCCACCAATTCTTCATTCGCAGTCTCAAAGGCTCTGTTATATCAAATCACAAATCCTTTAAAAAATCTCGTCTTTTCAAGATCTTAGCTGCACGATGCCTCCCAGGCTTCGCTGATTACAAACCCCTGAGGTAGAAAGTCCCAAAGCTCGTGCTAAAGCATCTGCCGTTTAGTGTTGCAGTTTAGCCTTTTGTACCTTTCCACGGCTTTTCTGTGTCAAATCAACGGCTACATCTCTTAGTCTTGAAAACCTCACTGTTTTTTCATCTGGGTTTGTGTTTTTTCTATGTTTTTGTTGCCTCTCAATACCTCTAGCTTGTTTTGAGATAAATAGTTGAAATAAAGCTAGTCAATGAGGCAAAGATTGAATCTTTTTGGTGGGGTTCACGTGGGGGCTTATGCTATTTGGTTAATGGTTTTGCCTCTAAAAATTCCCTCTAAATTCATGAAAGTTGTTGTTTTCTGTGATTCAATTGTTTGGCGATGATTAAATTGGATTTTATCCGCGCTTCTGAGAGAAATCAATGAAGCAAAAACATAATTAATGGTTGAATTTCTTGATATGAGCCAGCCCTTTTTTGCGTAGAGATGTTTTATTTTGTTTATTATGTCATTTATTGATTTTTTAGAAAAAAAATGGCAGTGATGATTAATTCACAGCTTTAATGCCAGTTCTGCTACTGATAATTCTTGATTGATAGAGCTGTAATATCTCTGAGCCATATAATTTATAGATCATGCAACTTCCTGGTTTTGAAATTGTAAATGATTATAGATCTAAAAATACTAACTAGTGTTTATGATTTAAATTAGTTTATGAAGAATATACAGGATTGTTTAAGGTTTTTGAAAATTTAGTCATGGTGTTATTTGTTTTGAGCATCAATGCTGTAAAATTGCCTGTGATGATGCAATCCAATTTATTTGAGGTGTAGTGGAGCCGAGACCCTGTTTTCAGGGAGAACCTACTTGGTATAAGCTACATTATAATGATATTAATGGATTTAACTGAGGCAAATTGATTTTGAAACTATACTTGGTGTTTTCTGTTCATTGACCATTTAATTTCCTAGTTTTTGAATCTATTATTCAAATTGAGTTTTAACTATACTCTTGTACCCTCTGTAAATGGGTTTAGAGTCTGAAAAACTCAGACAGTGTGTGTTGTCATCAGCTTCTTCTCCCGCATAACCCACGAGATTGGAGTTAAATAACAGCACTACATCTGTTTCCTTTGTTTTTCTTAAAGGATATTGCTCTGCATTTATTGGTACAAAAGAACAGTTTGTTCTACAGTTGAATGATTATTAATGGATTTATTATAAATTTTTCCAGTCAGTCAAATGTTTGGAATAATATAAAAACGAGCCTTATTACAGATTTAAGACTTGATAACCAGGATTGCAATGTCAAACTTTCTTAGTATGAATGTAAGATGATGGCAAGCTGGGAGTCTCTCGTGAACGAAGGAGGCCCTAATCAGGGCACTGCAATTCTAAATGTCTGTTGGCAAATTGCGATGCCAGACTTTTGAAATTTACATATCATTTATTAGTCAGAATTGCAGTGCCTTGATTTGGGCTTTGTTTGTTCCTGTAACCGCCATGTTTGGGTAGGGAAATGCTGCTGCAAATGTGACCGCTGTGGCTGTTAGGAATGAAAGAGATGCTGCAATCTTCGTGAGAGATCATCAAGTCGGCTAGTTGGGGAATCATTCAGCAGATACTAGGAAGTTGCTTATGTTATTAGCTCTTTCTTCAGGGAGAATCTTATCATCTGATTGTGATCCCTATTTCCTTGTAGTATATATACTGCCTATTTAAGAGAACTTATTTTGAATAAGATGGTAAGTTTCAGATTTTTGTTATTGCTATTTTCAATCTGTTCATAATTCTTGCTCCAATGCTCACTTTATTGAAATGTTCCTGTCTTATTGTCCTTTGATCTTGCCGTTTTCTGCTCTTCCACATCAATGCGCCACAGCGGTTCACTGCCCACATTCTCGAATGATTCTAAGATCCTTTTCTGCAGAGGAAACGTCTTGGCTAAAATATTGTTAAATGATCCAATATCATAGCTAATTATCAAAAAACAATTATCATTAATCTACTGCCAGGCCTTTCTTCTCGGTTAAACCAGCAAATAGTTCATTAATCATTAATTATCAAATTGTGTTATTATTTGGAGTTTATTACTGATTAAAAGTGTGTGTATATATATATATATTGACGATATCGTGTTTTTTAATAAAGAATTATTTTAAACTTGAAATTTCAAGCACTCAGCCTACTCAAAGCCTTTACAAATCATTGAAAGAAGATTCACCATGCCGAGTTAGCTTAACAAACTCATTGAAAATGGCCCATTCGTACGTCCATCCAAAAAGAAACTCAGATACAGAACCCATTTTAGCATAATGGAGAAAGGAGGTCAGTGTCTTGGAATGAAAGCAAGTGAAGTGAAACAGTGGCGAATCCTCCATTGTTAATACATCTTCCAGCTGAGGCTCTCCGTTACTTAATACATCTAAACAGTGAAGGGGTGAATTTTTTTTTTCTCATTTTCCTTCTTTTTAAAATTTTCTTTTTTAATATTTACTTGATTTTAAATTCATCTTTATAAATTGAGTTGGTTTTTTTTATAATATTATTGTAATTTCAAACAAATATCATGATATTTAGTCTATGTTTGATTTTACAAGCATTTGTTTTTGTTATTGTATTGAAAAAAACAAAATTTTTTAATCAGGTAGAGTCCATAACTCATATTGTGGATTTGATGGCTTAAATCACAAAGCACGGTAAATCTAATATATTATTATTTTAATACTAAAAAAATCATTTTAATTTTTTTTTTAAAACAAGACATATTTTTTACCGATTATTCAAGTTTTTTTAGAACTCACTTAAACAAGTGAATCATGTCAGGATAATTTTTATATTATTTAATTTAAAATTCATGCCAAGTAAGAATTTAGATTGAGAGTTTTTAAGTTTGATTTTATTATATCATATTTAATAATAGTTCTTTGTGATTTCAACATTATTTTTATGTTCATTTTTTTTTATTTGAGCTTGTTCAATATTTTAGCATAATGAGGCAGACGGTTTAAAAAAAAATAATAATTAATGATCTTACATTTAATATTAAACAAAAGTTGACCTACTACAAACATAAGAGTTGGCATTGAAAACTTTTAAACTACATGAATCGATGTGACATATTTATTAATTTCCCAAGGCAAAAAATAATATTAAGAGATTTTAAAATTATGATTTATTAGACAAGTGGTTCTCAAGAATTTAGAATATAACATGATTTTACTGCAATAGTTTAGATTCTCAATGGTGTATTTGATATAAAATATTTTTTTTTATACTAGCACTAAAATTATAAAAAAAATATTATAAAAATATCAATTTAATATTTTTTTTCAAGCTAGATGTATTTTTTAAACACTTTTAAATTAAATTAAGAACACAAAAATAAAATGGTGCCATGAATGTTAAAGCATGGGCTTGAGGTGAAGCATTCTGTATATGCATATTGGCAGTTTCTATTTGTCCCTTCCAAAATTTTCATTTGTATTTTGAAAATTCAATGGCTTGTTCAAGGATATAGTCACCCACATAATGGTGAGTATCCCAATCGATGTTCAAAATTAAAAGAAATGATTTAAAAATTAATGTATTTAGATAATTACATTAACACTTGAGATTAAAACATCGTTGAGGAACGCGGTGCAAATAGTGTTCTATAAAAATTTAATTTTTTTACCAAAAATTATTTTTTATATATATTTTGGATCATTTTGATACGTTGATCTCAAAAATAATTTTTAACAAATAAAAAACATCATTTTGATGCATTTTGATATAAAAAACACTTTGAAAAGTAACTGTAACCACACTCTCAAACAAATACTAACTCGATGAATCAATAACATGCTAAAATAAAAATAATTTATGAAGCAACATTTAAACATGTCTCAATTTTAATATAATCTTTAACCTTAATTTTAACTTATTTTTTAGTTAATTGTTTTTTAAAAAAAAACAAATAACATGGTTGAAATATAATTCACATATCCAAATTATAAATTAAATTTAAAGTCTTAAATACACATACGATAAAGTTGAATGAATCTTGCTAAGTTAAAATCTTAATTAATAAACTATTTAGGTAAATTTTGAGTGGTGATTTAAGTCAACTATTGAATTCAGCTAGATTAAGAATTGTTTGTTTTGACATTTAAAAGATAATTTTAAATTTTTTTATGACTTTTTATAGTTTTGATTCAATTTTAAAAAATAAAAAATATATTATTTTAATTTATTTTTAAATAAAAAATACTTTAAAAAATTAATTCAAACACAACATTTCTAAACAAGTTAAATCATGCAAATTGTGCCCCATTAAATCATGTGCCCCCACCATGGGTCCACGGCAGGACATCTCGTAAAATGGCATGATTAGTGTTGATGGAGACCTGAAGGTTTTTTATTTTATTTTATTTTATTTGGATTGCAATAAATCGTGTTAATTGCAATTTCTAATGTTCGCACTTTAAAGAGATCGTTCTCATTCCTTTATCTTCTTCGTGATATTATTATTCTTTTTTATTTCTCGAGTAATTATATTATTCTTAGATCTTAATTCTTATGGATTTATGTTCGACCAGCTATTTTACCCATGTTTTACCATAAATTAATTTTTTTTTCTAAAAACCATAAATATGTAGACTTTTTTGAAGCATTTTTTTTTATAAAAATATCTCAAGTGATAATCCAAAAATTTATATATATATCTAATCAAATAAATTAAGAACTATATATATTAATAAATAAATTAAAAGTCATCAATAATAAATAAAGATAAAAAATTGAGGAACATATATAAACCAAGATATTTGATCTCGCAATTTTTTTCATAATTTGTTTATTTAATCAAATGATAATAAAAATAAACATTCATGAAATTGATTAAATAAAATA
The DNA here is from genome assembly GCA_015852605.2 of Populus deltoides. NCBI lineage: Eukaryota > Viridiplantae > Streptophyta > Magnoliopsida > Malpighiales > Salicaceae > Populus > Populus deltoides. The sequence goes on from CM027582.2 coordinate 16,568,843, forward strand.
AAAGAAATAAAAATATTATGTAAGGTTACACATATTTAAAATATTATCTAAAAATAAATATTTTTTATGTTTGAAAATAACTTTTATTTATATAAAACATAAAAAAATATAGGTGATTAGAACAACCTTTTAAAAAAATAAATGCATATAAAATAACTAAAAAATAATTACTATTTTAAAGAGACTAAATAAAAAAAAATAAAAGAGCAAAGGGGTTTTAATTTAAATATAAATTTTAAAATTATTTTGAAAACAAATACATATAAAAAGACATTAATTTAGAAAAAAATTATTTTTTTTTTAAATGATAGGCTAGCATACCTGACCTATCAAGTAAGGGCTTGTGCGTGGGCCGGCTAGGGTAAACTCATATGCTTGGATCCTTAATTGCTTTTATATATTTTAGGTGGGGAATGGTGTCCATCCCAAAATGTTCTGAAAAAAATATAAGACACATAATGTGTTTGTTTGATATTGCTCAGTTTTCAGCCACTGTGGTGGCTGAAAAATTAAGACATAAGTTTTTTTAATAGAAAAAAACTTATCTTGACCAAAAATACCTAGAAAACATATTAGGCAATTTGATAAACCTGTTTACGGTCTTAAAAAACACAAAAAACCATCTCAAAACTTGAAAATCAATCCGAAACCAAAACTCTTACCGAACTTATGTATATTTTTCTAAGCAATTTCAAGGTTAAAAAAAAACACTCAATGTGAACTCCTCCCATTAAATGAAACAATTTGACACAATTATTGACCCTTTTTTTTGTCGAAATAGTTGTCAACATAAATTTCTCTCTCCAGTGCTAGATTCCAGTGGCTTTCTGTCATCTCTCTCTCAAACTAGAAACCACAAAATAAAAAAATAATAATAAAGTTTTGAATCAAAATTGATTTTCTCTTATATTTTGGAAAGTGAAGGGACCAAAATTTATAATTAAAAAGTCTAGGAACTATAATAAATATTTCACCCAAACTATATCAAAGTCACTATCCCCCTAATATTTTCATTTCAGTATCCCGTATTTCAATCTCACCCTTCCCCGGCAAATTAACATGCAATTTGGTCTCGTAAGGGCCAAAAGGGAGAAAAAGACACTGTGAACAATCTGTCTATTATTAACAATAAACTAAAACTGCTCAGTGTTTCACAGTGCAAGTCCACAGTGAAACACTGAGCAATTTTTTTTTGTTTTTATTTTTTTTTGTTTTTTTTATTTTTTTTTGTTTTTTTTATTTTTTTTTGTTTTATTATTTTTCTTTTTCTATGCCTTTATGGTTTTTTTTTTTGCCTTTTTTTTTGTGTGTTTTTCTTTTAATGAATTTTTTTGTTTAATTTAATTTGTTAATGTTAATTTTTTTATTTAGTTATCAGATTTTCATGACACGGATCCCGAGTTTGACGGTTTAACCTGGTTTGATGAGTTAACTCGAATTTTTTTTTGCTTTTTTTCTTTTTAATTAATAACATTTACTAAAACTGTTCAGTGTTTCACTGTGCAGTCCACCGTGAAACGCTAAGCTGTATTTGTTTTGTTTTTAATTTTTTTTTTTGCTTTTTATGCCTTTATAGGTTTTTTTTTTGCTTTTTTTCTTTGTGTTTTTTTAATGAATTTTTTTGTTTAATTTAGTTTGTTAATGTTAATTTTTTTTAGTTATCAAACTTTCATGACACGGATCTTGGGTTTGACGGGTTAACTTGGTTTGACGAGTTAACCCGAAATTTTTTTTTTGCTTTCTTTAAAGTTTGACGAGTTAACCCGGAATTTGTTTTTTGTTTTTTTTTCTTTTTAATTAATTTTTTTCGTTTAGTTTAGTTTTTTAATGTTAAATTTCTTTCTATTTAATTATCAGACTTTCATGACACGTATCCCGGGCTTGACGTGTTAACCAGTCAATTTGTTTTTATATTTAGTTATCAAACTTTCATGACGCGAATACTAGATTTGACTGGTTAACCTGGTTTGAAGGGTTAACCCGGTTAATTCATCTTCTTTTCTTTTTCTTCATTAATTTTTTTCTTCCCGTTGGTCTTTTTTTCTTTATTTTTTTTAATTAATCTATTTAATTATCACACTTTTATGACACGACCTTGCAGCCAGACTCACATTTAAGGCTCTTGGGTCCAGTGTTGCAGCCAGACTCACTTAAACTTGAGTCATGTAAGTTTAATATTATTATTAATATTATAAATATTACTCTTGGGTCAATCTTTGCAACTAAACTAAAGGCTTTTGGGCATATCTTTCAGAAAAACCTAACACTCTTAGATTTTAGTATTTTTTGATATTTTTTATGCAAGAAAAAAAATTTAACCCGTGGCGCGTGCCTTTGTTTTTTTTTCTCCTTTTCTTTTTAAGCCTTTTACTATGGATTGCACAATACAGTCCACAATGAAAAAGCTGATACCTTTAGTTTTTTTTATCTTTTTTTAATTATTTTTTTCATTGATTTTCTTAATATTAATTTTTTTCTATTTAATTATCAGACTTTCATGACATGGATTCCAGGTTTGACGAGTTAACCTAGTTTATTCAGATTTTTTTTCTTTTTTTTAGTTAGTTTTTTTTTCTTCCTGTAGATTTTTTTTCTCTTTACTTTTTCCTTTTTAATTAATCTTTTTTTAATTTATTTCATTAATAATAAATCTTCTTTCAATTTAGTTATCACATTTTCATGACACAAATTCCAGGTTTGACATGTTAACCTGATTTGACGGGTTAACCCGGTTGATTCGGATTTTTTTTCTTTTTCCTTATTAGTTTTGTTTTTCGGATTTCATCTTTTAATATTATATGCAGTCCATAGTGAAAAGGCTGAAGCCTTTAGTTTTTTTTTTGTTTTTTTATGCCTTTCTTTGTTTTCACTGGCCGGATGATGAAAAGGAAGCCTTTAGTTTTGTTTTTTTTTGTTTTTATGTCTTCCACGGTGAAAAGGATGATGTCTTCTTTTTTTAAATTAATTTTTTTATTTAATTTGTTGATATTAATTTTTTTTATTTAGTTATCGGACTTTCATGACATGGATCTCGGGTTTGTGAGTTAACCCAATTAATTTAGTTTTTTTTATTTTTCTTCATTAGTTTTTTTCTTCTTATAAGTTTTTTTTTTCTTTTATTGTTTCTTTTTATTTAATTTAGTTCATCAATATTAAATTTTTTTCTATTTAGTTATCGACTGATGCTTTTAGTTTTTTTTTCTTTTTGCTTTTTTTGTTGTTTTTATATTTTTAATCGGAGATCGATCATCTGAGTTCATAGTGAAAAGGTTGGTGCCTTTTTATTTTTTTTCTTTTTAATTAATTTTTTCTCTTAATTTTTATCAAACTTTTATGACGACCGGGTTTGGGTTAGTTTGACATTTTAGCCTAGTTAATTTTGTGTAACATGTAACTTTCTTTTCTATTTAGTTATCAACCGGGTTTGACGGGTTAACATGGTTTGACGGGTTAAGTTGATTTGAAGGGTTAATTGATTAATTTTTTTCTTTTTCTTCATTAATTTTTTTTTCTTCCTTTTGGTTTTTTTTCTTTGTTTTTTTTTAATTAATCTATTTAATTAACATACTTTTATGACACGACCTTGCAGCCAGACCCATATCCAAAATTATTGGGTCTGGTATTGCAGTCAGACCCAATTAAACTTTGGTCATGCAAGTTTAATGTTATTTTTAATATTATAAATATTACTTTTCGGTCAGACGTTGCAGCCACACCCAAGACTCTTGGGTATAACTTTGCAAAAAGACCTAATACTTTTAGATTTTAACATTTTTTTATTTTTTATGCAAAAATCATTAACCCGCGGCATTGCGCGGGTCATGTAACTAGCATATTCAAAATTATTTTTTTTTCTAACTTTTTTTTCCTTTATTTTTTTTGCTAACTTTTCCCCTTTTTTTATTTTCCTTTTTTTTTTCAAAATTGTTTCTTTCAAAATTACTTTTTTTTTTCAACTCATTAGATTAATATGTTAATACTAAAGGAAATTTAACATATTAATCTAATGAGTTAAGACTTGATCATAAAATATTTGCTACAGTTCTTTTGAAAATACTTCTTTTGTCCCCTTTTATTCTCTCCTCCGTCGGAGGTTTTGTTACGAGGATTATGCCTCTTAAGTATTTTTTTTTTTTGTCGGCTATTCAGAATTTCAGACAGGATAAGGATTTAGCTTTGTGTTCACTGGATAATTCGGTCAGAATTCTTTATTGGTACGTTGATCTAATGATGACTCTGTGTCTTAACGACTAATGATCCATTTATTTTTACCCTAATGACAAAAATACAGTATATTTGCTTGTGGTAATCTTTCATAAAATATTTACTGCAAAATATAATTTAATGGATTCAACTTGTTCATATTCACAAACATATATTAAATTCTAATTATTAAACAAATATCATAACTTATCCGATAAGCACCTCTTGATAAGGCCATTAGAAACAATTGAAAAGGTAATTAAACTTTAGCTATTCAAAGTCTCGAGTTATATCTTTATCGAATTAATTTAATTTGGCCTGAATTATTATTATTATTATTATTTTTAAATTAAAATTATATTATTTTAAAACAAATCTTGATTTTTTACTAATTCGTGATTGATTCACTAAATCCATCAAATAAATTATATAATATGTTTTAAAAAGATTCGACCCAAGCTAGAGGCGACACTTAATAATCATGGAATGCTACACTTAATTTTAATAAAATAATAACAGAAAAATATATTGAAAAATCTTGATAAATTAAGAGTCATAATTGATTACTTTTTATACAAAATACAATTTGATTTTTTTTTAATAAAACAAACACTTTATATATATAAATAATAACTTTTGCTTGGATTATGTAAGTTAGGTATTCAAAGAGGAAGTTACTAAATCACACGCTCAATTTCTCAATTTTTTTTTTTTGAAGAAGTTGTCCATTGCCGACATTAATAACCAGACTATTTTAATTTCATCACAAGTAATACCCGATATTCCCTCCATCTTTTAAGGTGTGCTAAGTAAAAATGTACATGTGTTATGCTATCATTGCATAAGGCCAAGTGATTGCATTCGCCTGTCTCCCAAGCACTCTCTACGGATAACTAGCAGGCACTATTCAGTGCTGTGTCTGAGTGTCAGCTCTCTTCTCTCTCGAGAGTCAAGACCCTCTTGAATTTGAGATATTTTTCAGGAAATGACGATTATGTCCTTCATCAACAGAGCTTCAAGAGCTCTCCATGGCTATCCTGCTTCTTCTAAGCTTCTTGTTCTCTTCACTCTCAGGTTGGTTATGCACTTCTCCTTTTTTCTAGTGTTTCTTTTCTTCACTTCGTCAAAGAAAAGTGAAAAAACGTGAATTTTTAAAGACCTCTTTAGTTCTTTTAGTAGCTTTTATTAAACAGACAGACCCTTTCAAGTTGTTCACTTGGAATGTGTGAAAGGAACACTGTTTACCTGTTTGGTTGCTGAGAAAAAGCATAAGGTTTATATCTTTTATGAAAAAGGGAAAAAATTTGCAATCTGGGTTCATTCTTTTTTCTTAAAGAAAACTAGATTACTTAGCAAACAAATGGGTCTCGAATCTTTGAATTTCTCCTTCTTTTAACGGGTTTGATTTTCTGAAGGTCAACCTTTTTTGTCCTTTTTGATTTATAATCTTAGCATAGCTAGGTTGTTGCTGAATGTAGTTTCTTGATGTCAATGTAAGTTATTTATTTGATTGTTAACTTTTTTTTCTTGATTTGATTAGTGAGGTTTTTTAGTGTGACAGGATCCAAGGAAGGAACTTGATGTGGGGTTTATCGATCAAAATGGAAAATTGTAGATGCATTAGTATAATTTGTGACCTTTTCCCTCTCTGAAGCAAGTGAAATTCATGATGTTGTAATGTGAAAGGAAGTCAATGGGTTTGAAATATCAAATTTGACCGAATATTTGTGTGAGAATTCGTTTTATATGTTGAATTGATAGCAATGTATCATGTTTTTTGCAGAGTTTGGGAACTAAATTTGCAAAATGCTACATTCCCAGAATTGAGTGCTTCCATGGTATCAATAGCTACATTTCACAAAATGGAGCATTTAAGATGCCCAATGGTGCCCTTAACAAATGATTTCAACAGAATACGGCACCAAGTGAAAGCTAACAATATGATTTGTCAATTTTTTGACACACACGCACACATATAAGGATAAATGATACTGTCAAATTAGGTTGAACAATCTTATACTAGTCAACTCCCATTGTTTATAGTTGATTTGTTTTTTGTTTTGAACTTGGCCTCATTCTAGTTGAATGACGCCTACCATGTTTGAACCTAGTTCTCCGAATAGCTTATCATTTTCTTTACCTCTTCTAAAGCAGGAGACTAGCAGTTAAGGTCCCTGAAAAGATAATTTTCTGGATTCATTACAAGTTTTTTCTTTTGCTTTAATCCACATAGATTTTGCATAAACTATGAACTTACAATTTCACGAATTCTACCAGTCATTCTCTAACAAATATGTCTGCTATCTTGAGGTCTATTACAGTAGTGGAGGTCTAGTGGCATATGCTGATTCGCAATCAGAAACGGCTGCGCCTGCTGCTGAGCTTAATCAGAATGAGTGGAAGAAGAAGAGAGTGGTGGTTCTGGGAACAGGGTGGGCGGGTACTAGTTTCCTTAAAGATCTGGATGTTTCTTCATATGATGTTCAGGTTGTTTCACCCCGCAATTATTTTGCATTCACCCCTCTGTTGCCTAGTGTGACCTGTGGTACAGTTGAAGCTCGGAGCATTGTAGAGCCAGTGAGGAATATTATAAAGAAGGTAAAGGAAGATAACAAGAACCCATATTTAATCATGTGATAAATTTTGAGTGATTTCATGGGTGCACACACTCACACAAAAATACCTCATACTCACATTCATGAATATAAACATATGACTGCAGTTTGTACAGATCACTATGTTTTCATGTTTATTTTCTTATAGAATTTCCATTTTATTCTGATAGAGAAATGGGGAAATTCAATTTTTCGAGGCAGAATGTGTCAAGATTGATGCTGCAAAAAACAAGGTTTTCTGTAAGTCTCATTTTGAGAACAACGTGATTGGTGCTGAAGATTTTTCCCTGGAATACGACTACTTGGTGGTAGCGATAGGAGCCCAAGTAAACACTTTTAACACCCCTGGTGTCATGGAGAACTGCCATTTTCTGAAGGTAGGGTCATTTTAATTATATAGGGTGGAGTTAAGGTAACACTGTAATCCTCATATAATATCTACTACTCAGCAATCTTCCATGAGGTTTTGGGCTTTTCTTTCTATAAAGGGAGAAACTGACCTTTTCAGGAATTGGAGGATGCACAGAAGCTCCGCAGAAGTGTGATTGATTGTTTTGAAAAGGCTTCCATCCCTGGCCTGACTGAAGAAGAGCGAAGAACTAACCTTCATTTTGTAGTTGTTGGAGGAGGTCCCACTGGAGTGGAGTTTGCCGCCGAGCTGCATGACTTTATCCAGGAAGATTTAGTCAATGTCTATCCTATGGTTAAAGATCTAGTGAAAATAACCTTGATCCAGTCTGGAGATCATATTTTAAACATGTAAGGTTTTAGCTTTCACGATCTACATTTATAATGCTTCTGAGCATAAGTCACTGGAATGCCAAACTATCACTTCTGGTGAGATGTTCTCATTTTCATCATCATTGTGCCACTGGAACTATCACTGCATATAACTGGCCTCATGTTCCTTATAAAGAAGTATGTTTATTGCTGATATGATGGCTTCATCTTTGCTTATAAAATGCATCTCAGCAAATGGGCAAGAAGAAAATTTGAAAACTAAGCAGCTACTATACTCTGTCTTTGTAGGTTTGATGAGAGAATTAGTACATTTGCTGAGAAGAAGTTTCAAAGAGATTGTATTGAAGTTCAGACAGGATGTAGAGTTCTCAATGTTTCTGATAAAGAAATTACCATGAAGGTCAAATCCAAGGGTGAGATTACATCTATACCACATGGACTGGTAGTATGGTCTACTGGTATCAGCACTCGCCCAGTTGTGAAGGACTTCATGGAGCAAATTGGGCAGGTTCGTTGCATATAGCAGATTCTAACTCTATTATGACAATGCTCGCTTATGAATGAAGGTTATTCTACCGAGTCACTTAAGATCCAAATTTTTAAATATGTAAAGTGGCATCAAGCTTATGCTGTTATTTTGAGATTTTCAGAGTTGTCATACTACATGGCTGTTCTTACTCTATTAATTACACTTTAAACTTTGTTTCATATGCAGGCTAACAGACGTGTTCTTGCAACTAATGAATGGCTGCGAGTAAAGGAATGTGAAAATGTATATGCACTTGGTGATTGCGCCACAATAGATCAGCGTAAGATCATGGTAGGTGAATCCTTTAGCCTGTCAATTTAATTCTTAAGAGATGCCTAGTTTATTTATCTTGGGAACATTTTGCATCATGAAATGCTTTAATAGCTGCAGATTCAGCCTATACATCCTGGGATTTGTTCTTTGTTTTTTCTGTTAATTGAGTTTGATAACCTAAATCATGGAAAACATGCATCAGAATAGTGTACAGATGGCAAAATGTTAGGATTAGGTGCGCATGTTTATATAAACAAGAGACCTTTGCTTCTTTGAAATACAGAAAATAAGCAGAGATAGCAACAAGTTGTGCTTCTCTGATCTCCAATATATGCAATTCTTTTGCTGGAATGTTGAGTCTCTTCATGAATTTGTGCACTGAACTTTTTTTCTACTAGTTTTTATGATATTACATATTCCAGAAAGAGATGCTGTATGTTAACTCACATATCTTTTGAATTATATGTATCTGTGGGATTAATTTGGAAAAACAATAGGGATATGCAAGAACAAACAAATCTTATTGGAAACATTCCTCTAATGAATTCCTTGGGAACTTCTTAAGTAAGTGGAACATTCAGAATTGTGATCAATCAAATTAACTGTTGGACTCCCAAATAAGCCTTTGCATTAGAATACCATATGTAGATCACGTTAATTATTGAATACTGGTGTTTTGTTGCTGAATAAGGGAGGCGTGCCAATGTTTTTAATATTTCTCATTTTTAAAGAGAAATTGAAATACTTGAATCACCTTTCATGGACAAACTGAATGCCTTTATCAGCTTTTTTTTTTGTCTTCACTATCAATTCATTTACCTTTTTATTTCCTCATCGATTTCATGTTTGCTTCAAATTCTTGGTTTTTATATAATTGTATAAATTTGTGAAATTTTGGACAAGATTTGAATATGATGCAATGCCATTCTGCTGTAGGAGGATATTGCATCCATATTTAAAGCTGCAGACAAAGACAATTCTGGTACCTTGACTGTTCAAGAATTCCAAGATGTGGTAGATGATATCCTTGTAAGGTATCCCCAACTGGAACTCTATTTGAAGAACAAGCATCTGAGAGATGTGAAAGATTTGATGAAAGATCCCGAGGGAAAAGACATAGAAGAAGTTGATATTGAAGGTTTTAAACTAGCCCTTGCTCAAGTGGATTCACAGGCCAAAAGTCTGCCTGCAACTGCACAGGTATTTTTCTTGCATCTACTATTGTACGTTTTGATGCCAGTCTTTTTTTTTTTTCCTCTCTTCAAAATATGATACAAGAATTTCTTTACATACTTTTTTTTTCAGGTTGCTGCTCAACAAGGTGCTTATCTTTCTAGGTGTTTCAATCGTAGAGAACACTGCAAAGATAATCCTGAAGGTCCTCGGCGTTTTGTAGGTTCTGGGCGTCATGCATTCGTTCCATTTCGGTATGCTATCTGTCTTTGAAGTGCTCATCTTTTTTCCTATTGAGCTGTTACAATATCTATATAAGAACATTATGAACCAGTTTTTATTATACTTGTATCAAGCCATGTTTCTAACTTCCAAGATGCTGACATTTTGGAATGCAAGGTACAAGCATCTTGGGCAGTTTGCTCCTTTGGGAGGAGAGCAGGCTGCCGCTGAACTGCCTGGAGACTGGGTTTCCATTGGTCGCAGCACACAGTGGCTCTGGTATTCTGTATATGCCAGGTGATTATCAGCTACCTTTAGAGTTCAAGATTTGCTAGCTCTTTGAGTGAGCATTTAGTCTCCACATTCATGAATTTGACTGTAACCTTTTATTTCATTCAGCAAACAAGTGAGCTGGCGAACAAGAGTGCTGTTGGTATCTGATTGGACTCGGAGATTTGTTTTTGGAAGAGATTCAAGCCGTATTTGAGACAACAAATGGCGTCTTCTATAAACTATCCCTAAGTCATTGGTTTTCCCACAACTCAATCGCAGCATTTCCACCTACCGTGCATATATATGATTTCCTTTTTTCCCTTTCAAATTTGTGTCTGTGTACTCTCCTTTGGCATGTAAAATTGATACACTGTTACCATTTACTAGTTTACCAGGTGTAAAATAGCATGTAGAGCAACAGATTTCTTGGTAACCTGATGCTGTAAATGGCTGACAAGTATTCTTTCTTGTATGGAAGTCTTACGTTGATTTACACGACCATGTAAAAATGCTCATGCTCCTGCAAAGAAGTTCCAAACTTTACAAGGCTTAGACTTGTATTTTCTTGATGTCTTCAGTTTTGTGTTATGATGTATCTTGTCCAAGGCTGCAGCTATATCTTTGAATTGCCTAGTGTTCTGAAACCACTCGAGGCTTGGACCCAGCCAGGTTTCTAAACCAGGCATGTAGTTTTATCTTGTGAGCACGATTCAAGTAATTTTTTTAAATGATGTATTTTTTTTAAAATAATATTGTTTTGAAAAAAAATTAAAAAAAAATTGTGAATTAACCTACCATATCGAAACCTAGGCTTTAGAACGGGATGGTTTTTAGAACACCTTTGAAATCACCTTAAGAAAATAAAAATAAAAATTAAGGGTTGAAAATATGGGATCATGGGGTGAGATCTTAGGGGAATGATATGGGAAATAATATTACTCATCTAATGTACATTAAAAAGAGTGCTAGGCATTTTGAAATGAGATAAATTAGGATCTGGTCAAATGCCTGCTGGTAATTTCCTCTGTAGTGAGGTCATGGTGGTATATAATGTGTGTAAAATTAATAAAGCTTGCAACAAGGAGATCCTGTTTTCCTGCTAAAAGAGTATCAAAATTAACAATTTTTTCTTTCTAAAATTACCATAAACTTAAATATTAGTAACATTTTTGTCAATAATATTAAATACCATGTGGTTGGCAAGTAAGTATGCTCCTCACTTTGTGGATAAAGGTTCTATTCCAAAATTGTGATGGGACAATACATTTTCTTTTCCATTTTCTAGTTTCATGATAGATAATTTTTGCGGAAACAGAGATATAAAATTTTTACATATAAGTTGGTACGAGGATTTCCTAGAATCAACCGAGATGAAAAACAAAAAAAATATATATTAAAATCATATGTTACCCCTCTTAAAAAAGGGGACCGAACTGTTAGCTAGAGGAATGTATGGTTCTGTGACTATGACACAGAAACACTACGTATTAATAGCTCCAAATTTTTGATCCGTAAACTTCTCATTAGAATCTGCTCTTGGATTTATTCTTCCTTTGCAACAGAAAAACAAGATTGAAAGAACTGTTTCATTAGTTTTTGTTTAGAGAGGCAACAAAAGTTTGGTTTTACAATGAGAGGGTACTATACATTCTTTGAGAGAGCTCTTCGAGCTTTTAATGATCACTCTACAGTGTCTAAGCTTCTTGTCATCTCCTCTGTCAGGTTATCATCTGGGCTACCTTTTCTTAACTTTTTTTCCTATCTGTTTTTGTTTTGTTCTCTTTGATCTAAGAGATGTGTTTCTGAAGAGTTTTTGACCATAGTATGTGGTTGTTTAACAAGGTATATCTATGGCTGGAAAAGTAAAGGAAAGAAAAGAAAAAGGAGCAGAACATTGCATAATTAACATAAAAGAAGTAAGCTAGGAAAAAAGATGGAATTTATGGATGAATTAAGCTATAGAGTATGTTACAGATTGAATATGGTTTTTCTTCTCCTTTTTCTTGCACATGCTTCATGGTCTTTTTAACAATAATTTGGAGACTTTGCATATATAATGACTCTTTGTTCATGTGTTCTTCAATTTGACTTGCTAGCGGTGGAGGTCTACTGGCATTTTCTGATGCCAATGCATTCCAAAGTTATGCTGAAGGAGATGGCAAGAAAAAGAAGGTGGTGGTACTTGGAACTGGCTGGGCTGGCGTCAGTTTCTTGAAAAACTTGAAGAGTTCTTCATATGATGTTCATATAGTTTCACCGCGTAACTATTTTGCGTTTACTCCATTGTTACCAAGTGTTACAAATGGAACAGTCGAAGGACGCAGCATTGTTGAACCAATTCGCAATATTGCAAGGAAGGTATGAAAATGTAAATCATAGAGTAGTGTACTTGCTGTTGCATTGGAATCTTGTGCACATACTTCATTCAGAATTACATGAATTAAAGTGAAATATTATGTTGAAGGCTTCTTTTAATGTCTAGAATTCGCAGCATGAAAGAATCGAAGAGGAGAAATTATAAGAATTGTGATGATCCTATTAACATGGATTAAATGCTGCTTTGGAGCTGCACCCACGTGTTGGAAAATGGAAAACAACATATACATAACGTTATTTCTGTATCTTGCAGAAACCATTTGGAGTTGGATTCAAGGAGGCTGAATGTTATAAGATTGATCCAGTACAGAAGAAAATTTATTGCAGAAGTACTGATCAAGGCAAAACTTTAGGAGGGAATGAAGAATTCACAATGGATTATGATGTCTTGATTGTGGCCATGGGAGCTAAATCAAATACTTTCAACACCCCTGGTGTTGAGGAACATGCTCACTTCTTGAAGGTAAATTGAATATCATGATGATTTTATATGACTTGGTAGCTATGCGTAGAATTTTTCACCTTCTGAGCGTTATGTTAAAACAATTAGATTATTAAAATTATTTTGTCCTAACCTAAACTTGTCGAGTTCATCATGCAGGAAATTGAAGATGCTCAGAACATCCGTAGGTCAATAATTGATTGTTATGAACGTGCAAGCCTTCCGAGTATAAGCGAAGAAGAGAGGAAGCGCATTATGCATTTTGTAGTTGTCGGTGGGGGCCCATCTGGTGTGGAATATGCTGCAGAACTTCATGACTTTGCACATGATGATTTAGCTAAACTATATCCTTCAATCAAAGATTACCTGAGAATTACACTTCTTGAGGCAGGCGATCACATTTTGAACATGTAAGGCAGATCACTTCAGAAAGAAATTAGTCTGGTGGGGTCTAAGGCATGATTATGGTTATATTTTCTGCGTTTGTCAATGACAATCACTGTCAGTTGGTAATAGCTCTTGCTGTGTTTATACCTGTTTAATGGTCCTTGAATACACATTTTGAACATGCAAGGCAGATCACTTCAGTAAGAAATTAGTCTGGCGGGGTCTAAAGCATGATTGTGGTTATGTTTTCTGCGTTTGTCAAAGACAATCACAGTCAGTTGGTAATACCTCTTGCTTTGTTTATACCTGTTTGATGGTCCTTGAATATGGAAGATGGATACACCATTTTCTGCAGGAATCTGGTCTTGGCCTTTTGTTGTAGGTTTCAATCCAACTCCATTTTGTTGAAAGTATTTGGAATAATTACGTGCAGCATTTTTATACACTATATCATAGTTAATGAAATCTAGACACACAGACGACCCGAATTGATTAGTTTGGTACTCTAAATGCGGATAAAGAGGTGTTGTACATCTCTGAATATATCATATCCAAGAAAAGAAGGTTCAACTGTCAAATGGTGATTTTTGAAATTAAGAATCAATTAACATCTGAGCCTTGCTTACTTGTTTCTTACAGGTTTGACAGCAGAATTACTAAATTTGCTACTGAGAAGTTCGAAAGAGATGGAATTGATGTAAAGACAGGTTCAATGGTCATAAAAGTTTCTGACAAGCATATCTCTACTAAAGAGATAAAAACTGGCCAGACTGTTTCAATACCTTATGGAATGGTTCTCTGGTCAACCGGCATTGCAACTCGTCCTGTCATTATGGATTTTATGAAGCAAATTGGTCAGGTCTGTTTCCTCACAACCATTTACATCTCCATATTTCCCTACACTTCACAGCAATGTGTGATAGGATATTCCATTAGGATTAAATTTCTTTGATCTCAGGGTAACAGGCGTGTTTTAGCTACTGATGAGTGGCTGAGGGTTGAAGGGTGTGATGGTGTGTATGCTCTTGGTGACTGTGCCACGATAAATCAACGGAAAGTCATGGTAAATGAATTTAGACATATAACATCTCTTTGCTATAGGATACGAGGCCTTTCAGTTTTTATATGTTCTAACCAGCACTTAGCTCTTTCTATCGACAATTTTCATAATATTCTCATTGTTCTAACAGTAAGTGTATCCTTAGGCCAGCTTTGGCGTATCTCGTTAGAAGGTGCCCTGTCAGTATGCTATTGTAGGTTATCTGCCGACTAGCTCAATAAATTTCATTTTTCTCTCCTGTTCACTATCAGGAAGATATAGCAGTAATATTCAGCAAGGCAGACAAGAATAACTCTGGAACCTTAGATCTCAAAGATTTTAAAGATGTTGTTGACCACATCAGCGAAAGGTATCCTCAAGTGCAGATTTATATGGAAAAGAAAAAATTGAAAACCTTTGATGCTTTACTAAAAAGTGCTCAAGGGAATGACAACAAACTGATAGATATTGAAACATTCAAGAATGCTCTACATGAAGTAGATTCTCAAATGAAAAATCTTCCTGCAACAGCTCAAGTAATTTCAATTTTTTCCCCTTCTTTCGTTCCTTCTTTCAACCAGCTAACAATGCTCTTTTGAGTTACTGTTTTTTTCTTTTTTGAAATCTTAAGGTTGCAGCACAGCAAGGTGAATACCTTGCAAGCTGTTTTAATCGTATGGAGCAATGTGAAAAGTATCCTGAAGGTCCTATGAGATTTAGGGGAACAGGCTGCCATCGGTTTCGTCCATTTAGGTACAAAATAGACGTTGTTCCTTTCTCTATTTTCCATGAAATATACAGGGCAATTTAAAAGGCAGTCCATCTCAAAAAGAAAAATTTAAGTAATAAGTAATGCCCTTCATGAATCAGTTCTTCCTGCCAATGCCTTTTTTGTATACGCTTTAATATCCAGATGAACATGTGCAAAAGTCTTGTTTACTTGAGACTAATTTAAGGTTTCATAACAAGGACACTGTCTTCTCTGTCAAAGACACCATTTGTTTATGTTTGTTGATATTGTAATGAAGAGTTTTAGAGAGAATGCCGATACATCTGTCGATTATCCAATGCAAGGTATAAGCATTTTGGACAATTTGCTCCATTGGGAGGAGAGCAAACTGCAGCTCAACTTCCAGGAGATTGGATTTCCGTTGGCTATAGTACTCAGTGGCTCTGGTACGCGGTGTATACAAGGTAATACTCTTATTCAGGTTCAGAAATACCTGCTCTAATGTTAACATACTGCCATCATCTGAATTTTTTTTTTTTTACTTACAGTAAGCTAGTCAGCTGGCGCACGAGAGTGTTAGTGGTATCTGACTGGCTTAGAAGGTCAATATTCGGAAGAGATTCAAGTCGAATCTGAGAGTTCTGGAGCATGAATCTTGCAAAACAAGTACTGATGCTCAGGCAATTCTTAGCAGATTTTATTCCACCTTCAGCTCAAAACCTCACATAATTATCTTTGTTTGTCCGTGTTTTTCCTGACTGTTTCATTAAAAAATAAGTTCTTAGCAGAAAAACTTTTGCTGGAAAAAACTTTTGGGTACAATACTTGCCCTTAGTTTCGGATTGTTTAGGAATATTGGCGAATCCTAATTCCATTTTAACCAAGTCATTCTTATGAATTTCTTATCAATTCATGCTGTTCCGTTCTGATGGTTGCATCAAAGTATTGTTGTTTTCTTCAAAATGTGAGCTTGTAACTTTTTGTAAAGCCTTTTCGTAATACTGATTATGGTAGAACCAATATCCTAGGTATTGGAAGAAACAAGGCTAAATAAAGTAGAGAACTGAAACAAAATTGGAACAAAATCTGTTGTCTAATTGTCATATGACATGAATAGTTGTAGAAAATACTGTCCTGAGCTGTCTCAGATTTTGCTGGAGTCCCTTCCAAATATAAACTTTCTCGACCAGTCAGATATCACCAACATTCTTGTACGCCAGCTAACTAGCTTGCTGTAAGTAGAGGAGGAGAACTGTCAAGTGATGAAAATATTCTGATATAAATCAAATATATGTGAATATGAGGGAATCATTACCTTGCATAAACTGAGTACCAGAGCCACTGAGCGCTATGTCCGATCGAAACCCAATCTCCTGGAAGTTGAGCTGCAGTCTGCTCTCCACCCAATGGAGCAAATTGTCCAAAGTGCCTGTACCTGAAATTTCATAACTAAAGCTTCAGTATTCTATATTGCGTTTTCAATCGTTTAGCAACTCCATCATTTATAAAAAAAAATTCCTTTACTTTCCTAGATCTCCTCTATACAATAGATAAATTCCATACAATAAAGTAATTCATAGCATATGAAGAATGAAAAGAAAGAAAAATGGTGGGAGAATATACTGTACCTGAAGGGATGAAACTGGTGTCGGCCTGAAGCCCTGAACCTCAGAGGACCCTCAGGATTCTTTTCACAAAGCTCCTTTCTGTTGAAACATTTTGCAAGGTATTCTCCTTGTTGTGCAGCCACCTATAAAATAAAAAGAAAATGAAGATCGATAATGTAAATGAATACTATAGATGGTTGAATAATGTCAACAGAAAAGTGAAAACTAAAATATGTTTTACCTGAGCAGTTGGTGGGAGACTTTTCATTTGAGAATCAACTTCGGATAGAGCCTTCTTAAATATTTCGATATCTATTTGTTTCTTGTCATCTCCTTGAGCATTCTTCAGTAAAGCATCAAAGCTTTTCAGTTTGTTCTTTTGCAAGTAAAGCTCAACTTGAGGGTATCTCTCACAGATGTGGCCAACAACTTCTTTGAAGTCTTTAAGATCTAGAGTACCAGTGTTGGTCTTGTCTGCCTTCCTGAATATTGCTGCTATATCTTCCTGTTAAATCATAGGGCATTATTGTATCAAGTCAGCTGAAAACTTCATCAGAAAACACTATGCAATGTGTATAATACAGAGATTTTGAATATGTTTACTTTCACATACCATGACTTTGCGTTGATTTATAGTCGCACAGTCACCTAGAGCATATACATCTTCGCAGCCTTCAACCCTCAGCCATTCATCGGTTGCCAGAACACGCCTTTTGGCCTGTCCCCAAATAACAATCCTCAGTGGTTAGTTTAGTTGAAAAGTCTTTCACGAGTAAAATTTCAGAAATGAGGGTGAAATAGTAGGATGCTCATGGTTGCGGAACCACAGACCTGATCAATGTGGTTCATGAAATCCCTGACAACAGGACGAGTAGCAATGCCGGTTGACCAGAGGACCACTCCGTATGGTACAGAAATAATTTCACCGGTTTTTCTCTCCTTAGTAGAAATATCCTTATCAGACACTTTTACAACCATTGATCCTGTCTTTACATCAATGCCATCTCTTTGGAATTTCTCGGTAGCAAATGTAGTAATTCGTTTGTCAAACCTGCAAGAATCAATCAATTAAAAACTTGTCATTACCAGTCATAATCACACTTCAGAACTCAACAAATTAAGAGAGAACTGATCTGACTTACATGTTCAAAATGTGATCACCAGCCTCAAGAAGGGTTATTTTCAGGTAGTCTTTAGCTGAGGGATATAGCTTTGCCATATCATCAAATGCCAAGTCGTGTAGCTCTGCAGCATACTCCACACCTGTTGGACCCCCTCCAACAACTACAAAATGCATCGCCCGCTTCTTCTCTTCTTCGCTTACACTCGGAAGGCTTGCACGCTCGTAACAGTCAATTATTGACTTACGAAGCCTCTGCGCGTCTCCAACTTCCTGCAGGGTGAGGAGATCAAGTCATGGCTTTAGTATTTCCTTCCCAGGCTATTCGATAGAGTATTCAAGAATTCCGGGATTTTGCTAGAGCTGACACCGCTAATTTCAAACTTTCTTTAAATGGTGTTAAGCAGCAAATCAAATTCATAATTCAGAACATACCTTCAGGAAATGAGCATGCTCCTCGACACCGGGGGTGTTGAAAGTATTTACACGAGCTCCCATGGCCAATATCAAGACATCATAATCAACTGTGAATTCTTCAATTCCATCCAAAGTTGAGGATTGGTTAGAACGGCAATAAACTTTCTTATTTACTGGATCAATCTTATAACATTCAGCTTCTTTGAACTCAACATTGTAAGGTTTCTGAAATATTACGAAAAAAATAAGAAACATAACTCAGCAACACTAATTCAAAAAACCAACATAACACTTTGTACATTTAACAGTCATTATTGCGTCCAACCTTTTTCACAATATTGCGAATTGGCTCTACTATGCTGCGAGCTTCCACCGTTCCATTAGTTACACTCGGTAACAAAGGAGTGAACGCGAAGAAGTTATTCGGAGAAACGACTTGAACATCATAGGAAGAGCTCTTCAGGTTTTTCAAAAAACTTGTGCCTGCCCAACCAGTTCCAAGAACTACCACCTTCTTTTTCTTGCCTTCATTCTGAGATGAGTCTGTGATCAATCCTTGGAATGGACTAGCATCAGAAAACGTTAACAGACCTCCACCACTGCAATAATTCGAGAATCAAGGTATATAAGTTGAAAACAACAGCAACGAATAACATTATTACTAAGTTCTCACATGGAATACTGCATATGGTATATTACATGCATCATCACAACAAAAAGTTTTTAGATAAACAAAAATATGCGTACATTTCTTGATGCACCAACAAAAGTTTTGGATCTGCAGTCACTAGTTAGGATAAACATGTTAATTTTCAACATAGTGAATTTTTTAACTGTATTTAAGGTAGCCTGAGACAGAAGAGACACGAAGATAGTCTGAAGGGTCCAACCACACATCTCTATCACTTATCTCGCTGGACATTAACCAAACGCAACCATAGGGGTGCCTGACAGCTTTTATGATGGAAACGCACTTTTTAGAAACTTTTTAAAGAAAGAAAAACCGTACGTGTTGCCTGTACAAATTAGTCAAAAGCTTCAGGAACATATAAATCTAAAAAAAAAGAAAACGAAAAAAACAGTAACTCAAACAATTATAAACCCAAATAAATAAAAAAATATGTTATGATTTGTAACCTGACGGTGGAGACAATAAGCAGCTTAAAGAAAGTAGGGTGCTCTTGAAAAGTTCTAAAGGCTATCTGGAAGAATGCAGACCCTCTCATTGTAAAACCCCACTCTCTCTTTCTCCCTTGAAAAATAGAAGCAAACCCTAAGGCAGAAGCTAGAGAAGTTTATATAGGGAGTACATTGTGGAATAAAATTGGAAACATGAATTTTAAACCGTGAGAGAATGAAACTTGACATGCAAGGCAGCGTTAAATAGAGTAACTGCAATTGAGACAGGTCTCTATTTCCTGAGAAGTTGCAAATCTCTAACTTTATGCGTTGAACCTGCATTAACTCCTACCATTACATATTTCTGGAGCTTTTCCTTTTTATCTTTTAATTTATAACTTGTCAAAGGCATAGCTGTAAAACCTCGTCCGGAAAAAGCCAAGATCATGGGTCAACTCCAGGGTTTTTTTAAATTAAAATGATGTTATTTAAAAAAAAAAAACTCAAGAAAAAATCAATAAATTGAGGGTGGATTTTGATCTAGTCAACGAATTAACTTAACTCAATTTTTTTTTTTTACTCGAATCGATCTGGATTTTAAATTAAACAGATGAACAACTCGTCTAGCCCGTACAGATTTTACATTTACGTGTAAAAGGACTCGAAATAGGAAAGGATAACATTTGTGAAATATAAAGATCTTTTTCCCATCAAAGAAAAGATCGCTTTCCAAAAGAAAAAAAAGAAAAAACATTAATGCAGAAGAGAATCTCCTTGTTAACATAACAGTTTTTCTCTTAATTTAAAACACATGATTAATTGCTTTAATGCATGATCATGAATGGTTACCAGCTGTCTAATTGAGTTTTCCCAAGCCACCTTTCATATACAGAAATTAAGAGGTTTTTTAAGATTATAGCTAAAATATTTTTTATTTTAAAATAGAAAATAATATTTTTTTATTTTTAAAATATTATAAAATACTGTTTGAGCCGCGTCGCTAAACTGTGCCTGCATCCCTTCACCATGGAGTCAAGCAAGCCATCCACACGCAGACCAATGCAAAATCCAAGTGTGGGGAGAAAACGCAGTGTATTGTGCGGCTTGTCCAGCCTCCTGTCCATGCTGTATTATCTCAAAATTTTGCATGATAGGAACTGTACACCTAACCTAAGCGAGTAATTGATCATTCATGCTTATGAACAATTTTTGTTAATAAATTGAGCTTGAGGCAATGCATAGGACGGATAGAAACTAAGGTATTTTTATGTGATAAAAAAATTAATATATTAATTATTTATATAAAGGTATAATTCGACATAATAAGAAGAATACAAAGTTCAGTAGAAAAAATAATTAGAATTCAAAATTAAATAAAAAAATATTAAAAAAAAAGTAAAAACACCATCTTATTATTTAATTTGAATTCATTCCTGACCTTGTTGGTTATAACTAGTCGATTGATTAATACAATATAGCTTATAAAACAATTTAGTAAAATTTCAACTCGATTAAATAATTAAATTTAAAATTATGATTGTTTTTATCAGACTGTATATATAACATGTCTGAACTTCTTTGCAGACTTTACCTTGTTTATATAATCCGTAAACATATTCCACTAGACATTAGACTTCAACAAGTTATATTTTTCTAATACTTTCACTAATCTCTCGATAATCAAAATTACCAGATTTGTTCAATCAGACTTCTCTTGCAGAAAATGTGGTAAGATCAATAAATCTAAAATGCTGCCATTGCAAACAATCCAAAAAAACTATAACTAAATCGTTCCGAGGTTCTTTCGAGCAATTTCTAATGTTCAGCAATAAAAGGAATTGGATTTTTCAACTCTGCAACATTGGCTTTAAAAAATGCTGAATCTAGAGGAATTGAAACCATCTTACTAATCAGAATCTAGCAATTGCTTGCACTCAATAGTTTCATTTAGTATCTCCAGGAGAGGAATTTCAACTATTCCTTTTTTTCTCTCCAGAAAGGCTATATGCACTATAACTTTCCAGCTCATAAAAAGCTACCTTCTTTCTTGACCCTGGAAAGGTAACATGAAATGCAATCAATAGTTGTTGAATATCCCAAAATTTAAAGATTTACAATGAAAAATTTAAGATGTTAGATGATTTTATACGAAATATAATTTATATTATTTTTTAAAATTATTCTAGTCATGATATTATATCAAATAATTATCTCAACCTGAAATCAACGCAGAATACTTAAAACTTGTCATGTGAGGTCAAAAAATGGTTGAAATTATTCCCTGGTAAGCAATAATGGAGCTGGTCTTTCTACAAACTCCCCATATCCTAATATATATAAGACGATAGATCAAACAACTAAGCCATTGAGAAGGAATGAAAGATATGATATCACATTTTCATGGATGAAGATGGAATCATTACAGAAAGCAATAGACAAAACTTATCATATTATTGCATATATTCAGTAGGCCAATGAAAGTACACTACAAACTTACGAGGTCCCAACCCATTTAGACCAAACCAAAAACAACCTTACTACTCCATAACAAGAGTTATGGCTTATCAACAACAAAGCTGAAAAATAACTTAACCAATTCAAGTGTGGACAACAAAGAAGAAGAAAAACTTCCCTTTAGTCCTAATTTACTCGTTCACACCATCCTCCTCTTCTGCAAAACTAAGAGCCTGGCAAACAGAGTCCCCTGCTGCAGTCTCCTCGACGGGGAAAAAGTATAATTTCCTCCCAACCAAATCAGCCACTCTTTTTGCCGGCCCTGAGTCCCTTGGAGTCTCAGCAACACTTCTGACAGTCTTAATATTCGGCAACATATCGGTCACTACAGAAACTGCCTGCGGAGATTCCTCCTCAGCATCATCCTTGTATACCACTACTTCACTTGGAATCTCCCACTTCTTCTTCACTCTACCACACTCCGTTCTCTGACTCACCCCATTACCACGCGAAGCCCGCCTCTTATTAACATCTTCCTTCTCATTATCCGGCAAAGACCTCTTCCGAGCCTCGCTAGCAGTTAGATTCCCATTAGAGTGATTTGTTCCAATCTGATTATACCTACTAGCCACCACCCGTCCGGGCTTCAAGGGTTTCTTATTAGGCACAGATCTTTCCCCGTCTTTGAATAGATTCTTTGGCTGAATTGAAGCAATAACCCCTTCTTTCTTCACTGACCTTCTAGACCCCACAGTAGTAACAGCCTGTTTAGGAACTTGGATTTTGGACACATTTTTTCGTGATCTCGGACTAACACTCAAACTTTTTCCCCTCTCTTTAGTTGCCTTCAACTCATCAATCTCTTCAAGCTTCCAAAAACACGATTTCCGCCGATTCTGCGTCGAAACAGGAGTTTTCATCTCTTGTTTTCCAAACAATAACCTTGATTTGGATCCAGAGAAAATCTCACTTGGCCCTAAACTGACCCCTCTTCTATTAATCTTCGATTTAGCACTTGAAACCAATGGCTCCTCAATCTTGACACTCTGTTTCTGCTCCATAAATTTTGCAGCCACAACCCTCCCTCTCTTTTCAACAGTCTTTGATAAATTCCTCTCTGCCTTTTCAAGCCTAAGCATTTCAAGTCTTGAAGATAAACGCTTAATCTCCTTCTCGATCTCTTCAATCTCTATATCAATCTTTTTCTCATCATGATTCTTGATCTCCTCATTTTTCTCCACCATCTTCGACAGCCCAACCTTCATTGAATTACTCCCTTGTGAGTTAAAAGGACTGGCATTAGATTGAAGTGGCTTGGTGGGTTTTGAAGAATTGACATAAACAGGAGAAGATTTTTCACAAACTGGGCTAAGATTCTCTTTGCTTGCATCGGATTCAAGACTTTGATTCCACCAAGAAGACTTAAGATTCAAAGAATCCTCTGATTCTCCATTATCAAACGCTGCATTGTTCCATATCTGAACTTCAGGAGCATCTACCACATCCGGGTATTGAAGAATACTACTCATCTTTCTTCTTGAAAGATCAAAATGATGGATTTTCTTTGTTTTTAACAGATCAAGATTGTATCCTTTTTTAAGGAATCTGTGTGTGAGAAAGAGAGAATTTTTTTTTTTTTGTGTGTGGGTTTTTGATGTGGGGATTTTTGAGGGTTTTGTGTTGCATTAAGGATTTTTTTGACCGTTGGAGAAAAAGTATTCGTTGGAGCCTCATGGTGGGATATTGACCGTTGGATTATAAACGGCTTATAGTATTAGACGCTCCGATTTGATTTAAAGGATTAATTGGTCAAAAAATGGAAAATTCTGTAGGGATGGGATTTGGTGCGGCGGTTTGTTTCCTTGTTTAATGGGGTCCATAAGGAGCGTATACGTGTATCGGTCGGCCCATGCTTTTCTGCAGTCATGTTGGATCATAACCCATCAGCAAAGAGAGTCTTCGAAGTGAATGTTCAGGAGTGTTGTAGTTTATGTTTTAAAAAATATTAAATTAATAATTTTTTAGTTTTTTCAATAATTAATAATTTTTTAGTTTTTTTTAATATTTTTATTGTGTTTATAAAATATATATATATATTAATGCATTTTAAATAAAAATATTTTGCACTGCAATATCAAATTTCCACAAAGTAGAAATTATAGTTTCACTCATATTTAATAGATATTTATTTAAACTTAATGGGTTGAATTTAAATATCTAAAATTAATAAATCAGTATAAATAATAATTTTAACTCAAATCCGAGTATAGATAGTACTAAAAATATCAAAACTAAAAAAAAATTAATTAACATCTAAAAAAATAAAAAAAATCATATCATTAGTAATATCATGAATCATTTTATTAATAAAATGGAGTAAATATTTGAAAATATCATAAAAAATGATGCATTAGTATAACAAGATTAACATATAATTATAAGAGTGTTAAAAACAATTGTAAATCTATTGACCCAAATTTTTTTAATTTAATCTAGTTCTAGCATCAATTAAATTGAAAATACTTTCTTTAATTATGATATTATCATATAATTTATAATAATTTTTTATGATTTTTTAATTAAATAATGGTAAGACTCTTAAACATTACAAAAAAAAAACTAAAAACCGACACATTTTACTATCTTTTGGAAAAATAAAATGATGTTTATACCCTTATACAAGAAACTTTAAAACTTGCAATTGAGGGTATAATTGTTTTTTAAATGGGATTCATTAGTTATTGAAAAATTTATTGGGGGTAGATTGGTCATGACAACTTCTTATCATAGTAAAATAACTATTCTGTCCTTAAAAGTAAAAAAAATATTAAGCTTTCTGTCATGGGTTTTTTTATCTTAAAAAAAAAATATACAATAAAGTCATGGTTATATCCTTGAGAGAAAAAAAAGTAAATATGCATAAAAAGGCTTCTTTGTCTTTTCTATTTTTTTAAACAATTCAATTACATAATTACCCTTGAATTAAAAAACCTAAGGCTAATTTCAAGAGCGTTTTAGTCCTTTTATTCTAATTGTTTTGCATTTTTTGAATTTAGTTAGGAACTGTTAGGTAATTTTAAGTAATCAGATATTATTAAAAAAATTTGTTTAGCGCAGGATAGCCCTCACACCTTTTGGGTGACGCATGCGAGGGCATACGGTTGCTAAAATCCTACATTCAAGGCAGCATTGGCAACGACCAATCATCCTTTTTCTGACAATCTGGGGTGTGCTCATGGCCAAATTCCGGTTGGGCTGCGGTGAAGTTTTTTTTCCTTTCCTTTCTCATGCCCTTGAAATTCATGTCAGCCTTTCCAAAAAATTATTGGGTCCTTCAATTTGTAATTTTATCAATTTTGGCTCTTATTCTTATAATATCTATTTCTTTTGCTTTTGATGCTTTTGAAGTTTAGCTTTTTTTCAACTTCATCCCTAGATATTTTATTCCATTTGATTTTTATATTTATTTTAGTCCCCCTACTTTTGATTGCTCTTTTTTATGTTTTATATACTTTTCTTGATTATTGTTTTTCAATTTTGTTCCTTATCATTTTATTACATTTGTTTTTTTATTTAAAATTTGGTCTTCATTCTTTTATTGCTATTCTCCTATCCTTTTCTTAAAAAAATTTTATTTTATCCCTCAACATTTTATTTCATTTAGTTTTTTTTATCTAATTTTTGTATTCATTCTTTCAATTACTTTTTTTTTTCATTTTATTAATTTATTTTGTTTTCCAATTTAACCCCTGAATATTTTCTTTTATTTTGTTTTTACGTCGTATTTGGTCTATATTGTTTGAGTTTTAAATTATTTTACAGTTAGAAATTTTACTTTATTATTTTTTCATGATTGCCCTCTTACAGAGTAATCTTTGTCTCATGACTTAAACTCGATTAGGTTCAGTCTTATTTTGGGGTCATTTATAAAAAAAAATTGATTGTTTTTTCAAATTCATCATTTTACCTTTTGTTATTAGGTCATTAGCTTCATTGTTTGTTCCACTTTTTTTTGTTATTTTAATCTCATATCTCGAGTAATATATTAGTCGAGTTAACCCAAGTTGACTTAGGTTTTTTTTTTTAGATTTTTTATGAGGTTAATTTTTTTTTTCAATTTCACCGTTTGTCATTAAAATATTGGCCTTGAGTTTTGTGATTTTTTTTCTTTTT
This sequence comes from Populus deltoides, assembly GCA_015852605.2. Taxonomy (NCBI): domain Eukaryota; kingdom Viridiplantae; phylum Streptophyta; class Magnoliopsida; order Malpighiales; family Salicaceae; genus Populus; species Populus deltoides. The sequence continues at coordinate 16,594,736 of CM027582.2, forward strand.
ATTAGGTTATTCTAAGTGTGGGTTAGTCAAGTTAGCTCAAGTTTTATTTTTCAATAATTTCTTTATTTAAATTCGGTGTTTTTTTGCTAGGTTTTTTTTTTGGAAGTCTATTTTTTTTTATCTCGATCTTATATCATGGGTGACGGATTAGTCGAGTTAACCTGAGTTGACTCAGGTTTGTTTCCCTCGACTTTTTTTTAAGATATATATTTTTTAATTTTATCATTTGATATTAAATTAGTGGCCCTTGACCTTTGCTATTTATAGCTTTTATTTCTATTAGGTTATTCTAATAGCGGGTAAATAAATTTAACCCGGATTACCACTGTTTTTTTATTTTTTTATTAAACTTGATTTTTTTTACTAAACTCTTCTTTTGAAATTTTATTTTTTTATTCCAATCTCATATTGCGAGGTATTGGTTAGTCAAGTAACCTAGGTTAACTCGAGTATTTTGATTCGACGTTATATTTTTAAATTTTTTTTCATTTTTTTTCATTTGATTATTATATTTTGAGCTTTAAAATATTTTTCAATTTCTTTTTCTACATGTTATTTTAATTCCATATTTCAAGCCATGTGTTAATAAAATTAATCTTTATTTGCTCGAATTGTAGTCAACTAAATCTTTTTTTTAATACATTAGAAAAAACTTTACTCGGCCACGATTATTTATACTTGAAACAAAGAGTGTAAAATAAAAAGGCAAGAAAAACCAAAGCGGTGAGGAACGACGTCGTGCGAATTCATTGAAACTCAATAAGTTAAATCCGTTAAAACCCCTCTGTAAACCGATAACTTCATTAATCAACGGTTACCACCTCAGGCAACGTTCCCGGTCGATCAGTCTCCTATCAAAAAGTCAGGTAACTCAATTTTTCTCAGAAAAAACTAAATCAAAACCATTGCTTATAAATTCAATAATTTCATCTAAAAAATCTTTGCAGGAAATGGATCAATCACGGCAAGTATTCACCGTCGATCTCCTAGAACGGTACGCATCAAAAGGCCGTGGTGTTATCACCTGTATGGCAGCAGGAAACGACGTCATCTTATTAGGTACCAGCAAAGGCTGGCTTATTCGACACGATTTCGGCGCCGGCGGTTCTTCCGGTACTCAATTCACATTCAAATTCTTCCGGTTGTCTCTGTCAAAGAAGCAAATCTCTAATTTTCTTCCTTGAAATGTTAGATTTTGATCTTTCTAGTGGACGGCCTGGCGATCAATCTATACATAGAGTGTTTGTGGATCCTGGTGGTAGCCACTGTATCGCCACCGTTATTGGTGGAGGTGGTGCGGAGACGTTTTATATGCATGCTAAATGGAGTAAGCCACGTGTGCTTGGGAGGTTGAAAGGTTTGATCGTTAATGCTGTTGCTTGGAATCGGCAACTGATTACTGAAGGTAATTAGTTTTGATTTTTTTTATAATTGCTTGTTTTAAAGAAAAATCTTAGTTTAAATGTGTATGTTAATTGTGGATTAAAGTGAAAAAGTAAAAGCTCAACCCTGTGGAAATTTATGTTAGTTTCGTTTTGTTGTAAATTTTATTACTGTGTCTGTGAATTGTGATTTCAAGTTAGAGAGGGGTTTGTGATGTGTTAGTTTGATTTAACTTGCTAAATTATGGTATAATTTTGATTAAAGTGAAAAAAGATAGAAGTTTAAGTGATTATGATATCCTTTTGAGTTACTTGTAGAAAGTGACTGGAATTAATGGTTTTGATGAATTGTGAAGTATGTTTTCTTGTGCAGCGTCAACGAAGGAAGTTGTTATTGGGACCGATAATGGTCAGCTGTTTGAGATGGCTGTAGATGAGAAAGATAAGAGGGAGAAGTATATAAAGTTTTTGTTTGAATTAAAGGAATTGCCTGAAGCTTTCATGGCTTTGCAGGTTTGCTCTTTCTTTGATTGATAAAAGTCGTTAAATTTGAAGGAATTGCATTTTGGGATTAATTATAGGGCATGTATGTCTGTGCTTAAGTAAATGATCTCTTGTTGGTTGCAGATGGAAATGGCTAGCTTAAGCAATGTAACCAGATATTATGTGATGGCTGTTACTCCAACACGACTTTATTCTTTTACTGGAATTGGATTATTGGAGGTAAGTTTGTTTCTGATATAAATTCTGTGTGCTATCATGAAGTAACTGATTGTTGTAGAACTCTTTATCTTCTTTGTGCTTTTGATCCTGAATTTGTTTGTGGCTGTGCTATGAATTTCTTACCAAGTGACTGGAACAACTCGTTATTGGCTTGCAGCAGTTTGTTTTACATGATATTGGCTATAATTCAAATTGAATTCTTATTAGTTGTTAGCATTTGTAGACAGTTTTTGCTAGTTACTTGGAACGCGCGGTGCATTTTATGGAACTGCCAGGGGAAATACCAAACAGGCATGCACTTCTCATTGCCTAAATTTATTCAAGTTTCTTTACTTATTTATTTATTTTTGTAATCTGTAATTTATGGTTTTGTATGATGACTTGGGAACAGTTATTTTCCATTTTTTCTTGAACTTTCTGACCATGAAGCTCCTGTGCTGTTTCGGTCATCTATCAGTGAATTGCATTTTTTTATCAAGCAAAGAAGAGCAATGCATTTTGCATGGCTTTCTGGAGCAGGTATCTATCACGGTGGCTTAAATTTTGGAGCGCAGCATAGGTAAGGAATATCATTCTTGACTACTCCCTTTATATGCACAGAAGCATCTGTTAAAGTTCTTTTATTTGTCACATTTTTGTAAATGATAAAAAAATGTGTTGCTGGTACAGCTGTGTTCCACTGATGTCTTAGAAAATGGCTATTGTATTTTCTCTACATATGCCGCTCGTTAGTCCTCAATGTTTTAGCAAATGCTTTTTCTATTGCAAAACCTTTACTTACAGTTGTTCAATGTAAATTTCTTGGGCAGTTACATAAATGGTGATGAGAATTTTGTGGAGAATAAGGCTCTTTTGGACTATTCAAAATTAAGTGATGGTGTTGATGCAGTTAAACCGAGCTCAATGGCAGTTTCTGAATTTCATTTCTTACTTCTTATTGGAAACAAGGTTAAGGTAAGTCATAACAAGCACTCATGACACTCTTACTCTTGATAATGCCAATTGGTTGACTTTTTGAGTGAGTATAAACATAAGTTTTCATTCATTACCTTCAGTTTTTGTAACTATTTCTGGTTATGAGGCCTTTACTTTTGCTTAGTCTCTTCTATTACATCTCATGTTCAACTACTGAAGTATTTTGGATTTAAATTAGGTTGCCTTCGCATCACCTAGGATTTTCCAATTTATGCATTTACCTTCTTTAGGTGTTCATACTTCTTTGTCATGTTTTGATAGGTTGTTAACAGAATCAGTGAGCAAATTATAGAGGAGCTTCAGTTTGACCAAACATCAGAATCGGTTTCAAGGGGTGTTATCGGATTATGCAGTGATGCCACTGCTGGCTTGTTCTATGCATATGACCAAAATTCTATTTTTCAGGTTTGTATCTCATGATGTGGCGGTGGGAAGAGAAATTAACTCAAAACAGAAAAGAATAGAATTTTGATGGCAAAAACTGGAAGATAATGAAACTGGAACTAGAAAAATAGGTTTAGAGTGCATAGAAAACCTTTAAAATGTAAATAGATTGATAATAATATAAGACATTTCTGAAAAACAGCATTGGCAGCCCAATTTATACCAGTTTTAGGTCTAAATCCCAATCCTTTTAGAAGAGGAATCACCATTAAAAGTTTTATGACTCATGTAGAATTCAAATAGCGCATGAATTCCTGAACTATATAAGAAAACTAAAACTACTAAGGAAAATATTAATCTGCCAGCATCTTGATTGTTCTCTAGTCCTCTATTTTTATGTCAATGTTGCATAAGACAGTAATTTATTCGTTTTGTGCCACTGTATTGAGAAATAAATAGGTGTCTGTTAACGATGAAGGGAGAGATATGTGGAAGGTGTATCTAGACATGAAAGAATATGCTGCAGCTTTAGCAAATTGCCGAGACCCTCTCCAGAGAGACCAAGTATATTTAGTGCAGGTAATGTCTAATAAACCACGCTGCAAGTAAAATAGCAGCTGGTTTGTGATTTATGAATTTAAGTTTAAAATTATGGCACCTTAAATTTCAATTTCATCTGCAAGCAGTATCTTTTGGGGAATCCTTGTTGTTATCTGCCAAGTGTATAACTGGAGTGGTTTCTGATTCAGGCAGATGCTGCTTTCACCTCCAGGGATTTTCTAAGAGCAGCATCATTCTATGCAAAAGTGAATTCTCTGTTTCTTGATTTTATTTTTTCAAATAGCTCATTCATTATGTGATTGTGCCATTATTTAGAAGATGACATATAACTAATAAGAGTTCTTTTTTGTCTTGTTTTGTTTTGCTTTCTCTTCTTCTTTTCAGATTAATTACATATTATCATTTGAGGAAGTTACTTTGAAGTTTATTAGTGTAGGCGAACAGGTAAACTCAGGACCATTCGTATTTTCTGCATTATGGTCATGTTAGTTTCATTTTAACAAAATGATTACATGTCATATGCATCATATCATGTTTTCTGCCAGAAGTTGTCCATGCTTCTTCCACATTGAATGCATAAATTGTCCATGCTTCTGCATAAATATATAAAAAGCAAATGCAATACTAAAACGGGAGTTTGAGAAGGATTTTAGTTCCCCATCATTAGTTCACATGTGACCTAAATGCTTCATTGAGTAAAACTTCAATTGGGTCAGCACTCAACCTAGTTTTTGTATTTTAACCATGCTTATTATTCTATTTATATGAATTGCACGCATAATATGGTTTTTACTATTGGTAGTCCGAGTCTGTAAATATAGGTAGCTGTATAGTTGTATAAAGTCAGGACTCGAGAAATGTTACATCTGCATTTAATTTATGATAACTTCTGCTTTCTGGGCTGCCAAAAGAAAAGGATTGGCTTGTACAAAGAAATTCTTACTTAGCTTTGCTTACATGCAGGATGCTTTGCGAACTTTCTTGTTGCGGAAGCTTGATAATCTTGCCAAGGATGACAAGTGCCAAATAACAATGATTTCCACATGGGCAACTGAATTGTACTTGGATAAGGTTTTACTTATTTATCTGACATGTATCATCGATAAAAAACTATCTCAGATATTTGGTCTTAACTGGCCTTTGATCCTCTAGATTGATTGCATTGTCAATTTAATAGATGTTACTGGCACTAGAGAGAAATGAGCATAGGTTTGATATATGCATCTGACAATACCAGACATTTCTGAACTTTTTCCTTTGCTCTACTTCTAATGTTCCATTTTTATGTCTGCTTCTCTCAAAAGTCAAATGCTAATATCTACTGAAATTAAATTGAAAAAAATGAAAAGCGAACATTTTATATTATTTGTCGGGCATGAACATGCTAGTGGATGATTTGTTTCTTGGAGGTCATGGTATGTCAGCTCCTTTTCCATCCCTGTATCTTCCACATTTTGAATCTGAGCTAATTAATCAAAATTTTAGTTACTTCTGTTTTACTTTAAGCAGAATTTTTTTTTGTAAGAGTATGCAGCAGCTTTTGAGATGTTCTGATTTAAATTCTTGGACATTCTTCACTTGTTGCATTAGTAGTAAGTAGAAATTCACCTCTGCTATGTTTGTTACTACATGAAAAGTTTTAGTTGCTGAATGAGTTGTAATGTTTTAGCACGTAAAAGTTCTATTGCTTGAAAAGTTTTTCAATCCATAAATGCATCAATAATTAGTATCTGAGATCATTAAATTTTAGCAATGAATTTCACATTCAATTTTCTAGATAAATCGGCTACTTTTGGAAGAGGATAATGCTTTGGACAAACATAGTTCTGAGTACCAATCAATCAATCAAGAGTTTCGTGCTTTCCTCGGTGACTGCAAGGATGTCTTGGATGAGGCAACTACTATGAGACTTCTAGAGAGGTAATCATATAAATTTTTGGTAGTGTTTGACACTTATTTAGACTTTACAAAGTCTGTCTCTAGTCTTATTTGAGACAAATGTGCTTGGAACCATTGATAAATAACCAATTTTTCTTGTTTGATGTGATTCCATTCTATTAATATTAGTTCCTTATTCTACTGCATGTTAAAGAACTCGTTTGCACTATGATAGTTTTGCCCAACATCAAACCATCTCGGGTGTCCTTGCATCCACATGCATAAATTGCTATTGGTTTTTTGTTTGACTTCTCGATTGTTCTTGTCTGTTAAAAATATGCTGGAGTGAATTTTAGCTCAAATGCTTTTCTGCAGCTATGGCCGGGTTGAAGAACTAGTGTATTTTGCTAGTCTGAAGGAACAGTATGAAATTGTAATTCACCACTATGTTCAGGTGCTTTCACAACCTTTGTTTATTTGCTGAACATTGTTGTTACTTGCCATGCTTTGTAGTTTAGTTTCATTAGAGAATGCAAAATTGTCCTCTATTTTCTTTTTTATTGAGTGGTGATAGAGGGTGAGAACATAAAACAAAACTAATGAATACTATATTTGCCTTCAACTTTAGTGTGGTAAATCCTTCTAATTTGAGAACACAGTCCTTTTGACTGTAGCAGATAGGTTTTAGTAGGTTCGTTAAGTAAAAAAGCTCTATCTTCATTTGGTCAGATACTTTTTTTTGATAGTGTCTGTTAGCTGACAGTGGTGGTTAGGATTCTTTATTTCTTCTCTTAGCGCACGCGCATACACACACACTGTTTTTGATAAAATAAAATTATATTAACTGACTAAATAGAGTTACAAAAGCATGATAGAGAATAAGTCAGCCTCCAAATTAAGAAAGCAAAAGGAATATCATGAAACAGCAGCCCGATCACACTGACTGTCACCTAAGCAAAGTCCCCTAAAACCACGTGAAGCATGACACCACAGAGAAAGAAAAACTATCCTATTCCTCAGCATTGGCATAAAAAGTGTTTTTTTATAAAAAAATTCTAGCATCTGACCAAACAGGTACACCATATGACAGCACACATAGTACAAAACCATATGTATGTGTGTGTAGGCATGTAGGTAGGCATCTTTTTATGCGTGAGTTCTTGTTCCTGGCGATTCATATTATTAATTTGCCTTTGTTTTTTGGTGGGTGGGTGGCGTTTAACTCCAGCAAGGAGAAACAAAGAAAGCATTGGAAGTGCTTCAGAAACCTGCTGTTCCAATAGACCTTCAGGTACATGTTTAAGTGTGATTTGAAATATGGTTCATTTTCCCAATCATGGATGGCTGCAGCGAGGTTTTTTGCTGTAATGCTTTCTGTACTAGAGTCCACACCACCTTGTTTTTAGTCCTATTTTCTATAAAGGTACTTAGTGAGATTGTTTTTGCTTTGCAGTACAAGTTTGCCCCAGATCTCATTGTTCTTGATGCATATGAAACAGTTGAGTCATGGATGACCACAAAAAACCTGAACCCAAGAAAACTGATTCCTGCAATGATGCGTTATTCAAGTGAACCTCATGCAAAGTAATGGGTGAAACTTTTTTCAATTATTACATTTTTCTTTTTATCAGAGGGGTGTGAATTTTTACTTCTGTAAGCATTAAAACGAGCTCAATTTTCTTGTGATAGTCTCCATTATTATTTAGTTGTTTTTGGCTCTAAACAAGACTTGTAAATGATAGAAAGTCTGAGTTTAGCTTTGGTGCTGCTGCTCACACCAGTGCTAGATTTCCCAATCCTTCTGGTTTCTCTCTTTGAGTTGTCATCTAATCACAATCATTGGCTTGCTTTTCCTACCTGTGGCATAAACGTTTCTTATGATCTGATTGGTAGATTCCATGGCAAAAAAAAAATTACTTTTGTCAAAGGAAGTTTGTGTCTTGCATCATCAGACATGACCGCCAATTGATAGATCAATAGTTATAAATTGCAATAACCTTCAGAAGTTCTATTTCCTGTTCAGTTATTAACATATAGATGTTAGATTATGTATTTGATGTTTCTGGTTAATTGCGGATCTCTTTTAACTGCAACTATGTGTCACCTGCAGGAATGAAACCCATGAAGTCATCAAATATTTGGAATTCTGTGTTCATTGTTTGCATAATGAGGATCCTGGAGTTCACAACTTGCTTCTTTCTCTCTATGCTAAACAGGTTGGGTTGTTCTTAGAATTTTAACAGGTGGAAATGTCTTTAAGTTTGTAATTTCATATTTTGTTTGACATGCTCCATATCATTTTAAGATTTTGATTTGAATTGTTTACTGACAAAAGGTTAAGTATGCCAGTGGGTCTGTATCTGGATAAGTAAACTATATGTATTTTCTGGATCCTTTTGATGCCACAACAGTCATTCCAAACTTTCTTGCTCCTGAAGTTATTCCATGAAAGCACTTGAGTTTTTTTTATCTTTTTATTTTCTTCACCCACGAGATTTTGCTCAAACAGTATTATCACAGTTCATTTGAGGGTTGCCTTGATGATATTTTGTTTCATTTATATTCAGGAAGATGATGATGCACTTTTGCGTTTCCTACAATGCAAGTTTGGGAAAGGACGAGAAAATGGTCCAGATTTCTTCTATGATCCCAAGTATGCCTTGCGCCTTTGCCTCAAAGAAAAGCGGATGCGTGCCTGTGTTCACATATACAGCATGATGTCCATGCACGAAGAAGCAGTTGCTCTTGCTCTACAGGTGATATTTTAGTGCCTCTAGATCCTACTGCAATTTGTTTTTATAGAAATTTGATGTGCTCCAGTTTACCAGCAGCCAGTGCTGTAAACCAAGTAAAACTGAGGGTATCAAGTTTTGAAAGAATCCATAAGAAATTCAAATCTAAGCTAGAAGTCTTGCAATCTGACCCCAGATCAGTTTTCTGCAAGTTTTAGCAAATATGGCTAGAAATCTAGAAGGTCAGGGTTCACAAATGAACACTGGATGGAATAAAATCTGAGGAAAGGGATAATTCATGTTTGAAATTTTATTTTCTGAAATCCGCTACCAAATTTGTTTACAGAATTTTTTTTTCCTTTTCATGGGGGCTCTTGTTCTTACCAAACCCTACAAATTTTGCTTTACCTTTATCCACCAGACACCTCATAGAATTATTTAACCCATTACAATTTTCAGATAAGATAGTTGAAGGGAAAAAAAACCCAAAATTCCAAGTTGAATAAGGCACCATAGCCCCAAGTCAAAAAGGAAAAAGCCCTTAAGAGTTCTCTCAAACTGAATTTACAGACACCTCCAAATCCAAGGAGCTCAGAAATGAAATTGGTTTTTCCTCTAGTCTTGTATCTCTGTGCGGTCTTGTGCTATTTTGACATATTTTCCCTCTTGTAATTAGGTTGACCCCGAGCTTGCAATGGCTGAAGCTGACAAGGTGGAAGATGACGAAGATTTGAGAAAGAAGCTTTGGCTTATGGTTGCAAAGCATGTTATTGAACAAGAAAAGGGAACTAAAAGGGAGAATATAAGGAAGGCAATAGCATTTCTCAAGGAAACTGATGGCCTTCTAAAGATTGAGGATATATTACCGTTCTTTCCAGACTTTGCCCTAATTGATGACTTCAAGGTAATCTTGCTACCCTGATGTTTTGGGATAATTTTCCATGACATCGTTGATCCCTTCTTACCTTATTTTCAAATTTTATCTCTACTCCGATTGCCATTTGAGCTGCTGCGTGCCCTTCTAATTTTATGCCTGTTATGAACATTCTACAACTTGAGTATTTTACTGTCCCTTTGCTGCTGGCTTCTATACTAGAGTTGACTCTCTTGTGTGAGTGTAGGAGGCAATTTGCTCATCATTAGAGGATTACAACAACCAAATCGAACAACTAAAAGAGGAGATGAATGATGCTACACATGGTGCTGACAACATAAGAAATGATATTAGTGCACTTGCTCAAAGATATGCTGTCATTGACCGCGACGAGGAATGTGGGGTATTGGCCATTCCAGTCTTTAGTTCCATTCACAATCTGCATGCTAAAGCTACACTTGATCTTTTTCCATGTACTTGCATTGGTTGGGACATCACTTTACCCTTCACTTGCCTTAGGAGTAAAAGGATGCTTTTTTGGCTCAGTCTCACCTTTGAAACTTTTTGCTGAAGTTTTCCATGTCCTCTAAAAGATTCCAAGGCTGAAAATAGGCGGGCCTAAATAGGTCTTCCCCTTATACTATGTTCATTTTAATTGGTGTCATTACCTTGTTGTCATCATACTGTAGTTGGGTCATAGGAACTAGATCTTGGACTTTGGAGATAGTCCCAGCCTTCAGTATTTCCGCATGAGGTGGTTCCTCTCATGATTCAAACTTGGACCCTCATGGTTGGTAGTCCAAGATTTTTACTGTTCCATAAAGCAACTGTTTCCAGTTGCATAGCTCATATTTGAACTTGTTAAATTCTGTTGTCATCTTACTGAATTTATTCTTCTCAGGTTTGTAAGCGCAAAATCTTGATTGTGGGTGGGGACTACCGTATGTCTCGGGGCTATACATCAGTAGGACAAATGGCTCCCTTCTATGTATTTCCATGTGGGCATGCCTTTCATGTGCATTGCTTGATTGCCCATGTGACATGTTCTGTCAATGAAACTCAAGTAAGTTGATGTGCAGCATTTCTCACATAGTATTTTTGGTTAAAAGCTGCTGTTGCAAATTTGAGAATCAAGATGACATTTTACTTGGTAGGTGCAACTTGAAAGTCAAAGTAACTTCTAATCTGATTAAATAGTCAATCATACTACCATTTATTTCTACTTTGAATAGCATAAAAAGCACATCCATTAATGGCTACAACATTAATCAAATCAGAAAGCATCACTTGGAAATGCATTATGTTTCACTAGCACGACCATTAAAACAACTTGGCCTCTGCTGGTCAAACCCACCATCCTTTTCTCTTGAGGATGGAAGAAAAAAAGAGCATTGATTGGTTACAACTTGTGCAGATTGTAAGAATTGCATTTGTTAGTTTTATAGTTAGTTCATTGCATTTGCTAGTTTTATAGTTAGTTCTGAACAGAGGAATTATGCTGGCAAAATTGTGATTGAATGATCATCTGGATTGTGGATAACTATATCTGCACAAGCTTATTATTCTACTTGTGCCCTGAAAGTAGAACTCTGCTTCTGCATTTGTGAAATTTCTGGTTGTAAAAATACCTCACTCGCAGGAACTTCATATTTGATCTGACCTTTTCAACCTCTTTTATGTTTTTTTTTTCAAATGAACGATGCAGGCAGAATATATACTGGATCTGCAGAAGCAGCTTACGTTGCTTGGTGATGGAGCTAGGAAAGACATGAATGGTGGCATAACTGAGGATTCCATTACTAGCATGACTCCTGCAGATAAGGTCTGTTTTATGTTTGTCATTTACAAGTAAACATTTAAGTGGCAATATGAAGTAGTTATTAATTTTCAATAGCAGTCTTCACTTTCAGTGAGATTTTTGCATAAACTTAATCCTGGTTAATGGCTTTTGTGTACACAACCTGAAAACAATATATACCTCCTGTTACTAACAATTATGAACTAAAGCTTGGTAATGGTGAATTTAATCAACTTTCTTATGTCGTGATCTCCAGCTCCGTTCTCAGCTGGATGATGCAATAGCAAGCGAATGTCCATTTTGTGGTGAATTGATGATCCGTCAGATCTCTTTGCCTTTTATACTCTCTGAAGAAGCACTGCTGGTTAATTCATGGGAGATAAAACCACAAAACAACCTTGCGAACATGAGGACCCTCTCTTTACCGGTATGACCATACCCTACTTTTGTGGCTGCATGCTTGTCATTAAGTGTTCTGCTTGCTTGTGGCAATATAATTATCAACAATTATAGATAGCTTTTGAAAGGGTTTTTGCTGCTTGTTTATCCATATGGAATGAAGAGTTCCCGCCTTAAGAACCAACAAGAACAAGGGTGTTTTTATTGTTATTTTCTTAGCGTTATACATTATTAATTGTAAATTTGATTGTTTTGTTTTTGTAAAGAAAAAAAAACACACACACACACACACACAAAAGAGTATCACATTTTAAGGATACTGAAATATCTGTTGTGCACGACATGTTGGCGCTGCTGATAAGATGATGTCACAAGACTATAATTAGGTTGTGTTTCTATGAATTTTGTAAATATATTTAATTAAAAGTATTTTTTATTTAAATCAGAATTTGGTTTTAATCAAAAGTTAAAAGTTTTAAATTTAAATATACTATTTTTCAAAAAAGTATATTTAAGTTATTTTTAATCAAGCATACTCTTAACTTAATTCATTTTTGTTATAAATTATTTATGAAAAAAGCTTTCGAATTAAAACTTAAAAGTCAAATTTTAATTTTTATAAATTATGTCAAAGGGATTCTTAACTTTTTTGGCCTTAAATTAAAATTGGCTTAAAATAGACCATTGAAATTAAGAGTTAATCACCTCCATCATGCTACATTTCGCGTGCCATTACGCTGTTCTTTTTCTTTAAAATATTTTCATTCATTTTGTCTTAGTGGTTAAATGTGTTGCTAATAAAAAATAATTTATGTTTTTATAAAAATTTCGTATAAATGCATTTAATTCATATAAAACATATGAGAAAAAATTCAACAAAAATCAAAATCACTTTAGGGTATCATGCAATTAAAAAAATATATGTAAATGGGTAAAATAAATAAGGCCATGCGCTGAGGGGTCAGACCTACAAGTCTAGCCTTAATAAAAAAAAAAAAAACCTAGGTGTGCCTTGTGTTTTTTTCATTAGAAAGGATAATATCGGCTCCTATATTTTTTTTAAGAAATAATTAGACAACAGGTTGCCGACTAATTTATTTTAAAATCAAGATCCAAGGATTTCAAAAATTTAAATTTTAACACCTTTTGTTTTTTTGAAAACACCTCCAAAACACAATATAAACTTCTAAAAACCATATATCAATCTCAAAACACTTCAAAATCACTCAAAAAAATAAATCAACCAAATAACAAACAAACATCAATGTTTTTTTTTTCTGAAATATTTATAGGGAAACATTTTTTTTGAACTCCTCTAGAAAAGAGAAGCCTGTCAATACAAAAATTATTTTTATTGGTGGTTGAAATGTGGTGAATCGATAATTTTTTTTCTTTTTCATTTTTTTTTCTACTAGTCTCTTTCTTTTCTCAAAACTAGAGAGTGAAAAAAATAAATAAAAATAAACTTTTAAACCGAAATATTTTTTTGAGTGATTTTCAAATTGGTCACATGGTTTTCATGTGTTTTACATTTTCTTTGTTTGAATGTTGTTTTTCTTTTATAAATTTAAATCATCTCATCAAATGGACCACAAGAAAACAATTCAAAAAAAGAGTTTAAGTATGAAAATAAAAAAAATATATGAGTGGTGTTCATATAAATAACATCATCCCAAATCTTTTAGTTGTACTAAAAATAGTAATATATTCTTTTAATAAATCATTAAAAAAAAATCTTACTTACAAACAGAAAGTAGCACATTTTACTTGATTTTTCCTAATAATATCAAAATGAAATGGATGATTTATCCTATTGAATCCTTTTAAAGTACCAGGTAGAACATATTATCAAAAAAATTAAAAGGCCTCAATGAAAAATTGTATATACATACTTGAATAATGATATTATTGCCCTTCCTAAAAAAAACAATGAACCGATCATTAGGAGTAAAACAATTTTTTTATTAAAATTTATTGGTTATTATCATATTGATTCGGGACAAATTGATCTTCTTATATTTTTTTAGCACAATAAAATAACTTAACTACTCTTAAAAAAAAAACATTAAACTGACGTCCAGGGTCTTTTAATTCTTTTCACTTTTTTTTATACAATAAAATAACTAAATTACCCTTAAAAGAAAGAATTACCAAACTTGCATTTAATGGATTTTTTATATTTTCATCCAGGTATTTTTAGTTATAATCAAGTTGACTGAGTGCTAATTTGGTTATTTAATAAATATAAATATTATTTAAAAAAGTAGTTGGCCCACGCATTGCACACGTCAACATGTGGGTTGTGCCTGCACCATTCGAGCAACGAGTGGGAGGGCTTTCGGCTACCAAATGATAGCTTCTAGAGCAGCGTTCGAATCATCTTGGCTGCCCCTCTATCTCTGGTCGACATGTGTGGCTAATGGACCTTCGATTAGGCATCAGCAACCTTTTTTTTTTTCCTTTCTTTTCTCTATCCTTCTCGATCTTTGCACTTGACCCTCTAAATTTTCAAAACTACCATTCAATTTATTTTTTCTTCAGATTTGACCCATGTTTTTTTATTACTGTTTATTTTATTTGAAATAATCTATAAAATAAAATTTTTTTTATCCTCCTTCAATATTTTTATCTATCAAATTCGATCTCTGTTCTTTCAATTGTTATTTGTTTTATTTGAAATAATTTTTAAAATTGAATTTATTCTTGCAATTTGATCCTCCTATAATTTTTTTTCCTATTAAATTTGATCCTCATTATTTTGATTACTATTGTTTTATTTTGAAAAAAAATAAATTGATATTTTTTTCAATTTCATTTCTAGATATTAAATTGTTTAGGAATTGAGCTTTTTGGTTTAGCTCGAGTTAAGAATTTCACGAGTTGCAAGTTTGAAAGAATAACCCAGGTTTAAGTTATTGACACGAGTTTCTTTGTTTGTTTTTTATTTTATAAGCTTATTTTTTTTCAGTTTTATCCTTTAGCATTTATTTAATTGAAGTCTGGGTTCCATTATTTTTTTTTTACTTTCTATAGGATTTTTCATTGATTTTGAAAATGACTAGGGCTATTTAAGATTTTTTTTATTTGTTGTTCTTTGTTAAGTTTAGCTTTTTTAAAAGAAATCTTGTTTTTGAATTAAATGAAATTAAATTAATTGATTAAATATAAGCATGAGATGCTCATTTCACATTTCATGATATTTTGTTTAATTTTCTTTATAGGTCGTTGCTCTTACGATGCTCATGATCTTTTTCAATGTCATAATGCAACCTTTCGCGTAAGGGTGAGTAAAAAAACTGAAAAATCAATTAAACCGAGAAAACCAAAAAACAATCAATCGAAAAAACCTAACCATGAAAAAAAACCGATTAGAATATTTAGAAAATTTTTGGTTCGGTTCGGGTTCGATTTCGGTTTCATAATGCTAAAACCGATAAACTCAAACTAAACCGAACTGGTTCAAATTAAAAAAAAAAGGTTCTATAAATAACCCCCACATAGACACGCTACACAACCCACACCACACCTCCTCAATCCTCACAGCCTCCCAAACACTCAAAACTCAAAAGTCCACACCCAATTCTTTGTTCTTTAATCTTTTTAATTTCATTTCATAATCTTCATCAGTCATCACCATATCTTGCAAACCAACCACCCCCACTCAAGCTCCCACACGTCACACCTAACCTTCCAATCTTCATTTTTCAATTTGCATCTTCAGATCTATCATCCTAGCAATACCCCTAAGCCATAGCAGTAATAAGATTTCTTTTGGCTTTTTTTTTTCCTAACAGTTTTTGTTTCTCACTTTGGCACCATTCTGGCCATGCCATATAAATAGAAATCCAACAGAATTTATTGACCAAAAATAAAAATTAATTTGACATTTGATAATTACTTACGAGGAATGAAAGGAGTTGATAAATATATTTAATTGGGCAGTGGATAGACAAGAGAAATGTGGAGCTTTTGATGATAAGTGATCTTCGGTCTTGGTGGTGGTTTGGGTTATTAGGTTATTGGCAGTGTGTTTTTTATAGAAACTGGTGTGATTTGGTGATGAGGGTGGCGGGAGTGAGTGACTAGTGGATATAGCAAGGGTGGGAGCTGGGCTTAATTATGTGGTTTGGATTGTTGGCAGTTGCTGGGTTTTTTATGAAAGGGAAATGGGTAAAGAAAGCGGCAATGGGCACTAGGTAATGTTTATTGTGGTGAATGGTGATGGTTTGTGTTTGAGAGTATGGTTTTCGGTGATGTAGGTTTTTTAGTTTGTGATAGTAAGGAGTGATTGATTACTGTGAGAGAGCGTGGTGTGTTTTTATGGTTATGTGGGAGGCCATTTGCTTGAGAAAATGCTGGTATGGATTTAACACTACTGTGGGGGCCGCTGGCGATGAAGATGAGTTTGATTTTGTGGCTTTTGGATGTTAAAAAACAATATAGGTTTTTTCAGTTTTTGACATAAAAAACCAAACCGAACCGAAACCGATTAGTTGAAATCGAGTTCGGGTTTTTTTTTTAAAAAAAATTGGTTTGGTTTTTTTATAGGTAAAAACCGAACTGAACAAAAAATTTTCACTCCTACTTTCATGGTGGCATTAGAACTATCTTGGTGAGCTCTTTTTAGTGGTAAGACGGTATTCATGGAAAAGCGACAACAAGTCTTCAATTGACTTTTCTTTATTCTCTTCGTATACATGATATTGATAACTTATTTTTTATAATTAATTATTATAAAAAATATTTCACTTTGTTTATTATAAAAGCTTTTTGTTGATCATCTTATTAAATTGACTAAATTTATTGAACTAAGACCCCGTTTGTTTGCTAGAAAGTAGTTTTTTTTTGGAAAGTGAATTCCAGGAAAGTGAATTATTTTCTGATGTTTGGTAGTGTAATGGAAAATAAGTTGGAAAACACTTTCTAGTGTTTAGTTATGTCATGGAAAATGAGCTGGAAAATAACTTATTAATGTTTTATTTTTCTCAAGTTTATTAAAATAATGAGGAACAAACCTTACAAATTAAAAAGTTGAATGAGAATGAAATTGAAAAAAAATATATAATTTCATAAATTATCTCAAATAAAATAAATAATAATCAAAATAATAGAGATCAAAATAAAAAAATAAAAAAATAAAAGATGAAGAAATTAAAATAATAATAATTAACATTTCATAAATTATTTCAAATAAAATAAGTAACAATCAAAAGAATGAGGACCAAATTTGATAGATAAAAAAATTTCAATAAAAAAATATAAGGAAAAAACAAATAACAATTATAAAAATAAGGACTAAAGTTAATATAAAAATTAAATTTTAAAAGATGAAATCAAAAAATAAATATTCAAAATAAAATATATATAGTAATCAAAAGTTTGAGGACCGAATTTGATATAATCATCAAATAATATGATATTTCTAAATTTTTCACAACTTCCAGAAAGTGTTTTCCCCCCAAATTTTTTTTTGACTGGAAAATTATTTTCTGTTGATCAATTTTCATGTAAACTTTTCTAATAACAAACAAAACAGAAAAATTTAAAAAATAATTTTTCAGAAAATAAATTTCAAGAAATAAACATATCATCAATCAATATCCTAAATTTTAGATTTTTTTTTTTTTGCCTTTTTCAAACCATTACAACACTTAAACCTTTTTTTTTTTACATTATAAAAAAAAATTAACGCGGCCTAGAACATATCACATGACACCTATCTTTTCCAGGTATTCATTATCTTTTTGGGGCTATTTAATAATTTTATGTTATTTCAAATAAAAATCAACTCAATTTTTAACGATCAACTAACAGATCCTGTTTTACGGAAATTGGAAAGTGCAAGAGTTGGAGCAAATTAATATCTGGAAAATTAAGGTCGTGATTAATGTTCATGTAAGAATAGACATGTCATTTTGATGCTTGAATATTATGCTGTCTTCTTCTTCTTCTTCTTTTTTTTTTAAAAAAATCTTATTAAAAATGAAAATTCCTGAAGAGAATATTCAATCATAATGCGTATAAATATAAGTAAATAAAAAAAGACAAAAACAGTGCAATATTATTTTTAACATTTTGTTTCTGTACAAATTCACATTAATTTTTTTTGCCATCATCTCCTCATCCCCGCAATAAATTCACAATGTACAGTCAATCCCCTCGCACCATTGATTCCACAACTCACCACCTGGTCAATTGCCTCAGACTCTACAACTCACTACCGAGTCAATCGATCACAATCCACTGCCTAGTCAACTCTGGCCAAATCCCCCAGGCTGCACCTCGCCAACACACCGCTGAGTTGATCGGCTAGAGATCACCACCTAGTCAATCTCCTTCGACTCTGAAACTCATCACTGAGTCGCTCGGTCACCGCTGCCTTCTCACCCTAGTCACCCCTGGCCCCAGCAATTCAAGTACATGACTTGTCGGAGAGACTCATCGTTCTGCCTCACTCCCTCTTCCGATCCACAACCTCCAAGACCAATACAATCCGATCCGACAGAAGCAGCAGCAAGTGGCCGGATCTCCACCACATCTCCGCCAGAGAACACCCTGCTCTTGCCATGGTGCAGTGATTTTAAGCTGGATTTCCAACCTTGATCAGGGTATCCAACTGCAGCCACGGTAGCTGCCATCCAAACCCTGTTCAAATAACTCATTTCTGGGGTCTTCCGATAAATTGGGGGAACAGAGAATACAGATAAGAATGAGAGAATTATATCTAGCTTCGTCTAGTGTTTAGAAGGAGGTGTGGGTGTGTTATTTTATAGAAGGAAAAGTAGCGGATTTGTAAAAACAGGAAACAGGAAGTGGTTTTACTTTATAAAATGGTATTGGGACGTGCGTGAGGCTCGAGGCTCGAGGCTCTATATCTTGGATGAATGGACGGTGGACAGAAGTGAAGTTTTCAAGAGTTTCTCAAGAGAAATTGGAGCATTGATGTGATTGAGATTGTCAATTTGTTCCAATTTTCTCCGCAATTATAAGAAAAGCTAAAAGACGTGGGAAAGCATTGATTTTTTTCTTCTTCTAAACACTGCAGTAAATGTTTTTTTTTAATACATAACTTTTTTTATTATATTTTTTTTAAAAAATTATTTTTGTTAGTTTTATTTTTTAATACTGAGATGGTTGATAATTTAGTTTTTTAATTTTTTTTATTTTATTTTTTATAAGATTAACATAGCTTGGAAGTTTATTAAAACAACATAGATTGCCCTAATTTATAGATTGTCTATATTTATAGATTTGATGTTTTTTTTTAATTAAACTTGGTTTTTTTATAGTTTATTTTTTTATATTGTTAAACAAATAATTTTAAAAAAAAATCATGTTATTAAACTTTATGAAGTAACAAAAATTAAGAGATGTGGAGGAAACCACTTTTCATCTAACACCTATTGCACTGTACATTACAATAATAATTCACAATGTTTTGCTTCTTCTCTTTTGAATTTTTGTTATCATTTTTTTTTCAAATCTATTTTTATCAATTTTATCTTTTAAATTTGAAATTATTGAGAATTTAGCTTTGTAATTTGCTTTTTTATATTTTATCTCTATACGAAATTAGTGTGGTTTACGATTTTATCAAGGTAACCAAGTTGCCTCTATTTACAAGTTTGGTGGATTGTTTTTTTTTTAATTGAACTTGGATTTTTTATAATCTATTTTTTCTCATATAGTTAAAAAATAGTTTTTAAAAAAATTCATGTTATTAAACTTTATAAAGTAACAAAAATTAGATGATGTGAAGAAATCATTGTTCACCCACATATATTACACTGTAAATGACAATAGTAATCCACAATGTTTTGCTTTTTTTTTAATTTTTGTTATGATTTTTTTTCAAAATTTTTTTTGTCAATTTCATCTTTTTATATTAAGATGATTAAGAATTTAGCTTCATAATTTACTTCTTTTTATTTTATCTTTCTATAAAGTTAACATGAGTTGCTGATTTTCTAGAATAACCTAAATTGTTCTTATTTATAAGTTTGGTGGAGTGTTTTTTTTATTGAACTTAACTTTTTTATTGTCTATATGTTTCTTACATAGTTAAAACAATAATTTCAATAAAAAAATTATATTATTAAATTTTATAAAGTCCGTGGATCTATTTATAGGTTTGGTTGGTTGACTTGATTCGCAGATCTGACAAGTTTAACTTTTTTAAATTATTTTTTTAATCCTTAGATAATGGTTTAATTAAGAATTCAATTTTATAATTGGTTTCGTTTAGTCTTTTTAAGGTTATCGCAATTAAAAAAAAATCTCGATATTGGATTGGTATTTGATTTCACAATCTTCTATTTTTGTTATCATATAGTTAACTAAAAATAGTTTAAAAAACAAATTATAATCCCAGTGGAGTCCATAACCCAATTCATAGGTTTGACGTATTAGCTCGGCTTACCCGATCCACATGTTTGATAAATTTACCCACCAATATGATATGCTTTTTTTTTTGTCTTTTAATTGTTTTTAATTTATTATTTTTTAATTTTATTATTTAATATTTGGTTAATTGAAAAATATACTGCATTATTAATTTTTGTTTGCTTTCTAGGGACAATTATCTCAAATAAATATCTATTTTTAGGTTGATACTCAATTTTGTTTGCATCTATTTTTATCATGTAATAAAAAATATTAAAAAAGTTATTAAACCCAATAGAGTTCATAATCCTAGTGGCAGGGGAAATGTCGATCCAACATATTATTATTTCAATATTTTTTTAAAAAAATTATCATCTTGAAGTTTTTTTAAAAGTTAAGTTATATTTTTATTAATCATCAAAGTTGTATTTAGACCTATAAAATCAATACATTGAAATCAAGGTATTATCATGGCTATTTAAAAAAAATGTTCAAATAGTATAAAACTTTTTATTTTTTATTTTTCAAAACGTTTAAAAGCGATGTGTTAAATTTATTTTTTGTTAGCCATTTCATTTCTCTAATTCAAATCTCTCGTAACCCAATGATATTGGATATGAACATTACACATTACTAGTTGAAAAATATAAAATCTTAAAGTTAGGTATTCAATCATTCATGTTTTCTATACAGGATGAAAATGAATTTTAACCTATTTTTTTATTAAAATTTATTTTTTTAAATATTTTTAAATTATTTTGATACGATAATATCAAAAATAAATTTTAAAAAATAAAAAAATATATTATTTTAATATAAAAAAACTTTAAAAATTCAAAATTCTATATAGCCTCTTGGGATTACTTTATAAAAAGAATAGATGTTAACATCATGTGTAAACACTTGCTGCAAGTGGGATTTCCCATCATAGTGACTCTTGTTACTCACCTTTTGCTTGGATGGTACAAATTGTCAAATTTGTTTCGTGGAATTATGAGTGCCCATCGACGTCGAGCAGGTAAAGGGAGGAGTCAACTGGTGTTGACAGCATCCCAAGACCAATTCCATGACTCATCTCTAGCTAGCCAAGAGCAACCCAACACCTACTTGATGTACCCTCGAGGATTTGCCAAGTGGATAATTTTATCTTTTTCTTTACTTGCCAGTCACGTGATGGGAGACACGTGCTGTGATGAGAATTGGCAGCAGGCAGCAGGGTATGGATGTCACGTGCTGGAGCTCAAGATCAATTATTGTTCTTGTTAATGATAGAAAATAACAGGGGAAGCTCCGAAGCCATTGACTGCTCGTGAGGGAACATCACCTGACTTGGATTTCTTCGTGGATTGTGGAATTCTTTTGGTAAGATTTAATTTTGATTTCTCAAGTATTATCCATTTTTCTTGTTTTATTCTAAATGACTACAATTGTTTTATTATAGAGTGGAGGTGTTATTGAGGCATGAAGGACTCGATTGAAGAATGCGTGATACTTTAGGGATTTATTAAGAACTTATTTTTAGACTGTTTTATTTAGATCCATGATTAATCACAATTATATATCTTGTTTAGTGGTTAAACATGCATATACCAGCTATTTAATCATGAATTTATACAAAATAACCAAAACATAATATATAGTATAGTATATGAGGATGAGATTAGAACAAAGAAATGAGTTAAATTTTAAGTTAATAAATAATCAGATTGACCTATCAAGACTTGCATTTTTCTTTTATTAATTAATGTATAAATTGATATGAGAATATCTCATTAATGCATGCACACGTTGATTCAAGATCATTCATTATCATCCAATAAAAAAAATGATTTGCATCAATTTCACAGAATAATAATAAAAAAAAAAAAAGAAGGAAGAGAATTGAGGTCATGAAAGGATGGTTTCTGCGCGCCATAATAAACGTCTTGCATGGAAGCAGCCAAAGGCGAAGTAATCTTTATAATTACCAGAGGAAGAATGTATCAGACATGAGCAACATCGAGCTGAGATGATGGTCACAGACAGAGGAGCACGGGCTAACCATGGCCTTACTGCATGGTGGGAGGAAACCATAGACAGAGGAGTACGGGCTAACCATGGCCTTACTGCATGGTGGGAGGAAACCATAGACAGAGGAGTACGGGCTAACCATGGCCTTACTGCATGGTGGGAGGAAACCATAGACAAAAAAAAAAAAAAAAAAAAACACAACTCCCTCAAATTGTTTATGGGCTTGAGCTAGTGTCTCTCTACTCGCAGAGATGGATGAATCTGGTTCAATCTCACCGTGTCAAGATGCTATCTGTCTCCACTGTGGCATTGAATTTTCTGGTGAGATCCACCCAGCAGCTTTAATCAAGAGTTTATTTGAATACAAGGATATGAATCATGGCTGTCCTGCCCTTTACATGCCCGTTTATAGGGACAAAGAAGAATTGTTTTCCACTTTTTAGATTAAAAAAAAATAAAATTCCACCAAACTCTGCAACCCACTTGGGAGAGAAACAGCATCCTCTTTCCATGGAGGGTCCCCAGATATCACCATGTCCATGAATTATTACATTGTTTGGAACCCCAGCAATTATATTTTTGAGCTACAATTCCTTTCGAGCCTTGAATAATCTCTCTCTCTCTCTCTCTCTCAATAATACTGATGCTTTTGTACTGACATCTGTGTTTGATTGGGCCTACGCCTATCTATGTAAACAATGACTTGTATAGTTATTACACTTTCGCCTAGAGAATTGATCCGGTTAACTTTTAATTTAAATTGATTTTAATATTGATTTGGTTAAATTTAAGTGATTTAACAAGTTGATTCTGTTATATCTAGCTATGTCAAAACAATTTTGTTTTTAAAATGTCAAGCAAATTTTGTTAAAAAATTAATAAACTCAAGTTAATCCAATGAACTAATTATCTTTTATACTTTTCAAGTTACACCTCTGATGATTCAACAAATATACATGTAATTGAAAAAGAATAATAAAATAAATAAATTTAGTTTTATATTCATCACTAACCATAAATTAAGTGTTAAATAGCTATCACCTATAATCTATCCTCCTCCATTTCAAGTACTTTAGAAAATAAAATAAGATCTTTCCCTTTATTCTCAATTGTTCTTATGTTTCAAAACTTTTTATGAAAAAAATTAATTTTTATTTTATTTTATTTTTTCTTTGCTTCAAATAATTGTTTTTGGTCTTTTCATATCATGTTAATATGCCGATATTAAATATAAATTTTTAAAAAATAAAAAAATCATTTTAATATATTTTCTAATCATAAGCATTTTGAAAAACAACCGCAATTACAATGCTAAATGGGCACTTATTCAACTATGTTTCATGTAATTTTTTTATTTAGAAGTAATTATTTTTTGATTAACATAGGTGTCCGGGCTAGTTTAAGCGCATCTCGACTAATCTCACGGGCCTTAAAGTTAACGACCATGCAAGTCTCCAGTAACTCTGAGGGGATTCAAATTTGTGATCATTAAGGAGTAAATCCAAGACCTGATTAGTTGAGCTATCCCTTAAAATTATTTAGGAGTAATTTACTTAAGCTAGACGAGGACATTTTGGATGTTATTTAAGTAATCAAAGGCAATATAATACAGAGATGCAAGGCATGAAAAGGACTCACATGATAAATGGGACTTCATTTTTATAGGAAATAGTACAAGCACAACGCATTTCAGGCACTTGATCACTGTCATTAGAAGGATAATTTAATTGCAGTGGACCAAAAGAAAATCAGAAGCAAATCCAGATCTCTATCAAAATCCATCCCACTAGCTCATCACCTTATCAACACAAGAAAATATATTATTCTTCCACAGCAAATCTGCCTCTATCAGGTCCTCAATCCATTAATAAAAGCACAAATAACCCCAATAAGTTGCTTTCAACTCGTTTTAATTTAGACTTTAGGCTAAAGGGTCCAGTGCCGGTCAAGGTGAGCACATATCCGGGGTCACGTCCAAGTTACGTGTATGATTAGTGTTTTAAGATAAAATATACATAGTTAATGTTTTAGGACATATGAATATAGAAGAGACAAAAATTATAGGTTGAAGGGAGACAATTTTACATTGGACTAGATAATTGACCAGTGTAGCCCATGGGTCGGATTTTTTTTCAATGTAAAAAAATGTTTTGATATTGCTAATAGCAGGAGAAAAAAATTTAAATTGTGTGACAGTTCTTCTAATATAATCTGGTTGATTTTATGGGTTTAAAAATATTTTGTATAACTTATAAAAATATAATTTGACTAAAAAACAATTTAAGATTATATTTTTTTTAATATTAAGATAACAATATATTTAATTGTCTTTGATTGACCCTATAGGTTATGAGACTATAATAGCCATATAAAAAAGTAAATCAAAATAAATTATGAAGTACATTCCTAATCAACTCAATGTTAAAGGATACAATTGAAAAAAAACTGATTAAAAAGAAACTTAAAAAAATGATTTTAGTTAGCCTGTCAAACTCACGACCTGGATTATAAGACCGAGATAAATTCATGGAAAGTAAATCGAAATAAATTATGAATTCCAATATCTAATTAGCCTAATGTTGAAGGATGAGATTAAAAAAAATCAATTAAAAAAACATAAAAGATTACCCAAGTCAATCTGCTAAATTCATGACTCGGGTTATCAGAACGAGATAACCTTATAGAAAAAAACAAAAAAACATGAGATGATTTATCCTGGGTTAACCTATCAAATTTGTAACTTTGGTTATGAGACTGAGATAACCTCATATATAGCAAATCAAAATAAATTATGAATCTTAATTTCCAATTACTCTTATCGGACCCAATATTGAACGATGAAATTCATAAATATTCTCATTAAAAAATAACACAAAAATAAGCTAAGTCAACTCAAGTTAACCTGTTATGCATTATTACCATGTTATCAGACCGAGATGACCTAACATAAAAGAAAACCAAAACAAATCATGAAACCTAATTTCCAATTAAGCACAATATTAAATGATAGGAAAAAAGCCAATTAAAAAAGTAAAAATAACAGAGTCAATTGGTTTAATCCGCAAAACTCGTTATCTAGGTTATAAGATAGGGATAACTCAATAAAAATCAAGGTTATAAGATAGGGATAACTCAATAAAAATCAAATCCAATGTTGAAGGACATGTGACCCAAGTCATAAAATTGATATAACCTCTTAAAAAAACAAAAAAAAAAAACTTGAATTAATTAGGGTTAAAATTCCAAAACTCGTGACCTTGATCGTGAGTTCAATATATCATTATAGAAAACAAATAAAAATAGATTACAAAACTCAATTCTTAACCGATCTAGTGTTAAATGATAAAATAAAAAAATCAATAAAAAAATAACTTGAGTCAACTTGGGTTAACTCGTTAAGTACTATTCCTGGATTAAGAGGCTAAAATAACTTAATAGAAAGTAACAAAACAAACCATGGTGTCTAATTCTCAAACAACTAATATTAAAAGATAAAATTGAAAAAAAAATTAATTAAGAAAATGATAAAAAAAAAAACTCAAGTCATCTGAGTTAATTCACCAAACTAGCAATCCGTGTTATGAAAAAAAAACTAATAAATAAATAAATATAATATTAAAAGATAAAATAAAAAAAATATTCATAAAAAAAATCAAAGAAAAAAGAAATCCTAAAGCAAATAATGCTTTATAAAAAGCAGTAAAAGTACTTTGCGACCGGAAGTACAATAAAACCGTTCTGTTTTAGTTCATAGTTAATTTGTATATTATCAAAAGAAGAAAGACACATTCAAGCGCTACCTTGAGGATCATCAAGATGATAAAACAAAGATTTGATGCTTTACATGCCAGAACTGTAAATACTTTACATGAGCACTAATGATTATAAAGTTCAAATATTCTTCAATCCAATCAGAAAAGTATGCAAATACGAGAAATCTAGACATGGTGCTTTGTTCTTAAATTCCACACAGGAAAAATTGCAAACCATGTTGCATCCTGTAGTTCTGCACTCGAATATGAATCTGGGACAACTACGAGTCATGAAAAAAATCAAAATAAAATAATATTATTTTTTTTTTAGAACTAGATTTGACACCCCCGGTTAACCTGCCGGGCAGTTCCAGGTTTTGTAATTAGGCTTGTGAGCAAGTAAATGCAAAAACCCTGCTACAGCATGCAATGTTGATTAAAAAAACATGAATTGCTAACAGAGAATTAAATAATTCAATGTTAATCAAAATCCCATATCTACAATAAATAGGGCACAAGTGCAGTATTAGGTGCCTTAAACCAAATACAGCTTAATATGGCATAACAATGCCTTTTTTTTCCCCTGATAAATCCTGCTTCACAAATTCTTATGTCTACATTCCTAAAAGCACAGATCACACATCCTCCTCCGCCAATGGACAAAGGGACAAAGCATTCAACATTGTATGAAGGAAACCTCAGCTCAAGGAAAAAACATTGCAAGAAAAGGAAACAGAACTTTCACACAGAATCAACTTCAACCTGCTGGCGTGCCAGGTATCTCTCCCTCCGCTCTTTCTGAAATGTATATCAGAGAAATTAGTGTCAGGAAAGATTATAGGCCACAATGTGGTAAGAAGAAATTACACACCAGATGTTCAAGACCTTACCCACTCATCTATAACAAGTCCTTCGTTGACGACTCGGGGACCTGCGTCTTCTGGAGGCTTCTTGCGTGCCTCAAGCTCAGCTTCAGCCTCAGCCAGTTGTCTTTTAAGTTTTTCCAGTGCCTTGACAGAGATAAAACAGAATTCCCTCAAGGATTGAAAAAGCCTTTTCTTGTCTTTATATTTCGTTTTCAAATGCAGGCAGAGGACTTAATAGAGATAATTTCTATTTACTTACAGGGCTAGGGCATTCTGGATCAAGAAAAATTACTCGCAGAATTTGCTCAACTGCTACTTGATCCTTCTGCTCGTCAAACTGAATAGAAACAATAGTTTTATCAGCAAAATCAAGGAATATGTTCATAGAATCATGTTGCCATGAGCTTAATGTAGAATCCCTAATAAGAATCACATTAGGGGTTCAGACAGTATACCATCTCAGGAACATATTCCATTTCTCCTTTCACTTTCAAGCTCATGATCTTGAACTTAACCCTGCTCCTCTGATCCAATTGTCTCTCATTGTTCTCTGGAGGTTCCACAAACTTGAATACTGTTGGAAAAGTAATGATTCAGAATAAGAATACCCTAAAACCAAAATGTTTACAGCATACAGTCGTTGATCACTTTAATGGGGACAGTAATCTAGAGTGGTGGAGCAGGAGATTCTGATTACCAGTTGCGGTAAGACTTTCTCCAGGAGCAATTATAGCCCCGGGAGGACGCATGTAACAGCTCTTTGGTGCAGTCGTTTGGAACTACAACAGCCATCAAATCACTAATTATTCCCAAAATTGATCGACATCAAAATCATTGATCAAAGAAAAGGAGTCGAGAGACGCTCCATACCTTGAAAGCTACATGATACTTGCAAGTGTTCTTGATGCCAATTGCACTCCTAACCTGTTTACCTGGTTCATCTTCAGCACAATAATATTGTAACAAATTAAGTACCAAGAAAACACAAATCTAGTTCACTACCAAATTTCCAATGTTTCAAACACAAAGTAAACCCCAGAAAGAACAAAGGGACAAATCATTAAACAACTGAGTTCATCTGCATAATGATAGCTTCAAATCTGCAAACTAATCAAACAATCAGGTTCCTCAGCTATAAGTACATTAACAAAGAGCAGCTGGATGAATTGCAGTCGAGATACAATGAGCAAACCCAATTAGGTTTCTTTAACTTGTTTGATTTTGACCAACAAAGAACAATCAATCTGTTTTCTTAAGGGCTAGACATTACCATTCTCAA
This sequence comes from Populus deltoides, assembly GCA_015852605.2. NCBI lineage: Eukaryota > Viridiplantae > Streptophyta > Magnoliopsida > Malpighiales > Salicaceae > Populus > Populus deltoides. The sequence continues at coordinate 16,622,731 of CM027582.2, forward strand.
GAATCTCACTTCCCTTCACTAAACTAAGAAAACCCCAGATCATCACCAACAGCAACTGAATCTACTAAACACAGTTCATATCAAGCAAAATCTACAGAGGACAATCTAATCTGTGTAATTTATGATATCAACAAATCGAAGGTCATTTCTTCATATAAAAATAAAGAAATCCAGATCACGAAAAGTAAAAAAAAAAAAAAAACCGAAAACAGTACAAGTTATGCATACACAGTCAAAACAAAAAGAACATGGCCAAAGATTTTCAACAAAAAAGAACCACAAAACCTTAATTCTTACAAGGAAAGAAGAGCTTGTTAGGAGGATCAAGCCTGAGTCTTCTTCTAGTAGGCAACAAAGACTTAGTAACAAACGATATTGCATTAGTCGAATAATAAAGACTCGATCTTGTCTCTCCAAGCTGGTTACTTTGGTTCTGTTGACAACCATTATTGCCATTACTGTTATTACTACTCATGGAACTTGAAGATGTCGAAGATGAAGAAGTGGTAGTAGTAGAAGAAGAAGCGGCATTGCCATTGCCATTGCCATTGCTTGTTTGCCAAAATGGCATCTTGCAAAGACTCCAAGGGCTTCTTTCACTCTCTGCTTTAAAAGATGGAAAACTTGAATAGTTTTCTTTACTGGGGCTTCGTGCTTTTGATTTATTTTGTGTTTTTACTATGATAATGTTGCTGTTGTTGTCTTTGTTTCTGTTGATGAAAGCTATGTATCTCCCTACTGTAATAATACTGTACCATAAAAATGTGCATAAACTGTGTAGTTTCCGCTGTAAGGTAATGCCTAATGGGAATTTGGTGAATTTGATTGGTCTATTTGAGGTCCGGTCTGCATAGATTCCCGGGTTTTTTCACTCCTTGGTGTGTTCGTTTTTGCCTTTTTTGTGGTAGCCATGATGGTGGGAGTGTTTTCTACCTACTTTTCTGTAAAGTATCTATTATTTAGATACATACAGCGTCGTTTTAAAAAAAAAACATCAATTACATTAAATAAACCATTGAACTAGAAAAAATAAATAAATTATGACCATGTTAGTTTGCTGGAAAATAGGTTTTTAAAAAAAAATAAATTTCAGGGAAAGTGAATTTTGGGAAAGTGAATTTCAGGAAAGTATTTTCCGATGTTTGGTAGTGTAATGGAAAATAAGTTGGAAAACTATTTCCAGTGTTTGGTTATGTCATGGAAAATGAGTTGGACAATAACTTATTAATGCTTTATTTTTCTCAAGTTTATTAAAATAATGAGGAACAAATCTTACAAATTAAAAAGTTGAATGAGAATGAAATTGAAAAAAAATATAACTTCATAAATTATCTCAAATAAAATAAATAATAATCAAAATAATAGAAATCAAATCTAAAATTTTTTTAAAAAAATAAAAGGTGAAGAAATTAAAATAATAATAATTAACATTTCATAAATTATTTCAAATAAAATAAGTAACAATTAAAAGAATGAGGAACAAATTTGATAGATAAAAAATTTCAATAAAAAAATGATAAGGAAAAAGCAAATAGCAATTATAAAAATAAGGACCAAAATTAATATAAAAATTAAATTTTAAGAGATGGAATTGAAAAATAAATATTCAAAACAAATTATATATAACAATCAAAAGTTTGAGGATCAAATTTGATATAATCAGCAAATAATGACATTTCTAAATTTTTCACAACTTCCGGAAAGTGTTTTCCGCCTAAATTTTTCAGGAAAACACTTTTATGAAAACCAAGCCAAATTTTCCTTTGACTGGAAAGTGTTTTTCATTGACCAACTTTTCTAATGGCAAACAAACACAAGAAAGTTTGAGAAACCACTTTCCGGAAAACAAGAACAACCAAAAGGGAAAACACTTTTCTGGAAACCAAACCAAATTTTTCTTTGATTGGAAAGTGTTTTCCGTTGACCGAAAAGTGTTTTTGTTGACTGAAAAATGTTTTCTGTTGACCGAAAAGTGTTTTCCGTTGACCAACTTTCCTAATGACAAACAAACACAGGAAATTTTGGAAAATAGTTTCCCGGAAAGTGAATTCCGAGAAACAAACATTGCCTATAATGATTAGTTGCAACATATGCAAGAGGCCAATAACAATATAATTGAAAGACACCCTCAATTTTATTTTTTTAAAAGACCATGATTTTATTTGATAATAAATAAAAAATTAAATGAGATAAATTCATAAAAATAAAAATAAAAATAAAAATAAAAATAAAAATTAAAGCTCAATTCACAATAAATTAAATATTGAAGGATAAAATTTTAAAAAATTAAAATGAAAAAAAAAAGACTCGAGTCCACCCGAATCAAACAACCAAATCTGCGATCTAGTAGTTAGATCAGGATAACCTCGTAAAAAGTAAACTAAATAAAATTACAAAACTCAATTCCCAAACTAGCCCAGTATTGAAAGGCAAAACTAAAAAAAAAACACAACTAAAAAAAGACTCGAGTCAACTTAAATTAACCAACCAAGCTCATGACCCAAAACATGAGATTAAGATAACTCCATAGAGGAAAAATTAAAAAAAATAACAAAGCCTAATCTTCAACCAACCAAATGTCAAATAATGAAATTTCTTTTAAAAATCAATTATAAAAAAGGACTTAAAAAAGATCAAAGTCAGCTCAAACTAATCTTTCAAACTCATGACCCGGATCATTGGGCTGGGACTATCCCATAAAAGGCAAATCCTAAAAAACCACAAAGTTAAATTCTCAATCAATCAAATACTCATGAATGAAATTAAAAAAATTAACAATTAAAAGAATAAGGATCAAATTTGACATAAAAATAAACTAAATATCGAGGGATGAAATTAAAAAATACAACTTAATTAAGAAAATGATTAAAACAAAACAAATATTAATAAAAATAACGAGTACCAAATTTAATATAAAAATAAAATGAAACAAAATGTTGAAAAACAAAATTGAAAAATAAAATCAATTAAAAAAAATCAAAACAAAACAAATAACAATTAAAAGAATAAAAATCAAATTTAATATAAAATTAATAAAATGACAGGATATCTTTCAACTTGGGTAGACCAGCTCAAATTCCAAGAGAGAAAATAGGGATGAGAAGAAAGAAATGGCTATCAAAGACTCATTGTCGCTTCTCCGTGTATATACACCACATGACAAATCTCGTCAAGATGGTTATGAAGCAACCGTGCAAGGGAGTATGGCGCAATGTAAGATGTTGCACGTGCGGCGTCTTCCCACATGGTGGTGCATGTGCACGCACCAACCAAGTTTCCCTACCTTTTATTTTTTGTTGCTCAATTTTTTTTTTCAACACACCAACCAAATTTCCTTACCTATCATTTTTAGTAGGGTGATTTTTTCTTTGTTTTTGTTTTGTTTTTTTGTTTTAAATTTGAATCCTTAAACCTTAAATGTTTTAGATTAATATAATTGTATTTTATTTTGCAAAATTGAGTATCAAACATGTATCACAATTTTTTCTTAATATTGTGAGATCCTTATATTTAGGCAAAAAAAAAAAATTATGTCCAATCTAAGAAAAAGACTTAAAGTAAAAAGATTAAATTGGAAATTTTAATAAATGACGTGGCAATGCATTTGGATTTTTATCAATCATTCAGTTTCATAATTATAATTATCTCATTAATGAAATTTTAAATTCTTATATTGTAATAGATATCATGAATTCTTATAATGACATTAAAATTCACTTTTGCTTGGACGAACCAGCTTGGATATCATTTTACTTCAAAATTGACACACTCTTGTAATTTTTTTTTTTTATAATTTTGATAAACCAATATAAAAAAAAATAACATTTTAAAATATTTTCGATTAAATAATACTATAAAAGATACACTAAAAAGAATGGATAAACGACTAGCTAGGACACTAAGCTTGAAGATAGCATCTGAAACATCATGATTTGCCATGATGTTGGAAACATGATATCGTGGAAACATAAAAATAACACACTGATGCTCCCATGTGGCACTCTTGCAAGAAAAAAGCATCTCTTCCATAATTCCTTCTCGGTGCTTCATTCAAAATATTTTGTAGGCAATGATTTAACCAACCAACCAGAAGCATTTGGCACTAGAGAACCTGCGAGGCTATAATCACACAACCTTTGTACAAAGTCACTTTACTTTTAAAAATCTTTTGACATGGTCAATAATGAAGGATGGATTCCCTAGGATCTTAATTCCCATTGGAATAATTATAACACTTGTGATAAAATCCACAAAGCACTAATTGACATTAATGGAAAAGGGAAATATTACAGATGAAGATTATTGGAGTTAATTATCACTAATTACAAGTGACCGGCGGAGCTTTCATTGAAGGCAATCAATTTATCATTAGCGTTCTCAACTAAGGAAAATTAGTACAATTTACACGACTAAATAAACTATATATCATCCATATCTATTTAATATTGAGTTGGAGTTTCATATGTGTGTGTGTGTGTAAACAAATTCAAGTCTTAAATGTTAGAATTTAATATCAAGCAAAGAGTTCATGTATTGTAGAATTTAGAGTTTTTAAGAATTCTAACAACAATATTAGAGCTATGTAATAGCACTATAAAAAAATTAAGGGTGAAGTGTTATGTATGTGTGATATCCCTTATTTCCTATCAAGAAATTCTTTTTTAACAAATAAGGATAAATAAATATTCAATTCTCAGTGTTCATGACTTGGGTTTGACAATACTAATTCGTATCTCTTCTCGCTTTTATAGAGTTTTTCCGGCGAGATTAGGAGAAATTAAATCAAGGTTGGCTTTCATCGTGTATGGTTGTGAGTTTGATGGTTAGTATATAGCCTTGCCATGCCATGGAGGAACCATTCACCTCCCCCACCCACTCCCTATGATGATGAAGAAGCCAACACATGTTCAGTTTATGCATCTGATCGAAAGAGTGTAGAAAGAGTAAAGAAGATGCACATGGTTTTCTGCATTGACATTAATGAAATAGCAAGGCACATGTGATTATTTACTTTGGCATAAATATACACATGCTTGCTCCTTCCTCATCATCTTTTTTGTCTATGTTGGGTAGCAGCTAGCAATTACAAAGTGTTGTATTCTTCTGCTTACTTTTAGTTTAATTGGGACCCCAACAACTCAAGTACATAACAGTTCTAAGTGATTCTTCTGATTGATTTACACTTTTCTCTTTGCATTCCCTCTTCGGTGCAAAATTTGAAGTTGTAGTTGCTGGTGGTGGTGCTGCTGCTGCCGCTTCTCGTCCTACTTGAGTAGGCTTCGAGGAGGAGGAGTAGGAGGCCATGTTGTTAATGACATATTGGTGGTACAAAGATTTCATGGTAGAATTTAGCCTACACAAATTCTTATCCTTCAATTCCTCCACAGCTGCTACACTGCCTACAACTGTCCACACTTTGCTCTTCCAACTCATTGCACAACAATATGCTATGTAGATGATGCAAGGAGTAGCAAATCGTAGATGGGCTAATTATATAGAGAGAATTAAACAAGATGAAAGCAGTTACAAATTAGCTTATGGTTTTTGCCAAATCTAAGCCTTTGGTTTATTCTTACCAGCGGCACCTTTTGTTTCCCTTCAGCCTAGAATTGAGGGAGAAAGCGCGCGATAGTCGTTTCCTTTTCATGGGTATTTCCCAGGCATGCATCCACAAAGTGGACATGTTAGAAGACTCAATGTAACTGAAAATTTCAGGCCTGTTGTTTTACAAAATTCAAGAGTAATTCTTTTTTGGATGCATGTTACATCAAGTGTCATCTACAAGATATATATAGTTTGTGTATCGAGTGTAGTGTTAATTTAACACCTGCATGGTAGATCAATACAAGACCTGAGTGATCTATAACTTTGCTTGGACTGATCAAATCTAGATGAATATCATTAAAATTTAATTTGATTATTTTTTTATTTTTTAAAAATTAAGTTATTTCAATTTTTTTTTTAAATCTGATATGTTTTGGACCCGGCTCAACTTGTAACTTATATCATGGATGATATTGGTAAAAGAAACAATTCACATTGAAACTAGAAAGAAATTAATTCCTTAAAAAATAACTTTTGCTCCAGAGAGACAGTAAGACAATACTTAGAAAAGATAGCATATGTTATACAGAAACTAACACACTGCAACATTTTGCTCCTCTTCCTCATGCACAAGCTGCTGCTGTGTGCAGCTCTTCTACTGTCATGCATGCCAAGCATGGAATTGAAATATTCTTATCGAAAAGTTTTTTTTTTTAACAAATATATATGTATCTTTTGAATTTTTTTCAACAAGTACTTAATAAATAATTAATATGAGATATGTCTATTTATATATCCATTAAAATATCTATATTTTATGTCATTTATATAAACATAAGGATAGTTGTAACAAAAAATCATAATTCATGTAACAAGAATGATTTCTAAATTAATAGCAAAATTGTTAATTCAATTTTTTTCTACATGTATTTTAAACAATAAAATTGAATTGAATTATATGATTTTATATTTATTCTAAACATAAAAATTATAATAAGTTATATTTGCTTATAAATTAATTCAATTTAGCATGTGATTTTGTTCCAAATAAAATGTTATAGTTTTTTTATGAAGTTTAATTTCTTAGCTAATGATGTGATATTAAATGCAAAATAAAAAATTCCATTTCCTTCTTTAAAACTTTTGGTTATATGATTTTAACACGTTATAGTTAATTCAGTCTTCTCAACAAATAATTTATCTTTTATTTTATTTTGAATATCCTATTTAAAACTTATTAACTAACCTTAGCCATAAAAGGATATTATTGATATTTATAATAAAAAGTAATCTATAAAAATTATAAACAAAATATGATTTTATCTATTTTAAGTTTTAACATATAAGATACTACATGGTCAAAACATTTTATTTGATTAAGATATTCTTGAAATTTATTTAGCCTTCAAAAAATATTTGAAATTCAAGATAAAAAACTCAGCTAATTAATCAAAATACTCTATTAAATTCTGGGTGAAAACTTACCAAGTTTTTTTTAATGTAATTTATTTTCCTAAAAATTTTTTTTTTTATAACAAGACTTATACATATGTGTATGGAATTGCAGTGTCTATCGATTGCACCCATGAAACTATGTTATATACAGGTTGATTAATTATAATAAAGTTCGCCTTATTTTGGTTTTATAATCTGACTTAATTTGGCATATGTAATATCAAGTATAGCACGATCGAGAAAGGGTAAATTAGATAATCATATTTGCACTATATAGTAAGGCTTTTACATTAAAGTTGATTATACAAAACATTTAACACCAAACTTCACAATTTAATTAATTATATCGACTTGCAGAAATTAAGAAAATTTCCTCCCATGATCATTTAGCGATTCATTCAACAATATCCCATTGAAACACAATTGCTGTAGCAGAATCTGATTGAGCTGACCATGATTGTTGATGGGTTTAATCTCTATAAGCAGTACTTGGCATTGTCATGGTTTTGTCCTAACCCTAACAAGTGTACGTCTCTTAAATTTCATTTTGATTAGTATTCTAAAAAAAAAAAAAAGATAGAAACTGTTAGTCAGAGGGAAGAGATAGAAATATAGAATATATAGATTTTACTAAAAGATAAGAAATTAAACATATATCCTCTCTATTCTCACTATTTACATCTTTTTTATCTTCATATAGGAACCAAACCCTAATATAGAAACTCACTCACTCCTTGATTGTGTCTATATATACAGACACTAGTCTATGCATGAATATAGTTCCTCTGCTAGTAGTTTAGATACTAGTATGGACCCCAAGAACTTAAGTACATGACTTTCCTCATCGACTCCTCTGGTTGCTTTGCGTTATGATTTTCTCTCACTTTACTTGAAACCAAAGTAGAGGGAGGAGAAGACAGCTTCCTTGTCTTAGATGTTGACCTGACCTGCAGGTTCTTGGCATGTTGGTGTAATGATCTTATTGTGTAGTTCCACCCGCAAAATCCTTGATCTTTCAAGGCTTCCACGGCTGCAATACTAGTGGCTACAGCCCAAGCTTTGGCTGTTGAACTCATTTTCTATTTTCTTCTTTGTATAAAAAGAATCGGACAATCTCGCAGTTCAGGAAGATGAGATATTAGGTGAGGATTTGCAATGTTTTGATGGTGTAAATTGTAAGCAGGGGCCTGCTTATATAGTGAGTACATAAAAAGTGGACAGAGGTTTGGGAAGAAAGCAGAGGCTACCGACTATGAGATGCTGCTGCTGGTTTTGGCAAAGTACTGTAAGTCTATGAGATGTAATTTTCTTTTGTTTTTTTATCAGTGGGATCGTGATAGGATAGGATTTGTTAACGTCAAAAACAACAGGTGGGAGAAAATGGCGTCTCCACCGTATCTAGGCTAGAATGCGACTTCTTGCTAGTGATGGGCACAAAGTTTTTATATAAAAATCCAATCGAGTCTGAAGAATCAAGTCCAGTTGTTTTCGTTCAACAGAGAGAGGGTAGAAGCATGATGGGATGTGAGTATTTGGCCATGTCTCCACCTGGAATCATAGTTGATGACGACTACGTACCATACATTCATGTGTCACCAAAACCAAATTCTCAGCTCTCCATGACAATTGATGATTTTGTTTGAAACATGATATAAATTATACTTTAATAATTTATTTAATATTTAAAATTTTTTATATTAAAATAGCTTTTTTACATGATATCAGGGTTTTAATTAATAAACAAGCGGTAATGAATTAGAATTTCTTCATATATATTCTAATTAACTAAAAAAATAAAATTAAACACTAAATAATGATAGATTTGTGCAAGTTTCAATCCCAAAATATTTTTACTTAAAGATATTTGTTATAAAATAATATAGATCATATCTTGAAACACCATTTAATAATTTAAATTATTTTTATTAATTAAACTGGTTCTTTGATAATTTGGTTACTTATATTTCAAGCTAAAAATCAAGGATATATATCCTTTATTTTTATTTTTATTTTTATTTTTATTTTCATTTACATGATTATGATCTATATCAATCATTATATTATCAAATTTGGTGTAATATAATTAAATCCTTCATCCATTTTCGTTAATAATTTTGTTAGGCCTGACCAAATGATATTAACCGGCTCAAATAATTAAAGGGTAATTGAGAATAATACCACATATACATTTTGTATTTAATGTAAATAAAAACATAGAATAAAATAAAAAGGAAAAGAAGTGAACATGAAAAGGAGAGGGGGGGGGGGTCCTTATTATTTCTTTTAAAAAAAATAAATTAATAAAGTAAAAAAACTTCTAACTTTGATCCGATCCAAGAATCTTGTTCATGGCAGTTTCTCCTCAGAGAACTGCGCAAGCAATATGATACGATGAGGACACTTAAGATATATGACGTCTAATTTCAAAATCTGAGATTTTTGTGCGTTACATGGATCGATGATTGCGAAAGATTTATTATAAACACTGTTTACATTTATATTAAAGAAAATATTTTCAATAAAATAAAATATTTTTCATTAATTAGTAGTATTGAAAGATGATAATAATAACAAAGAAATTGTGATGTTGATAATAAAAATAGTGATGATCGATGATGTAATTATAATGATAGTATTAATTTATTTATGATTATGATGATAATATTTTTATATGATAATATTAGTAATAATAACAGTGGTTCTATGACAACATTTTGATAATAATAATAATAATAATAATTAATAATAATAATAATAAATATGATAAAATTATAGTTATAATAATAATTATTTTAATAATAAGATTATGGTGTGGCAATGGTTACGATAATTAGTGATGGTGATGATTGTTGTTTGGATAGTAATTATGAAAATTTATCAAGTCTTTTATTTATTTATTTTTAGAGTTAATTATTTTCCGGCAAACAAAGACACAGTTTGAAATGTCTCCTCCAATCAGCAAGTTGAAAAGCTAGCTAAAGCCCCCTTCTTGAAAAAAATAAATAAAAACCATGTACAATAAATTTGTTTGATATATTCATCGAGTTAATTGCAAAGTGTACTAATTAATTGGGGTGTTTTCATCAAACTATATTTTATAAGGGATGGATTGGTTAATACAATTCTATATATATATATATATATATATATATATATATATATATATATATATATATATATATATATATATCTTCCCTTAGCCTCGTTTATTTATTATATTTATTGGAAAGTAATTTTCATGGAAAATAAATTTTTTAAAAGGGAATTATTTTTTAATATTTAGTAGTATTATAAAAAAATAAGTTGAAAAATATTTTTCAATATTTGATCAGGTCATGAAAAATAACTTATTAACATTTTAGTTTTTTTTAATTTTATTAAAAGAATGAGAACTAAATCTAATAGATAAAAAAAATTAAAGGAGAATGGAATTTTTTAAAAAAAATCTAATTTCATAAATTATTTTAAATAAAATAAATAACAATCAAAATAATAAAAATCAATCAGTCAGATAAACAAATTAAAAGATGATATAATAAAAAAATTTAATTTTATAAATTATTTTAAATAAAATAAATAGCTAGCTACCTGTTTCTAGTGGTTTCGGCTCACATGAAAGCCAATAGTAGTATTTTAGCATGTTGGATTTATGAAATAATATAAATTATATCTTGAAATTTTATTTAATTATTTAAATATTTAGGTTAAAATAATTTTTTATATAGTATAAGAATCTTGTTAACCAAGCTATTTATTTAAAAATTAAATATAGAATAATATAATATCATGTAAGTTTTAAGTTCAAAAAGTACTTTTCTTTTAAGAAAATATTATATGTTAGAAAATAATATTATATTTGACAATATAAATCATAAGATCTGATTTGATAATTTAAATTTTTAAGATGAAATAATTTTTTTTGTCATTGAAAATCCAAATTAAGCCAAGGTATAGGAGGTTAATCTACTTGTTTTCCTTCAACAATGAAGCTTGACGGATATAATTCTAGCATTTGCCAAAGCATATGCTCAAAACCAGGAAAAATACAAGTTTTTTTTTTTAAAAAAAAAAAAGAAAAGTGGAAAACTAACAACTTGCATGTGCAATTTTAAAAATAATTGTACTGTTGGAAAGTGCGATTTGTTTTTATAAAAAAAAAAAACTAGAATAATGAAGAAGACATTGAAACTTTGAAAACGATGCCTCTAGTATTTCTCGTCCAGATAATACCAAATAAAAATTATTAAATGGGTCCAGAGGCTAGTGAGCCAGGCTGCCACTGGGAAAAAAACTACTTGTTTTTCTTCACTAATGGGGCTTGAAGGATATTATTTTAGCATTTGCAAAAGCGTCTGCTCAAAACCAGGAAAAACACAGCACTACTTTTTGAGAACAATGATCGTTGATCATACGCAGCACGTTTCACATAATCATAATCATAATTTTTTTAAAAAAATTCTTAAGTTTCAAGTTTCAAAGAGAAAACAATATAATAATATTTTAGAAAATAATTTTATCTTAAAAATATTTCATTACTAATGAAAGATAAATAGAATTATATAAATATTAATAAGATGAGGAGTTGATAACCAGAGATTTTTGTACACCTAAATACCTCGAGAAAATAGAATCATATATGTGAGTAAATCCAAAATATTTTTTTTCATAGTTTGGGCCCGTGGTTTTTTAATCCCTATTGGCTAAAAAGGAGAGGATAAGATTTTAATCCAATCATGTTAGCTTATTAATTCAACATCCTGCAATAATTCTAAAAGCTGTTTCATTCTAAAAATTTACTCGCGGAAATTATATTTTGATGTACTAATCAAAGGGATAGCTTCCTATTAAAAAAGAAATGAAATGAAGAACTCCCAAAAGAAATGGGAGAGCAGAAATTGTAAAATAAATGGTGTCAACAAAATTTATCCAAAAATAATATGGTTTGATATTCAGTAAACTGGGACCAAAATTTACAATTTACACTATTTTTCCCCCATCATTCAGGAATTCACTCTCAACATTGATCGAAACATAAATTGCAAGAGCATAATCTGATGGAGCTGAATAATTGTTGATGGGTTCCAACTTCCATCTCTATAAAGAAGGTGGCCTTGTCATGTATCTTCAAATAATGAAGTCTTGAAAACTGTAGATTGTCTCTATGCTGCCACCAGTCCATGCATGAATGTAGTTCCTCTGCAATATTTAGTTTAGAGACTAGTAAGGACCCCAAGAACTCAAGTACATGACTTTTCTCAGTGACTCCTCTGACTCCTCTGACTGCTTTGATTTCTGATTTTCTCTTAGTTTACCTGCAGGAACCGCCGTAGAAGTTTGAGAAGAGAGCTTCTTGGCCAGAGAGAATGACCTGACTTGGTTCTTGGCGTGTTGATGTAATGATCTTATTGTGTAGTTCCATCTGCAGAATCCTTGATCTTTCAAGGCTTCGACGGCTGCAATACTAGTTGCTACAGCCCAAGCTTTGCTTGCTGAACTCATTTCTCTATTTCCTTCTCAGTACTAGAACATCAAGGATTTGAAATGGACAATTTTTAGATAGAAGTTGAGATGTAATTGAGGATTGGAGTTTGACGGTGGAAATGGCAAGCTGGGTGCTTTTGCTTATATAGAGAGGAGGTAGGTAAGTGCAGGAAAAGGGGGCCAGAAGTTCGGAGGAAAATCAGAAGCTAGCCACAAGCTGTAGCAGGTGGTTTTGGCTTAAACGAAAGCAAATGGTATTATTTCAGTGGGGTTACGCTGGGATAAGATGAATTTAATGTACAGGACTGACCACTTGCCTAAAATACAAAGGAGAAAAGGACGGGGAATTTTTACCTTTAAGCACGTTCGATCAAGACAAAGCTAGAGTGTGACTTGTTTAGTGAAAGGCACACGGTTTTGCTTTACAAAAATCCAAATTGAGCCTCAAGTATAGGAGGCAAATCCGCTAGTTTTTTCTTCAAGAATGGAGCTAAAAGGATTGACTTTTAGCATTTGTCTTGGCCTCTACTCAAACCTGGGAAAATACAGGAGTCCTTGCTGAAAAAAATAATAGGATTCATTGCATGTGTCACAAAAAAAACAAAAAAAAAAAAAAAACAAGTTCTCTGCTCATGGAAAAGGACGACACACGTTATCCAATGCCAACTGATCCAATTACCTTCAGCAAATATTGCCCCCTCAACCTCAAGATTTCTAATTTGAGAAGCTTATTTATTTATATACTTATCAGATTTGTTTTTTTTAAAAAAAAAGAAAAAAAAAAGGTGGTACTACCAAAACAAATGGGAAAACAGAAAACCATAGAATAAATGGTGTCAACAAAAAATTATCCAAAAATCATGTGAATTGACTGGAAAATTGACAATTTACATCAACTGCAACAATCAGAGATACATGACTTTTCTTAGAGACTCCTCTGACTGTTTTCCCTTCTCTTCCTTGACCTTGCTTGAAATCATTGCAGAAGTTGAAGAAGAAAGCGTTGGTGTAGTGTTCTCAATGTGCAGTTGCACCAGCAGAAGCCTCGGTTTTGCAAGGCCTCCACGCCCTCCAAGAGCAGTTGCTACCATCCAAGCTTTACTTGTAGATCTCGTTTTTTACCTGGTATGTAATGCAGAACAACTAGTTGGAAACTCTTTTGATGTGGGGATATTGTAGAGAGTAAGATATCACTTTCCATGTTCGATGAAGTAAATGGCAAGGAGGAGTTTTTACTTTGTACAGGTAAGAGCACCAAAAATTCAGGAAAAAACCTGAGAAAAACCAAAAGCATATAATTTTGAGTGAACAGGCCAACGGTATATTGAGTGAGGAAACCAGCAAAGGCCTACGGTATTTTTTATGGGATAAGACGTCCCTATTCTCCTTGTAATATTGTATACTATTTGGAATTTGTACTCGTGGGATGCTATAATGCCAACATGATTTATCAGCATATAAATAATCTCCAGTTGCTTGAAATGCTAAAGCATCAACCTTGATTTATCAGCATATAAATAATCTCCAGTTGCTTGAAATGCTAAAGCATCAACCTTGATTTATCAAGGTATGGTTAACAACTTGAATCCATGCTCAAAATTAAGCAGAATATATATTTGCATGTCGTGTCCTGTGATTTTAAGCTTCTGCATATTCACCTGTCCTTGAGTAGGAGAGCAAATACAAGGATGATGGCCTAAATTGGCCATGTTCTTTCACAACAAAATGATGAAAAGCCGAGCAAGATTGCAAGGGAGATATATTAAAAAGAAAACACGCATAGTAAGAGATAGGAAGGTGATGACAACAATATTTGTTCAACAAAACTCTCGTGTTGGATAATTACAGCTTACAGTTCACATCGATACTTGCAGCAATCACTCATCAATTTCCTCATGTTTTGTTCTTCACAATGGACCAGCTTCAGCCTGCCTAACGTGTTAATTTAAAAGTGTAATAGGAGTTGTTTTTTAAAGTTTTTCTTTTATTAAAAATTATATTAAAATAATTTTTTAAAAACTTATTTTTAAAAATTATTTTTAAAAACAATCCAAAAACATAAAATAAAAAATTTTAGCAAAAAAATTATTTTTTTTAAATTGCGGTGCAAACATAACCCTAGAGGGGTCTAAAAATATGTTTGTTTTTGTGACAATTTTTATTTTTAATACCGACTACAAAAACAAGGTGTTCGGTTATATTTAAATCACATGTTTGTGTTTGTATAATCTATTAAAATTTACGGTCCAACACATATTAATAAAAAATAATATCAACATAATTTTACTGAGTTACAAACTCAATCTAACAAAAAAGCACATTCTTTCTTCACATGCTACAGTCATTTTACCTCAACAAAAACAGTGTCTTTCTTTTTAATTGTTCTTATTCCACTATATTATGATTTCTATGCAAATTAAGAAAAAACTTAAGTGTTTTTTTTTTTGTAATTTAAGTTATAACATTAATTTCAACTATATTTTTAACCATATATTCTTAATATATTTTTTATTACAATTTTAATCAAACACCTATTTAATTTAAACAAAACTAACACACGTGATTATTTTTTTTCAAATCTCAACGACAAGAGATACACAACGAAAACAAACACGCTTTATGAGTCTTGAGCTTCTCACGTCGAACTTCTTAATTCATTAGTACGGACCCCAACAACCCAAGTACATGGCTTTCCTCAAATACTCCTCGGATTGGCTTGACTTCCTCAATTTGCTTGAAACCATAGAAGAAGATGAAGAAGAAAGCTTCTTGGCCTGAGGTGTTGACCTCGTGTTTTTCCTGGCATGTTGGTTTAATGATCTTATGGTGTAGGTCCATCGGCAAAAGCCCTCGCCCTTCAATGCCTTGACAGCACCAATGCTAACTGTCACAATCCAAGCCTTTCTTGATGTGCTCATATTTTCTTCTTTAAACCTAAAAATGATCTCCTCTTTCTTTTAGGTAGATGGCTGTATGTAGGAATAATGGATTGCAATGGGGTTTTATTTATAGAGGGTGACGGGACGTAGTGAGTGAAAGTGAGGAGTAGAAACAAGAAACTAGAAACCATCAGCTAGCTATGGCAGTGGCTTCGGCCCCAGGTAAAGCAAAAGGTTAGTATCTTGTTTTGGCATAATACTTTGATGGTGAAATTGGACAGAATAATGTAGCCATTAGAGTAAAGCAACCAATAATGGACACACCCTTTTCCTCTAAACTGCCTGCTACTCATCTATTATATAATAGATGAGGCAAAAATAGGAATAACAGGTGGCAAATACTGGTCATCCATGTGTCTGTTTAATATTGCTTTTTAAAATATTTTTTATTTAAAAACACATTTAAAAAATTTAATTTGAAGTAAAGAAAAAATAAAAAAATTATTTTTTTTTCAAAATATTTTTAAAACGCAAAAACAAATAAGCTATTAGATTTTAAATATGTATTTGGGAACACAGTCGAATCACGTTTCTAAAGTTTTTTATAATTTTATTCGAAAACAAAGAAAAAATTAAATGGCACTAAATAAAATAATTTCTAAATATATTCTTATATATTTGTAATTAATCAACTTTTAAGAAAATTACACCTAATTGTTAGAAAAATATTATTAAAAAAGGCCAAGTACTAGATGGGCTATTGAACCTGGCTCGTAAAATAAAAACACTAGGTGCAGGGGCTTGCAAATCCAAGCCCACACCCTAGCATTTTTTTTTTTGGTTAGTTGTTGCCTTGCTTTTTTGAAATAAAAAAATAATTAAACATCATGGTATTTGAAAGCTCAAAACCTGACCATTGGAGAGGTGATGAAAAAATTCAAGTTTGGTGATTTTGGTTACAAAAATATTTTTAATTTATTATCATCTAAAAATACATAACAAATACCCTAATAAACTTAAAATGATAATCTCTTAGATCAAAACACCTCAAAATTAATTAAAAAAAAATCAAGTTAGAAAAAAAAACTATATCAATCCCCCATCTAACATTTCTGGTAAGATAAAAAGCAAAAGGAAACACCTAGAGACGCCAAGAAGTCAAATAATTCTAAGGACGATACTAATATCCTTCGAATTAACAAACAAAAAAACCAATCTAATAATTCTAAAAAGAAAAAAAAAAAGAAAAAGGAATGGTATCCCAAGGTTCCCAACCTTAATTTCCATATATACGCACAGGTTTTCTGTGGCCTCTTAAAGAAATCGCAGTAATGAGCTCATTAATTGCAATTTTCCTAATCTGAAAGATTTATTTAAATCGTGATTTTGCTTGGCTTACAAGAACTGCTTCTGTTGAAGAAACCCTTTTGAAAAGACACCGTATTCTGGCTAGTAGCAGAACCAAACAGTCTAATTTTTCCGTCGGGCCAAACGTTTCGGTCATTAATCACAGGGTTTAGTCCTGACGTTTATAGGCCAACAAACATGAGTCTTAAGGTGCTTAAGCAGGAATTGTTTTCGAGCAGTTCAAGGCCTGGAAGACCAGAATTCTAAAGGGATAATGATGCATCCTCAGGCAAAAACAAGACCAGAATCGGAAAGTTTCACTCAGTTTAGATGGGTTTCTGGTGCCCACTGAACCCAGGAAGAAGGCTGGTGCTGGTGAGAAGCGAAGGCTGAGGGAAGCTGAAAGGGCTGAGAATGTCATGCATCTCATTTCTTGTACTGGTTTTGTTAATTTCTCGTATTTCACTGTACACGAATTAATATTCTGTTGTTTTTTAAATATTATTTCAATCTTATAGAATTTTGCTATATAAATCTTTAATTTCATGGTATTTGTTTTTGTTATTTATTTATTTCGGTTGAATCCAACACCCTACACTATTCGATTACACGATCGAAGATGGTGCTTTCTCAATCTTCAAATTTCCAAAAACTTCAAAACCAGAGACCTATGGAAATCCCGAATTTTAATAATTAGTTTATTCCATGGTTCTGAAACGCTTGGTTGGCCGACTGGATGCTCCAGCCATTCAGGTCCGGTTTTATTTTAAATTGATTGGACATTAAAAGTGTTAAACTTGGTTAATTTGATGAGCTCATCTATAATTTAATTTACATTGCTAAATTTAGTTGAAGTTGATTAAGTTAATTTCATATAATGTTTTTTAAAATCAAAATGATGTTATTTTAAAAATTTACGTAAATCTGATTAAGTCAGCTCTATATAATATATTTTTAAAAAATCAAAACAATATTATTTTGAATGAAATAATTGATTTGAAATGATTCGGTGACATGTAAAATGATCAGATTGTCCCATAACTTAGTTAATCCGGTTAAATTCAGGTGAACTTGATTTAGCCAACTCCAAGGAATTTAATAAACAAAACAAAAAAAACAATATTTTAGATAAAATAATTGATTTAGATTTGCTAGGTGACATTCAAAATGATCCTATAATCTAAAAAATCAAGTTTCGGATCACATTTTATTACTATGATTTTTCCTAGTAACCTCTTTCCAAAAAATTTATGTTAGCATAGTTTTTTTGGCAAGTTTTCAATTTTTCATATTCGAGGATTCTAATTTCGTCGTATGATCAAGAGAAAATTAATGGAAGTCTGTCCCCTGATGCTTTGCCTAACAATGAGCCTTCTAGTAAATTGCAAAACACAAGATTATCTATGCATTCAGACATGTTGTGAAGTCTTCAGAGTTACAGTGCTTCTGTGTCCATTTGTCCTTAGTATTATCCAATAGATGAAAAGTCTATTTGTGTGATGCTTGATGGTTTGAATAGATGAAAAGTCTATTTGTGTGATGCATGATGGTTTGATGCCTGTCTTTACTAGCTAGAGATAATATCTCCTTGAACCTTACTGTTATATATCTAGAAATTGTTGATTTTGATTGATGTTTTGATCAATAGATCATGTTGTGTTACTGATCATCAGCATATTCCTCTCCTAGTTCTATGGCCTCCCCATCACCATCAGGGTAAAGCATATCTTACAAGCAAGATAGTTTTGTCAAACATGTAGGTTCCACATTGCATTAGCACCTTAATAGTTCCAATCCATGTTCTTTGCTTAAACACATGATCATTGCTTCCATTTATCCTCTTAGTAATTCCCATCGTGATAATTTCTTATCTGGTTCTGATAGATTATATATACATGATCTTGAAGGAACAAGGAACAGAAAAAAAAGATAGTCATAGATGTTAACTTCAGAAATATTACATGTACATTACAGGCGCTGTGTACATAAGCTTCTAAGCAACATCTCGGCCAGCTTTCGCAAATCGGATTGCACGTCAGTTAGGAGTTAGGACCCCAGCAGCTCAAGTACATCACAGTCCTCAGTGACTCCTCTGCCTGTTTAAGCTTGTTATCTTCACTGTTTTTACCAGATTTATTGAGATCATTAAAACTGAAATTACCTGAAAAGCTTATAGTTTGCTTAGATGAAGCAGCCTCCTTCAGGTCAGTTTTAGGAGCTTTGTCTTTAACACTTTGCATCCTTTGGGAACCAGCTGGATGAAACTCTTCCTTGCTGATGGATCTCAAGCTCATAAATGCTTAATTTTCTTTGTGTGTGTGTAGGAAGTACTACTGTTTGTTTCAAGAACGTTAGAGAAGAGAGGAAGAGAGATGTAAATTCTACTCTATAAGAGTAGAGTAGAGCAGAGAGCTGGAGTGGAAGGATGTCAAGTGGCTGATCTAGTTATTGACTAGTGGGGGAACTTTGAGACTAGAGTTCAATATATATATAGGCTTTATTTGTTTATGTAATGTGGTGTGTTCAGTGTTTTACATCAATTACAATTTTAAAAATATTTAGTTAAGTAACACACTACAGTTTTGCAGAAGTTTATTTAAAAGTATTTTTTCTTGGAATTACTTTGATTTTTTTTTTAAAAAAAGCTATAATTTGAATACATGCTCAATTACTTCCAATATGGATTGGTTAAAAAACCTAGTTCTTCCAACATGAGCCGGAAGGAATTATTTTTCCTTAAATAATACAGGTAACTAGAACATTAATGGAGGTCCTGTGTTGTTTCTTCTCTTTTGCATGAAAAATAGAGATGACAAGCTAATCTAAGTTCCTGACGCGAGACTTGAGACTCATAACATCCATACATACCTTAAGGGATTCTATTACTCCATCTATCATCTTCATGATCATACCAGTCTGTCGCACTTGATTTAGAATCTAAATTACTAGGTTATTGAATCAATTTGATAATTTGATGGTTTTCCTTCAACTCAGATTAATTATTTTATCAAAAACAATATTATTTAAACTTTTTTTATAAAAAATTCCTTACAGCTAACCCGGCTAAATCTCCCCGGGTTAAATTACACAGTCACCAAGATTTAGCTAATTCAATGTTCAAAATAAAATTCAACTTAGATCATATCTAATCAACATGCTTAATCAAGTCAAGTTTAATAACTATTCTGTCAATGTAATTTTATCAAATCAAGGCATATGTACTTGATGTGTCTCGGGTCTCCACCATTACAATTTTTTTAGTGAAAGATTCTAAATCTATCACAGCATTGGAGAATCTGTCCAACTAAAACTTCATTTTGCTGTACAGGAATAACATTTTATACGCTTGTAGCTAGCTAGAATCCTTGGAAAACATGACTCGACATCAAATTTGTTTCTTTATCCATCTTAAGATCTTTCCTTGCTATTCCAAGCTTCTTTTGGTGTATCTTTTTGTCCCTTGAACTGTAGATCACTGAAAGTTTTTTCTCTCTCTAGCTTTACAGTTAGAAAACAGTCCGTCAAGATTTTTGCTGATTATTAAAAGATATCAAGCACGTTACTTCCACTGTCATTGGAGCAGAAGGCATATAACCACGTGAATCAATGGATAGCATGGAGATGGATACATGAAAAGTCAGTTGGATAAGATCGACACATAATCGTGGAGAAGCCAGCCATGGCTCTAAGTTGCAACTTGCTTCCTTCCTTACTTCTTGTTTTCTGTTTCAGTGAATTCTATAAATTAACCAGGTTGTTGGTTGAGTACTGGAGCACGTATTTCAGCCACAAGGTCATGAAACTCGCTCAATCCCAATCAAGTGAATATCATGACCAAGACAAAAATGACCAAGACCCTTTGATGGGACGGTTCCCAAACTGGGTCTGATATTTATACTTGAAACATGACTGTAATGATTTGCTTTCAAGAAATATATTTTTTTTGCGATAAAAACAAACCTTCATGTGCCCAAGTTGATTCTAAAATATTATCTAATTAATCTAAATAAAAAGGACAATATGCATGTATATCTTGACCAAGTCAATTTTCATTTTTCTTTTTGTAATTGTCATTTTGCCATTTAAATCCCTTCTCATTTCAATTATTTGATGAAATTATTTTGCCTTTCTCTGGTATCTAAATACAAATAAAAGTGTATGCGTCAAAACAGCAAAGCAATGGTACACTAGCTAGAAGACACTGAAAATCGCCTTCATGTAAGCTGTAACTTAAGCAATACGCATTTATTTTTGGACAAAGACCCATGTAGATGTAGCTCCTCCCAAAATGCATCTACTCAAAGAAAATGGCATCCAAGTACCTCTCAGTTTCAGCATTATATATCTACCATTACAGTGAGAAAGGACTCCTGAGAAGGAAGGCTGTTTCTCTCTCAGACAGCGGTTCCGTGTTCACGTACATCCTAATTGAGTTCGACCAAAGACATCAGCTGAACCCAGTGTGTTTTTGTATCATTTTCTTTCTCTTTTTATTCTATCAGTGTGTTATGATGTTCTAAAAATCAATATGATCATAAATAAAGTTATTTAATGCTTGGATGGAAGATAATCACGTATTTAATTCAATATTCTTTTTTTTTTAGATTAGAAAGTAGATGGTTGTTGATAAAAACCCAAAACTTGAAAAACATTTTCTTATGGTAGAAACCCCCGAATGATAATTAAAGTCAGTGACTTTCTAGTAAGGAATTACAAAAAATGAGAGAATGAGTTATACATTTAAAAAACAAGAGTGTTTTTTCTTGTTTCTATATGATAAATACTCTAAGAATTAAAGTATAAATACTTAGAGAATAGAACTTGTAAACTCTTTATTTAGGTGATTCAAAGGGTATTTAAAGCTCTTAAACCTTATCATGTTACTAAAATAGAGGGATTAGAGTTATTTTCTTTTGTTAGCATTAATAAGTGATAAACATTTCTTGTACCATATCAATAAGGAGTAAATATTTCTTATACAATATTAATGGCGATGAAAATATGGTAGGTCCTTATAATATATTTATACACCTAGAAGTGTAGAGAGATGAGTGTTGATGTCATTAACATTTTATGTTAAAAGTTATAAAAATAAACAAATGAAGTCTCATGGCCCAGCCTAGGAGCCTATATATAATGGTCGTCATACCCATATCCACTTGGATTTAGTACGATACAAAGCCCATGGGCAGTGGGTCTCATAACTTACTAAACTCATGTCTACTTGGACTCAGCGCGTGGTTGAATCTACGAATATTAGTCTTGCAGTTTGCCACCTTCTTGTCTATTTAGGCTTAACGCATAACAGAACTCAATAACATTGGGTCTAACAGCTCACTAGACCCAATTTATTTGGACTCAATGCATAGCTAAACTCAAGGATGTTAGGTCTAATAGCTCGCTAAACTCATGCTTGTTTGGGCTCTGCACTTAGCTAAACCTAGGGATATTAGGTATGGCAACTCACTAGACTCACAATTGTTTGGGCTTTGCGCTTAGCTGAACCCAAGAATATTAGGTTTGGCAGCTCGCCAGACCTATGTCTATTTAGGCTCGGCATGTAGCGGAACCCAAAAACATTGGGTTTGGCAACTCACAAGACCCACATCTGTTTAAGCTTAACGCATAGCTGAACCCAAGAAAATTAGGTATGGCATCTCGCTAGACCCATATATAATTGGACTCAACACGTACATAAAACCTAGGGAAGTTGGGTCTGGCAACTCGTCAGACTTATATGTACTTGGAATTAGCACATAGCTAAACCTATGAATATTAGATCTAACAGCTCATTAAACTCATAGTTGAACTCAAGGATGTTGAGTCTAGCAATTCACTATATATATATATATATATATATATATAAAACCTAGGGAAGTTGGGTCTGGCAACTCGTCAGACTTATATGTACTTGGAATTAGCACATAGCTAAACCTATGGATATTAGATCTAACAGGTCATTAAACTCATGTTTGTTTAGGCTCAACATATAATTGAACTCAAGGATGTTGGGTCTAGCAATTCACTACACACACACACACACACTTGGACTCAACGCGCAACTAAACCTAAAGATGTTTGTTATAATATCTTGTTAGACCCATGTCTGCTTAGACTTAGTATTCATATAAACCCTAAAGATATTGGGCTTGAAAGCAAGCTAGACTCATGCTATTTAGGTTTGACACATCGTCAAGTTTAGGTATGTTGGATTA
The DNA here is from genome assembly GCA_015852605.2 of Populus deltoides. Taxonomy (NCBI): domain Eukaryota; kingdom Viridiplantae; phylum Streptophyta; class Magnoliopsida; order Malpighiales; family Salicaceae; genus Populus; species Populus deltoides. The sequence continues at coordinate 16,645,652 of CM027582.2, forward strand.
TCACCCTATTTTTTGCCCTTTTAAATATAAACTTAGGTTAAAAATTAAATTTAAAAAATATGATGATATATTTTTCAGACTAGTTTACACATAATCACGGGTTAATTTGATTTTTAAATAATTTTAAAAATATCTTCTCTGCATCGGTTTGATGTATTCTCTAACTAATAATTTTAAATGTTAAATTTAAAAAATAAAAATAGAAAACTTACATTCTTAACCATCATAAATCGACTTCTGTTAGAACAAATACTCTCCGTGGCACCAGGAAGCAGAGGTGGGCAAGGAACAGGTGAGCACCTAAAAGACAAGAAAGGCTAGAAGCCCAAATATGCTAGAACACCCATTAGAGATAATGAAGCCCAGTAATAATCATTTAGTTGACCCAATTTCAATTGGTAACTATGATAGCTGTTCATGGACCAAACCTGGGCCAAGTTTTTGTTACATTCAATCCAGTCCAAAATACAAAAATTACTACAGACCCACCAACACAAAAATTGGATCCATGGATAGTTATGGACTAAATAGTGACTGCACTACGCCGTGGGCCGGCCCAAATATTTAGAAAGAATGTTAAGAAAATGCAAGCAAGTGTTCCTCAAAAAACTAAAAGAAATCGAGACTCGGGTCAATGACTCCATTGTGTTTAATAAGTTTGACTAGTTTAAATAATATAAATAAAAAATGCAATAAAAATAAATAAAATGATAAAAACAAAATTGATAGCTTAAAAGAAATTAAAAAAAACTTGACTTCAGCCCATCAAAATTAACATGTTAAATTTACGACTTAGTTGTGATATTGGAATAACCTAATCGAAAGCATATTAAATAAAATTATAAAGTTCAATTATTAAATAACTCAATGTTTAAGGATAAAACTAAAAAAATATAAAAAAGACCCGAGTCAACTCAGGTTAACCTACTAACCTTTTGACCATGGGCATAATATTGGGATAACCTCATATAAAGAAATTTAAAAAAAAAAACACGAATATCATTATTTGATAAATCAAATATTAAATGATAAAATTAAAAAAAATCAATTTAAAAAATAATCATATTTAACTTATGTTAACTTTCAAAACTCATGACTCTAGTCATGAGCTCGAGACTAATCCTATAAATAGTAAACCATAAAAATAATAAAAGAAAAATTTTAAATTATCAAAATATTAAAGAATAAAATTAAAAAAACACAATTAAAAAAAAGAATCTAAAATAAATGAAATAACAATTAAAAAAATAAAAAATAAATCTATTACAACTATAATAAATACTTAACAAATCAGCTTAAATTGCCATCTCTACAAGATTTGGGAGCACAACTTGAGAAGATGATTGTTTGCATAGGACTATATTTGTAATTGTGGTGTAATGTATTTTTTAAAATATATAAAAATAATTTTTTTGCAGATTTGTTTTTATATTTTTGACATTAACAAATCAAAATCATTATAAAATACTAAAAATATATCAATTTAATATTTTTTCAAGCTATAAATATGTTTAAAAAGTTCTTAAAAATATAAATAAAAAATGTGTCAAACGCCCCGATCTTTACCATCAAGGAAAAAAAAATCTTTATGTATGTTTGATATTGAAGTTGAATATGTTTTTCATCAAAAATTAAAAAAAAAATTTAATTATTTTTTTTAATATTTTTAAATTATTTATATATATAAATATCAAAAATAAATTTTAAAATTAAAAAATATTATTTAAAAAAATAATTTCTACTACATTCTCAAAATAAATTTTTTTTCAGTGTACCTCCTTTCATTTTCCAATCAACCCATTGGTAAAAACCGCAAACACCCATACAACAACCCAAACAAATAATAACAGATTACGTGTCAAACTTCACTGGTTCCCTCTAAAAATCACAAAAGTCCTGTTTGTTTGTTTTTGTTTTTTGTTTTTTGTTTTTTGTTTTTTTTTTTAAGATAAGCTTCTCTTTCAATTTCTAACCTCTCACTTTCTCTCCTTTTCTCTCAATCCAAACACAGCAAATTATAAAATGCAAATAATTTTCTTCTCTTCTTTCCCTATAACTTAATTTTCCCGGAAAAACACTCTCTCATTTTCTCTCTATTCAAACACGCATTTGTATCGATAAAGAATGACTGCCATTACTAGCCTATCGTTCTCTGCTGTAAACCAATCTTCTAGTGAACGAAACACTTTCGTGTCCTCTTTAGCGTCGCGTAATTTAAGTTTTGAAGGTTTTCGACTTCGGTCGGTTTTTTCGTGTCACTATGTTGGCGTTAAAGCTTCGAATTCGACTTCTCGTACGGCTATTCATTGCATGTCCACTTCCACTGGTAAAAAACAATAGTCTTTGTTGATTTTTTTTTTGTTTTTCTGTTTTGTGTTTGGTTGCTGAGAAAGTGGGAGAAAATAGAAATAAAAGTTGTAGAAAGTTAGTGGAGTTAGGAGGTGAAGCTTTTAATATTCAATTGTTTGATTATAGATTCATTTTTTCACATTCATGAGGAATTAGCGGGATTTATTCATTTATTTTTATGAATTGTTTGTGTGAAAATTTCTGTTTAATAGTTGAAAAGAACTAATTTTGTGATTGATTCAGTAACAAAATGAAGTAGATATATTTTAGTATTTTTTTTTGAACTATTAATGCTTCACTTAGTGGGTATTGGAAACTTAGACTTGAAATTTATATGTATGTTTTAATGCTTAATTGTAGTTTCTGAGAATTTGTGGTCAAAGATTTTATTTTTCCTTGTCATTATTGTGTTTATGTTTTTAATTCTGCAATTTTTAGGTTTGTTGATGTAGCATATGATAGTGAGTGGATTTGTTGCTAATGGTTTGTTTGGTTTATTGGGTTTTCAGATGTGCCACCAACAGTATCCGAGACAAAGTCCAATTTCTTAAAGGCGTACAGGAGACCGATCCCAAGTATCTATAATACTGTTTTGCAGGAGTTGATAGTACAACAACATTTGATGAGGTATAAGAAGACTTACCTTTATGATCCCGTGTTTGGTCTTGGTCTTGTTACTGTGTATGATCAACTCATGGAAGGGTATCCGAGTGACGAGGATCGAGAGGCCATTTTTCAGGCTTACATCAAGGCATTGAAGGAGGACCCAGAGCAATACAGGCTTGTTTTCTGAGTTTTTCTTTGGTTTTGTTGCTGGAAGTCTTTTTGTTTATTTCAATTCCCCAATTAACGTTTAGTTTTCAAACAGGAATTAGTGTAAATAATGATTGTTAATGCTTTATGAGAGGATCTCTTTTATCAAGCTTATTGCATCTGAATGATAATTTTTTATATTTGAAACTATTGCATGAGAAATAAGAAAACATTTGTTATTGTTGATTATTGGCATTTGTTTTCTGAAGACCACAAATCACTTTAAAATTCTGTTTATTTAGATGGAGAGACTTAAATAATTGCTGGATGTTTGCAAGAATAAGGCTTAGGTGGTTCTCATGGATGGTTTCAAAGAAACATGAGAAAAAAAAAATCTTATTCTATGCATAATTTACAACTATTTTTCTCAAGAATTTTTTTTATCAACATTGTTACCTTTATATATAGATCATTTGAGTTTTTTTAACCAATCGAAATGAAAAGAAATACAGGCAACACATAAAGATAGATAAATGACAAACGTAGCAGAAACTGAAACGTTTGAAAAGCTTAGCCTGATCATTTGAAAAATTGGAGATGCCTGGTGCTTTTAAGACGTTCATATATTGGTGGTCAATTTTTTTGTCTTTTATTCCTTTGTTACTCTGCATAACAGGAAACTGAAAGAATATAATTGTTACATCATGTAGATCATTAATAGTTTCATTGAACAGAGTCTAAAAATTACCTTTCTATTTGACCTGACTTGAATCACCATTTGGGTTGAATAGTTCTGTATGTTTTGGTTTGCAGAATTGATGCTAAAAAGCTGGAAGAATGGGCTCGGGCTCAGACTCATAGTTCATTGGTTGACTTTTCATCTAAGGAAGGAGAAATTGAGGGGATATTAAAGGGCATTGCAGAAAGAGCTGGGAGTGGGAATTTCAGCTACAGCCGTTTCTTTGCTGTTGGGTTATTTCGTCTTCTGGAGCTGTCAAATGCAAGTGAACCAACAGTACTAGAAAAGGTTGGTTGTTACATTCCTTCTCTATTGCAATCTATGTAATATAGTGCTCTACTATTCGTTGTTACATTCCTTCTCTATTGCAATCTATGTAATATAGTGCTCTACTATTCTATTTAAAGTTTTAGTTTTCTAGTGATTTTCATTGTTTTGGATGTTGTTTTTAGTTCATCAAATCCATAAATTCTTCAGTTCCCAAAATTTGCTTCAATTTTTAGTTGCATGTGTATAAATTTAGCCCATTTTACCCTCAAATCCGAGATCCAAATTTCCAGTATAGTATCTAGCTGTGTCAAGAAGTTTGGAGAATATGGATTTATATGAGACCTTCTTCTTGCAGATTGTGAAGATATTATGTGATACATTTTTAAAATTGTGTATTTGGGACATTTTATGACTTTAAATCCTTTCAGCTTCTGCCTGACAAAATGAATATGAAGCAAAAATAAAATAAAAAAGAAGCTTCAGGAACTGAAAGTTCTAATGGTGAATATATCGAAGTAATAAATTCATTGGCATCCTAAGGTTAATTTTTCCTTCCATGCAAGAGCTTCATATGCTTTCTTATTGCATATATTTGAGAACCATGACTTCTTACTTGAGAAAGTGTTGTTTTCAATTGGAGATTCAGTTCCTTGAACAAGATATGATGCATGTAGTATTTCAATTAACAGAGATTTTGGACTTGAATTTTCCAATTTTAATTTCAAGTGGTTGGATTTCTAATTTGGCTAACTTCAACTCCTTAATGAACTTTGTTATGAAATAAAGATTTTTGCTTGATAGTTTGACATTTACCTTTTAATTTCCATGCAACAGCTTTGTTCGGCACTAAACATCAATAAAAGAAGTGTGGATCGGGACCTTGATGTATATCGAGGCCTTCTTTCTAAATTGGTTCAAGCAAAAGAGTTACTGAAGGAGTATGTAGATAGGTAAAGATCTACATCCTTTCTACATACAATTTCTTTTACATAAAAATGATGGTATGTGATATTATTTTATTCCACTGGTGATTATTACATTATCCATAAACAAAAACATAATTGTGCATCAGCCTGGACTGCTTCTCTTAGCTGCAAGTGTGCACCCTCTTAAAATGGGAGTATGTGAAAATAACACACACAGAACTTCTTGCGAGTCGGAAACTGTAATCTGGAGAAAATTTGTATTCATCAAACTTAAACAGTAAATGTTTAATCAAAGTACATTGTTATTTAATACAACCATTCTAGTTGTGAACTTGCTATGATATTTATGTTGAGCCAGGTAAATTGTTCATCAAATGCCCATAACGTCTAAAACTGATTCCTCCCAAGATATGTTCTAGCATTCTTCTTCTTTTGTTTGTCCCATCTTGCATGTGGTTCTGTTTTCTAAGATGCTTTTGGTTTTCAGGGAAAAGAAGAAACAAGAAGAACGTGCAGAATCACAGAAGGCTAATGAGATTGTAGCAAAATGTTTGGGAGATCCCCAAGTTGTAGGACAGTAGTTCAGTCAACACAGCATAGCACACCACACAGATCAAATTATACGAAAGCTTCAACATCGTCACTCCTTTATTTTAAGGTACACTCGAAAGACTTCTCTGTTTCAGCAAACCATATGTCAGCTTGTGGATTTACAGTATGATGATCAGGATACATTACCTCTTTGTTCCACATGTTTATATATTTCTTTCCTTTATTTCAAACAATTTTCTTTCTTATTTTTGTACCACAAATGTATCCTGTTATTAAACACCCAGTTGCAAATATATCTTTGTGCTCATCACTATTAAACTTCCTTTTTGCGTTAACCGTGTTTGACCACGAATCTAATCAATAAACTTGATGAGCAATGTTATACAAACAAATCATAGAAAATTTTCATTTAAACTGGTGATAAGCACATAATTGTGCTAATACTACAGAAATGAAATATTAATTTATTCAACTGGTGGTAAGCACATGCTACAGAAACATAATTGTGCATCAGCCTGAACTGTATCTGTTAGCTGCAAGTATGCATCCTCTTAAAATGGGAGTATCTGAAAATAACATGTACTGAACCTGTGAATCATTTTCAAAATTTGATTTGCTACAGGAGAATGAACTTTTACTATTGTTAATTGTTGAAAGACATTTTGGTAACTAAAATTTTAGTTACAATTACAAATTTTTACATACAATTGGAACCCAAACCCCCCTAGGGAATTGACCCTGATAAGGAGAGTAAGCAAATAAAAACAGAAAGATATTTTAGGATAATATTTAGTGAGCGGATGGGACAAAGCTGTCTTAGTGAGAAAGTGGGACAGAAGTCAGGTCATGTCACCATGAACTAGATGTAATTGTACTTGAGATATTGATTGAAAGTATCAGCTGCACCAAATTTTCCCCACTCCACAAGGTACAGGGACTTCCACATTACTATCTTTGTCCTTTGTGTCAATTATGATGGCTTAATCAAAGTCAATTGGTAGGAGTTGCTTCTGGGGTTCTTAATGATCATGATGTAGGTATGTTGGGAAATTAATGCAGAGTATTTACTTCATTATAATGGAAAATTTTACTGATACAAATAGGATATGATGCAATGATTTCATAAATCACTATAGTAAGTGATAGTCCAGTAAATCTTTTGCATAAGCAAGAAAGATGAACTCTTGACCAGTGTTCATTGTTTCATATATCATTATATTTTTTTTTTAATTTGGAGGTAAAGTGATCATATTGAGGAGTAAATTATAAATTAGTCCCTCTAGTTTCAAGAAATGAATTAATTAGTCTTTTTTGTTTCAAAAACTTTTTTTTTAGTTCTTTGACCGGTGTTGACAAGCTTGATTTAATTTAATTTAATTTAATTTTTAAAAAAGACCCCCCCCCCCCAATATCAATCTTGTGAACTTATCTGGTTTGATTCTCTAACCAAACATAATTGATAGAGATTGGAATAAAAGAGAATAGAAAAATCTACCTTAGAGAGTGAAGAGTCTGGGTTTTGAGGGCAAGAGAAGCTGCCAATCTCCTCCAATTTTCTTTTCGCCTTCTCCATCTTCATTACTGCTCATACACTTCTTGCCTACACTTACCTAACCTTAGAAAGACTGGAATCACCACTGAAAACCACAAAATCTTCAAAATTAACCACAATTTGCTCAAACAAACGAGACCCAAATCAAACCCAATGAGAAAAGGAAGCTCAATTGCTGGAAGACATTCCATGAACCCTTCAACCGGAATTTTTATATGAGGGGAAGAGACAGCTGCTGCCATGTGGATTCCAATCACAATCGACTCCAATTCATTTTTGGTTTTCGTATTTTGATTATACTTGATGGAACAATAACCAAGTTGCAACCAAGAGGGAAAAAAAACTAAATAAAACGCTGTGAGGACGATTATGGTGTTACAGTATAAATCTTTAAAAATAAAATGAAGTCCGATGGTTGTAAAATAATAAAAATAAAGCGCATTTTGTATGAAATAAGCTTTAAGGTTAAGGGTAGATTATAACCATAACACCTGCAAAGACCTGTTTCACCAACAGTCATTTTTGGCAAGGTACCAAGCAATCCTAAAACAAAATTGCAAGAGTTTTAACCACCAGTTTTATTATCAATTGGTAAATGGATAAATTTACAATCGATTTCAGTAACAATATGGATGAAAAATGATATAAATGAAACTCCAAAACCATGAGAGAATCAACCCAATAAAACATGTAAGCAAATCACAGAGAAAAAAATGAATATTTAAAGGTTTAACTGAGATGAGAAATGTCAACTTCATCTGGGATCCTGAATGTATCAGCTGCGCCAAATTTCCTAAAGTCTTCGGCTGGTACCGAGTCCTCCTCGTCACTGTCTTTGTCTGCATCATGACAGGATGGCGATGAAGGATCGTTGACACTTCTAGACCTGCAATCATCGGTGGCAAGCATGTTGACTTGGCCAAGATGAGAGATTTCCACCAACACAGTATTATCATCATCGGATGGTAGCGGTTGCTTCCAGGGTTCCCCGTCAATTCTCATGAATGTGTGGTCAGCGCCACCTTTGTGAAACTCGAAGCGGATTCTGTGTGCCTAGTGCCAAAACCAAAAGAATGTCCAGTTTAGAAGATTAATCTACATTTTTAATGCCATTTTTATGAGACATTTTGATTTCTTGTATGAACCTAGAAATCACAGCACGCATTTCCATCTTAGGTCACTGATTGATTCCTTTATATCCATGAATAAGTAATCGATCTTGGTTTCCTCTTCGTGAATGAATTTTTGATATCCATAAAGAAAGCGCCATTTAAAATCAGGGAAGAATTTCAGTTAAAGATTTATTTTTTCACCTGTGCAAGACGAGTTCCATGTCCATTGGGAGCAAGCAAAACAAGCCCATGCCAAGCGTCTCTAAAACCAACAACCTCGATAAGTCCATCATCAACAAAAGGTGGAGTCAAGCCTCTCTGAAACGAATAAAAGAGGCCAATTCATCAGATTTTCCTCAGTAAAATAAACGTTCATGAGATTAAATTATTTAGTTTCCGTCTAAACTAAAATTTAAAGTAGATAAGCAAGTGGACAGATAAAACTGACGTCACGTCGTTTGTTGCTATTTGGTGTCCCCCATGGATTTAGTCCACCAGAAAAGCTGGGCAAGTTAAGGCATACAATTGACCTAATGCTGTTCGTAGAAAAAACAGAGGGGTTGTCAATAGACAAAACATTTTATAGTTTTTTAGTAAGAAAGTTTTTTCTAAGCAATATTTAGTTTCAGTGGAAACTTAGAAGCGTTTAACATTTCTTCAAAGTTAGCAGTCATGGAAAAGTGATGCACGATCCATAAAACTGAAGCACATAACCATTGAGTTACCTGTTAGGTACATGAAGCTTTTCCCATTGACCAGTCTTCTTCATGATCTTCACTGTAGCAAGGTGCGCTATGTTCCTGTAATGAAGAATCATCGCTATTACATAATTTGCTGAGGCATGCAGCATTTATCATAACATGATTCGCTATAGGATTTGCCAGCGAGTCTCTAAACTCTCAGACAATGAAATATATTTTTCTTATTTATAGCTCTATCTCTTCTCAAAGGGATACCAGTTGAAATCCCAATATACAGCGCAGACAGTAATATTGCATGCATCCAGGTAACAGTTAACTCTCGCTCTCTCTGTTTTGCTTTTTATACACTAACCTTGAAGAAGGGTGATAAAGAGAAGCTAAAAACCATCCTTGTGTACAACCAAGCTTTGCATAAGTACTCTGTTTCAAAAGGGAGAAAATAAACAATAATTAAGAAAGCAGTATTTCACTTTGAGCTGACCATTTAGTATGTACAAAAGTAGGGACAAGTTATCAAACGAACAGTATTACATTCTTTAGCAGACCAATTATTGTCCAACCAACCAGAGTCCTAATGGTAGACTTCGGAGAAGCCCCGTATTTCGGTGAAGAATAGAAGTTTGATCAAAATTTGACATCCTTTCTTCAACAGTCAAGTATAATTGAACTACCGTGATATTTAATTCAATTTATGAAAATGCACTAGGAATATAGAAGACATTGCAGTACCTGATTAATCAACTGATTTTTGAATTTTTCAGGATGCAACTTCCGCTCAGAATGAAATGCATATGACACTTGGGCATCCATGCCTGTAAACAACAGAATACAAGTCGTGGTTATGTCAGAAAAACGTTTTGGGGTAAAATGTAAAATTTCTGAAATCCAAGTGTTCATGGCATGCTTCAAGAAAGAAGATTTTGAACTTTAAAAAGTTAAATTGACATTCCTTGTTATTTAAAACATATTTACAGTGTGGCATTTTGTAATGGAAGTTAGAAGATACAACAAAACAAAATAAATCCTCTCTATATAATTCACATTTACATCTTAATGCTTATAATCACATGCATATAGGGTAGATATTAAAAAATTATAATCTGATATTAAATATTGAACGTCTCCACTATCTCAGATGTTTTCAATGAATCGATGATTACATAAAAAAAATCAAGAACTCAGATATTCTAAACATCAAGAACAAACTCTATAAATAAGACAAAGAGTTTATCTTGCAGTTCAAAAATACTAATAAATTGCACTATACTTTAGAGGCATCCATGACAGATGTCGCGGGGCATGTGCGGTGTTGAGTGACGGTAGGTCTGCCTCATGAGAGGATGTATTGGAAATGGATTTTAGCTATAACCATAAAATTATGATTATAAAGTTCAAGAGCTCTCGTCTAGTATTAAGTTATTAGGAAACCTATGGTCTGCAAAAGTCCGAATAAGGGACTGGTTGTGCAAGGGAAGATGTATCGCCCTCAGTGCACCCTACCTGAGATAAGCTGCGTTATTGTTTAATTGTTTTTCTAAGTCAAGTTTATATTCGTTAGTCTCGTCTAAGATTCAAGGTAGATCTCCCTTCGTGAAGAAGTCTCTACCTTATCTGGTTAAAATTCTAACCGTTCTAAAGTCTAAATTTTAGCATCGCATTTATTTTACTCTTTGTATCTTTAATACCTGAGAGTATACTTTATAATGTAATTTTATACCCTCAAATATTAAAGTCTACATATAAATCCTAACACTTTAAATATAAAGTGAACAAAATGATTAGTGAAAGATTGTTGATATTTTAACCAAATTCTAACGGATAATCATAAACTGATTATGATATCAATTTTACATTTTAAAACATGGGAGATGCAATTTTTTTTTCTTATGAAAATATGTTTGGAAAAATTTTAGGATTCAACAGCATACACGAAAACAAAACATTTTTGTTCTTAAGAGGAAATTAATTTAATTTTTTTCTGAATTTTTTAAATTTTCAATTTTTTTAGAAAAGTTTTGGAGAAAACCGAGTATTTTAATACCGGATTTATATCTTACAATGTAAGTATACAACATGAAATTATGCAAAATGGTTGGAAAAACATGCGAGGGACCCACAAATATTTTTAAAATGCCTTTTGGAAAATTTGAAATTTTTTCTTTTATCCTTTTTTTTAATATTATTAAATATATTAGGTTGGGCTCGGCCCAACCATTTGAGCCGGACCTAGCCAGGTCAGGTTGGGCTAACTGCGAGTTTGCGCTAAACTCGACCCGACCATGTGGACTGGGCTGAAACAGGTCCAATCCAAACCTTTCAAACTGTTGCAGGACATGAATTAATTAATTAACGTCCTGCATGCAAAACTAGGGTGGCGGGGGAAGGCAGACTGACACAGGAGAGATGGGAGCTACTTGGCGTGGAGATGGTTGGTGGTCATGCTGGGAGGTTTGGTGTGATGTTGGTGATGGCGGCGGAGAAAGTGGGAGAAAGCTAGCAGGGAGAGAAAAAGGGGGATTGTTGGTTTTTTTAGACTCTAGCTTCTGATTTATTTCTCCTCAGGGCATGCAATTCACCCTTATTTATAAGAGGTAGAAAGGGACACTGTCTCTTTTGGGAATAAATCTTGACCCTTGATTCAGCTGGAAAAGATATCAACCGTTGGCTCAAAGTGGTCATCATGAACTGTCAAATTTAATAGTAAAAAGTTGCTTGAGTTGGCCTTTTTGGGCCGTCGCCACAGCCAGTGTAGTGTCAATCAGTCAGAAAAAACCATACCAAGGTATGGTCAAGTGTTAGGCTATCATTTTCGTGCAAGTTTTGTCAAATTTGATGGAGAGGTGAAGAATTAAATGTACTTGAAAAGCAACCCCCTAAACAGTCTTTTCAGGTGAAAAAAAGAAAAAGATGAATAATAAACAAAACGACAAGTCATCTAGTCTGTCTTTTTTTGTTTTACTATTTGGTCAAAACGCGCTGTTTCATTTAAATGAAACAATGTCGTTTCGACTTTTAGGGTTTTAATTCAAGCATTTTGCCAAAGTTCAATTTGGTCCTCCATCTTTTATTTTTTTTTCAATTGCAGCCCTAATTGACCATAAACTTTTAATTTTATGCAATTTTATCCCTGAAAAAACTTCAACATCGGCCCCGAATTTCAGCGCCTTTTTCATTGTAGTCCTTGATTTCAGATTTATGTAAATTGATCCTCAAGTGACCAATAAACTTTTGATTTTTTTTTAATTTCATCTCTGATTTCAATCAATTGGATCCCCAAAGTTCAACGTCTTTTTCAAAATGATCTTTGGCTGTTAATTTCTTCAATTTAACCCCTAAATGACCCTAAAACTTTGATTTTCTTGCGATTTTACCCCTAATTGGAATCAATTGACTTTGTAAAAATTAAATTTGATTCTCTAAAATTCCAATTTTCTAAATTAAGCTCAAATTAGACTTTTAAATTTAATTTTTCACCAATTAAGCCCCTAATAAAATTAATTTGACTCATTTAAAATATAATTAAGTCCATGCACCTAATTAAATCTTTTAATTAGACTCAAATTAATTCTTAAACATAATTAAACTTTAATTTGGTTCATGATTAAATCAAATTGACCTATTAAAAATCTAATTATATCCTTGGACTTTATTTTTATGCAGATTCGTTCAATAATAATTTAATTTGACCTTGAATCTATATTATCTCTTTAATCTTGGGTACAACAAGACACAATTAGGTTCTCAATTCCATCAAAAATTGCAGCTTGATTTTCCTACTTTTGCTAAAATACTAGTTTTCTTGCTATTATTATTTATTATTTATTTTTTTATTTTAAAAGAAAAGGGAGTAAAATTTTAGGGAATAACCCAAAAATGAATTATGACAAGAGATATATCTTCTTTTAAGGTTTCAATTGGCCAATAAGAAAAATAAAAAGAATTATACTTGGTCCAGGATAGAAGTCTTACCCATACTGAAGTAGTTCCAGAATCCCCCACGAAATGTGATATAACCTTCCTGTGAAGCAACCAAAACATTTTTGTAAGACATGCATGATGCAACTTGTATTCAAAGAAGTAGATATGTTAAAGTGGAGAACAGAACGATTCTAAGGTTTGTCCTCACTTTTCTTCACTAGAGATAGTACTCTCTTAGAAGTCAACGAATTTTGTTTTTCTCACTTGTAGAAAAATTGTACAAAAACAATTAATGACAATAAATAAAACACTTTCTCAGTAGGAATCTTCCGATTTTATCAAAGGTTTTGCACTAAAGCTAAAGCAGAAAAAAGGCCACAGCATTTAGTTATTTATGATGCAGGCAAATATACACTATTGAATTTTAATTGTGTCTGGTTTAAATGGTACCGAAGAAATCCAATTGTCAGTCTACCGTAAATGCAATTTCATATGCAATATCCTTCTTCAAAGGCACTACCTTTGGTATCAGAGTAGGCACTTGATAATCAAAGACTCCACCAGCACCAAGAAAACAAGTGAGGTTCTTTGAAAAAAGTATATGTTATTTCCAGGCTCAAACGTAATATCGAAGAATTTTAATTTGAAAGAGTAGAAAAGTAGTGTTGGGGTTCAAATAGGCAATTACTACTGGATTTTGCACGGACATCAAATGCAGTTTCCTGATTATAAGCAAAATGATGACCAAGAAATGTTTTAGACAGTTCTTAGGAGCACTTTTCCGGAAAAAAAAAAGTTCTTAAGGGCAATGTAGACTGCACTACCATGTTGAGCTCATCTGTTGGAGAAACGCGGTGAACTGCATGCAGAGAATGTGGTAGTTCAAGAGGTGCAATGGGATCACAGGAACCTTCTTTAGGAGCTCTCATCCTCATGAGAATATGCCAGCTGAATTTCAAAAAAGAACATAAAAAAGCAAATATGTAAGTCAAAATAAAAATGAAGCAAGCAAGGACGAACCAAAATATAAATCAATCACCCCATGTTTGTTCAATCAGACACCAAACTTATGGCGCAGAAAGAGATTTTCAAGAAATTAAATCCTAAGCGAATTATCCCCACAAGAACATTAATCCGAGTCATGTAACCAGACAAAGCTACGACTATGCATGCACATCCAAACACAAAGATAGTTATGCTAACTAACTTGTCTATTTTCATTTCCTTGGCATTCTTTACTTTCTTCATAAAAGCCATCACAGCCTGAACATCCGTTCCTGGATTCTTCTTTCCCTGCAAATACACTTCATATTACACTCCAGTTCTTCCAGATTGCTAATTCTAACATTACATCACTCAAACTACCATCAATTTCAGAAATCTCGAAACATTCAAATTACATCCTCCATTTCAAATTCATTGACATTATTTCTTACCCAACCAAACGCGAACGGAAGATTGTTTCCGGTCCCCAGTGGCATAGTAGCAATCGGCAGCGGATGCGATAATTTAAGATCGCAAACAACACCAAGAAGCCATCCAGCTGTTCCATCTCCACCAGCAACCTAACATCAATCCAAACAAAAACATTTCAACACACATAAATATAAAAATAAAACAATCAATCCCAACAAAAACATTTCAACACTCATAAATTTAAAAATAAAAAATAAAACAATCAATCCTAACAAAAATATTTCAACACATAAAAAAAATAAAACAAACACAATCACGTTCACATTCAGGAATCCAAACACCACCTAAAAACTAAAATAAATAAAAAACTTACAATAATTCGTAATTTCTCTTGAATTTTAGCAGCAAATTCATCATTAGATTTCAATTTCTCCAAATTCAAATAAATCCTCCGCAACACCACATCCGGCGCTTCCTTCCCCAAATCAAAAACCTAAAAAGTCCATTAAAAACATATAAAAAAAATCACCGATTTGTCATCATAGAACAGAAACTCAAAAAAAAAAAAAAGAAGTCCTCACGGCCCTCACCTGATTTTCATTAAGAAGAGCAGAATAAGTCTTTAAAAGATCTGCACCAAGCTGACCACCACTTTTGGAATTGATAAAAACCAGGACCGGACACTGAGGCAGTTGAGGTGGAGGAGTGGAATCGGATTTCGAATCAGGAACCAAAATGTAATTAGGAATATAAAATTCCTTAAGGAAATCCGAATCGGAAACCGAATCCGTCGTCAATGTACCCTCCATCTAGCCGGGGAAAAAAAGAAACGAAATTTGATTGAAAGAGGAATTCGATTCTGAGAATTTTGATTTAGTTGGAGAGAAAGAGAATTCAATTCTCTTATTATATCAATACAGAGAGGCAGCAGTTGACTCGGATTGTTTGTTTACTGAGAGGTATCCACGTTTGTGAATGTGAATCACGCTCGCTGTTATTTTTGTTTCGCGCTAAGAAGGTGATGCTGTCAGATTCCACTTGGGGTGGGGTCCATGCTGATGTGTTGTCCTACTTGGCATTTACGGTGGTTAGGTTTAAGAATCCAACGTTGTTGTCACGTGGATTTTTTTCCTTTTCTTTTCTTAAGAATATATCCCATAATTTTTTCTGAGTTACGAGTTTTAATTGGACAAGTGTATCATTCAGCTCAATTTTAATATTTTTATAAATTAAAATAATTTTATTTTAATTAAAAATAAATAAATAATCAACAATTACAATCGAGTTTTACTGGATTAGTCAAGTTTTTAACTTTCTTTATTTTTTTTATAAATCTAGCCCGATTCCAGCTCTAGGTCAGCCAAGTCCTGGGTTAACCTCTCGGATGGGGTCAGATTTTAAAACTATGATTTTAAATATATATTTTTTAATTTCTATCACATAAAAGGCACCTGATTAAGTTAAAAAAACGAAATAAATTATATTTGGTTAAATTTAAAATAACGTGAAATCATGAAATAAAAACCCAATGTTTTTTTATTTGTTATTATTTGCTATAGTGGAGAATTAATGAAAAAAAAGGAAGAAAAGATGTTGATGGTGATATATATGACCATAGAAGGAGATGTTGAGATGTGGCTGGAGCTTATATACCATTGTAGAATCATAATTCAATCCTTCTAGAAATCGATACTATTGTATCAACAGAAATGATATATCTCTATTATGAATTTAATAATTTTGGTTTGATTTATCAAAAGAATTTAATAATTTTTTCTAAATTTGTATTTAAATTTTAAATCCAAGAAATTAAAAAAAAAGTAAAATTCCATAGCCAATAAACCTATCTTTAAAGATAAACAAAAATATATTTAGTTAAAAAAAACAAACATATAAATAATTTTATCTCTTAAACAATTTTAAAGACAATAATCAAATGTTATAAATTTAACACTATTGATTTAGCATGAATTTGATATTGTGATGTATAATATTTTTTTCAAAATATATATTAAAATGATTCAATTTTGATATTAGTATATCACAATTATAAAAAAAAATACTAAAAAAATCAATACAATACTTTTTCCCAGATAAAATATACTCTTAAAATATAAAAAAATAAATATAAGTCACTCCTGAACATCCCAAATCTCATTGCATTATTGCATGAATACCTAATAATAACTCCTATTTTGTTTTTTGTTTTTTGACATGGATTGGATCAAGCCCAACGAGCATATATAATGTTAAATAATTTTTAGTGGCTTGATATGGAGCTCCTCATAGTCCGCCACCAGAACTTAGGCACATGGAAAGGAAAAAACTTCTCATCTTCTTGGCAAACATTGACGCAACAATGTCAAATATAACCCAATATTGCTCCACCAAGAACAATGACTAATTATCTCTATCGTCAATGTGTTTCGTCCATACTTTATTGATTGTCTACCTTCTATTCAAAGATTACACAACTATCCTATAGCATATTACACCCGTGTACGTATCCATCTTCTAGATTTCAAAAATAACCAGTAAGACAGAGATGGTATTGATTTATTAGCAGGTTTTTATGCTTCATAGTTTATTTAAGCCTTTCATCAATACATAAATGCAACGCAAAGTAACCAGGAGAAGCTAAATTACCAGATGAATCTGCCGAGATTAAGGTAGGTTACACGGGAGGAACTATGCATGATTCTTGAAACTTGTTGGCGCACAACACCATAAGCAAAATTATGATAAACCGAAACGATATGAGAGAGAGAGAGAGGGCGTACCTTGTATGCTGTGAAACATGAAGTTCTTCGTTTACTCTGTTCATGGTGCTTGTCTCCAGAAATAGTATCTGCTTTGCTGATCTTGGATGGAAGAGAGTTGCCCATAGCAAAGGTGGCTAACAAATATAACAATCTTGGTATAGGCAGAAGATGCTTTGCTTGGAAAGAAGATGCTTTGCTTGGAGAGAGAGAGAGAGAGAGAGACGTGGTGTGGGTTTAAGAGAGACAATGAAGATTCTATCCAATTCATAAAAGGCGATTTAATTTTCTATGAATGTCAAGAACTAATTTAATCATTTAAAGACCAACAAAGTTTCAAGGAGAAAGAAACAGAAGCAAAATCCTCCTTGTAAAGTTGCTTATAATTTTCAGTTGTCTACAATATATTCCACGTCTGAGTAGCAAAATTCAAAGCAATTGAAATCCATTCTTGCACGGCGAATTTTCTCATTCATCAAAAATTAAAAATTTCACTTGTGTTTTCTATGTGGGAAAAAAAATCCCTTTTATTTTGTACGCAAAGAAAAAACTAGAAGATTGCTCAGCTGATTAGGATGGTTTGGACCAAAGAATGAAAAATAACAATTTGCCGCCGCGGACTGTGGGCAGACATGGTCAAGCATATGAGAATAGACAAAAATGATTCTCTCTGGTTAGATTATAACTGTTCATCATACATTATTGATTATGGAAACAACCTAAATAGGAAGCTGAAGCTGTGCTGCGGGTCCGGTAAGGTTTCTCTTAATATAAAAAAAGAATATTTAAGGAATGATAATAGTTTAAAGAGTAAGAAGAATCTGATACTCGGGTAATTGATTCAAATAGGTTTAATAAATTTGATTGATTTTAAAAAAATAACTTTAAAAAATAAATTAAAAAATCAATTTTAAAAAAGGATAAAATAACTCAACTTGAGTTAGCATGCCAAATTCATTGTATGATTATAAGATTGAGATAATCTTGTATAAAAACAATTGAATAAAAAAAATAGAAGCCGACTCCCAAGCAAACTAAATGATGAAAGGTGAAACTAAAAAAAAATCAATTAAGAAAAAACTCAAGTAAACTCGACTAACCCGCAACTCGGGATATGAGATTATGATAATCTAATAAAAAGAAATGTGAAAAAAAATTCAGAAAACTCAAGGTTCAAAACTTAATGTTGAAGAAAGGAATTAAAAAAAATAATTTTTTTTAAAAAAAACTTTAAATAATACCAAAATCAAATTAAATTAATCTTCAAAACCTGCAAAATCAAATTAAACTAATCTTCAAAACCTGTGATTCACAGCATAACACCAAGATTACCCTATCCCATGTTGGATGTTGAATCCCATACAAATCCTTTTGTCTGGGAAAGCGTCATGACTTTGAATGCTGCTTTCGGAAAAAGCACTGAGTAGTCATCTGACATAGGTCGTCCTGGTGAGAATTCTAGTGCAAAATTCACTGCTAGATTCAGTGAAGATTAATGAAGTTGAATCTCCTTCTAAAATAACGGATTTCAAGCTTATTAGAATTCGGAGGAAATATTAAGTTTTCAGCAAAAAGGTAGAAGTATTTGAGGGTGATGGGAGAATGAATGGTCAAGGCTTGCAATGATGAACTCGATAAAATGATTCCTGGAGATATTTGTGTGTTCATTGAAGATGATACGTTCTATGGAAACCCAATTAACGCAAAGAAAATCGAGAAAGGTTAGAGGCAGTGCCCTGTTGATTTTTATTTTATTAGCTACTGTGAAATAATTATCTCAATTTAAATAAAAGTTTTTTAAATTTAAAATTTATATTATTTTATATTATTTTATACTTAATTTTTATCAAATAAATAAAAATAATAAAATTCTATCTTATAACTACTTAATCATCAAAATTATGATATCATATCATCATATTAAAAAATTATTTTTATTCAATAATTTAAAATATTAAATCAAATTTTAATTTTTTTTTTTTTTTTTGCTATTACCTAACCGTTGTTAGTGTTTGCAGTTTATTATATTGATTTTCATTTCCTTCTTAGAATTTTTTTTTAATCGAAACTTAGGGCTAGCATGTAAAAAAAATAAAATTAGAACATGACACGCCAACCCCAGGGAGTTGGGAACTCTAGCTTACGTGGCTGCCAACTAGAAAGCTTGCACGAGGTCTAATTGAAGTTGTCAGCTCTGACCCGGTTGGGTCTTTAATTATAGGCTTGTGACGAGTCAGCCTAGATATATCTTAAAATAAGTTGTTTCAGTTTTTTTATTAAAAGAAGTATTAAACGATATTTTTTTAATAAACATTTAAAAAGATTCTTGAAGTTGACTTTTCAAAAATTAACTGTATCATAATTGATAGATCTGATATCGATGGCATATTCAAAATTATTTGAAAAGATTTGATAAATCGGTGGGGCCAGATAGATTTAGGCCTCCTCCTTTAGTATTGCTGTCAAATTATATTTTTAATATTATTTTTTAGTTTTAAATTAATATTTTTTTATATTTTTAAATAATATTAAAAAAATATAAAATTATTTAAAATTATTTATAAATAAATAACACTTCAAAAACAATTTTTATTACACGCTTGCAGTCCTGTATGAATGCTTTTAACCAATTTCAAGTACTTGAGTTACCTTGAAAAGTCAATGCTGCCATCTGCTGACCGGGCAGGGATCAAAGTCCAAAGACCCATCCGAGCTTTGAGTCCAGTTTTTCGAAGGAGTGGTAGAATCGAGCTTCATCATGGGGTCATGATTTGGGCTCAGCCCATTATGAAAAACTTGCAGGCAAAGTTAGGGCCATATTTGTGATAGCCCAGCCCAACTCTGTATTTTATATCACTTCTAAGCTAATTAATGCAAAGCCCAATTTCCCATTTGCTAGAAAGAAAAATAATCGACAATTAAAAAATGGGGTCAAATTCTGTGGAACCTTTAATCATGCCAATTTTCTTATAACTAGATCAACTTTCTAGCCCATTTGAGTTTTATTTCTCATAATGATGGATGGAATTTTACAAATATATATATATATATATATAAATATATATATATAAAAATAAACTATCCACAAAGAGATTTAAATCTGTTTCACTCCGTTTTTTTCTTTTACAATAAACTATCCACGAAAGAGATTTATTAAAAAGTTTAATTGGGTGTTGGAATGTGAATTTTGGTCTTTTAATAAACAGCTGGCCCATTGGACTAATAATTTTAAAGGGAAAATTTCCAACAGATCCGAGATAAGCTCTGCTGGTGTTCTTGGAATTGTTGAATTATAGATTGAAAAGACAACGTATACATTTAAATTGAGAGTTTTTAGTTTCAATAAATATAAAAATGAAGTCATTTGTGATAATAAAAAATTAAATTAGAAAAATATGAGATAAATGTTGATTAAAATATTTGATCTAGTAACATACATCATAAACCCAACTGAATTTAATAATTTTATTTATCGGAGTTAATTTTTTATTTAATTAAACGATAATAAAAATAGACATGCATATGGGAGCGAATCAATGATTAAGTAAAATTCAAGAAAAAAAAACTTTGTAGGGTTACCTAAAAAAGAATGCCTACTAATGTTAACAAAAAATTATAATTTTATTCAAAAACCAAGCAAAAAATAAATAATATTAACTCAATACTAAATTGAAAAGCTTATAGATAGACTTAAATCAAATTGTTTGGTCTAAAAATATAATCCATAGAGCTAGTTATCTATAAGAAATTTGTTTCTTGAAACCAATTTTTATTTAATCGAATAATAATAAAAATAGATATGCATGAAAAAACAATTGAAATTAAAGAAAAAAAATATTATGTGGGGTTGAACTAAAATAACACCTACTAATATCAAAAAAAAAAAAAAATGTTGCAATCTTATTCATAAACCAAGTAAAAATTAAATAATATTTTATTAAAAAACATCATAAAATTTTGTTTAATTTATTTATTTTAATTAAAATTAAATACTTATTAGATCAAGCATCTCACACATACATTGAATAAATATATTTTAATTAATATACAATTAAATAAAAAATTAATTAAAGTTAAAAGAAGGACCCTGTATCTGGGCTTGGGTGACATATTTGCTTGTCTCGTTAAAAGAAAAGGTCACATGCATGGGCCTGCATGGCCTGGCCCAAGTGCCTGACCTTTTATTTTTTTGAAAATACAAGCGGATTGAAATGTCATCTATCTGTATTTTTTATTTGAAAAAATAATGTGAAACGATGTATCATCTATTATGGCAAATAATGAGTCATCTATGGTGGCAAAAATTTTGTTGTCAAATTGCCCAGTTTTTTAACCATTGAAAGGATGATTAGGAAATTAGGCTAGTGTTTTTCTGGACCTTTCTAAATATATGATTTTTGATTTATTTTCATCTAAAAATATTTAATAAATATTTTTATAATGTCAAAAAAAAAAACAGATCAACAATCAAAACACCCTAAAATTTGCTTAAAAACACAAAATCAAACCAAAACAAAAAAAATCTCTTAAGCCCAATTTAATATTTTGGCAAGATATAAAGAAAAAATATCCTAATAAAAATTCTCTTGTTGAATGGCACCTGTTGGCACAAAGAACAATCTTTTTGTGTTTGGAATGTAGTCATCTAATAATTTTTTCTCTTTTTCACTATTTTTTAATAACTTTCTATTTCATCAACTAAAAAATGAACAAACTGATATTTGGATCAATCCTAAAACTTTTGAATCAAAACTAAAACTTTTAAAACTAAATGGACTAAAAATGAATGAAAACCAAAGTAGATGGATCAAAAAGAAATTTTCTATGCTAATTTGTAACTGGTCACTTGATTTCCTCATCTTTTTCACTTTGACCTACTTTCTTTAAATTATATTTTTCTGTAACAAATTAGCAGTGAGTGGTCATTAAAATGGCCTAAAAAAGATACAGTCGAGGAGAAAAAAACTCATTACTAAAATCCATAGTGAGTTTAGGCATTTATAGAGCATACGTGCATTGTAGAAAAAGCCTATCTGTGTTAGTTTTCTCTGTACTTAATTTCCTCTTTTGAATATTGAACATAAACCTCATTTTGGTGGCCAAAGACACAAATGCATCGTTCATCAACACCAGCAGCAAATCATTAACGTGTAACTTTGATATCGATCATGAATGTAAATTAATTTCTGCCACAAACCTAGCTAGACGTCCACGTGCCCTAGCTCATCTTCCTCATAATCCAACAACTGACAGGATCAAAGTTAGGTTTATCTTCTTCGATCATGCTATAAATTCTTTATACATTAGAGAATTTGGAGCTCAAGATTCTGTTGATTTCCCTAATGTTTTCTATTAAGTACGTAGCATAAACTATAATTACATAGAATAATATTGTCTCATACCTTGAAAACCTCTATTTTTTATACGCATGCATGTGAATTCAAAAGATTTAAATGATACCTTGAGAAGAAGATGAAATTAAATACCCACCATTATTCAAAGTTTGTTGGAGCTCTTGGCTATCTCCAACAACAATTTAACAACATATGTATAACTATACCATATATATACATATATTTCTGGCATTATATAATATAGTTAAGTCAACTCTTAAGACGTTTAATGACCATAGATATAAAGAGTAAGCCATGCACAAGCAAACCCTAGATTTGTGACAAGTAATTACCTGAAATAGTATATGTTATGTAAGCAAATAGTAGATTTATAAGCCATGCATTATAAAAGAAATTATGGTGACGAACTGCTTTCAGGAACTTTCCACAACAGCGTCATAGATTGATATCGCAGCCACATTAATGGGAAACGAATAGAAGATTCACATAATCTATATGTTCATGTTCTTGATAATTTAACGTGATACAGGCAGGCACCTGTCATCATCATGGTAATCTAAAGACTTAAATATTCATGTAATTAATCTTTTAAATTAAATGGCATTGTCACGTAGACAGCAAACAGGGAGACAGGGGACTAAGATCTTTCTCCTCTTTTTTTCTTTTTCCCTGTTGAGCTTGACTAGATAATTAACATCATCGTTTGAATAATAAATCTCTTTCGTATTGTATCAGATACCTAGAATATATGTATAACATTCTTAACACAATGTTATTTCTATTAATAATGGTTAAAGACATTGCTAGGGATGTTATAGAATAGAATAGATCATGTACTAAGACTTCACATAACAATTTAGATTTTTGAGTTAAAATAATTTTTTGATATAATATTAGAATTTTGATAATTAAATAGTTATAAATTTGAATCTCGTTATTTCTATTTTTTATTTTAATTAAAATTAATTATTACCATAAAGTAATGTAGGTTCGTGGAGGTTTCAACTCCAAAAGATTTTACTTGAGAATACATATTAAAAAATAATACAGTGAGATCTCTTTTAATAGTTTAAGTTTTATATTGATATGATTCTTTGACAAGAATACCCTTTTAATTTAATTTTTTTAAAATTGAAATCTTCATTAGATTATTAAGTGGTTAATTCCATCATATTTCTTGTATTTTTGCATCTTGTCGATTATATAATATATAATTTCCATAGAGTTTAAGGCTCTCTCTTGAATCTAAAAAAAAATTTTTATTTTTATTTTTTCATCTTAATTCCACTCGAACATGTTGTCAAACATGACTTTACTAGCTAAACCAACTTGTTCTTCGAGATCAAATTAATGTACTGAAGTTCTTGTAGAGTACTAATGTTTTCCAACAAGTAAAAATATAAGAAAGGTGAACAAGTAGAGCAAGCAAGGTTCAGGGAATTACCATATTGACCTAGGGCAAAACATAGCTAGGTGCATGTAATATAATAATATTTGACCAATGGCTCTGATTGTTAGCTAAAGAGTGGATGAAATTAACACCAGATTTTCAATGACTTTGAATTTGGTTCCACAGAGAGTGTAGCCTTTCAAGCTTCCACAGAGGAGGCAAACATGTAATATTTGGACTTTCAAGGGACAATTGTCGAAGGGAGAGAGCTCCAAGGTCTTTGAGAAGAGAAGGTTGACTTTATTGTTGGAGTTAGAAAGCACACCTGTAATTTTATGCTACGTGGTTGGATCTTGGTGGTCGATTTAGACTGGTCCTGCTTGGAAGATTACAGGCCTCTCATACAAACACACCTGTAGAGGTCAGTGGGAAAGCAGCAGACATTATGTTAAAATATTATCACGAGGAAATCAAGAAGGAGCTAACAAATATTTGATAAATTTGAAAGACAATAAAATAAGCCCTAGCTCCTATATAATATTGTTGTTATATGTTGATGAATGGCATGGAAATGAAAAATCAATGTCTAATTAATAAATTAATTCCAATTCTTTTTATATGGGATGCTATTGCAAACTGTTTATGGTGTATATGGCTATGGATTTTAGTATAATTTTAGGATCATAAATAAATTATTCACAAAAATATATGTATAAAAAAAGACCATGTAAGGTTTCTCTGTAATTGGGACTATTAAATGAATCATATTGTTATATACATAAATGATAAAAATATAATTAATTAAAAAAAAATTAAAATACAAAATAAATATAACCCTAAGACAATTTTGAAGTAGATTTATATACTTTCAAAACATAACGTAAAAAAACATGTTTAATTTATCATTCTTGTCTCTGTATTTTTCATCTCGATATAATAATTAAAGGTTATTGAATGATATAACTAGATTAATAATCATTTTGTAGTTGAAAAATCTTTGAATCAAGCAGTGATCATTTTTCAAGTATGATTAAATTGCAAATTATCAGCATTTGTTGATATTAAAATTATGAGCTCTTGTTCTTAATTAATAGCCAGTATGTACTCGTATATTTCCACGTACAGTAAATCTCATATGGTTACTTAATTTTGCTTGGCTATGAGAGCACTGTGCTGAAATGCTGATGACAGCTAACGCGTAGCGAAGCCTAATCATCTCTAAAATGGGCAAATGATTTAAAATAAATCATAGCAACCAGCCATGCAACTGAGGAAAAAGTTCTCCGATCAAGTCTAACCACTCTACCGTCCAATCATTCTCATCTTCGACTCGTACAAAAACAAAGTCAAACACATTACACGGTTATCGCTTCTCTGTATGATCCAACTTTCGTTTAATCCATCTACTTTCATAGGCATTCACACCATGATCTTCAATTTGATCTGCTGATAGTTAAAGTTGCCTGTTTCTGTAGCATGTATCTTTCAGACTTTCAAAGCTTTTTGACCTTTTTCATTTTACATGTATTTGCAATCTCAAGAACAAGGATTTCTTCAATCTGGGAACTTGATGTGAAGATGGAAGCATTCTCCTTGATAAAACGAACTTAATTGGAATAAGAAAATATATTTTTTTGTTTAAAGTCTTTAATTGTGCATAATTACTAGATTGCATATACCCATATATATATACATGTGTGTTATTGTATTATTAACATAGAGAAGAAAGATACATACGTGGCCAGAGGCCGGCACCAAACCTTTTTGACTTGAAATCTCTCTGTCCCCCTCTATATATATGAAGGGTCATCTTCCTCCTAGCAGCCACAAGAACACTTTCTGTTTTAAGATCAGCTTAGCCCACTTTCTCTCCTTTTAACAACCTTGTCTCCTTCCTTACAAAATCCTAACCACAAGCACCATTGCAAGAAAAAAGAACACGGTACTATATCAATGGGAAGAGCACCTTGCTGTGACAAAAATGGACTCAAGAAAGGTCCTTGGACTCCTGAAGAAGATCAAAAGCTCACCGCTTATATTCAACTTCAGGGACCTGGAAACTGGCGTTCCCTCCCCAAAAATGCTGGTATATATATATATATGATCGTTAATTTATGGATGATGGATTTTTTGTTTTATCTTTCTTATAACTTAGCTTGTTGCATTCATTGTATAGGGCTCCAAAGGTGTGGAAAGAGCTGTCGTCTTCGTTGGACAAACTACCTGAGGCCTGATATCAAGAGAGGAAGATTTTCATTTGAAGAAGAAGAGTCTATAATTCAACTTCACAGTATTTTGGGAAACAAGTAAGACTACTATCCCTTTGGATTTTGATTTTTATTGATATTTTTTCTCCTTGGTATCTTGTAGGATTGGTATGCCAGTCATTCATAACAATTTTGCTGTCATGATAGTCACAAATTAACTTGAATATTTAGGCTAACAATTCCACGTTTCTTTTCAATTTTAGGTGGTCAGCTATAGCAGCTCGTTTACCAGGAAGAACTGACAATGAAATCAAGAATTATTGGAACACTCATATAAGGAAAAGGTTGCTTAGAAATGGAATTGATCCAGTGACTCATGCCTCACGTCTTGATCTTCTTGACCTATCCTCTATTCTGAGTTCAGCTTTGTGTAACCCATCATCACTACTCACTCTGTCAACCTTGGTGGGCAATACTCAAGCCCTACTAAATCCTGATATTTTAAGACTATCCACCACTCTATCATCGTTGAAACAAGAAAATTCAGACCTGTTTTTGCAGCAACTACAAGAAAACCAGCTTTGCAGCTCACTGTTACAAAACCAAGCTATCCCTACATTATCGTCACAATCTAACCAGTTTCAGAATCAAGTTGAACTAATTCCTGCTTGCACTACTACTACATCTACTGGCACATTTCTAAACCAAACAACACCACTTATGCTAGCAAATGTGGAAGGGTTTTCACCGAATACAACAAGTACTTTTAGCTGCCAAAATTCACAAGAAAATTTCGTGCCTTTGAACGAGGGATTGGTTTCACAGCCAAACTTTTATTGCAATAGTACTACTACAACAAATCCTACAGTTCCTGAACTTGAAGAGTACTCAGGATTCCAATCAGCAAACAACGGCTATCAGAATTTTAGCATTGACTCGGTTATTTCAACGCGTTTAACGAGCCCGGATCCATTGAATTCACCATCAACATATGTCAACAGCAGCAGTACTGAGGATGACAGGGAGTGCCACAGCAGCTTGTTGAAGTTTGAAATTCCAGAGAGTTTCGACATTGATGATTTCCTGTAAATATATATATATTGCCTAAAGTATGATAGATGATGTAACACTAGACTGAGGTTTTTTGCTGTTTTTGTGATTTGATTTTTGTTTCGGATTTTCAGTATTTATGTTCGTATATATAGATATATATGAAATTTGTTTTATTTTTTCAGTTATTTTTCTTCTTGTTTTGAGCCATGTTCATGAATTGTTTGTTGCCTTGCAACAAAACATAAACCATTGTTCCTTAGCCAGAAGAGCTGTATTGGAGTAGTAGCTAGGCACTTGGGATTCTCACTTAGCAAGATAAGGTCAGGACATAAGGTAGAAAATTTTATCAATTTGCTTGAATAGAGGAGTTGAAATGTCATCTCCTTATAATAACATTAATGAGTGATATATATCACTTACATAATATTAATGACGAATAAATATCTCTTATATAATATTAATATTGATGGAAATATAGTAAGTCCTTAAGAGTTTTTATACTCCTAAGAATGTAAGGAGAAAATCATTCTTGATTTTTAATATTATATGTTAAAAGATATAAGAACAAACAAGCAAATACTTGTGACCCAAAAAGAAACTTAAAAAGATTGTCAACTTCATATATATTTAGACCTGTAATGATTCCAAACTCAAGGGTGAAGAGTCTGACAACTTGTCAGACCCATATATACTTGGACTTAGTGTGTAGCTGAACCGAAAAATATTGGGTCTGGTATCTCTCTGAACCCACGTGTTCTTAGGCTTTACATGTAGTTGAACTCAAAGATATTGAGTCTCGTATTTTGTCAAACTCACATGAACTTGGGCTCAGCACGTAGCTAAACCCAATGGTGTGAAGTCTGGTATAAACGAGACATAAGAATAAATAAGCAAATACTTGTAACTCGAAAAGCAACCTAAGAAGATTATCAACTTCATTATATGTATTTTCAGCATGTAGCTAAATCCAATGGTGTCGAGTCTGGTATCTTGTCAGACTCATAAGCACTTGGGCTCAACATGTAACTAAACCTAAGGGTGTTGGGTCTCGAGTCTCGCCAGTGCCCACATGCACTTGAGCTCAATGCCTAGCTGAATCCAATGATGTTGGGTCTAACATCTCTTCAGACCCACGTGCACTAGACTTAACACATAGCTCAACACAAGATAGGCTATTAGGAGATTTTTATACATATAGAGATGTAGAAAGATGATCATTCTTAACTTTTAATATTTTATATTAAAAGACATAAGAATAAACAAGAAAATACTTGTGACCCAAAAATAAACCTAAAAACATTATTAACTTTATATGTATTTGAACATGGAATGATTCCAAACTCAAGTCTAAAGGTTCGACAGCTTGTCAAAAACATATGTACTTGGGCTTAGCGTGTAGCTAAACCTAAAAATATTGGGTTTTATCTCTCCAAACTCACATGTATTTGGGCTCAGCACGTAGTTGAACCCAAGGATGTTGGGTCTAGTATCTTGTCAGACTCATATGCAGTTAGGTTCAGCACGTAGCTAAACCCCAAGGTGTCGGGTCTAGCATATATCTTGTCAGACTCGCATGCACTTAGGCTCAACACGCAGCTAAACTTAAGGGTGTTGACGCCAGACCCACATGCGCTTAGGCTCAGCACATAGCTGAATTTAAAGGTGTTGGGTCTAGTATCTCTTCAAACCCACATGCATTGGGGCTCAGCACGTAACTAAATGCAAGAGTATTGGGTTTGACACCTTGCCAGATCCACGTATATTGAGGCTCTGCATGTAGCTGAACGCAAAAGTATTGAGTTTGGAATCTGTTTAGATCCACATGTACTTAAGCTTAGCGCATAGCTGAACTTAAGGATATTAAGCCTGACATCTTTCTAGATCTATATATACTTGAGCTCGGCGCATAGTTAGATCTAAAGATATTGAGTATGGTATCTCTTAATTATTAGAATGGGAATTTCAGCTAGCTAGCTCTATCTATTTCAAAATGAATGCGTCCCTCACTTGGTATGCAAAGATGTGATCAATTGCTTAGTCTAGATGTTATGACAAGTATAATTAACCACTCGAATGGAAATTAATTAATGCTGAAATACGAAATATATAGAAGCAAGGAACTCTCCTTCGAATTTTCCCCTTGGTGACACAATCTCATTGTCATTTCTCTACCAGCATCGATCTGCCTTTATCAATCTACCTTCTCTTTTCTCCTTGACCGCCCACGAAAAATGGTTTCGTGAAGCACTGTCCCTTCAGACCAAGAACAGGATCAAAGAGTTCCACAAAAAGCTACAACATTCAAATTTCAACACAAAAAGTGCATCCTTGTCTTCACATATGACTCTAGTTTTCCTTGCAACCAACTTGATTTGTTGAAAAAGAAAAATCAAAGAGCTGCTGCATTGAAAAACATGTGCAAAGGGATAAGATTCTTTAATGTAGAGCATATAATTTTTTATTATTTTTATTTTTATGTTTCAAAAATGTTTTTAAAAAAATTATTTTTTTATTTCAAATTATTATCATTTTAAAAAATAATTATTACTACAAAATCTTAATAATTGAGAGAGGGTGTTTTGTTGATTGAAGGAAATGATTTGATCCCAGAATCTACAGAATATTAAACAAGATTTTATTTTGAATCCAATTGTAACCAAGCTATTTGTGTTAATATTTGAGAGAAGAAGTATGAGGTAATTGAAGAGGTTGATTTAGGATTTAAAATGATGTACTTTTTATTTAATCATAAAGTTTAAACTTTACATTAAAATATTATACTTTACATTAATTATATCGTGTCAAGTATTTTATATCCAGAGCTCAACTCTTACATAAAATCTTCATTAATTATGGAGGAAACTTCAAATACAGTTCGTTTCCTTTTTCCAACCTTGGTGACGGCCATGGATAAGATCATCATCATCTGCAATTATTGCTCTTACAATAATGTGAACTGTTCAGCTATATTTATTGCTGCAATGATTTCAAACAAAATGGTGGTCTTCAGCTAAAAGTGGGGCCAAAAGAAGAAGAAGAAGAAGCATGACATAATTATTGTCCTAAAAATACAGGAGTATATCTTTCGATACTTCTTAATAATTTACAAGTAAAAATATACTTAGATTTGAAAAAACATTAAATTAATATTTTTTAAATAATTTTAATATATTAATATTAAAAATAAAAAAATTAAATAAATTTATTTTAATATATTTTTAAATAAAAAATATTTTTTAAAAAACATCGTCCCACAATCTGAAATGGTCGGTGGCTTGCCTACTTGTTTTTGTTTTTATTTGTTTCCCTTGCATTTTCCTTGCGCGTTGGTAATTTCGTCAAGGCAAGTATTAATCGTCAAAATACACCTTTAATTTGGTGGGAAATGAAACGAATATTTTTATACATATGGGCACCGTCAAGGGATGATACCATGCCTGTTAATCAATTTCTTGTTTGACTTTCCAAATTATGGAAAAACCATAGTTTGGGAATGCCGTGATCATATATTTTTAAAAATAAATTGAATTTTTTTATTTAAAAATAATTTTTTTATATTTTTAATCGTTTTAATACGTTAATATAAAAAAAATTCAATAAAAAATATTTTTAAAATAATAGTTGTCCCAATACAAAATTCACATAATGCTTATGGATGATAGAATTAATTTTAAAATTATTGATTTCTAATAAGAAGACATGAAAATCATGTAATACAATTTTATAATATCTTTTAAAATCAAAAGGTGCATAAAAAATATAAAATATATTATATGTACATGTCCATAATGTATTTTTATTTTCTCATAATAATAATTTATTTTTTCATGAATACACGGGTTTTAATTGAATATATAAATATAATATAAAATGTGCTTTGAGCCGATAAGAAAATAAGTTCATGAGTATTTGATTTGTTATAATATTTTGGAATAATCACCATATAAACTAATAATAATAATATTAAACCAAATTATGTATAAACAATCGGATTATTAAATTTGAATTACTCTAAACATTGTAAGAGTTTTGCTAAATAATATAGTTAAAAAACGTTTATGAAATTATAGGGAAATTACGGATATACAACTCTATGTTTACAATAACTTTGACATTAATAATAAATAAAATAAATAAATAAAAATAATGTACTTATATAATTCAAAACATTATTATAAAATATAAATAAATAAATTATAAAAAATAAATAAAAATTAATAATAAATACCCGGCCAAATGTAAACGTTTATTTTTTTAATCAAAATTAAATAATAATATAAAAAATAGTTTAGATCTGTACAAGTTTTAATTTTAAAAAAAACATTTCTTTATTTTACTCTTTTCACTCTTATTTTTGTATGTATTTTAATTTTTTTGGTGTTTTTGACATTCATTTATGGTATTTAATTCTCTTGACGAGGAGATTCTTTGTATTTTAGGAATGCCTTAAAAAAAACTATCATGTAAGCATTTCCTCCTATTCTCATCAATGAAAATACGTTGCCTAAACATTAAAAAAAAAAGTTGATTTTTAATTTTAGGAGCCCAAGCTAAAGCCCAATCAAAATCAACATTGGACTATTAACTTCATTTGTGCTTTTCTTAAGTAACAGCTCAAAACATTGGGCTTTAAGCCTACTGCGAATTATTTTGGGCTTTAGGCCCTTTAAACTCTCTTCTTCTTCTTTTCAAAGTAGTTTATAGTTATATTGGGGAGTAGGATATCTATAGGCCTTGGGCCATCAGAGCAATGAAAAGCTAGGCCAAATTTTAATACAGCCCATCCCAGGCCTTGGGCTATTTTATATGCTTCGTCCGTTTTAAGAAATAAAAAACTTTAGTGACAAGGATTTTGTCGTCAGAAGCGTTGGTTTCGTCGCCAATTTTTGTGGGAAAAAAACAAAGCGACTAATTCGATAGTCAATGATTGTCGTCGATTGATCTCCCTTCGCTTCTCTCTCCAACTGAGAGAATGTATATTATAATTTTAAATTTCAACTTGGTTTAGTGGATTAATCTAAAATTTAGCTAATTAAAAATTAGAATTGAGGTAGGTTTATAAAAAAATAAAAATAGTTAAAAACTTTATTGATTTAGTTAACCTAATGACCTGGTCAAAACTTAATTAATTATATTTTAATTTTTAATTAAAATAATATCATTTTGATTTATAAAAAAATAAAATTGATGTAGATAATTCAGTGATCCAATAACCCAGTCAAAATTCGAATCCTAGAACAGGTTATTCACCAGAATGGGTTTAAAAACACTGCGCTCTACCATTTTAAACTGTGATAGTTGACAATGGACATTGGATAATCATTTGCTGCGTTAATGATTTTGACTGACTTTTTTTTTTCCCTAACAAATCAATGACAGGATATTTGATTATGGTTTGAGATCAAAAGGTAAGGTGTTGATTATGGGATACAATGGAAACGGAATTTCCCAACTAAATTTGTCGCTAAAAAAAGCTAGAAATATGTCTTTATATTATATTGTTCTACAATGACCAAATTAATTTATGAAACTATATCCAATAAATGTTGGTCAAATTTGTTCCTAACCCAAATACTTTATCACTTGCGTAAACTTGTATTATTTTATACTTAGTTTTTAGTTTTTATTAAATATAATAAGAGTGATAAGATTTGAAAATTTTGATATTATATTAAAGTATCATCTTAATTCAATAACTTAAGTTGTCAGATGAAATTCTAAGAATAATTTTATATTATTTTTTAATATTCCCAATTCTTTTTTTATCTCATGTAGAAGAAAGAACGAAACATAAAATTATATATAAAAATTCAAGGTATATGCCTTGTAGTGACGTGGTTCACAAAATATAGCCTGAAGAAAACACATAGAAACTAGCTTAGCTTAGTTAATCGATATATTTCCTCTAGTAGCACTTGTTTCATGTTGAGGTAATTACGCCGTCATAAAGCTGCCTGAATTTAGAACGAAACTTGTATTCGAATTAAGTGATTGAGATGTGCCAACCTCCAAAGCAATGGCAGTCATAATCTAATGTTAGGTTGATAGTGCTGCTTCCATGGAAGAAGACCTTTCATTCTTAATTATTTAAATATATTACCAAAAAAAAATAAACTATAACGCCAATGGAGCAAGTAATCCTCGGATTGAAGAGACACTTAATCTCAATTAAAAATGTTTAATTAGTAATTAATTATCTTACCTAAAAAGTGCAAATAAGAACAACCTTTTTCATGCCACTTGTGTCTGGTATTGGGAGTGGTTGCAAGAAGTGCAGTGTCAGGTGTCTGAAAGCCCAATCCTGAACAATCCGATTGAGCCAATTTTTTTTTTTTTTAATTTGAGGAAACTTTATTTTTCTGAAAAGTGCATTTTGTGAGCTCAGGTGAGGAAGTAAAATCCCGGCTGTTCCAGGCTCTTATAAGAGGTGCACGCCCTGACTCGAACTCGAGACCTGCTATGCAGATCTCAAATCCTTTGTCATCACGTTACTTCCTTTGGGGACTATTGAGCCACATTGTTTGTCAAGATATACAATGTGTTTAAGAGTGTGATACTAGTTTTTGTTTTTTAAGGTGTATTTTATTTTTAAAAAATATTAATTTAATATTTTTTAATAGTTTTAATATATTGATGGTAAAAGTAAAATTAATATATATATATTCAAGTGAAATTTTAATTTTTTTAAAAAAAAATAGCATCACAGTGCCTACCACTTTAGACGGTTGCTTTTGTGTATGAAAAGGCAAGAGATAAGGAGACGTCCACGATGCAATCTTTTCAGCTGCTACTTTCCTTTCTATGAAATTCGAAATTATGATTTTGCTTTTTTGATGATTGAATTGCTGAAAGTGTTGCAGATAAGCCATGCTGACCAATGTTTCTTTCTTTTATTGACTTCAGGCAAGAAAACTGGTTCGTGTTGCTTGAAATGAAGAA
Organism: Populus deltoides; assembly: GCA_015852605.2. Lineage (NCBI taxonomy): Eukaryota > Viridiplantae > Streptophyta > Magnoliopsida > Malpighiales > Salicaceae > Populus > Populus deltoides. The sequence goes on from CM027582.2 coordinate 16,679,642, forward strand.
AATAAAGCCATAATTACTGCGAATAGAGAGGCCGAAGAGAAACATTGCGAAAGCTGCAAGGGCTTGGATATTTTTTACCCTTTTTTAGCACCATTAATTTTTTTATTTATTTTAGAGAGATTCAATTGTTTGATAAAGGGTGTTATTTGATAGTGTTTTTTAAAACTATATTTTATTTGAAAACTCATCAAATTAATATTTTTTTTAATTATTTTAATGTATTGATGTCACAAATAAAAAAAATTCTAAAAAAATTTGCAGAAAAATATTATAAAAATATGCTAATTTATCAAGACTATACTGTAAGGACCCCAGAATGCTGTATCAGACAGCCCTACATACACAAAAATGTTTGCAGAGCCATGGCGATAGCCCTACATTACCACAGCTTTTTCTTACAAAACGAAGACATCCTCCCTACTTTGAATCTCTCGGCATTGTACTATAAAGGCTCAAGCAAGGGATAGGTCCTTCCTTTTTCTGTCACAAAAACTGAAACTGAGGGACCCGAAACCCTAAGACGCAAATAAAATTAAAGAGAAAAACAAGATTAAAAAAAAAAATCATAGGGAGTAGAGATGGGAAGCTTTTGGTAAAGGAACTTTATGCTGGAATAATTCTTGCTTGATTGGCGCTTTACGTTTTGTCCTTTGATTTTTACATTATATTCTTCTTGTTTCCATTTGTGGCTATTATTTTTTATTCTATAGTTTTCAATTTAATAGAACTTTTTGTCACACAAAAAGGGAGTTTTTTATGTGGGAAATTTTGTCGAATATGCAGGGAATATAGAAATATTACCTTGAAAATGGAGAATATTGGCTGGGTTGGATAGTTGTCAAACATAGATTTCTTTTATTTTTCTTATAGATCATGGGTGAAAGAAAATAGAATTATAATTAATATTTTCTTTAGAAGAGAGACTTGTGCTATCAATTCATTTATGCCTTCCATTTTATTGTGTATTTTCCTCCATAAAATTAAAAAAAATGTACAATTATGAACCCAAGTTGGAAAATCATTTCTTAACTCAATAATAAAGACGCGGAACTCATCTAATCGATGCGTGTTTGGCACTGTATTTAAAAAGTGCTTTTAAAAAAATTTAAATTTTTTTTTTTGCTTTAAATTAGTAAGTTTGATGTATTCAAATCATTTTGATGTACTAATCTCAAAAATAATTTTTAAAAAATAAAAAGACATTATTGATATATTTTTTAAGTGAAAAGCAATCACAACCACACTTTCAAACACGCTATACAGGTAAACTCTGCAAGAGACAAAATAATTTATCTTTTTACTTTTTTTTTCATATTTTTTAATATATATATATATATAGACCTTTGTTGAAAACTATATATATAGGAGTGGGCATACCATGTGGATTGAAGTTTAAAACGTTTTCCACCGAATAAAGAAAACAAAACTGTCCAGGCAATTTCATTACTTTATGTTATCCCAAAAGCAATTTTTGTTAAAGAAAAGTATGATGTTGCTGTCTTGGGCTGTCAAGCATGACTCCTGTCCCAGAGATGCAGCTAATCAAGCAAAGCAACTCGATCGAGCCAAGCAGCAATTCCTGCTCAAGAGAGTTCAGTAGAGAAATGTCAAGTCCATGGGATGCTCTCCTCTTCTTCTACAGGCCACCTTCTTGAAAAATCAAAATTTTAAGCATAAAAACTTGAAATTAAAAGGTTTGTTTTTTCTGTAATTTTAAATTCAAACTTTGTAGTTGATAATATAATAGTCACTGAAAGCTTATATAGTTATTAATTTTAGGGTCCGTAGGGTTAATCGAGGTGTGCATAAACTGACTCAAACACCCATGTTAATAAAAAAAATATTAAACTTTTCTTTTTTATTGTGCTGGTTTAAACTGTATATTGGCTTAAAAAAATACTGAAAAATAAATTTTTAAAAGGGTACACTCGGTAATTGAAAAGGATCCTAGGTAAGCGAGGTCATGATTGGATTGAGAAATACTCCACAATTATTGTTTCCTTTTTCTATTTACTCGCACATTTCCCCTCTTTTCAGTCTTGTTCTGTTTTTTTTCTTTACCCATCATAGAGAAACATGCATGGACCCGTGCAAGGAATGGGAAGGGCCTCCACATGACTTGACTTCCACATCATTTTATGTACATATGATAGAAAAAAAAAGGGTCCCAAATGTTTCGGTTCTTATGGTATAATCCAAAGGATTTGTTAATCTTTGCCCTTCACTAAAGCAAACCGTCAGATTTTGTGCTGATTTTGATGATCAGCTCTCAAGGGTCATGTCTTTTCCTTTTCCATGTCTAAAATATTGCTGCCTCATCATTTGTTTTGCATGGATCCTAAGTATAGCATCATTTCTTCTTTAGTTTTTGTATATATATAAAAAATGTGAGGATAAATCTTTCAGGGGAGGAAATATTTGAGTATTTCGAGTTTTTATTTATATGAATATAGGTATATACCAAAATAATCTCTAAATTAAAAGATTTTTTTTACCTTGTCTACTCTAAAAAAAATGAAAAATATTATAATGCTTCACTATTTATATGAAAAGTGAAGCACTTCCATTCTGTTTTAATTTTTTTAATTTTTTCTTTCAATTTCATTGTTATTTTATAATTTCATCATTGGGTGTTTTTAATGATTGTCTGAGTTTATTTGAATTGACCAAGTTGATTGGGTTTTGTTAAAACAATTCTTATACGGATTAATTTTTAAACTTGAGTTAGATAATAATTCGAGTTTGGAGGTTTTTTTCTATCAATTTTGTCCTTATAATTTTCTTACCAATCAGTCAGGTTATCTTTAGACCGACCAAGTTGACTAGGTCATGTTAGGAAAACTCCTACATGATTTAACTTGAAACTCAAGCTAGGCAGGTAATTTTATTCCTCTATGTCTCCATCTGCCAAAAACTATTACAACTCTTTATATAGAAAAAAAAAACTAGAAAACTCTAATAATACTGAATAGAAAAATAAAACAGGGAAAAAAATATATTATATTCAAATAGAAAAAAAAACTAAAAAAGCATCAAAATAAAAATAGGAAAAAATGAAATTAACTAGGCCAAAATGTTCATGCACAAGTTCCAGCTGATTATTTATGTTCAATTTTTTTTATATGAGTTATTTAATAATGGAATTTCAAAGTTTAATTTAAATCTTATAAATATTTGGATCTGGGGTTTGAAACAATTTCTTATGATCATAAATGATGTTTAAGGTGTTGTGTGATGATTTCTACAACTGAAAAGTGGTTGAAAAATAGAAAATAATGAGTAGTTAGAAGTGAAAAGGTAATGCTAAAATCTTAGAAATTCCATTATTAATGAATGGAAAATTATTATTTTTAATTCTGATCAAACACAACTTAACATGAAAGTTAGAAAAAGAGATTAAAATTATGAATATTTCTAGAGGACCAACTGAGCAAAAAATTACAAGTGCAGGGACCAAATATACTGTATCTTTCATACCACATCCAGCAAGCATGAGCTAGAGAACATAAAAGAAAAGGACATGAACATCGCAAGTTGCCAAACGAATCTCTCCTGTTTTCCAGTGGACCCCTCTCTCTTTTCCCTACTCTATAAACAAAATAAAAGGACTTAAAAGCACATCAATAAATAATTACTATACAATAATGGATGATTGCTTTGTATCCTTAATTTGATGTCTCATCCCGGCCGGGTCGATCTAGGATCTAGGCCGGGTCGATCTAGGATCTAAACTACTCGGAATTGAAAAAAATATCTTGTAAAATATTCAAGTTAAAACCCGGGTTTCAACTCTTGAATTTTTTCTTGATAAGATGATATTATTTTAATATTTATTTTTTAAAAATAAAAACCAACCTAGACTGATTCTCTTACGCATAACTAGATTCTTATCCCAAATTGGTTTCAAAACTGAGTTTCGATTCTGTTTTTATAAGTATGGTATTATCTAGCACCACCCTAGCTCGGAACAAGAGAAGATCTTTGCCCTTTTTCACGTGGCTGATGAATCCATGATGTATCTTTGGCCTTTTTCATGTGGATGATGAATCCATAATGTGTCCTTTCTTACACAAATATTAAAAAGTGGAAGGTATCGAAAGAAACAAGAAAGAGACACTTCTTCCAAGTCATCTTCCACAAATCTTCCACTTCCTTTTTTTTTTTGTTTCTCTCCTTCTAGATTTCAAGATCTGCATCTTCTCAACAAAGAAAATGGAAACCATCTTTCTAAGCCAGACAACAAGGCCACCAAAGCCCACTGAAACCACTTCTTCTTTGAATATCTCATGAATCTTTAGCAGACGCACTCTCCCTTTTCCTTGATAATTTTCAAGAACCATAAAGGAACTCTCTTTTTACAGTGTTTGATAAAGCTTCTGAAAAGCAAAAGACTCAAAACCCCATCATTCCTTTAACTTCTCTCCATTTCCCAATCAAAATCTCTCACAGCTTTCTTTCACGCCCATAAATCTATCCACACTCATTACCTACTCAACACCATCATTAACAACAAGAGCTAGCCAAGAAAAAGTAAAACCCTTTTCTTGAGTTCACTAAAGATGCAAACTTTTCTCACGATCTTCCTCTCTACTTCCTTATTCGCTCTCTCTCTTTCAAGCTTCCTAGCTGAGCCAGTTTCTGGCCAAAACCAGCCTCTAAAACCTGGAGACTATTCAAACCCCAACACAGTCCCTGCATTTCCAGTCCAAACCGAGTCTCAAATTTGCCACCTGGACCTCTCAGCTGAACTTTTTGGTGGTGTGAATGATGCATGTGGTAGAGACCTTGACCGTAGCCGGTGCTGTCCAGTTCTTGCAGCTTGGCTCTTTGCAGCTCATGCAAGGTCAGCCCTTCAAGTCCACGCTTCAGCCCCGACACCATCACCTGATTTTCCAATGATGCCTGATGATTCACAAAAATGTGTGAATTCATTACAAAGTGCACTTTTGAGTAAAAATGTAAAGTTGCCACAGCCTAATGCTAGCTGTGATGCTATACTGTGTTTTTGTGGGATCAGACTTCATCACATTAGTTCCCTTAGTTGTCCTGCTGCTTTTAATGTGAGTTCTGGGTTTCATAATGCAACTCCTACTGCTGCTGTAACGAATCTGGAGAAGAATTGCAAGAATTCCTCTTATGCAGGGTGTACTAAGTGCCTTGGTGCCCTCCAAAAGGTTAGTTTTTAGAAGGAATTTTGCATTTATTGCTCCTTGTGAATGTTTCATCTTCAATGGAGAGAGGGGTTACTTCATTTATTAAGGCTGGTTTTCTTGTGGGATTTTTTTTTGGGGGGGTTTGTGGGTTTTTCGATTGATTAATTCATCTGAAAAATTGGAGTTTTGGGTTCATTTCAAGACTGCCCTTTATTCCTGGGGTTGGTGATCTCGAGCTTTTCTTGACTTTGCAAATGAGTGGCCTGCCTCAATTCATGGCATTTTTTTAGGGGATTTCACAACATTTTGAAGGGCATTTTCGTCATAATGTTCATGTTATCATTCGGTACGATGCCTTCAGTTTATGCTGTGTCAAAAAAAAAAAAAAAAAACCCTTTCAATTCAAGGTCTTATGTGGGAACTTGTTGGATGTTGTCTAAGTAACAACTTGTTTTGTTCACAAGCAAATTAGTGGAAAAAGGTGTGAAGGACTAATAAGACTTTTTAGGGGATTTGCAAGGGCTAGTTTTCATTTTCTGTTCCTCACTCTCAAAGCAAAAAAAACAAGAGTATATGCTCCTGCTGCTATCACGCTTATAATAATTGGGCTTTTAGGTATGTATTGACTAATGCATTGCATAGTGAGAATAGCAGTTGAATAAGCAGAAGCAGAAGCATGAAAGTGAAAGTGGGGCAGTGTAGGTTTACTTTCAGGGTCTTCTTTTTGCTGTTTTGTGAAAACCCACCAAAGCTTTCTAGGGTAGACCCTGAGAAAGTCACCCTACCCATAGGTCCCATACCCATGTGCCCTCCTACCAAACCCTTTACACTGCAAACAATTTGGTTGTCCATTTCCTCGAACACAACCTTTCCTCTTTGGTATTCCACCTTGTTCAAAAACCCTTTTTTTTTCATCTCTTGTGCATTATTTTCTTATGACTAAAACAATCTTGAATGTGATTGTTTTTACAGCTGAAGGCCAAGAATGGAACACAAGACAGGAGCACAAGAGATGAGAGGGCAAGCAAGATGTTCAACAGGGATTGCCAGCTAATGGGTCTAACTTGGCTCCTTGCAAGAAACAAAACTGAGTACATACCGACTGTTTCTGCTGTTTTAAGAGCCATAATGTATAGCACACACCCACTAGTGCTTGAATCCAAGTGTAGCCCTGATCAAGAGAACATGCCTTTGGCTGTTGATTCACTTCAATTTGAGAAGACACAGTCGTCGTCTTCTTCAAGATCAACATCATCATGGCCTGGTTTTTGTTTTCTTGTTTTACCCCTAGTGATTCTAGCTAGTGGTTGGTGAGTGGCCTATACTACTGTACTTTTAGCCCTAGACCCTGTAATTCTTTTGGTGGTACATTTTGTTCTAGGGCAATCACGTGAAGCTAGTAGACAAACTAGCACTAAAACGGGCTAATTGGGGATTTTTTTTTTCTTGTCGTTTAGCCCTCTGTAAATGTCAGCTCGTTTTTGCCGGAGTCTGTTCATTGACATCTTTTATAAGGAGGAACTCTTTGGGATTGATTCTTATTAAGTTTCAATTTTTTTAATGTTTTTTTACTTTTAAATTTTAAAAAATAAAAAATATTATTTAATATATTTCTAAATAAAAATTATTTTAAAAAACATCTGCAATTATATTTTTAAACACGCGATGCGGTCACCTGGTTAGAAAACCAGTAGGTTTTTCATAGTTTTTCGCTTGCTTTTTTGCCAAATTTGTTCATATGAAAGCTGGTTCACATGGATTGTATTATAAATTTTTTATGTTTATAGAAGGGAAAAAGTGGGTATTTCTAGGGATTATTTACTAAGAAATATTAAACAATGAAGTTTGATTAATTAAATACCAATCAAAGGAATCTGTATCAATGGCAGCAATTAACATCAATGTGATCGAGGAATCAGTTCCCCAAGACTGAGTATGTTGGTCGTATATTAATGTCAATTATGAGCAAGAGTAGATCCTTTCACATTAATAGTCTTGGGGTTAGGATCTCTAATTATTAAACTTAAAGCATAAAGTTTTGGATGAAAAGTTTGATTAATTTATGTTAGTTGATGGATTCGAAACATAATATATGAATTCACTTGCATATGCATGTTTTAGTGTGGTTAAATACTTGTCCTTTTGTGCTGTTCTTGCCTTCCATGGAAGGTGCTTTCATAGTTTCAACATTATATATATTTTTGCATAAGTTCTCTTGCCAGACTGTGCTTACTGTTCAACAATCGGATCTGATAATAACCCTATAATCCAGGTGACGCGGGGTTTAAACCGAGCCGAGTTTCAATAAAAATAAAAGAAAAATTGATCCGTTAACTATGCTGGCGAGTATTACTTTTAGAGAAAATTATCTGTGAACATACTCCAACATAAAAACTATGCTCGTGAGTATTGCTTGTAGAGAAAATTATTGAAAAATAATTATCGAAAATTGTTGGAATTGGGACGTTGTTTTGATGGGGGAGATCTTAAGGTCTTTTGGGTGGTGAAACATGCCAATGATGTTTTTCATTTTTAAAAATCATTTTTGCATCAGCATCAAAAGACCAAAACTTAATTTTAGCAAAAATTCAAATTTAACGCCCTCCCAAATTCCTAGCCTTAAACCCAACCCAGGGATTGCCTCCTCCCCTCCTAATGTTACGCTACCAATGCTACAAGTCTTGATCCATGCCATTTTGAATCCGAGAGAGCTTGAAGCATCAAGCCCAAGTAGGAAAGTAGGAAAAATTCTTTGAGAATTTTTTATGGTGATTAAGTCGTAACTATTAATATTTATTCAATATAGAAGATAGAGAAAGAAACAACATAGAGGGAATTACACAAATATTTTTTAAATAAGTAAAAATATTTTTGGTGAAATTAAATATGAATTTTTTTCCTTTTTTATATGAATTTTCTCATATTAAGGTTTCATTTATTTCACGAGAAGTGCTTTTTTAAAAATTATTTTCCAAACTTTCCTATATTTGTTTGCTATTAAAAAAACCGGTCAGGAAAACAATTTTCAATCAAAGAAAAATTTGGTTTGATTTGCAGGAAAGTGTTTTCCCTTTATTTTTGGCGGAAAACACTTTTTAGAAGTTGTGAAAAATTTATAAATATCATATTATTTGCTGATTATATCAAATCTGGTTTTCAAACTTTTGATTGCTATATATTTTGTTTTGATTTTTTTTTAATTTCATCCCTTAGAATTTGATTTTTATATTAACTTTGATCATTATTTTTATGATCGTTATTTGCTTTTCTCTTATTATTTTTTTAATTGAAATTTTTTATCTATCAAATTTGATTCTCATTCTTTTGATTGTTACTTATTTTATTTGAAATAATTTATTAAATTGTAATTATTATTATTTTAATTTATCATCTTTCAATTTTTTTATTTGTTAAATTTGATCTTTATTATTTTAATTGTTATTTATTTTATTTGAGATAATTTATGAAATTAGATTTTTTTTTCAATTTCATTCTCATTCAACTTTTTAATTTGTAATATTTATTCCTTATTATTTTAATAAAATTAAAAAAAATAAAACATTAATAAGTTATTTTTCAACTCATTTTTGATGACATAATCAAATAGTTGAAAGTATTTTTCAACTTATTTTCCATGATATTACTAAATATTAAAAAATAATTCGCTTTTCAGGAATCTACTTTTCAAGGAAATCATTTTTTTAAAAAAACTATTTTCCAGCAAATAAACGAGATTTAAATAAATATATATAGTTATAAACAACCATCAGATATAAAACTTCTCGAGCGCTTCTAGCAATAAGATGTTTCATAAGTTTAAATACTAAAAAAAAACTTGTAAGAAGTTCATTACCACTTATAAGTCATAGATCTATATGTCCAAAACAAAAATGTTAGAAGGAGAAAAAAAGAGTCTCTACTCTCTACCTTTCTAGGAAACTGTTCAAAGGAGAATCATTTCGACTCGAACTAAGGATTAGTTGCCGACGATCATGTAGCTCAACTGACAGTAAAATCTCTCTCCTGCTAGAGATCTTGTGTTAAAAAAAATAAAAAAAAAAGAAAGGATTGGTTCAGAGCATCCACCAAGTTTAAATGGATTTACTAACTTTATCGCATCATGAATCCTCGTTCCATGAATTTTATAGTCTTTACCTCCTAGCAGACAATCCTCATTCCAAATTCAGAAAAATTCAGTGTTCATCATCCCTTGCCTAAGCCATAACAGGTCGAGAAACGTATCAATTGCATAATCAATGTTCTGCAGTAGTAGCTCCTTGTTGCCCAGCCGCTCGAGTTGTTCTGGATCTTCCTCAGACTGTTAAAATATTGTAAGCCTTCAAGTTCAAGATTGGATAGTGGAAATACCATAAACATTCTGTTACACATCTATACAAAGGGAACAAGGATAGATAAATAAAGGTGGCATACTTCTGGTTGTAGCAATGTTTCAATGCCACCCGCAGCAAGATCAGCTGAAACAGTTTTTGACCCTTCCGAGGCTGCCTTAGAGTAGTAGTACTTCACGATGGCCAGTTTTGGGAAAACGTATGCGTACAGAAGAACACAAAGAAGCTCAAAAAATGCAGAGATGGCAAGAAATGAAACTGCAGAGAGAGGTGGAACACAGTTGGCCATACAAATCGAATTGGCAGAAGACTGAAGAGTACACTATCTCTAAAACCAACAATTATCAAGAATTATTAGCAACACATACATGTATGAAGAAAGTATAGGAGTTCAGATTTGTGCTCAATTGCAAAGAGTTTTGAGAACATATTGTTCTTGGGATTGAATAAAATTCTAATTAGCAAGCAAGAGAAATATTGTCATTGGTACTCCATGCACGCATGGAAACTCAAAAGGGAAAGGAATCCCTAGACAAATTGGAAGCAATAAAGGCTGAAAATATAAAATTAAATAGGAAAATAATAAAAAGGCAAAACAACATTTTCTAAGCCTAAGTTGAAGGCCTCCTTGACTTTGGGCGGTTATAGTTGGCAGATTCATGATATAATTAATCTTGTAAAATTTCTTACACAAATTTAAAATTCATCAAATGATTAAATAAAAAATTATACTTGTTTTTAATTAGATAAACTATTTAGCACGATCAAATATCTTTTGGGTTTATATGCCTATCAATTTTCAAAATGCTCAATTTTTGTTCATCAAAAGTTTTCTTGCTAGAAGACTATTATAACCTTTATATACAAAGATTCAAAAATGCTAACAATACTAAATATATATAAAAAAACAAAACCATAGAATTATTACTAACTTGCTAATAAACTAACCCTAATTAAATAAAACTAATAAGTCCTGAAAATTCTTAATTAACAATAAGTAAGTATTGTAATGAAAATAATTTAGCTTAAACGGGATTTGTGTTCCACGTCGTCAATAAAGAACTCAAATTATAAAGAACTAGGAATTAATCGACTCCAGTTTTTAGAAGTTGGTTCAATAAATATTCAAATCGAAGCATCAACAGAAAAACAGTATAAAAAAATCACTAAGAAAATCTGAAACCAGCAAAACATTGCAAGAAATGGAGGTGGGAAATACCGGGAAAATGTAAGCATTATAATCTTCACTTGTGAGCATACTATTCCAAGAAACTAGGCAACCAATTCCGAGATGCCAAATAATAGCACAGCAGCATACTTTCCCTGCATAAACCGCACAAATATTAGCATACCAGAAATTTCTTTAAGAACATAGACAATACCTAGTTGCAAAGTTTCCTCCTAACATCAATGAAACTTCTTCAAGAACATAGAATTTACAAACCTCAAGCTTAGCAGGTGCTACCCTGTCGTCGAGTGTTGCCATAATTGTTTTCTTTCCAATAGCTACTGCAAACATATACAACTTAGCACTGCAACAAATTGAACTAAATTGGTGAAGTATGAGAAAAAAATACCAAAATAAAACCCGTGGAAATCAACCATCAATGACTAGTTTTAAATATGAATTTCATATAAAATTTCCATGGTTAAGAAGGTGGGACCTTTCATATTTTCTTTATCTATCATTAAAAAAGTGTTTTCCCTCTAATAAATAAAAAGAAGGAAGGCAACACACATGTCGATTTCCATTGTTTGGAGTGTGAAAAGTTCATAAAATAGCTCAAGTCAAATATCCCATCAATGTTATGATGATCACAATATAGATATTTGTACAGAGATATCTTAACTTTCAAGAATATTTTATACAAACAGCTCACTAGCTTGGATTAATTGTAAGTGGATTTGTTCACCATGTTAACTTCTAGCTCTGAATCTAAGGAAGGATGCGAACAAGAAACTCTTGCGATTTTTTTTAATAAAAATCCCAGTTTTCATCTTTTTAGACCGGGTTTGATAACTATGGGTTGAGGTCCCAGGTTCAAATTCCTCCGATTATGGTCCCAGGTTCATGACATTGGCAATCTCCAGAGCCACATTCGGTCCGACGGTTTGAAATTGTGGTGCCTGAACAGTTTACATTGGTATTCTTTCGATTAAACCCGAATGCCCAATGCAGGTTGGGTAACACTGGATTGCTGAAACTAAAACTACTAGACTGAGTGAACTCAACCGACCGGGTTTATATGACCCACAAAATCGTCGGTGAGTATACGTGCTGAGATTTGCAGTGGAGGCCACCCTTACTGATGAAAGCCGCGTGGTTGCTGGAGGGAAGTTGATCGTTGGCATGTATGGCAGCTACAGATAATGTGTGACTGCCATTACCTCGAGGCTAAGGACATCCAAGACCATGCAAGAGAATAAGGTACAAGGAATAGATTACCTAACATCACAAGATTATCCATTTTTAAACTATATTGTTATCCTTACATCTCATGAGCTCATATTCACATAGCATGCTCTATGACATAGGATGTTTTGGCTCTGTTGCGAAACAAACCAGTTCACAACTTGAATATATGAAATATATGGTGATTCATTTAACAAGTGACTTAAGTCCACCATGGATCATCTCCGGTTCTGAAATCTGTTTCGACCCATGGAACAAAGACCACCTTGCCGTCGTCTACGTCGCAGTGAGCCAATGCCAATGACTGTGCCGAGAAGTAAAATTGAAGTTGGATATTGATAAGTGTGAAATCAAAAATCAAGTAAACTGTTAATAATTGTTGATCTAGAACAACTGTTGTCGTTCTTTCATGATCTAAGATAAAGTAACTAATCCGCTGGGAAAATTCTGTTTGACTTACCAGGGGAGCTGGCCCTCGGACAACTCTTCCTTGGTCATTGTACTGGGATCCGTGGCAGGGGCAGATGAACTTCTTCTCGGCCTGGTTCCATGGCACAACACACCCAAGATGTGTGCACACAGCATTAATTCCATATGTTGCAAGAGTTCTATCTTTCTCAACAACAAGGTAGGTTGGATCTCCCTGAAGTCCACAAAAGAATCCAAATAATTTTCATTATTACAAGTTGCTTCAGAATATCTAAAGCATATCTCAAAGAACGTTTGAGCACCAAACAGATTAGCCATTAATGAAAATTGTGTTGAAAAGGCAAGAAAATGATTTAGTTTAACAAAATTTTACAGGCCCTTGTAGAAGTGTGAGAACGACGGTTGAATTCACACAAACATCTCTTTACCATAAATTGCAACTTCTAATAAAATCTTGCAAGAAAATAAAAGGCATGAATGTTATATTTTCTTTCGAATTATTAAGTGGAAAATATGATTTAAGATTGGAAGGAAAACATGATTGAGGAAAATGTACACCGTCATAAAGATCACTACAAGCAATTGGCACATAATATAACAAAAATGTTTACAATAACAGTATAAAAATTCATTTTAAATTGTTTCAGAAACATTTATTTTATATTTTTACCTTGTCTCTCCAATTAAATATGTTTATACTAAGACACTAAATAAATACAATAGTGATAATTTGATAAGAAAACAATAAACCTTGTTGTTCCTTTTCCGTAGTAAATGAACTCTTTTAATAAGATAGGGAAATGGAATAAAAAAACATGTGCTTCAGGAGAGAAAAAAAGAAGCTGCCAGTACCTTCAATCCTTGAGAAAGGGTTCGGTCTCCAGGGCCATGAGTCTTAAGCCATTGCTCTACAACGATATCATTTCCAAGGGCATCCTTGGCAACGGTACCGCCACCACCACCTCCTAGTCTGTTAAGATTTTCCAATTACAGCAAGGAAAAGTAATTTGTGTTTAGCAAAGTCCCAATGGAACGATGTATATTATCGTTCCTAATGGCCAGCAATTTAATACCTAAACAAATGAACTACAGCAGTAGTGAATGGCCAATTTAGAACTTGTTAGCTGACAAGATTAATAACAAAGAAGTAATTTATAAACTTAAACACAAAATGGGGAATTTGTTACTCTTTACTTCTTAAGATGATCAGTGGAACTAGAATTTTAGGAAGAGTGGCTTTAAAAGGATCAAGTTTTCCGTTGAATAACTTATCAATTAAGCTTGTACTTTCCATGATAAATTGAACCTATCATTCAAGAAGAAGAGGAGGAGATGGCATTTCTTACCCAGCAGGGACAAAGAAATAAGTATAAGGAATCAACATGCCAGCAGTGGGGAGTGAAAGAGCACCCAAAAGAAGCAGATTCATAAGCTGCCTCTTACCCATGTCAGGCACTCCATCATCAGCAGGAATACTTGTAGCCTGACATGCAATTCTCATTCCTTTCTCTTTTGTCACCATATTTGTCCTTGCTGGTTTCACAAACGCTGCATGTGTAGGAGAGAACATGCCACTCTTGCTAGAGCATAGCTAATACACATAACAAACAAACACATAATTTAATCGAAAAAGTCTAAGAGAAAGAAATTAAGTTCAAGGATAATCATTATTTGATGGGATTTTTTCCATTTTCTTTTCTTTTCTTTTTACCTGTGAGGGAGTGGCAGGGGAGAGAGTAGTGGAAGCCATGGATTGAGGATTTTTGGCACAGGAAAGTGAGTGTTCTGGATGATATAGTGAATGGTTCGGTGATGTAAGAATGCGGTTAAAACTATGACGACCACCACTGTACTAGATAAGACACCTAAGCTAGTATTGTGCCACACGACCACATGTTTAGAGATATTGCTTCTCTTTGAAAACACTTCAGAAAATACCCAATAGTCTCTAAACCACATGTTTAGAGATTCATTTTATTCTCACTATATATAAAATGAAATGCATTGGATTAGAGGGGATTTAGGGCATCCATTCCATGAGTTTTCCTGGTAGAAACAGAAGTCTTTGTGTCTTTCGACCTTCATTATTACGTAATTCCATCCCAACCAAATTTATTATAAATTAATGCTTATATTTATTTTAATCCTTTTATTTTATAGGAGATCCATGGGGTCTGGATGATATAATAGGGGCACGCAGCTTTCCTCCCATTCTAATTTTCCACCTCCTTTTTCCGAGATTTAAAACAGAGATTTGCTAGAAGAAAAATGGCTAGGAGTCTTTACGCAAGGAATGCCTCTTGGTGGTTGCTCAAGCGGCAATATTTATCCATTTTCAAACTTGTTCTATTACCCAAATAACTGTAATTAGGTCAGCATATGGGTCTTGGTGACTAAGAACCATGCTCAAATTAATGATAACTTATGTTGAGCGGTGAGAGAGACGAGTGAAGACTTGGAGATTAATGGTTGGCGAGGCTATGCTAAATGCTAATCATGCCAAGAGGTTAACAATGGCTTCCGCCAGTAATGGGCTTCGAGTTCTGGACTTCTATGCAAGTATGCAACTACAAGTCTGGACTCTAAACTCGTGTCCTTTTGGATAAACTTTATAAATATAATGATGGGGCTATCTGCATGAGGGCAAGGCGTGAAGCTTGCACTAATCATGCAATTGCATGTGTCTTTTACTCTCCATCTCTCTCTCTCTCCTTTTCTCACACCTCACCCTGCCTCTCAATTCGCAATACTATAACAATGTTTCTGCACATATTCAACATATATATCAACAATTCGATATGTAAAGAGAGGGTGGAAGAAAAGCAAAAAAGAGTGGGAACAAATGAGTCTTTCAATGAGTGAAAAATGGATATGTTTTGAGTTCTTTAGACCTTCTCTTGCATCAATACAGAGAAGAGAGAGAGAGAGAGAGAGAGAGAGAGTCCATTGTTTTCGTCAAAGAAGAAGACACCTAGCAAGAAAAAGAAAAGGAAAGATGGTAAATGTGTGTAAATAAATAAATGAAAAGGAGAGGTGTACGAGAAGGGGCAACCTTGAAGCAATCCAAAAACATTAATGGAACGTTCTTCAAAGACATTTCGAAGTTATGAAATACTCCAAGCTGTTTGGTTTCTTCTGGTATCACTAGCTTTTTTTGTCTCCCAGCTTCAATCAATGTCCATAATTAACTAACATTAATCTTTTCCTACACATATATAGTCATATAAACTTAATTAGAGAATATAATTAATTTATTGCATTCGAGATTTTGAAGTTTGAAGATGGAATCCTAAGTAGAATGCTATTAGATTAAGGGGGATCATTAATTAAAATCCCAACTATAATTCATTTTATACTAACTAATCAAACAATTTCTCTAAACCTTTTTTGTTCCTTAATGAAATCCTTTTCCAGTTCACAGACCTGTTTTGAAGTCAGAGTATCGAACCCCTCATACCCCATAATTGCCCTGACTGAGTCTCCCTTTTTGAAGAGGTCTGAGAAGTATGAAACTGCAGTTGCCTTGATGTCTGTTGGAGTGTTTTAGGTGACCCCATGATGCCTTATTTGTGTTATGTGGTTCCAACTTCTCCTCATACTAGATGCCAAATGAAAGAACTTGGTGTTCTTATCACCTAATTTGCACCAGTTTTATCTTGATTTTTGCCTCCAAATGCCCTCTGCACATTTACTAACTTCCCAATATTCAGAATTTAGTCTATGCAATTCTGTGAGCTCTTGTTGCGTGAGTTGTCTGTTCTCCCCTGCCCTTTCTAGTTGAGCAATTGCTTATTGAAGCTATATCATTCTTGTATCCTGGTTTCTAAGTTCAGTCTTGTTCCACAGTCAAAATCTGGAGATCAAACAACTAATCTTCCTGACCGTTCTAAATCTGCAACAGTCATCCCATAATTCATGAAGAATCTTTACAAATTATGGTTGATCAGCCCAACAGTTTAGAAACCGGAATGACTTTCACCCCCAAATCTTGTTATGTAATCCTAGAAGCATCCGATAGTGATCCGACAAGCCCCTGGGGTAACGTAATAAAGCAAGTCTGGGAATTGTAAATGACACTCTAGAGCTGCTAAGGCCTTATCAATATGACTCATAGATTCCCCTCGAAATCTAGTGTAGCGATGACCATTTAAAGGGTACTCTACAAGATTGCAGTGAGAAATAAAACAATGAAAATCCTTTGAGCCAACCGCGTTCAAGTAAGCGCTACTTCTATCACCATGCAAATTTTCATAGAAATCCCCTACGATAAACAGAGGAATTGCAATGGCTACTTGTAAACTACTAATCTTCCCCCATAAAACGCGCCTCTCAGCAACTAAACACCCTGCATATACACCAATAACTGCACAGGCAAAATTTGTTTTGACATGACTACCAAAAATTGCATTCCATTGCCCACTGCACTCTATCTTGTCAACCTTAAAGTTTTCCTCATACCATATTACCAGAATCCCACCAGCATTTTTAACAGAGTCCACCGAGTGCCACTTTACATTAGGATCATTCCACATTGCATAAACTATACTAGGTGTACATATTCTCCGCTTAGTTTCCAAAAGGATGCAAATATCAATGTTGTGGTGCAAAATCATCTTTTTAACAGCCACCCTCTTAGCAGACATGCCTAATCCACAACTATTCCAAAAGAAAATTTGCATAAATAAGGAGATTTAATCCTTACCAAGGTAAAGGTAGACCTGCAACTACTGATTCGCAGCCCAATCACCATGCTCCCTATCCAATTGCTTTGTAATGTCAGCAGTTAGAACTGCCAGATTGTCTGTATTTTGAAAGCCTAGAACCTTGAACTTCATCATTTAACATCTCTTGGACTTCATCATCATTCACAATTTGTTTTTGGTCATGCACGTCACGAAGGTGAGTGTAACGAGCGTTGCCTTGTTTGATTCCAGAGTCAAACGAGATTGAACCATCCTCTACCGTGTCTACCATAGCTTGTTTAAAGCTGTCAGTTGACAGAAAGACTCTAACCTTCCTCTTCCTTCTCTGTGAGATCATAGGATGTAATGAAGGCTGGTTGCTTGTGGTGACGACTACTCTATAGAGTTGGCCCTTTGTTAAGTGAGGACTGTCAAGAGGCATGAATTCATGAACCGGGTTTTGATGTGATGTCTCAACATTGGAGTTTATTGGGCCCTTCTCTCCAAATGGGCCCTTTTCCTTTCCTGACGGGGCTTCACATCCTACACGCTGCTTTTGGGTATAAGTTTTCGTTGTTGTGTTGGAATCTCGTAGTCGTAAATCGACTGTGCAATATTTTCAGAAGCAGAATTTTAACAGCAACATCAGAAGCAGCTGTTTTATTGAGTTTCAAATCTCGGTTGTCATGTGAAGAACTAAACACATCTTCAAAGAACACCAAATTTGCCAAATCTCCGCATTTTACAGATGCATCCTTCTCTTCATTTGCAGCATCAGTAGTGTCAGCAGTACTACTATCAGTCTCACTGTCATCTTCCTGATGCATCAGATCAAAAGCATTAAAGTGAGTAATTATTATTCCTAATAAGATAGAAATCACTTTGAGGTTCTTTTATTCTTAAATGAATAATATTTTCTTGCTGATAATGTTTTTTTAATATTTTTAAAATATAAACAAAAATTCTTTGAGATTTTACAAACTTGTTGTAAAATCCATACAATATAATTTTTTTTAGAGCATGCCAAAGTATTTTAGATTTATTTTCAAAAAAATGCTCTAAAAATTTTATGGATTTTTGGTCATATGCTAAAAAAGGTATTTTTTATGCTTTGTTTTGCAAAAATCCATTTTTCTTTATAATAAAAATGCCAAACAGACATAAGAAGGTGTTTGTCGAACACACTCTTAAATAAAAAAAAACACTTTAGCAAAAACATGGCCAATCTTTGATAAGAATCCAATGAGAAGACTTGAAGTGTGAACACATAAAAAAAAATTAGTGGTTTTATGAAATGGGTATCATAATCATCGATGACTGAGTTACCCACTTTTGAGGCTTTGTCAGAACAACTCTAATATCATCGTCGTTGAAGACTACCTGAAGTTGGTAGAGAGGGTGAATACCTTTCATTTGGATCCAACCTCAGTTGATTTGGAGGCTTGTAGCTCCACATCCATTCACTTGAAGGTGTTAACTTGATTAGCTCAGAATCTGCCAATATAGTGATAGTTGATCAAGGATAAGATATTGTTGACTTCATTGAAAAAAATGGGATATAAACGGTTGATGAAAGCAGCTGATCTTTGTAGAGGAGGTGTTTTTTAGTTGAATGATAGTGATTACAACTTTAAAGGTGTTCAGAAACGTCATATTCATTTACGTAAAGGTGCTTACTCGATCAGCTAAAATTGCCGAAGAAGAAGTTAAACAATGGTCGAATGATACGTCGTCTAAGTTAAACCCTAAAATTATAGTTTTTTAATTTGGAATTTGGCAAACTTCAATTTAGTCCATGTTTTTCCACCTACTTTTAATTGCATCCATAATTGCCTCCCAAACTTTTATTTCATGAAATTCCACCCCTGTCAAACTTAATTGTAGCCCCAAAGTTGACATCCTGTTTCATTTTAGTCCTTAGTTTTGAAATTGTATTTTAACCCATGATTTATTAACAAACTTTCAATTTCTTCAATATGACTCTTGATTTGATCAATTTCAACTCTTGCATTCTCGCATCTTTTTTGGTTTGCTAATTGGTTTTGGATTTCTTCAATCAAATCCTTAATTACTTATCAAACTTTAATATTTATGCAATCAAGCCTCTAATTTGACCAAATTAACTTAATAAAATTACAATTCAGCCCCCAAATTTTAATTTATTCCAATTAAAACCTAAATTCAGGCAGCCATATGCCACCTAAAAGATTAATATGACCAAGATTGTTGCATTCAAACTGATCTTGTCAAAACTGATAGCTCTATTATATTTAGTTAATTTTGATGGTTTAATCCATTTTTTAAAATTATTTTTCACTGAAAAAATATTAAATAGATATTTTTATGTTATTTTTAATGTATTGATATAAAAAATTTAAGAATAAATCTGGAAAAAATATATATTTTTAATTAAAAAGTATTTTATAAAAATATTTTCCATTACCAACTATAAACTTATATATATATATATATATATATATATATATATATATATATATATCCCATCATTTCATAAAGTGAAGGGTGTGTGTGATTTATATAACGACATCATATCTTATAACATCATCATAATTAATATGCCCCAGATGTATTCGTTCTCTGAAGCAGTGAGGTTCATTGCTTGTGAGTTAGGTGGTAGGGCCGGGAAGTGAGGACATTATAATTGATTTAATTTCGTCAATTTATCGTACCCATTATGGCAACTACTGAATTTAAATAATAAATGCCTCGCAAATAATTTTGGTGAAAGTAATAAATTAGACAGTAGTTGTCCTACTTCATTGCATAATGGCCTAACTAATACATAATTACTTTCCAAAGGAACGTGAAAAATCTACCTCTTGATGCTTACATTGTTATCCAATTATTGTGCCCTACGAATTAATTATCAGCATGCGTAGGGCCTAGATTTTCATGCATTTAATTAACACAAACTTTATAATTTTCCACAACTTTACACCCATGACCAGGACAAAGGGCCTCTTTGAAACCATGGACAAACCTTCATGTCAAAAAAAATAAATATATATATATATTCTAGGAATGATCACGGCCATCATGGTATATAACTACTACCTTACATGTAATTTTTAATTCTTTGATAATATCAACATTTTATTTCCTTTATTAAAATCCAATTTGAGATCGACCCAAATCACAGGTTAATTAGATCGATTCGAGTTAATAAGAATATCAACGTTTGTATCATAGTTTTAAAACTTATCTTGATATCGGTTTAAATTAAATAAAAAAATCAAAATAACATTATTTTAATAAAAAAACTTTTTAAAAGATAATAACAAGTTGATAGTCAAGTTTTAATACCCGAGTTTTAAAAAAATCTTCTTTCAATCTGGCCTAAATTGACTGGTCCTTAATTTACCTGCAGTTCTGGTACACGTTTTAAGACAATTTTCTGCATGGATGTCGGGCTTGCAAAGAAGATCAAGGGAACAAGCTTCCTTGTGGGTTTCATACATTAAAAGGAGATGGTTAAAGCATTAAATCAATGGATTGGTGAATGATTTGAAGAGCAGGTGAAATTGAGAATTGAGAGTGCCTAACCCACTTAACATTGACCACATATGCGATTCATATGGCTTTCATAGGACGAGACTATTGCAGCTTGTGTTCCCATTTAATTATAAGTGTGAAATAGTGCTTGAAAAAGGACCCAAATTTAGAGTATTTAATACAGAATGATTTGATGTAAAGATCTTAGGTCCAAGTCACGAGCTAGCTGCTCATCCAATGTCAAAAGGAGGAGGAAAAAGAAGAAGACTTGAGTATCATTTGCCTTGAGGTCTTCTTGCCCGTGTTGTTGTCATAGTTGAGAAATGATTTAGCAAATGTTTTGAGTGAAAAGAGATGTTGGGGGGGAAAGAAACAAGAGGTAAATCAGTCGACCAACGCTTTTTATGCCTTGGATTTTTTGGACAACATGTCATTGACTCTTGAAATCAGGTAATTATATTCATATGTTTTCCAAATATTCCTTTTGACCACTTCTTATGAAAGCTATGTCCTCGGTAAGTTTTGAGAGTAAATTTATTAAACCATGAAAGATTTTATACCTGAAAGTAATTGAAACACCAAAAAAAATTAAATTAAATACCCATTAAAAGATTTCTCGGAATCCTCAAAAAAAAATTAATTTTTTTTCTTTTGATAAGTACACACAAGGTTCAATTAGACAGCTATTTGCGACTTCCAGCATGAATTTATAATTGACAGAAATTTTAAAATTAATTTTTAACATATTTTGTATGTTGAAGGTCATTTTCATAATAAAAAGGCCAAGAAAATATATCAAAGAATTATGAATATAAAGTCACACTTCAGCACTTGATGACAGATTGATCGGAGAAAATGTCCAAAATATAAATTGCTCATGACATACACATGCTGGTGTAGATATATCTCAGAGTGAGATTTGCTAATTGCTAAAGCCTTTGGTACACATATTAACTCCATTGAACAATTAGTCTAACCATTTATTCAAAAATCGGTCCACTGTCTAGAGAAAACTGGTGAAAAAACTAACTAGATGTAAAGAAAGTAGCTCTTGACTAGCCCCATTCCTTATTATGGCAGTAGGCCCATAGTACAACCCTAGAAAAAAAAAATCTTTTGTCGATCATCTTTTTTCCCACCTCTTTAATACAGCTTCTGCTTCTTCTGTAAGTAGTAAAAAGTCCAACAACATGTTCATCCTCTTGAGCATGAGCATGTTGGTTGACGTTAATCTATGATTTATGATTATATCTAAGAAGATATCTTTAAACTTTAATATGACATAAGTTTAATGAAAATTCTTTTTTTTATTACTAATGTGGGTATCTGAAGCAGTTTGCATGTATCTCGACTAATCCCACAAGTTCTGAAATTAACGACCTGCATGTAAATCTCCAATAGCTTTAAAATTTGTAAGATTTGAACCGATAACTTTTAGAAAACAAACATAAACCTGATGAATTAAATTACTTGTCCTGAGTATAATAATATCTTAATTGGAAATTCCTCATAATCTTCTATCTCTTCCTTTATTTTCTCGACCTATCAGAGGTGCAGAGCGTCTCCTCTTTACTTCTTCACATCAAGTAAAATGGTAGAATTTAATTTGAAATCACTATTTTTTTTTTCTATCTAAAACACTTGAGCATGATAGACTATATATATATTTTTTATTTCTAATAGTTTATTATTTCTAATGTATCAATGATCCCTCAACATAAATAATATTATATCTATTACAATGAGTGAAACATCGAATCGCTGGTTCAACCCTAATAATTTTAAAATCTAGTTTATGTTTACTAGACTGGATAATTTTCTTCCTATGTATGTATGTTTCCAA
Source organism: Populus deltoides (assembly GCA_015852605.2). Lineage (NCBI taxonomy): Eukaryota > Viridiplantae > Streptophyta > Magnoliopsida > Malpighiales > Salicaceae > Populus > Populus deltoides. The sequence goes on from CM027582.2 coordinate 16,702,024, forward strand.
GTGGAAAAAGAAAAAAAAGGTATTCTTCTATTTTAACTCTTGTTGTTTTACCAATTAGAAGACAAGTTTTGAACTCGGAAATCTTTTAAAATAGGGAAAATCCCCGTGCCAATGGACTTACAACTCATTAGCCAATCTTGGTATTGTTTTTTAATACCAAAACTTCTAATTGTTGACTATAATGTTGTAAAAAATCAATGAAATATAATATAGTGGTGATAAAACATTCAAAGTAATTAAACTTACCACTAAGGTTTTCAACTGAGGAGGACTCCCTTTCCATCATGGACCTCCACTTTAAGCAACTATATATGTTGAATAATAAATTTCCTACATCTATAAATGCTTAAAAAATACTAGCTTTGTCCTATTGACAGTCTTTTCTACTTGTAAGATGAGAAGACATCAATTCATTCAATACCGAGGCCAAGAAAAAGAGCTGTCAAACTGCCACTAACATTTGAAAGAGTCCAGACAATGTCAAATGTTCTGGAGCCCTTTGAGTTCTTTAGTGCATATATTAGCTGTGGCAATGGTCACATTTTTTTATGACTTTTACGTAGAGTAGTTGTATGGTTTGGTGTGAAGAGGCAAAACATTTCAAACTTTGTCATTGTCCTTGCATTGATGTATAGTTTTTTTTTATTATTATTATCAATGTGGGTATCTGGACCAGTTTGTGGAATTACTAGAAACTTATCTCGACCATGTAAGCTTCTAGTGATTCTGAGATTCATAGGACTCCAACTGGTGATCTTTAAAGAGTAAATTCAAGACTGACCAGTTGAATTATACCGTAAGAGTTATTAATAAATAATGTTGTAACATATATACATGTGAATGGAGGATTTTGAGGACATGGTGGTAAGTGGCTGGTCAATTGCTATTGATGATTTTTGTATTTCTTTATCTTTATCTTGTAAAGAGCCCTTTGTTCCATGTTAATTTGAGAATAATTTTACGGGTTCTAAAATTAATGATGATGTAAGTTTTCAGTAATCCTAAAATTTATGGGACTAAAATTGATAATTTTTAAAGAGTAAATTCAAGGCTGATCAGTTGAATTATACCCTCGAGAGTTAGAGATGTCTAATGTTGTAACATATGTACATGTGAATGGAGGATTTTGAGGACATGGTGGTAAGTGGCTGGTCAATTAGTATTGATGATTTTTGTCTTTCTTTATCTTTTATCTTGTAGAGAGCCCTTTGTTCCCTGTCAATTTGAGGATCCCATGAGGGTAGCCTAAGTTCAACGCCAAACTCGTTCATCTTGAATCAACCGAGTCCATTAAAAATTTCTGTCAAATCTACCTCAAGTCAATAATTTTTGGTATGATGGGAAAGGAAATAATTACAGAGAAGAAAAATGGTTTTATTTATTTTTGTTTATAATATATATTATAATTTACAGGAGCTAGCAAGTTATTTTAGTCATTGGTTTGAGACTCAAACTCTATGCCGCGGGTTGATTCAACTTGATTTGGCTGGTTGAGTAGTGATGTAGGTGAATTAAGTTCTAAGCTGGATTGAGTTTTGATAAAAATAAAAAAAGAATTTACCTACAGTATAGTTAACCAAGAAAAAATCAACTTAAAATCTATTAATTTTTTATTAAATAAATAAAATTAAATTAATCCAGGTTAATTAAGAGAATTGAGTTTAGAAACTATGAGTCAATCTACACTTTTTACCATCAAATTAAAAAAATTAAATCCTAAAAAATTAAATCATATTTTTGGGAACACCCAACTTAATTTGGTGGGGTCATATTGGTTTATTGTCTCATAATTTTTTGGGAACGTTTGATACGCTGTTTGAATGTCCAGACCTCATACTTTTGTGATGGATTTACAGTTAATTTACTCCAATTGACAGACTTTTCTTTGCTTTTATTGTCTGTTCAGAGTGTGTGAGGATGCTGTATTTTAAAGTATTTTTTATTTAAAAATATATTAAAATAATATATTTTTAATTTTTAAAAATTTATTTTTATCATCATAACATTAAAAACGATTTAAAAACATGAAAAAATTTATTTAAAGTAAAATTTATTTTTTAAAAATAATAAAACAAGGATAAACTGCAACAGTAAACAGAAACTAGTTACATCAAATGTAGAAATGTTCATCCGTGCAATTTCTGTAGTTTGAGCTGGATGCATTTATAACAGGCTTGGAAGAATGGGAAACTCCTTTTGGCATTTGCAGGTGATGCACCTTCCAAACAGTGTACACCTGTTTTTTTAAAAAGTAATTTTTATTTAAAAATATAATAAAATAATATATTAAAAAATATATTTTTAATATAAATACATCAAAAAATTTGAAAATATCAAAAAATATTAATTTAAAATAAAAAAATCTCAAATTTTTTTAAAAGTATCTTTAAAATACAAAAATAAACAGACCCTCATAAATTTCAAGGGGGTGTCTAAGAGGAAATTTTAAATTGTTTTTTATTGAAATTTTATATTTTTTTTCAAATTAATTTTTTTTAAAATTTTTTTAAATAGTTTTAATGTGTTAATGATAAAAATAAATAAAAAATTATTATTTTAATAATTTTTTAATAAAAAACTATTTAAAAAATAATTATTATCACATTCACAGGAATTCTTTTAATTGGTGTGTTTGCCTTTAGTTATGAGATGCATCACTAAAAGTAAAAAAAAACATCAACAGAAACATGAAAATTATGCTTTCGATACTTGTGTTTTACACAGATGAGGGTTGTACCACGTAATAAATGTAAAACGCAACTATTAACCCAAACAGTCCCTAAACATCAACTAAAATTAAAAAAAAATTAATTTAATGTTTTTTAAATTTAATTACACTTTTAAAATACAATTATAAACACAATGCCAAATATGTATAATAATGTATTTGGTATGGTTATGAAGAGTGTTTTTCAATTAAAAATAAATTAAAATAATATTTTTTAAAATTTTATTTTTTATTTTTAATATCAACACATTAAAACCATAAAAAAAACCCTAAAAAATAGTAATTTGATTTTCTTTAAGACAAAAAAGTGATTTTAAAAAAACTTTGAAATAACACAAATTCATTCGAGTGTTTAGAATCATAAAAAAAAAGGATTTTTAGATTTTTTTTAAATAGCACATTAAAAAACAATTTGTGAACTACTATAGTTAAAAAAGAAAAAGAAGAAGAAATTTATAACCAAAAAAAAAAAGAAAAGGAAGAAGAAATAGCATAATTTGGATAGATATAGCACAACAAATAAAAATTTAACTAGTTACATGATTCGCGTGATGTGCGGGTCAATTTGTTTTGCATAAAAAATATCAAAAAAAATTAAGATTTAAAAATGTTAGGTCTTTCTGCAAAGCTATACCCAAGAGTCTTGGGTTTGGCTGCAACGTCTAATCTAGGAGTAATATTTATAATATTAATAATAACATTAAACTTGCATGACTCAAGTTTAAGTGGGCTTGACTGCAATACCATACCCAATAGCATTGGATGTAGGTCTGGCTATAAGGTTGTGTCATATAAGTGTGATAATTAAATAGATTAATTAAAAAAAACTAATGAGAAAAAAAAATATGAATAAATTGGGCTAACTCGCCAAATCAGATTAACCCGTCAAACCTGAGATTCGTGTCATGAAAGTGTGATAACTAAATAGAAAAAAGATTTAATATTAATGAACTAAATTTAAAAAAAATTAATTAAAAAGGAAAAGGTAAAGAGAAAATACTTATAGGAAGGAAAAAACTAATGAAGAAAAAGAAAAAAAATCTGAATCAACTGAGTTAAACCATCAAACCTGGGATCCGTGTCATGAAAGCCTGATAATTAAACATAAAAAATTTAATATTAAGAAACTATAGACAAAAAAAATAAACTCAAGGCATAAATTTTTTACTGTGGATTGCACCGTGCTATTCAAAGTAAAAGGCTGAAAAAGGAAAAGACAATGAAAAAAAAACAAAGGCGCAACAAATAAAAATTTAACTAGTTACATGACTTGCGTGATGACGCTGGTTAATTTATTTTGCATAAAAAATATCAAAAAAAATTAAGATTTAAAAATGTTAGGTTTTTCTGCAAAGCTATACCTAAGAGTCTTGAGTTTGGCTGCAACGTCTAATCTAAGAGTAATATTTATAATATTAATAATAACATTAAACTTGCATGACCCAAGTTTAAGTGGGTTTGACTGCAATACCACACCCAATAGCATTGGATGTAGGTCTGACTGCAAGGTCGTGTCATAAAAGTGTGATAATTAAATAGATTAATTAAAAAAGAAATAAAAGAAATAAAAAACAGAAATAAAAAAAACTAATGAGAAAAAAAATGAATCAATTGGGTTAACTCGCCAAATCAGGTTAACCCGTCAAACTTGGGATTCGTGTTATGAAAGTGTGATAACTAAATAGAAAAAAGATTTAATATTAATGAACTAAATTTTTTTAAAAAAATTAATTAAAAAGAAAAAAAAGCAAAGAGAAAAATACTTAGAGGAAGAAAAAAACTAATGAAGAAAAAGAAAAAATAAATCTGAATCAACTGGGTTAAACCATCAAACCTGGGATCCGTGTCATGAAAGCCTGATAATTAAACAGAAAAAATTTAATATTAAGAAACCATAGACAAAAAAAAATAAACTAAAGGCATAAACTTTTTTACTGTGGATTGCACCGTGCTATTCAAAGTAAAAGACTTAAAAAGGAAATGAAAATGAAAAAAAAAAACAAAGGCATACGCCACGAGTTTTTTTTTTTTACATAAAAAATATCAAAAAATGCTAAGATCTAAGAGTATTAGGTCTTTCTGCAAAGATATACCCAAAAGCCTTGGGTCTAGCTGCAACGCTTGACCCAAGAATACTATTTATAATATTAATAATAACATTAAACTTGCATAACTTAAGTTTAAGTGAGTCTGGCTGCAACACCAAACCCTAGAGCATTGGATGTGGGTCTGACTATAAGGTCGTGTCATAAAAGTGTGATAATTAAGTAGATTAATTAAAAAAAAACAAAGAAAAAAAACCAATGGGAAGAAAAAAACTAATAAAGAAAAAGAAAAAAATCTTAATTAATTGGGTTAACCCTTCAAACCAGGTTGACTCGTCAAACTTGAGATTTGCGTCATGAAAGTTTGATAACTAAATAGAAAAAAACAATTGATGGGTTTACCCGAAATTAACTGGGCTAACCCGTCAAATCAAGTTAACCCGTTAAGTCCGGGATACGTATCATGAAAGTCTAATAATTAAATATAAAGAAATTTAACATTAACAAACTAAACTAAATGAAAAAAATTATAAAAAAAATCAATTTAGCGTTCCATTTAATTTTTAATATATATTAATATATTATAATAATTATTATTATAATATAATAATTATAATAATATAATATATTAAAGATGAGAAAGTGAAATGCGTGGGAAAACTAAGTAGTTTTCTCATGCTTCCAGAGTATTACTTAGAGCGTGTTTGACAATGTAGTTGTGGTTGCTTTTTAAATAGCTTTTCATGCCGAAATACATGCCAATGATGTTTTTTTATTTTTTAAAAATCATTTTTAACATCAGCACATTAAAACGATCCAAAAAATACAAACCACACTTAATTTTAACAAAAAAAAAAACAGAAATTCAAAATTTAACGAAACACAGTTACAAACACAATGACAAACACTCTCTAAATTCCAGTACTTTGCCTAGCAACACAGCTATCCAAAAATTACTATTTTTCAAAAAAATATATAAAAAAACTCAATATTCCTTCCTTATATATATATTTTAATGAAAAAGTAATTGATTCTAACAAATGTTATTGACCGAAAAGAGTTCTAAGTCAAGGCAGTTCAAAAATAGGGAAACCAGTTGCCAGTCTTTCTGCTTTACATCTCCTACCAATCCTTTCTTCTGACATACCTTAGCTACTTACCCATCTATTTCAACCACTTCACCATATAAAAAAAGAGGCATTGCCAAATTCATTGATTTTTTTTAAAAAAAAATTAGCATGCTAAATTAAAAATATCAACAGAATAATATAGTTTGAAATTTTTTTTATGAAATAATATAATTTTAGTATATTATATTTCTCAATTATGATATAATATATATTACAGTTTTGAAACGTAACAATTTACCATCTCATGATTCTAAATCATCAATATATAATGAAATTAAACCTTTTTTACTAGTATTTAAATGGTTATTATTTTTTTAAAACATCAAAATATTATATTTATTTAATCAATCACAGCTTCTTTATTTTGAAACAGTGAAAAACACAAGCTATATTAGCTTGTAAAAAAAAAAAGACCTTTTATTTTACCAAAATTAAAATTTTTCCGTTCTGATAGCTCAAAATACCCAAATCCAAAATGCAAACAAAAAACCCTATAACGAGTGAATTGTGTAGTTCCTAGTATTTTAATAGCCATCTTAGAAACAAACGGTCAGCTCTCTTCTATTAAAAAAAAAAGAAGAAGAAGAAGAAGAAGAAGAAGAAAAGGGTCACCTCTCTTTATTTCTCACTGTCTTTCTGCTTCAGTTCTCTTCATCTTCCTTGCTCTATCTTTAAACCCATACTGATCAGAGCTACAAACAGATCAATGGATTTCAATCTTGAAAACCCACTAGCGAATTCCCATGACTTTCACTTTGACACAATACCTTCTGATCTCTTTCCCATTGAGTCTGATCACATGCCTTCTAAGAACTACTTGAACACCCTCAAAGAGATGGACTTCGATGGCTCTTTCAGAAGAGAAGCTATCTCTTCAGTCTTAAGGGTAGGTGTGCAAAATGTAAAGCACAACCCACTTCTTTGCATTGCTAACTTCATATGTATATATATTTCTTGATCGGTTCTTTAACATATTATGTCTTGTGGTACTCTTCTCAGGTTTCTTGCAACTTCGATCCATCCTTGTCCTATCTTGCTGTTAATTACCTTGATAGGCTCTTATCAAGCCAAGGAATTCCTGTAAAGAATCAAAATCCTGCTTTTTTAATACCCAAAAGTTATTTTCATATGGATTCTTTTTTTTACTATTTCTTTTTTCGTTTGAGATCCAACTGAATATTTTATTTTTTCAATGTTTAATCATCACAGCAACCAAAGCCATGGCTCTTTAGGCTTCTTGCAGTTGCTTGTGTTTCTCTTGCAGCCAAAATGAAGGAGGCAGAATTCTATATTTCTGATATTCAGGCAAGTATCCATAGATAATATTAATGTCTATATCATAGCCCCATATGTGAATGAGTAAAGTAATATTTTTCATCTTGATTATCAAATAAAATTTTATTTTTTATTCATTTTGTGTAGGGTGATGGTGGCTTTGTATTTGACACACAAACGATACAAAAAATGGAGGTGCTGATACTTGGGGCATTAAACTGGAGAATGAGATCAATCACTCCATTTTCTTTCATTTCTTTCTTCATTTCTTTGTTTAAACCTAAAGATCCACCATTGAGGCAGGCTCTTAAAGCTAGAGCCAGTGAGATCATCTTCAAAGCTCAAAATGGTATGTACATTCTCTCATACAGAGATCATCTTTAGGCAGAAGGAAATCAGCAAAACTTGGTGCTATCTTTCCTTTTGGATTTTAATAGCTGACTGTTGGTATATCTTTTGTGCAGATATCAATCTCTTGGAATTCAAGCCATCATTAATTGCTGCATCAGCACTTCTCTATGCTTCTCATGAACTTTTTCCTATGCAGTTTTTATGCTTTAGAAAAGCCATATCCAACTGTTCACATGTAAATAAGGTAATTTTTTAGTAATTGCGCTCTGATTCTTTTTTTTTTTCCTTTCAGTTTTTATCAAATTTTACTGCTTAAAGAAAAGAAAATAAAAAAGAAAAAGAATTTACAAATGTTGTAATGGGATGGTAATTAAGCTTTCCAGCCTGTAAGAAAAAGAACATTGGTTGACCAATGATATAGTTTGGTCCTAATTAGATCTTTACAGTTATTAATATATATATATATATATATATATATATATATATATATAGTATTTTTGACTTGTTATGGTATATTAGGGGTCAAAGACCTAATAAGGCAATGTGATGTTAATTTTGTTACAGGAAAACTTGCTGCAATGCTATAATGCAATGCAAGAAATAGCAATGGATGGATACAGGTCGCAGCTTGACATGGTGTCAAGCTCTGATACACCAGTTAACGTGCTTGACCAGCATTTTTCAAGCTCAGAAAGTGAAAAGACCAATGGGACTATTGAGACGATATCTACCAATAGCAGCAACAAAATCTGGGCTGAGAAAGATATCAAGAGAAGAAAGATCAGTGCTTTCAGAAACAATCAAACGGTTCAGCTTTCTCAGATGCAACAACAGTGCTGATGTGAGAATTTAGAGTGTTTTTTTTTTTTTTTCCTTTAGAACTGGCTAAATCTCGGGTCCATCTGAGTGTGACCCTGGCTGCTACAAATAACAAGGATGAAAATGAAGGAAAAGGCTGTAAAAAGAGAAGATTGAGTGTTGGGTTTAGAGACTTGGAGCTTGGGGGAGGTTGATGTATTAAAGAAATTGCAATATCCATGGTGCATGCTGCATGAACTCAGTCAATGGAATCTATTATCTTTGATTAGTTGCAAGGAGAAAAGAACAACAAAAAGGGATTTTTAATTTGTTTCACCTTGTTTTGTTAGGGAACCAATGGCCAAAAAGGGGGAAATATTTATTTTGAATTTTGTAGGGATGGATTTCTGTGTTTCTTTTTTGTTTTATTTGGTGGGTTATGCCCTTGGGCTTGGTTGAGTCCTAACAATAATAATCATTGTTTTAGTAGCCACAACAATGGAGTGGTTTTTGGTGATTTTAACTAATTTGGAAATTAATTAAATAAAACTCTAATTTTTTTTTAATTTGGAAGATTGAGATTTAGTGTGGGTTTAGTATTGCTTGTTTGAAATATTTTAAAAGTATATTTAATTTAAAAGAAATATTAAATTAATATTTGTTATGATTTTAATGTATTAATGTCAAATAAAAAAATCTAAAAAAAATAATTTTAATATATTTTAAAATAAAAATATATATGAATCAACAAATAGAGTCTTGTTGATAGTTTAATGATTTAATTTTTATTCAATAATAAAATATATAAAAAAAGTTCATGTATTAATTGAGATTAATTTTCTTAAAACTATCTTAAAAACACACACACCCCACACCACACATATATATATATATATATATATATATATATATATATTAGTGTAGTGTATTCTGATAAAATAAATATTTTTAAATGCTAGTTTAAGGTTCCAAAATCAAAGAAGGAAGCACATTTTATTTACCATCGATTGAGATTTTAATTTTGATGATTAAAGTAATGGGATAAAATTATGTAAGAAAATAAACCATGTCATATTGAGATTGAAAAAATTTATAGTTATTAAACTCTGCCTTACCGGGTTTAAAGGGTTTCTGAGATAGAAATAACAATTTTATTTTAAAATATTTTTTGATTAGAAATATATTAAAATATATGTTTTTTAATTTTAAAAATTTAATTTTCTCACTAGAATATTAAATAAAAAATCAAAAATAATTAATTTAAAAAAATCAAAATTTTTTAATTTAAATCATAGTTTTTAGACTTGGCCTGTTCTAAGATTTGGGTTCCGAGTTTTGACCGATTCAGTTCTTTTTTTATTAGTAAAAAAACAAAAATTAATGGATTGTAACTGGGTCTTACCGGGTCAACCCGCCAGGTTATACCGAGTTTTTTTTTTAACCTAACCCGGTTTCAATTCTAGGTTCATCTGTCGGGTCAGATCGGATTTCTAAACTATGACGTAAACACTCAGCGCCCGCTTTGGAAAACCTATAACTTTTAGCTATTATTACGGCTTTTAAAATCTTACAGATTGTAGCTTTTGAAAATAAGCCAGTAAAAAGTAAAAACTATGATATTATCTTTTAAATTATTATCAAACACTTAAAAATTATAATCACAGTTATGAAATCAAATTTATGATTCCCAAACAGATACTAATAGTGAGGTTGGTATGATGCAATTTTTTTCAACAGGAAATCGTGTTTTTGTCTTACAAGAAAGAAAAGTGGGTGGCCGTGCTGTCCTTCGTGTTCTCTGGCATCATCCATGGCAGAATGATGTTCTTATCAACTGTGGAGGATGGTCAATTTACTCTCCCTAACTAACCAAATCAATCTCTAGCTATAGTTGAGATCCGAGGTACAGCATTAATGCATGTATTTTCTTTTTTTCTATATTTTTTACGGGGCAGGAGCCGAAGTAAAACGTTCGAGATTAATGCTTATTTCGTTGTTATAATATTTAATAATTCCTGTATATCTTTTTTTTAGATTCATACAGGGAAGGACATTTTTTTTTCTTTTTTGTCACAGCGTATTACGTCACAACAAAACTACAGCCTCGTTTATTTACTGTAAAGTAATTTTTTTTTATGAAAAGTAAATTTAGAAAAAAATATTTTTCAATATTTGATAGTGTAATAGAAAATAAGTTGGAAAATACTTTTCAGTATTTAGTTATGTGAAAAATGAGCTGGAAAATAACTTATTATTGTTTTATTTTTCTCAAGTTTATTAAAATAACGAGAAACAAATCTTACAAATTAAAAAATTGAATGAGAATAAAATTGAAAAAAATATAATTTCATAAATTATCTCAAATAAAATAAATAATAATCAAAATAATAGAGATCAAATCTAAAAAATTAAAAAAAAAATAAAAGGTGAAGAAATTAAAATAATAATAATAATTAACATTTCATAAATTATTTCAAATAAAATAAGTACAATCAAAAGAATGAGAACCAAATTTGATAGATAAAAAATTTTAATAAAAAAATAATAAGGAAAAAACAAATAGCAATTATAAAAATAAGGATCAAAATTAATATAAAAATTAAATTTAAGAGATGGAATTGAAAAATAAATATTCAAAACAAATTATATATAGTAATCAAAAGTTTGAGGATCAAATTTGATATAATCAGCAAATAATGATATTTTTAAATTTTTCATAACTTCCGGAAAGTATTTTCAGCCCAAATTTTTCAGGAAAACACTTTCTTGAAAACCAAGCCAAATTTTCCTTTAACTGGAAAGTGTTTTCTGTTGACCAACTTTTCTAATGACAAATAAACACATGAAAGTTTGGAAAGTGGTTTTCGGGAAACCACTTTCCGAAAAACAAACATAACCAAAAGGAAAAATACTTTCTTGAAAACCAAACTAAATTTTCCTTTGACTGGAAAGTATTTTTCGTTGACCAACTTTCCTAATAATAAATAAATACAGAAAAGTTTGAAAAGTGATTTCCCAAAAAATAAATTGCAGAAAATAAATATGGCCTAGGTTAAAAGCTTGGTAAGGAATAAATGCAAATTCAGTCAGAGGACCCTAGAATTTATACCAATTTCCCTTCTCAATCCTCACAGCCACCAAAAAGCTTAGCGAGGACCCTAGAATTTATACCAATTTCCCTTCTCAATCCTCACAGCCACCAAAAAGCTTACATGAAATAAATAGAAAGGTAGAAGAAGAAATGGCAGAGAAACGTTTGAGCTTTTAGAGAGCGAGGAAGTTTCTTTGATGTCATGTCGTTCTCTCCTCTGCTTGCTGAGCTGGACTGGACGCTGCTGCTTGGTAGTGATGCCATCATGGAACCCGAGAAAGGGACAAGAAAGGGACTCCTTAGCTCCCATGGTTGCGCAACTCCAAGCCTCCAAGTTTCATAAATGAAATTAAGAGCTAGCTAAGGTCCTCACTCTTTGTTTGTGGATTAATAAGATCAGAGTTGCTAAGGTCCTCACTCTCCTCTGTCAATCAACCACTAGGCTATGCTAACTGGAACAAATATTGTTTTAAGAGCAAGGCTAGTGATCATCAAACCCTTTTAAAAGAATAGAGACATCAAAAAAACTTCTTCAAGTTGTATTTAATTACAATCATGTTATTGCTTCTTCTCGACTTCTCCTCGTGATCGATAATTTAGTAGGGAGTTGCTAAGGGAGATTTTTGTTATTTTTTACTTAACACTGCAAATTAATTATAGAAATTTAAAATTTAAAGCTCCATCTAAGCTAGTTTTTTAGTTGAACCAAACATGAAATTCATTTAACTCAATTGAGTTTTTAATGATCTAGTTCATCTGTTTAAACCCTATCGGGTCAAAAATCAAGAAATCAAAAATGAAATGAAGTTATTTTAATAAAAATAATTAATTTAGGTTGATTAAGTGTCTTTAAATTGATATGATGATCCAATTATCTAAACTCTTTTTCAAATTAGTTCTAAGCATGTTAAAGGCAACTAAACCATTAATATCAAACTAAGTTATGTTAGAAGCAACTAAATCATTAATATATGTCATGTTAGGTGGATTTTTATGTTAAAGAATAATATAAATCATATCTTGAAATCTCATCTAATAACTTAAGTTTTTGGAATGAGTTTTTTGACATGATACCAGAATTTTAATAATCAAGCGGTCACGAGTTTGAATCTCACTATTTCTATTTATTTGATAAAAATTAAACACAAAGCAGTTGGAGCATGTGTAAATTTCAAGCCCAAATATCTTTTACTTAAAAGAATATATCAAAAGATAATATAAATTATATCTTGAAATCTCACCTAATAATTTAAATATTTCAATTAAATTACTTATTCCTTCTACACATGGGACACCAGTGATTTTGAATTGAGCCATCCTGCTGTTGCAACTATTGTTAGCGATCCTTCTACCTGAGTAGCAAAACAGGTGCTTGCACATAGCAGAAGAATTTTCACCATGGCATTCTATGGTTTAGAACCCAACAAAATATGCTGCTAGATTAAGGCATATAGCCTCTTGTTAGTGTACATTTGTCAATTTGGCAGATTTCTTCTACCTTCATTGATTTACATCATAAGCTAAAATATCCATAATTTCTGGGTTAAGGAAAATACATCAGCTGGTTCAGACCAGGTACGAGCAAGCAAGTCTTTTTGGTAATAATATAGACAAGAGTTCTGTTTTGTGGAATTCTTGCCATAGTTTGGATTTGGGAAGGCGAGGAGTTCCAGAATTCGGCATTTTAATTTATAGGGCCTCTACATTTAAAATATTTTTCCTCACCAGATCATGGGCCTGATGGACTTGAGGCTATGGCTCGTCTTGGTTGCTAGACGTTCATTTTTAGCCAAGGCTTGGTTTTCAGCCCTTGGAAAACTGCGGCTGTTTAGGCACTCCCTACATATTGGATCTTCTTCAAAGATATCCACTTAAGCCTATTCTGGCGGCACTGCGATAGAAAATATTTTTAAAAACAATTTAATATTTTTTTATTTTAAATTAATATATTTTTTATATTTTCAAATATATAATGTTATTAAAAATAATTTTTAAAAAATAAAAAATATTATTTTAATATGTTTTGAAATAAAAAACACTTTGAAAAAAGCAACTGCTATCATATTTTTAAACACCCTCTCTGTCTTATTTTTCACTTAGCCTCATTTGAGTAGGTATTTATAGTTGATGTTTGGTTTTGTGTCTTTGTTTTTATTTATATTTGTATGTGTTTTTCAATCTGAGTTTGTTTCGAAAAATTATTTTTTTGATATTTTTTGATAATTTTGATGTAACAAAAAAATTTTAAAAAGTTATTTTTAATATATTTTTAAATAAAAAACACAACTTCATTGCTTTTTAAAGTGTTCATAGATTATACAAGAACTTATAAACATTGTTCAATTTGAAATTACATTATCTAATTGATTAAGTTTTATATGATTTAATAGGTTTTTTTTTACCAAAAAAAAATATCAAAATCAAAATACTCTAATTATACGTACTCTAACGATAGCAGGCAGGTTTCATGCTTTGAAAAAAAAAAAAAAAAACAACTATGGCACGTATTTATGTTTGAGGCATAGAAAATCAAATCCTTGAATGGCATTGAATTTCGTTTCACACTATATGAATTGACTGAGAGAAGGAAACCAATTAAGTGTCGAAACCAACTATTGAATTGACGAAAAAATGCTCACATAAAAATCCAGTCGACTTCTAGACTGGCGAGTCTTGGCAGTTGGCACCCTCTTCATGCATGGACCCCGAATGCCCAGTAACATCCATGGCATAGTGCACGAGAAAACAAGGAAAAAAATCAAGGAAGGTTTCTCCGTGCATACACAGAAATGTTTGAAATGTCATTCAAAATATCAAGAATTTTTGTTTTATTTGAAAATATATTTAAAAAAAAAACGCTTCCAATCGCAGCACGAAACACCCTCTTTAATGTTGTTGAATTGCATTTTTTCTAATTTCTCAATATTCCACTCGAAAGTTGGAAAATTTGCAAACCCTATTAGAGGACTAGAAAAATTGTCTCTTAAAGCCATGAATCTTTACGACTAGCATGTCGTCGTGATGACTTGAAAGATAGATGTTTGTTTACATGGCCACGGCTTTCAAAAGATTGGTTCAGATAATAAGAAAATTAAAAAGACTTATTCAATTATATTCCTTGATTTATTTATTTTTTTAAACAATCAAGTTAGCATATCAATATTTAATTAATTTTGTCCTAAAAAATATACTAAACTTCGACCTCATATAGAAGTAACAGAATCCCTCGAATTATAACCCAAGGTTTAAAAAATAAGATATTTTATGTTATGTTGATCCATCACTTTATTTAATCCAATTTCATATTATCTTTCACACATCATAATCAATTTTAAGTTTAATAGTATTGCATCCATCCATTGTGTGGCATCCATGTTATCGCAAGTCAATTACATGAATGTGTTGCACAATATCGAGAGATACGTGACTATAGGTGCCCTACTCCGAAGCTTCCCAAGCCCCACACTTTAATTTTCTAACTTGATGCTTTGTTATATCTCGATCTGGTTTGAAGAATTAATTTATTAGTTCCTTTATATATTCAGATAGATATAGTCAGGTGTTATATCAAAACGAGTTGATTTTATTAAATTCAATTAATTTTATAGGTCCAACTTAATCAAAGTAAACTTGATAAAATCTATTTCGATTTAAATAAAAATAATCATATTTGTTATCACCCAACTTGTAACTCAAACCGTGTTTTATAATTATGGTTCACTTGCAGCTCGATCAAAATCTGATAAAATCTAGTTTGATTTAAATAAAAATAATAATAATTCAAGCCGTATTTTATAACTACGATCCTATGGAAGCCTTGCACATTGGAAGATGCATGGCATTTTCTCAAGTGCATATTAGTTGGAGGAAAGCTCTCCCAAATCCTCAAGTCTTAGTCTATGAAGTCAAGTTCCGTGATCAAACCCAACACTGTCACATTCCCACTAGCCACTGTCACTTCAAGCGTGGATGCACAGGAGTATTTTATAGCATCAGAGGGCCTGCTGAAGCTACAATGAAATTGTCTTGAAGCACTGAATAAATGCTTTTCCATGTTCTTGGAGAGGAAGTATTGGAAAAACGAGCCTTCCTTGACATAAAATAGGAACCCATGCCGTGTAAAGTTGTTGGCGAAACCCTTCGAAGTAAATGCCATGCTCTTCATGAATCTAGTTTGATTGACTTGTAGCTTGCAGTGTAGAGATTAACTTACTCTTTAGTCCTCGGTTTTGAGTGATATTATAATCTAGTCCCTTTCGTAAGCTCTGACCCTTGACGATACTGACCGTTGCTTAATCGCCTTGGTCCTTAAGCTTAAAAGAACCCCAGGAGCATCAACACAGTGTAAATGCCATCGTCAAGGGATGGACTGTAGACTTTAAGAACGAAGGGCTAAGTTATAATTATATTAAAAAATGAGGGACCAGAGTATAAAAATCTATTTGAGTATAATGATAATTCTCATCATTATAGCATGGTGGCACTGGGCACTATCTACTTCCTAATGCTTATAAAAATTATGCAGTCAAAGGACTTGAGAATAGAAACCTTGTTTGGTTTAAAGATGTTGGTTGGTGTTTGTAAGTGTAGTTGCGGTTGTTTTTTAAAGTATTTTTTATTTGGAAATGTATTAAAATAATATATTTTTATTTTTTAAATTATTTTTAACATCAGCGTATCAAAATGATTTAAAAATATTAAAAAAATATTAATTTTTTAAAAAAATAAATAAACAAATTTGAATTTTTAAAAAAATACAAAAATAAACGAAAAGTAGAGAATATGCCGTGAATAATTTTGGTTGGAAACTTCTGGGGAAAGGCTTGTTGGATGACATTATTTACAGTTGAGTACAGTTGACTTGAGTGTGTGGTGATATCAACCTAGAAATTGACGGTCCCTTTACAAGCACAGCCTTAACCAATCAGAGCGAGCCCACTTGCCAGAATCATTGTGGTAACTAAGCATTTCCTTGATTATGTAATTACCAAAATCATGGTGGTTTTTTTTTTTTGTTTTTTTCCTGCCAATCAACCTATAGGCCTGGGTCTGTTTGGAGTGTATTGCAACATGTTTAAAGTTGTGTTTCGCTTCTATTATAGTTTTAAAAGTATTTGGTTAATTAATATATATTGTAGTTTTGTATTATCTCTTTAAAAATTCTATATTGAAACCTAAATTAAAAAAAGAAATTATAATATATTATTTTTTTAAACCTGTTTTTTCAAACTGTAATTATAAAAGTTATCACAATACCAAATATATATTTTGGTTTTATTTGGCGCTGCGATCCAACTATGCTTTTACAATTTTTTATTTTTTTAGCTTTAAATTAAATTTTCTTTAATGTTTTTAAATCGTTTTGATGTGATGATGTAAAAAATAAATTTTAAAAACAAAAAAAATATTATTTTGATGCATTTCACTACCAAAAATTTAGTAAATACAAACGGAAACACCGACGGAATTTTTTCGTACGTAGATTGCGGTGAATTTTACCGACAAACTTTTCCATCGCTATATCCACTGGTAAATACCGATGGAAATTTTTTTTCAGTATATACCAAGGGAAAAGAAAGAATAAAAAAAGCCTGAAAAGTACGATTACGTATAACTTTTACCAAAGACTTTACCGACAGAATTAACATAACAGTAAAGTTCGTTTGTAAATATAACGACATAAATAATCCCTCGGTTTGTACCAATGGAATTCAAAAAGGTAAATTGTACAGTGACATGACATAAAAATACATGTGTTGGTATGTACATGGAGAACCATATGTTTTTTACGATACCATGGTAGAGAGGATGGTTGGGTCAACTTCTAGTGCTAGCAATGCACATAGAGGTGTAAATGACAATAGTAATTCTTATAGAAATATGTTTATGGATACGATGAAAATGAATATGGGTCATGCCGATTAATGTCCAATTATAGATGAAAAACCTAATGCAGACGTGACTAGATTTTTTGATCTTTTGAAAGATTTTAATGAACCATTATAAGATAATTGTATAAATCACAATAAATTATTGCATTTTAATGAACAAGCTAAAAAAAACCTTATATGTAATATTTATGGATGAAATTTAATTCAATTTAATATTGCCTTCCACATCGTACTCCTTTTTAAGAGATTGGAGGTTGAGCCTCTCTCTTAAATTAAAAAAAAAACCATAATTTTTGTTTTGCAGTATTGCCTCCTAATTCCTATTTATAGATTTGTTTGTCTGGAAAATCTAGAATGCATAGCTGAAAACACGTGGGGAGGTTGGAATTCCCTTTCAATATGAATTATCCAGTCCTGTTAGAATATTTCAAGAAACTTGATCCATGCCTTCTTAACTAAATTAAACGGAAACTCTTAATGTTGTTTAAACCCTAATCTTAGAAAATTAATTCGATTTATAGACATAATACAAGGAATGCGTGCTTCACATGCACGATATGAAAAAATTAATCTATGTTAGTGGGTTTGCTAGATCAGGCAAAATCAACTGACATGTCTTGCATGTTTTCGCCATCACCACTTTGACTTTGACTCCAGTAGAACTCCATTTCATGCATTCTCTGTATATAGGCGATTTTTTCATTTTTGTATACGATGGTCGCTGATCTCCAAGACCCTCGAGGATGGCTGGTTGATTTAATGTGCAAGATAAAAACTTTTTTCTACTCATGATATAAGACATCGAGTTCTTTTTAAGTTTTTCATTCCATAAATATTATTAGCGTGCATGTATACGTATTCGAAAAATGTAGACTGAGTTGTTAGTAAAAAGAAAAAAGGTTGAAATTTATAAAAATATATTGGAATTTTGCTATCTTGTTTTAGAATAGGCACATTCCAAGTTCAATGCTTGGTTTCTCCCAAGGCATTCAGAGAAAGTTGTAGACATTAATTTTAGGTTTACATTATGGATTAAGTTTGGAGGGATGATTCTCTGATACCCTATCTGAGCTAGTTTTTTTCTATAAAACAATGGCTCGATCGATCTGCATACCCAATTGAACATATTTCTGATTAAAAACAACCATTTTACTCATCCATTTTCTACATATTAACATATCCAATTAACATTTGATATAGCATATAACTTACTGTCAACATGCATATATATATATATATAGAGAGAGAGAGAGAGAGAGAGAGAGAGATTAAATTCTACTCCCATATGACTAGTACTGTTCTATTACAAATCTGATAACCTGATGAAGTTCAAACAACTCTAGATTCTAGACTTGAAAGAAAGAGTTCTATAATCTGAACTAATTAATTACTGCCTTCCAGTTCCTGCAGCACTTGCTGGATCCAATTTGTACCATCATTGTCGTAGTTGGAAGCATAGAAAGACATGTATCCTTCTTCTGTCAAGAACAATGATTCATAACCATCTTGGTTGTAATTGTTGTCTGCTAAAAATGGCAGGTTCCAGAAATCTGAACCCGAGTCTTGAAATATCTCTATTGAAGAGAAACTATCCTCGGCAACGCTATTCATGCCTGACACAGAATCATTACTCATTGAGGAGAACTCACTGCAAGATATTTCTTGAGATGAAGGAAAGTTCACTACATTTTTTTGTTGATGATCAGATTCAGAGGGAGTATTGACAGAAACACTGTCAGTTTCAGACTTTTTAGACGTCTGAATAACTTCAGATTGTGAAGATTCACTTGACTGCTCTTTGTTCATCACCTCAGAAGAAACTGGTTGGTTTTGCTTCACTCTCTTGCTCAAGTTGGTATGCCAGTGATTTTTTATTTCGTTGTCTGTTCTTCCAGGTAATTTCCCAGAAATAATAGACCATCTGTAGAAGAAAAACTCACACTTCGTCAATCATTTTCATCATATTTGCTTTGAATTTTCCAGTCAATAGAATGTTTTCTTAACATTTACATGGAAGAAGTAGCATGCATGCATGTTGTGAAGAAAATTTCAATGAAATTGCTTTCATGTTGATGAGTCCATACTTATTTCCAAGTTCTTCATGCATTTGAATGATCAAACTATCCTCTTCTTCGGAGAAATTTCCTCGCTTTACGTCCGGCCGGAGATAGTTCATCCATCGTAATCTGCAACTCTTGCCACACCGTGATAAACCTGCAAAACATTACCAAATTAACATGGAAATTAACCATAAAGTTGAACCAAATTTTTCTTCCTATTTTCTCCTCATGACAAAGAAAAGCAAAAGATCATATCATACCAAGACACAGGAAGCAAAGAAATTATCAGAAATAAGAAAACGTTGGTGAATTTTTCTTTTTCGAAACCCATTTTATTTGTAGCTTCGAAGATGCAAAAAGAAAGTTGCATCTCATTTACCAGCAAACTTGGGAAGTTGGCGCCAATTCCAGTGGCCATATTTCTGAATATAAACTCTCAACTTTTCATCTTCTTCTATACTCCATGAACCTTTCCTGAGTCCATTTTTATCAATAGAGGCTGATTTGACCATCTTTCTGCAGCTAATAAGTATAGCCTTTCTAGTATCTATAATTCCTATGTTGAGGGATAAGGTTATAAAGTGTTACTGAGTAAGGCAAGCGTGTGTGTTTGTGTTTGTGTGTGTGTGTGTCTATATATATATATATATAAGGATAAGGCAAGCGTGTGTGTGTGTATCTTCCATTACATCATAAATTTGGACACAAAAAATGTATTCAAACCAAAGGAAATTAAAAGAATTGAACATCATGAATTTGAACACAAAAGCTATTCAAACTAGAGGAGGAGAATTGTCCTCAACCATGTAAAGTGGATCCATTATTATATATTTTAAGGAAATCGAGGGCCCATTAGAAAGTGCAATGATGTTTTCTCTTTTCAAAATTGAATAAAGCCATGTTTAGAGTGAACATGGAGGCTTCCAAAAAGGCGTTTTCTCTCGGTCAAAGTCAGACGACCATACACTGTCCAACATTGCTTTAGTTCTAGTCTAGTCAATTTATAGCCAAAAAATCAAAAGGAAAGGAAGGGGAAAAAACCTTTATTATTAGTAGGGGTGTTCAAAAAAACCGAAAAACCGATTAAACCGAGAAAACCGGAAAAAAAATAACCGAAAAAACCGAACCGTAAAAAAGTCGGTCGGTTCGTTTTAAGCCGGAACGAAAAACCGAACCGAACCAAAAAAAAGGAGCCAAACGGCCAAACCGAACCGGCAAACCGGAAAAAGAGCAAACCGAGCCAAAACACCGAAACCGAGCCAAACCGGTTTTTTTTAGAACGGGGGGGCGGTTGGTTTGGATTCGGTTTGTTACTATTTTGGTAAAACCGGACCGGACGGGACGGGGGGAACCTAATTATTAGTACGTTTGGAACTGTATTTTAAACCATGTTTTACTAAATTTTAAATTTTTTAAATTAATTTTTTTTATATTGTTTTGATGTATTAATATAAAAAATAATTTTTAAAAAATAAAACATATATATTATTTTAATACATTTCTAAATAAAAAATACTTTAAAAAACTATGAACAATATCGTTGAAAATATTATCGTACAAAAATACATATATACAATTCAGTTCAGCAACTTGTCCTCGCAAAATTTATGCGGAAAAATGTGCTATTATCTTAATGGAAAAAAATAATCAGAAACTCCTTGTCAATATTTTTTTAGTTTATGTGCATGATTTTCTTTTTTCTCAACTTGGAGAGTGGGTATGGTAAGGCACCCTCTCTTCTTAAAATAACTGCTTTTATCTTCACCACAATTTCAACGAAATCTAATATGCTTTTAGTCTTCTTAAAAAAATAAATTAATTAAACTACAATCTCATCCCTGTATTTTTTATGAAATAATAAGTTAATCCCTTTGAGTTAAGAAACTTAATATCGAATCCCTATATTTTTCATATTTATTTGTAACTTAGTATTTGTGTTGGTTTTTCAAGAAAATTCAATCGTTTTTTTCTAAATATCTTTCATTAATGTTTAATAAAAGTTTTTAATCTTAGAAAAAATAAAAAATAAATGTATTTTAAAATGGATTGTATCTTATTACAACTCGTGTTGCCAAGGCCCAACCTTGTTTAAAGAGGAACGTTTTCACAATGGCTCAAATTACCAGTTCAAGGTGCGTTTACTTTTCTTATAGTTCAAAAAGCCCAGTTCAAGGTGTGTTTTGCTTTGAAAATTAACCATGTAAATGGATTACCTTTTTTATAGTTGAAAGAAAGTAATTTATTTCTTAAAAATAAATGTTACCCTTCATTACGAGTAATAGAATTTGAAGAGACAATGAGCAATTAATTTCTAATTTCGGTTCAAGGAGAATACACACCATTTCTATTAACAAGTTGTAAAAAGTAACGTTATCATTGTAATCTTTTTAGATTCAAATATTTATTTTTTCTTGTTTAGAATTATATTATTGATTTTTATTCAACTTATTGAATTGTTTTAAGATGACATGCATGCTTTCTAGTTTCTTTCGATCAGTAAAGCTACATTAGAAAATCATGTATAGATAAAAAGAATTCTTGATATCCATAAAAAGAAATTGATCAAATAGTGATGTAGCCAAACTAGAAAAAAAAAATTCTGAATAGTCAGACAAGGATTTGCCTTAAAAGAATTACTAGGATAACTTAATAAATATATTTATAGACTAGTGGGACATGACTAAGTCTAAGAGGAGACCTGATCGTATTATACTAGCACCTTAGTAATAGAAGATTATAACTTTCTATCCGAGCATTAGATTGTTTTTAATTTTTTTTAAGTAATTTTCAAGGCCAATCCTATAATGCAATTGGATTGGCATGTCCAACTCACTCCGCTCTGAAAAGACTGTCAAATTAAGCATTGGAGTTACTATTTGAGTTATTTTTATTATTTTTCCCTGATTTTATGTTGTTTTTATATTTTCTATTAGTTTTTTGTTTTTATTTATGTTTTTGAATTATGATTTTTCTTCATTGTTAAAGTCAGTATTAGGTCTATTTGAAGATATGTAAACCTTCTAGAGAGTCAGAAGTTATTAATATTTTTTCAAAAATAGAACTACAAATTCGATCAAAACTCTATCTTTCTTCTATCCTGTCTTCTTGTTTTTGCTTTCATTTACCTTAAATAGGCTTTTGCAAACTAATTAGAAATAGTTACATAAGGAAATATGTATTTTATATAACTTTGACTACAATGTCATTAGACATAGAACTTAAGGAACTTTTTTTTGTAGTTAATGAGTATGTTTAAATTTTATATTAAATTGTAGGAGCTAAATATTTTTGTAATGTTTTAGTTTTACAATTTATTCTTGACTAATCAGGAGAAGAAATATACACACACGCACGCACGCATATCTAAATTACAATATACCAGGTTTTTGTTATATTTATATTGTAATTATAATTTATTGGATAAAAAATTTAAATATTCATATTATATACATTATTTATTGAAATGCAACTACACATAGAAAAAAATAATTTATCTAAGTTGATTTACACTTAGTATTTAGGATTAAATTGAATCCTTGAATGCGCAAACCTTTAGCTCACACAGAAAGTCAACATGATGAAATTAAAAATTAAAAAGCAGTGTTAAATAAACGTGATTAGTCTGAATTAATTAATTAAGCAAAAGAAAACATCATTGACTTTCAATCATGTGTTGGAACGGTCAACATGGAATTTCAATCATGAGGCACTCTTTGCAGTGGTGCCTCATTCCCATTACAGGTCTTCCCTTCATCCTGTGAGTTTTATTGTCAGCCTTCGAGTTATTTCATTACAAAAGAAAATTTTGTAAAAAAAAAGGGTAAGAAAATAAAGTAATTTTATTACATTTGTGTGTTTTCTTTAATACCATTAAGAAAAAAATAAATTCAGAAAGTGAACTCATTGGGTATTGTATCTCCGTTGGAATATCCTATAAGAATTTAAATATAATGGTATTAAATTTTAGATAAAAATTATTCGAATTAATTAGAAAAAGGACTACTAAAAGGTTTTCAATTTTTTTTTTTGGCTGTAGATTATGAATGTCTTGGAGAGGATGAATATAAGTTTAACTCATGGAAATTAACAATATAACCTTCCCGTGGATATTTACAAAATATTTAGCCCAATTCGATATATATAACTTACTCAAATTTAAAAAAAATCTAAATGAATTGGATTTATAACTTGTAAAACATAAAAAATTTAGTTTGATGTAATTCTGAACTCAAACCCGATCTCTAATTATATCCATGAACACTTATAATTTAGATTATTTGTGTTCTAAGTAAACTAGGGTTGTTTGAGGAATAAGATTTTTGTACTTGTTTGTTGAAGTGTGATAGTTGTTTCCTAGTAGTTGAAAAAAATTGATGTTCTTTGATAGTTTTGGAACTTCTTGTCAATAAATTCTTGCAATGCAGTTCGTTTTTTATTAATTTATAATGATATTAAGCAGTATTTATCAGAAGATTCTAGTGAGCTTATGATAAAACCAATATATAAAATATTTCTACTTCAAAGAATATTATACTAAAAATTAAAAAAGCTGAAAACTATTTATTTAATATTGAAATAAATTAATATCTGTTTTACATTGTTTGGTTACCAACATTGCCAATAAATTAATTTTTTGCTGAGTTGAGGTCATGGATTCGAGAGCTAGGATAAACAATGTTTTCTGCATTTTCTCACAATTTATATATATATATATATATATATATATATATATATATATATATATATATATATATATAAAGAGGGCGTTCGTCCACCCTATATACATAGGCCCAGGCACAGGAAAGGCGGGCCTGTCTCAGACTCTCAGGTCTACTTACCTAGACTTCTTTTGTAACAGACTCATGGGCCAATGTTTTTACTGGACCTTTGTGTTGTTTTGATTTTTTGTTTTTTTTGAATTCTATCTTTTGAGTTGTCTGGGCTTTTTGGTAACAGGCTCATGGCCATTGTTTTCATTGGACCTTCAGGTTGTTATGGCCATTTTTTATTTTTTATTTTTATTTCATACTTTGAGTTATCCTTTTTATTTTTTGGTTTTTTGTTTTAAATTTTATTATTTAATATAGAGTTTTTATTTAATTTTATTAGTTAGTATTGGGTTGATTTATTGGTCCTTTAGGTCTTCTTGGCTCTATTTTTTTAATCTTTTAGTTTTTTTTAATTTTATCATTTAATATGAGATTTTTATTTAATTTTATTATTCAATATTAGAATGATGACAAATAGGTTTTTGTATTTTTTATCATATAGTAAAATAAAAAAATATTTTAAATAAGTAGAATCTATAATTTGGGTCACGGGTTTGGAAGATTGATTAAGGCTAACCTGATCTTTTTTTTTTTTTAAATATTTCCAGTCGATAAAATCACATTAAGATAATTTTTATACAAATTTTTTAAACTCGAGTTAAGTAAAGAGTCAAGTTGAGAGATTTTAAAGTTAACCAAATTTAATAATAATAACAAATAATTTATTATCATCTAGATATATTTTTTTTATTCGAGCTGCAGCATAGCTTGTACTTGTAAACCAGTTGTTCATTATTATTATAAAGGATTTTGTCAAAATTTTTTTTTAATGTCATTAGTTGCAATTCCTGTATTAGCTTCTGGTACATTATGCTATGAGGATAATAATGTATTTGTTTGAGTTATCTTATCACCGAATGACTATCTTTTATATATATAAAACTTATAACCTTAATCAGCTATACCTCAAACATAGTATATAAACTTATACTATCATACGATCCTACCTCGTACATCAATTATTGAAATGTTAGAATACAATATTACCTTAAAGATCTTCTCTATCAAAAGTTATATTTTAATATTTTTACATATATTCATTTTATTAATTTTAAAATATATAAATAATAATAAATCCCATTATTTAAAAAATAGAGAATTAATTAATTAATTTATACAACAACCATGATAAAAATACTAGTCACGTTATGGTTTAATTTAACTATATTCATTAGTTTTTATCATATAAATTATATTTCTGGAGATTACATAATAAACTAAAATTTATATAAAATATTGATAAAAAAACACTAAATTCTTTCCAATATTGAGAATAAATTATGGGAGGTCTTACGTATTCATGTTTCATACTTGGTTAATTGGAATATATTAAAAAACAATCTAGCTTAAAATTTTAAGAGGTTAGATGAAATTAATTTCCTGAATGATTTTATATTAAAATTTTAATATATTCTTTCTTTTAATTTTATACTTGTATATATATTCATCACTGAATTTTTTAATTTAATTAAAAGAATGGGGTGGTAGAATCAAAATTGATGATAATTTGATTATTAAAGCTATAATATTATATTGAAAAATTATATCAAATAAAAAACTTAAATTGTTAAATAAAATTTTATAAATATTTTTATATTAACTCTCTTAGAGAAATTTAAAACTATAAATGATATTTTATTTTTATTTTTTTGTGAGAATTAAACTATATAAAAGCTTAATAATAATAATAATAATAATAATAATAATAATGAAGAGAAGGGATATTTACTAAGCAAAGTGAAGTGTTTGGATGTCTCATCCTATATTGGATGTGAAATGGTGCATTATTATATTTTTTTTATAAAAATAAAAGGGAAAATTACACGCATTTGAGCACGAAATACTTTATCTTTGTTTTTTCTTTTTTTCAAAAATCACATTTTACAAGCATGATCAACGTCATCTTTGTTTTTAAATAAAAAAATTAAAAAACAATTTACACCTGTATTTTTATACACCTTTTTCCGTTTTTCTTTCCGCTTTTCTCCATTCCTTATCATTACCCTTCTTTCTCCTCAACCTTTCCCTCTCTCTCCTCTATTCTCTCTCCTCAACAATCACCCCTTCTCTCTCTTCCGTTTCCGTTAACATCTCCTCATTTCTCAACAAAATCTTTAAGGACTGATTGGATTGGATGTTATATTTATTTTTTAAAAATTATTATTTTAAATTTTATAAATTTAATGGTTATTGGAGGTTCACATAGTTGTTAATTTCAGGATCCAGGAAATTAATCAAGATACACGTAAGATGACCCAAACACCCATATTAATAAAAAAAAAACATCTGAAGAATAGTAAAAACATATATCAAAACTCTCTCTTTCATTATATAACATAAATATAGGATTGAAATTCAAAATTCAGATATTAATCATAATAAAAAACGATTTTGTATGGTGGTGGGTATTGTTAAAGGTGGTTTGAATTAATGGCATGATGGTGGCTCTTTTTTGGTAATAAAGAACAGAAAGAGTTATTGCTATATGATCCTAGCTATATTTTAAATAAAATAATTACATAATCCCTTTATTTTTGAAAATATAATATTAAATCCCTATATTTTCATATTTTATTATAATTTGGTCCTTATATTTGGTTTTTTTTTATCCCAATAAGATTATTTTTTCAAAATATATTTCATTTGTAATCAAATCTTCCAAACTTACCTATCGCAGACAAAATTAAAAGTGTATTTAAAAAATAATTAAATTTTTTAAAAAAAACAACAGTCAACTTTAATTAAGGGAGTGACTTATGCTTTCTAAGAATTAAGGGACTAACTTACAAAACCAATAAATAATTGAAGATCATTGTTTCGTTAGCAATGTAAAAGAAAAAATTGATTAATTAATAAATAAAGAAAAGAATGAGGAAATTATTATTGAATGACTGTTTCATTAATGAATGAATGAATTAATTATTATAAAAAAAATCCTATCATCCCAAACTCCCACCAAGTGATCAGTCGTTCAAACTTCAAACTACTATTGTACTAATATTTCAACCGAAAGCCCAACTACACCTAATACATTGTCCAAAGAATGGACTTGCGGCTTTGGAGTACTGTGTCCCCGTACAATAAAATCGTATTTTACCACCGGAAAGTCAAACACATGACGAGTGTATTTGATGATGTGTGCATTTATTTTTTTTAAGAATTATTTTTTAATTAAGAATATATTTTTATATTTTATTTTAATTTATTATATCGAGACATCAAAATTACCAGAATAGAAAAAAATTAATTTAATGCTATCTGGATGAAAACAAATTTAAATTCACTTTAAAAAAAAAGATTGAATTGAGAAAACACGGAATATACCCTAAGGAACAAATCAAGCATGATTATCAAGCAGGGAATGTGGAATTTATTTTCTTTCCCATCTAGATATACAGTGCTCCTATGAGTTGCCCCCTCCATAATTCAGCTAGCTTGCTAGCCATAAAAAGAAAATGATAATTATGCCCAAAACGAGTAAGTGACCGTTTTATCTCGCCTTCATTCATGCACTTTTGTCTATCAAACACCGTCACAAGCATCACGGCAGGAGAATGGGAGGCACACTGTACAGAATAACTTCCACTAGAAGAGACATGGTGATCAGAGAGGATCAAAATATTGGTAAATTGTTTAGCAAATTTTAGTGTAAGTTAAAATCCTCCATATCGATGAAAGCGAAAGGGCTTGAAATTTCTCCATCGAAAAATGGGGAGTCAGGGTCCACCAAGGGTGCCATAAAATCATCTGGCATGGAATAATCTTCAGACAAGAATGGCTCGGTCCAGAAATTTCCACTAGGGGCCTCGTATGCCTCTAAGAAAGCAAAATCATTATCAGAAATGAGGTCCCAGTCCGTTGCTGCTACGTTATCAATGGTTGAAATATCACTAGATGAAGCTTGAGGGGACAATGTACTTGTGGGGCTTTCAATTATTTCATTACTCGTGGCAGGATTTTGTGTGCTTGTGTCTGTTTCATCTGTGTCTTTCTCTTGGTTCTTGTCATTTTGAGACAGATCATCATCTGAGGACATTTCCTTCGCTTCCAGTACTGATTTATTTCTCAAGCGTTTCTTCAAATTTGTGTGCCAATGGTTCTTTATCTCGTTGTCAGTTCTCCCCGGTAACTGGGCAGCGATAGCAGACCATCTACATATGAACATTCAACGTAATGTAATTAAATAATGTAATGTCATGTAACATTAATGGAGAAAAATGATACTAGTTTTTAACATCTAATTAATCAGATAGTGAAAATTATGCTTTCACTAGGACATTAGATGAGCGGTCTATAACATCGATCCATCCTCCTATACAATATATTTTAAGAAAAACATATTATGTTAATTTTAATAACAAAAGAAAATGGAGATGACAGCTTCCAATAAATCCCACGACTAGAATCAAGACAATTTGATCTTGTTTGTTTTTGTGTTTTTAGAGTGTTTTTAAATTTTATATTATTTTTTCTTTACTTTAAATTAATATTTTTTGGTATGCTAATGTTGAAAATAATTTTTAAAAAATAAAAAAATATATTATTTTGATGCATTTTGAATGAAAAAATATTTTGAAAAGCAATAGAACTACATTCTTAAAAACCCCCCAAAATAATCACCTGCTTTCATCACTATGTGAAGGGAAAAAAAAACATTGAAGATAATAAATATAATGGAGTTACTTAGTATCATGCTAATAAAATGTAATTATGTAAGGAGAGAAAACGATAATCGGTTTTAATATTATAAGAAGCATGGCATTAATTTAAACTTTTTTGGGGAGAAAATTAAGAATAATACATTATTGTTAGTCTAAAATTTAGGGGATTTTTATTGCATTCCTTGTGCTAATTACATGTAACATTCATGTGTTAAGAAAAAAAAATCAATGAAATGGTTTATTAATTATTTGATTAGACAGTTTGATAGGGTACGTATCTTTTCCTTTCCTTTTCTTTTCATCTTTTCTTTGTCAAAAGCAATGAAACGCGTTATTTCTTTTAAGGAACAAGATAGTAATGAATTAGGTACCTGTTCCCCAGTGTTTCATGTAAGCTGATGATGGTTTCCTCTTCTTCTTTACTGTAATTCCCTCTCTTGATATTTGGCCTCAAGTAATTCAGCCATCTCAATCTGCAACTTTTACCACACCTTTGTAGACCTGATATGAAAGCAAATGTGATCAATGGAGCAATTGTCAGTTCGACAGTACTGCAAGTCGAATCAACTAGTTGGGTGCTGCTGCTCAGAATCTTTGCTAGCCAAATAACGTAACAATGAACTACTCTACAGTACTTTAAGAAATCCAACGAAGAATGGAACCCAAATGCATCGATAAATGTATAGAGATGCTGAATTCCAGAAAAATAGGGTTTTTTTTCTCAGTTTCTTTGAGCTCTCACTTCTCAAGAGCATGCACGGCCCTTAAATGCATCGGAAAATGCAGAACATTTGCAGTTCTATTAATTTGATTGTGAAAATGAGGAGGAAAAAAAAGCAAGTATGATCAATAATACAATCACATACCTGCAAACTTGGGAAGTTGTCTCCAATTCCAACAGCCATATCTAGTAACATAAGCCATTAGCTTCCTATCTTCTTCTGGTGTCCAAGCACCCTTCTTTAGTCCAGTTCTATCACAGCATGGAGTTCTCACCATTCTCACACCCTCTCTCTTACTCTCTTCCTCTCTGCGTGTGCCCCTCAAAAGCTCCAATTTTCTTGGCACCCCGTAACACTTTGATTATGCAGCTGTGAAGCTAGCTAGCTAGCTACTTATACCACACAAACCTAAGTTTAGAAAAAACGTGTTTCATACTAGGATTTTAATGCTTCCACTCTCTTTTTACTACCGTCTTCTTTGGTTATTTTCCTAATATTTTATTTATTTATTTATTTATTTCATGGATGGTCTGTCCAAGAAGATTCATTAATCATATTTTATTATTATTAGTGTTCCTGTATGGAAACTAAGAGAGGCTTTTCTGTCCTATTTAGCTTGATGGAAATAAAACAACTTCCTTGTTATGCAGTACCACGTGATGCATTACTGTGCCATATTTCTTCCTTCATCTATGGAGATCAGAAAAATTGAGATGCCAATGAATTTGGTAGCGTCGTGTGGGCGTCTAGAATTGATTGTAGTTTTATGGCTCGATTTTTAAAAATATTTTTAAAAAGATTTGAAATCTTTTTATTTGTTTTAAGTTAATATTTTTAGTATTTTTAAATTATTTTTATATGCTGATATTAAAAATAATTTTTTAAAAAATATAAAAAAATATTATTTTAATATATTTTTAAGTAAAAATCATTTTAAAAAATAACCGTAACCACTCTTTCAAAAAGGCTCATATGAATGCAATAGCATGTTCTTTTTTTGATTGATTTTGTCAACATTCAATCAACCCAAGTGATCGTAGCACGTTTTGATGAGCTTTTGTGTGTGTAGTGTTGTTTGAAATTATGTTCTAAATTGTATTTTTAAGAATATAGAAAACAATTTCATTTAAAATTATTCTTTTTATGTTTTTTTAATTTTTTAATGCGCTAATGTTAAAAATAATTAAAAAATATTTCGATATATTTCTGAATAAAAAATATTTTAAAAAGTAATCGCTACCATACTCTCAAATATCCTTTTAATATTTTCTAATATCTCTTTTTTTTAAAGTATGCCAAGCCTGTAACTTATTTATTAAAAATGATTTAGATTAAGAAGGTAACAGTATGCAATTTATTTTATTTTCTAATATATTATTTAAGTGAAAGTGAGTGTTTTTTTTGGAGTCATTCTATCTTTGATAATAAAAATGTAAAGAAATTATTAAAATTAAAATTATTTCTATATAATATATCAAGCTATAATTTATATTATTATTTAACAAAATCACTGAAAGGTAAAAGAAATATCAGCACGAGAGGATGAATTATGAAGAGGCACAAAATGCACAGTATTGCATGTTTTATGCTCCAAGTCAGCATGAAGGGGAACGGTTCCGACCCCAACAACTTGTCAGTGATCAGTGTGAAGTAACATGACCATCACTATTTACCCACAAGAAACAAAGGAATAATAATAATAATAATAATGTAAAATAAAGACCATCACCAATAGGTCAAACTCAACAGTAACCATTTAAGCCCTTCAATTCAATCAACCCAAAAATTATTAAGTATTAAGCATTAATAATGGGGAAACACTGTTTTCTGACAGTGTCAAAAACAATATTCTTTAGTTATTTTATTTTATTTTTTACATTTTGATTTTTTTTCTTTACTTATTGATTTTGTTTAATTTATTCCTTATATTATATTATGTGTTTATTGGGAGTCACAGTTGATAATTTATTTTAATTTATTTTTTATATAGTTACTGCTGTATTAAAAAAATATCTCAGTATTGGGTTGATATCAGAAAAATATCACAGTATCGTGGTATGATCTATTTTTTAAAAAAAATTAGTTAAATAAAAAATGATTTTGAAAAAAACTAAGTTATTAAACTTAATAGAGTCAATAACTCGATTTGCGAGTTTGACGAGATAACCCTGGTTGCCCTGGTTCATGGGTTTAGTCGGATGCTTTTTTTTTTCCTTCTAATTGAACTCAACTGTGTGATTGTCTATTTTTCTTTTTATCATATAATTTAAAAAAATAGTTTTGAAGACAAAAACAAGTTATTAAATTTTAAAAAGTCCAAGGGCCTAATCATAGGTTTGACAAGTTTAACTTTTTTAAAATTTTTTTTTTATTTCATCATTCGATATTAGGCTGATTGAGAATTTAATTTCATAATTTATTTTGTTTTATTTTTTATAAGGTTATCATGGTCTTAGAAAAAGTCTCATTACTAGTTTGATGCTAGATTTTATGATTATCTATTTTTGTTATCATATAGTTAAATAAACAAAAGTTTAGAAAAAAAAATTTAATCACAATGGAGTCTACTACCCGGTTTGTGGGTTTAACAGGTTTACCCATCAAACCTAATATTTTTTTTTAGTTTTTGGTCCTTGAATTTTCAGTTGTTTTTTTTTATTTCACTCTTCTTCAATATTGTATCGATGAATTCATGATTTATTTTTGTCTACTTTCTATAGGATTATCACGATTTCAAATAAATATATATTTTAGGGTTGATGCTTGATTTTGTAAGCATCTATTTTTAACATAAAATTAAATAAAAGTTCTTTTAAAAACTATGTCATGTTTTTACCGGTTATTCAAATTATCTTCGAGTCCATTAAAATAATTAATTCACTTTGAATTAGCTCTCATACAATTTAATTATAAACTCGAATTATAAAAGGAGCAGGTTAGCTCGAGAACAAACTGCTTGATTGAATTTAATAATATCACTAAAAAAATCTTCTTGCTATTAATATTTTTTTAAAAAAAATTGCCGCCCGTCACGGATTGCAGTCGAATCGATAGCTGTTGGGTGACAGAAAAGAAATCTAAGCCCTTAAATCGATCAACCCAAAACAAGGTAGAAGCAGTGAAGAAAATTTGAAAAGAAATGGAGACTTTGAAGATGGGTCGGAGATTAGTGGTTCAGTACAAGGCGTTGACGAGGAACAGGATGAGAAAGAAGAGTAGAGTTTGTTCATTAATTAAAAAAAAGTTTATTTATTTATTCATAAGGAAGGCAAAATTCTCTCAAAAAGGGGTTTTTATAACTATTTTTAAAAAAATTCAGTCTTTCTTTTGTGATAAAAATTGAAAAAAGTATTTATTTATTCATAATGAAGACAAAATTTTTCACAAAAATAAAAACATGATTATAACTATTTTTATAAAAAATAATCATCTTATTATTTTATTCTTATGATAATCTAATTTTTTTTTTTTTTTTTTTTTAAAATTTTTTTTTTTTTTTTTTTTTATAAAATATTTATTTTATTTTATTTAAATTTTTAAAAAAAAAGTGATTTTGTTTTTATATCATGAATACTCAAAATAAAAGAAAAGGAAAAAAAATAAGAAAGGATGGTGATGGTGACCGATCTTGTTCATGGAACGTAGTGAAAAAAAAATATTTATATTAGATTTATAATTTAAGAACTTTAACTCTTGATTTTGTTTTAAAAAATAAATTGTTAAATAATTTTTTAATTTTCAAAACTAATAAATTTTCGATTTTTTTTCAAAATTAATTTTTTAAAATTTAAAACCATGCAAGTATAAATTCAATTTTTTTTTTAAAAAAAAAAAATTTTAAAAAAATTCTAAAAAAAAAATTAAAGGAAAATAAAAAGAAAAAGAAAATTCTTTTTAAAACCGGTTCAAATGGAAGTTGGTCCGTGAAAACAAAAAAAAAAAAAAATCAAAATCGAAAGAATCTTATGCTGTTGTACGTACGGAAATAACGAATCTTATAGTAAATCGTTTTCTCAAAGATTATGAAAATAAAAGATCTTGTCATCATCTCATTGTTAATCGTTTTCCTCCGTGCATGTTTTTTTTTTTTTTTAATAATCAAGAGAAGATATTAGTAAAATCTAGCTATTATTAAAAGAATGATAAACCGTCTAAAAAAAACCGACGGTGGAGAAGTAAAAAAATTAATAAAGTATTAACAATAATTCATGTGGTAAACAAGTACCTTCACACGTGATTCAAGCTTGCTCATGAATCACGAGTCGCACCCGTCGATGAGAAAGCATGTGAGCACAGTTAGAGAAACGATAAGGGCCGAAAGGTAGTTAAAGAAAATCATTTTGTCTTTGAAATTGCAATTTCTTTTGGTGTAGATGTCGAGACTGCATGATTATTTTGTATTGTTGGATGAACTAGTATGGAGTTCTTGGAACATTTGAATTTATTTTTACTTGGTAAATCAAGATATTTATAAATCTTTATCATGCTGGTTTACCAAGCAATGATAGAAAATAATTGCTTTTTCTTAAGTAACTCGAAAAATTAAGTAGTTGATTGTTGTGCTTTATGTTGTGCTATTAGCGAGGAGGTTAGTATTTATCATTGGTTGTGGTACCTCGTTTTGTCATTAATAGAGATGTCGATGCTTGGTAAGTACCTTTTGAGGTTATGTACGGGTAGAAAATAGTCACTAACTAGGAAATATGGCATCACACTAACAATTCACATGTAAGTATCGATCAGTGCGACACTGTATTAAATTTATTGGAAGTCACAATTATAACTTATGTTGTGTGCCAATCGTTAAGAATTTACAAGGTATTAGGTCGAGCCCATTACAAGTTATTAGGCCGAGCCCAAGTAGTATTTTTTTTTTAGTCAATCAAGATAGGTATAGTTTGTTCGAGCTTGAAGCCGGCCCTATTCATAAGCCCATTTGTAAGGTTTTTTTTTTTTAAATGGATGTAGCTATATTTGGCCGGCTTGGAGTACTATTACTATTTCTATAAGTTGAGAGAAGCCTAATATAGAGAGTTTTTTGGGATTCTAGCATGGTAAAAAAAATGACAAAATAATACAGTATAAAAAATATTAAGAAAAATAGCACAATTTAAAGAGTCATAGATGATATATGTGGTTTACAAGTCACAAATATCATATGCTACTCTCTCGAATTGTAAAACTAATGGGCACAAGATTCAATAAAGAAATAGGAGAAACTCTAGAGAGTGAGAGAGATCCAACGGTATTGATGGTGTCATCATCGAAGGTTCAGTATGTCTTCATGATCATTTCATTTTTTTTGTTTTTTTTATCTCTTCACAAATTACAAGGAGAAATAAGGAGAGAGAAAAATGACATTGAAATCTTTTTTTTATATATTTTTTTATCTCTTCATTAAATCTTATGTCTAATAAATTTATAATTTGAGAGGGTAATATATGAAACTTGCGAGTGGCTCTTTGAATCATGTTATTTCTCCTTGTAATTGACATTGATATTTTTGTAATGAATTGTTTTATTATTATTTTTTTGACGACGGACGGTCAGAATCTCAAAGAAATGGAAAGAACCTCGTTTGAAAGTCTGTTGGAAAGGGCCTCAAAGACTGAATGGGGACTGTACTGTGCACACGAGCAACTGAAATTCTAGCACAACACTCGTCCACATGTTTTTACCTACATTTTCATTTATCGTGTGTTTTTTCCAATTGGCAGAAGCTCATGAAGATCACGGCTGATTGGCCATCTTCAATAAACTATCTCTTTTTCGGTTTTCGAAAAAGAAAAGGCTGTACTTGTAAGTCAAAAGCTCTCTCAACCGTCATGGCTGCAGCCTGCATGGCCGCAACAAGAGCGTTGGCCTGCCCTCCCATGTGAGTTGTGATTCATTTATTAATTTTTTTTATTTCCGCATCCAAATCATTGCCACTCTTTGTTTGTTTTTTTCGAGAAACTTTACTCAAAGAAGGAAAAATACAGCTAAGAAAGTTA
Source organism: Populus deltoides (assembly GCA_015852605.2). Lineage (NCBI taxonomy): Eukaryota > Viridiplantae > Streptophyta > Magnoliopsida > Malpighiales > Salicaceae > Populus > Populus deltoides. Next base: position 16,737,598 of record CM027582.2, read on the forward strand.
GCAGTGCAATCTCTCAAGATCAATCTAGAAACTAGCTAAAACCTTAATGTTTATTAATTTATCATCATTTATTTTTGTAATTAAGTGGTGAAGGATTTTATTATGATTCTTATAAATGTACCATTGAGATACCAAAGATTTTGTTGTTCTCGAGGAGTAATTATAGATATTTTACTAGTTACTCTGTCGGCTATACCTTAAAAATATATACAAACATTAAAATTAAAAAAAAATATAAAATTTATCACCTAAAATATATCCAAAAATATCCTCGTTATTAAATAAAAAAAAGTCTTATCGTAATTTCAAAAACGTAAATTGGCGAGTTTATTGTTTTACCATCAAATTAAATGGATATGTTTTTATTCAAAGGGCTGGAAGTCAAGAAAATTACACTGAAACTTAGGACAAGCAAAACCCATAAGTAAAAAATTAAAATAAATTAACTGTGAGTGTTCATGGGTGGGGTTCATACCCATGATTATAATCCATCTAATTTTTAATATTTTATAAATTATTAACCCAATTCATTAAAAAAAAATTTAAATTGAAACGGGTTCAATATATTGTTTGACCATCAATATTTTTTGTAAATATTATAGATATTCATGGGTTGAGCATGTAAACTCCATTATTAATCAACTATTCTATAAAAAAAAACACTTTTAAAAATATAAAATTTTTTTTTCTTTAATCACAACCGAAATTGCAATGTATTCTACAATATCTCAAACATATAGTTAGCACTAAACATAAAAATAAATGATATATTGAAATAGAAGATAAAAAAAATTATATATAAAAAAAATAAAGAGAGAGAAGGACAAAAAACAATATTTATATTGAGTATTAGGGTTGTTCACTAACTAAATGAGTAATGCGGGTTGGTTCGGGTTGAGTGGTTTTTAAAAATCTCAACCCACATTCGACTTGTAATATCTATTTATTTGGTTTTTTGATCAACAATTATTTGTAATATTCACATTAATTAACTTCAACGGGTTGGCTCGGGTTAAATGATACAAATATTATAGATAAATCAGTTTTTTTAAACACCTCTAATATCACAGAATTCTCTCTTCAACAAGCTCTCAATCTATATTCTGAGCAATGGACAAGGTTGGCAAAGATGGAGAGATTAGTTAGTTTCAATGGCCGAGGAGAATTAATGGAACAAAGCCAACCCTAAATCCTGAACCAAATTAACCTGGCTTTATCAATGTAATCCCAACAGTTTTAGTATTATATATTTGATTGTTTATTGGAATTAACTAGCATTGGCCTAACTACAGTGCGAATCTTTAATTATTGGACAAAATCACATGACTATCAATTCTTGTGCAGTAAAATGAACAAGAACCATATTGGTAATTTGCAGACAATTTTTTTTTATTATTATTCCTACAATCCTTACTGGTAATTTGAAGTCCACAAATTCCCATAAGTTAGAGAGAATAGTTACAATATGACACAAATTATACCATTTCTTGTTAATTATTTGATTTTATTATACTATTCTAAATTAATTGCATTTCTATGTTTTTTTTTTATAACTAATTCAGTCAATAATTATTGATGAGATCACAAGGAAAAAGGTTTCAAACCAATCATGATCGATGCATTCTTTTTGCTCTCCCTAAAAATCGCATTGCTATAATTATATCCCTTTCAACCTGTCCCTAGATTTGATTATATATATTTCCCTATTAAAAATTTTAGATTTATCAATAGATTTTTTTTATTAGTATTTATACATTTAATTTACCAGCATAAATTTTACTGACAAGCTTATGAACGACAATACTCTGTCAAAACAAATCTCAAAAGTCATTTACGGTCTGTCGATAATAATTTTACTAATGGATTTATTGGCGGCAAAAGCACGTTAAATTATTTTTTACTCACTTCATTTCTTTAGTATTTTCATTGATGAATGTAGCATATCACCGACATAAAAACCGTATGTAATTCCATCAATGGATTTTTTGTCTGTTAGTATTCCCTTCAGTGAATTTTACATATAACTATCAAATAGACCATATATAATTCCATCAATAAGTAAATAGTGGCAGGGATATTTGCAGTAATTTTTTTCAACTCTATAAAATATGTCATGTGCTCAATAGTCTTTGGTGACATGAATAACTTTTGCAGTTTAGGTGTGATTGAGAAGTATCTAAGTTTTTTTTATGTGTGATAAGAATCCTTTCCCTATTAGTTATAGGTTTACATTGAGCATACCTACATGTTCTGCACTCAGTCAACTCTATATTTTCAAGGTAGTACAACATGCAGAAGTTTGGACATGTGTTAGTTTTCTGGTATCCTAAACTGAGGGGTTTCATCATCGATTTAACAGAATAAAAGCTCCTTTTCAGCCTATTCTCTTTAGGTAAAATGTTTCTCATCTATTTAATAATTTTATCGTAACCGGCCTTACTCAACTCATGATCTGACTTGATGGTGAAAACCTATGCAATGACCAATAATTTATTATGATTTTTGCACCCGTCCTATAATGATCTATCAGAATCTTTCAAAAGATCAAAAAATATGGTCATATCTGCATTATGTTCTTCATCTATGATTAGACATTGATCGACATAACCCTGATTTATTCTCATTGCATCCATAATCATATTTTTATAAGGATTACTATTGTCGTCTACAACTCCATGCACTTTGCTAGAACTGAAAATTGACCAAACCATCCTTTCTACCATGGTCTCGTGTGTAACATATGGTTCTCCATGTGCAAATTAACATAGATATCTCTCTATGAACCCTGTTTGTAGAAGATGCATTGTTACAACTTCTGAATCAAGAAACTTTTTTATTTTTACATCTCTTACATTGACATCTAATACCGCCTCCACTAATATTTTTCGGATTAGATATTATGTAATTAATAAAACCCTGAACCCATTACTATAATCTGTCTTGTGTAACCCTTTGGATGAATCTCGATACATCCATTACTTACATCAATCCTATATAGAATATTGATGATAACATGTATTAATTAATTAAGCTAAATAAATTTGCAAAAATTGGTTTAACTCAAACTTATTCAATCTATTTTAATAATACTTTTAATTCATTATCAATTATCTACATAAATTTAAATTTCTATAAATTTATTGAAAATTTCAACTCAATAATAAAATTAACAAAATATAAAAAGATTAGTTAAATAAGCCATTTGAGATTTTCCAGGATGTACTTGATCAATCATTCAATTAATTAGTAATTATAATAAACATCTATCATTCATACCATTTCTTGTTAATTATTTGATTTTATTATACTATTCTAAATTAATTGCATTTCTATGTTTTTTTTATAACTAATTCAGTCAACAATTATTGATGAGATCACAAGGAAAAAGGTTTCAAACCAATCATGATCGATGCATTCTTTTTGCTCTCCCTAAAAATCGCATGGCTATACTTATATCCCTTTCAACCTGTCCCTAGATTTGACTATATTTCCCTATTAAAAATTTTAGATTTATCAATAGATTTTTTTTATTAGTATTTATACACTTAATTTACCAGCATAAATTTTACTGACAAGACAGCAATACTCTCAAAAAAAATCTCGAAAGTAATTTATGATTTGTCGATAATAATTTTACTAATTAAATTTTTACTCAACCTGTCCCCAGATTTGAGTACATTATTAAATATTTTAGATTTACCAACAGATTTTTTTATTAGTATTTATACTCTTAATTTGTCAGCATAAATTTTACTGACAAGCTTATAAACAACAATACTCTGTCAAAAAAATTTCGTCAATGATTTATAATCTATCGGCAAAAGCGCCCCAAATTATTTTTTACTCACTTCATTCCTTTCGTATTTTCATTGATTAATATAACATATCACCAATATAAAAACCTATGTAATTCCATCAATTGATTTTTTTTGTCTGTTATTATTCCCTCAGTGAATTTTACATATAACCATCAAATAGACTATATGTAATTCCATCAGTAAGTAAACAATGGCAGTGACATTTACAGTAATTCTTTTTCAACTCTATAAAATATGCTGATGGGCTTAGTCCATCAGTAACCCCATCAGTAATATTCTAAAATTATATTTTTAAAAATAATTTATTAAACAGAAGTGGAAAATAATTAATATAAATTAAATTAATACAATAAACAAATATTTATTACAAATTTAAACATTTACAAGTTCAAACACAATTAATCTAGAATAAAGGTGCTGAAGGAAAAAGAGGTGGGTCTTGACTGGGATAATAGGGCCAATAAAAGGATCTATGATTTCATCTCCATTACCAATCGGCGGATTTCAACCACCTCAAACATAATATTTTTCGGATTAGATAGTATGTAATTAATAAAAACCTAAATCTCATTACAATAATCCATCTTGTGCAACTCTTTGGGTGAATCTCGATACATCCATTATTTACATCAATCCTATATAGAATATTGATGATAACATGTATTAATTAATTAAACTAAATAAATTTATAAAAATTGGTTTAACTCAAACTTATGAAATCTATTTTAATAATACTCTTAATTCATTATCAATTATCTACATAAATTTAAATTTCTATACATTTACTAAAAATCTCAACTCAATAATAAAATTGACAAAATATAAAACGGACTCGTTAAATAAGCCGTTATTTATTTCATCACGAAACACCTAAGTGAAAAATTCAAAATAAATCTCATCAATTTACAAACAAATATAATTTATAAAATCTCAAACAAATCTTAATATGTATATATAAATCATACATTCATACAACAAATTTTTATGGGAAAATCTATAAAAACAGTAACACCAACAAATATATATTTAAAAATAGAACGAAAATTAATATTTTAAAACTGCGTTCAAATAAAAAAATGAGTAGTTTTACTTACTTGAAGTGGGGTATCCTCAATAAGATTTGAATCAGAACAGGGATACTGATATACTGAGTGTTGTGACTGTCGGATTTGTAGAGGGAAGTTGATTTGTGATAAAAATTAGGATGGTCGCTCATGTTATAAATTAAATATTACAGACGGATTTAACCAACGAATTTAAATTCATCGATAATTTTGTCTGTAAAAATGACATGTCATCGTATTTTTTGTGTTTTTTTCATTGCTTCTTTTCGCACAGTAATTCTCCTGGTATACACCGATGAAATATTTTTGTCAGTTTTTACTGATAGATACAACGATGACATATTTTATCAAAAAAATTCACCGTAATCTATCAATAATTATTTTTTTTATTGATATTTGTGTTTGTATTTGTTAATTTTTTTAATAGTAGTTGACAGTATTTTGAAAATGAATCTTAAAACACGTTTTGATATTTATTTTTTAAGGTTGTCCTAGGTCGATGCAGGGAACCAAAAAAATAATATTGATGGTCTATTCTTTTATTTATTTCGTTTTCTTGTGATCAGAGCATACAAGAAAACAATATATTTTTATTAATAACTATTATCTTTTGGCGGTTCATGGCATGACTTGCCTTACAAACCAAATTCCACGTGAGGAATTTTTTTTTCCTCGGATGTGATTTGATTCTCACTCCTTCGGTGCAAATAAGACAATTTATAATCAATGCAGTATTTTTTATGATTAATGAATAATTATGGTTAAGGTTTTAAGGTCAATGAATAATTATAATCACAATCAAAACTTAAATAAAAAATTAAAATAATGAATTATTGGTTATCCATTCCATTAATTACTAACTCTTTTATTATTTTTAAAGAATCAAACTGAACAAATACTTTAATTATTGGTTATAGATTTAATTTGCATGTACAAGTTATTCTAACATGAAACAATGCTCAGTATCACGATGGACATTAAAAAAAAAAAAAGCTCTCTTACACTATGAAATGAATTACTAATTATTCATAACTAATAGCATTATTATAATTTTTCAATAATTAATTAAAAATAAGTATTATCATGAAAACTAAGATCATAAGCATAATCTGCTTGATGCATTTAGTTCTTTTGTTTCCCAATTATTGTGATCTTTAGGATGCTTTTTTGCTTTGCATTATTTACTTGCACATAACTGGATTATCGATCCATCTTCATGATCAAGCCGACCTTAGTTTTAGCGCTAACTGAGAAGCTTGAATTTTATCATTATTATTTTATTAAATTAAAATTAAAAACTAAATATAAAGTATTAATAAATTTGTGCAAGTTTTAAAATCAAAATGCTTTCCACACATAATTAAAGAGATATATGAAATGTTAATATATATTATTTTTAAAATTTCATTTAATAATTTAAATTTTTAAATTAAAATAAATCTTTAACAACTAATAGAAATAAAAGAAGTACAAGAATCATCGATGTCGTCTTGATTACCTGTTTTTGTACTAATTTTTATTTTATTTTATTTTTTATGAATGAACCTTTTCTTTTATACTCGTCACACGTTCATATTATGGTGTCTGTGGTGCATGCTTCATCTCTCTCTCTCTCTCTCTCTCTCTCTCTCTATCTATATATATATATATATATATATATATATATATATATATATATATATCTGATGCGTCTCCATGTTGTCCTATATCAAATTCCATATAGTCCACCACTGATGCATGTAGAGTGTTCACATGACATGATCGATATGTATCTGACATTTTTAGTAGTGGTCAAAGGTTGCCAAACTCGATTGTCTTTATTTTTATAGGTTATGTCAATTTCTTTCATTATTTATGTAGTTTCTGTTCAGCAATGCATACTCTCACACTTTTCTGTTCAGCAATGCATTAACTTGTATTTTTTAAAAGTTTTTTTCATGTAAAATTATCAAATTAATTTTTAGTTATATACTTTTTCATGATGTTGACAAGCTTATATTAAAAAAAATATAAAAAACATTATCTTAACATGTTTTTAATTAAAAAACAATTTACATCATATTATCAAACACATATGATCAACACTAAAGCATGCTTTTATTGTTTATTTATTATACTCACCATTGTATGTTAGAAAACTGAAAAATAAATATTATTTTAGAAGTAGTTTGTGTATAAGTAATTTTTAATGGTGTGAAAGTGAGTGTAAAATTTATTTAAAAATTGTTTGGTTGGAGGTAAGAAGTTAAGTTATCAATGGAGCAGTTAAATTTTTTTTTAAAAAAAACAATTTATATATTGAGTATAATTATAATTCTTATTCTCTTTAATAACTCGTCCTTTTCTTTTTCTTACACCAAACAACATTACTCTATCATTATCTTTATAATATCAAACCTCATTACCTCGAACCATACCTTAGAATAGCTATTTATTCCGATTGCTCGTTATCTAAAATGGAGGAAATGTGTTCAAAATGTTATAAAATGCATGCATTTTCACAGATTTTTCTTTTGATAATTGGAATTTCTCATAGATTGGCAAGGAGTATAAGCCCCTAGAGGAAGTAGGGTATCTTATATTGATTTATTGTTCATATAAACAATAAATAATGTTAATATATTTGTTTAATAGTTTTTAAAAGCTAACATGATTGAAACATGTGTGCAGTGCTGAAGGTTACCAGTTTGAATCCACTCACAAACAATTTTTTGTTTTCAAAATCCAAATAACATGTTATTTTCTTTAGGTTTTTGTTTGGCACTCTCAAAAAATTCACAAAAGAATACCTTTTTATTTTTTTTCATGGTTTGGAAATACCATTATAAATGTTTATTGAAATTGTACTAATTTTTCTTTGAAAATTATTATGTATCTGATTTAAAAATTATAGTTCATGAAAACTCAATTAATATTTTTTTATTCTTTAGATTTTTAAATATATTTTTAATATGATTTTATTACATTTAAAATATTTTTAACTTTCAATCGCACGTAAAATACAAACATAGTATTTTGATATATTTTTTTAAAAATTACTTTAACAATCATAAAATATTTGTTTTTTTAAACATAAATAATGATTCAAATAAAAATATTGTATAATTCGGAAAGACAAATAAGAGATATATTAATAAAAAATATATCTTGACTAAAAAAATACTTAAAATGCTGTGTTTTCAAGTTTAATAACTTTAATAATAATATCAAAAAATTCACATAGAAAAGTATATTCGATTCTGTAAATTTATCCGCAACGTGACAATACAAACTAGTATATATATTCTATTTCATATACACTTAGCCTGTTATTATTGACAATTTCTTCTAGTTCCTGAACTTGATTCTGTATATATATATATATATATATATATATATATATATATATATATATATGTTTTCTAATTACATCTCCATAGTCATTATCTCATTACTTTTCATTTTTCCAGGCATGCATTTAAGCTTGTCTTCTTACAACGAACATATAATTTTATGCTCTAAACGTGATCCATGCTTTTTTGCTTTTCAAATCAAGAGCATAGATGTCCCACGTGTTCCAATTGATAATTGCCATGTTCTAAACGTGATCCATCTGGCACTCCAAGGAGTCATTTCGCATTATAATGTAATGCGGCAGGAAATGTTTTTAATCAGATTACAGCTTTAAAATTATTTGATTTTCATTGTTTAAGCATTTTTTTTATTTTCAATTATACTAAAAAATCGAGTTTAAAAAGATTTATATTTTTTAATTTTTTAATAGTTTTTTTTTAATTACAACCATAAAAACTAAATGCTATCAAACAACTAATTTGTTGGCGGAATACATTACAAATGCTTAGTTTTCTTGAATTTAGTGTGGTTTTGAATTTTTATTATTATTATTACTTTACCAATCATAAAATATATGTTTTGAAAAGTGAAATTTCATTCTTGTATTTTATATTCTTTCAATCAGACCCTTTTAAATTCATCAATTAAGCCATTCTAAATAGTTTTCAATTACACTTGTTGCTCAATATCACTTACTTTATTTAATTGTTATCCTTGCAAGTCTCACACCGGCTCTCGAATCATTTTAATCTAGCTCTGTCATTGTCGCCATCATTGATATATGAAGAGAAAAAAAAAAAACACATTTAGATGATATTTGTTTGTCAAGAAGTGTTTTTCTAAAAAAATCAAAATTTATGTGGGATTAAGAGGGCCATTTTTAGGGTTCATATTTCTCTGTATAGTATATTTAATTTTTTTAATAAAAATTAAATTTAAATAAAAATCAGTAAATAAAATTTAAACTATGAAATTATCATATAAGATCTTAACATAAAACTATATTTATAAAAAAATTTTATTTTTATTTTAATAAAAAATGGTATCAGATATTTTCAAAGGAATAATGATTATTGTTTGACATCAATAAAAAGTCAAATATTAATTAAATATTAGCCGGCATTCATTTTGCCTCTTCGAGTGGTTTTTCTCTCTCTCATGTTTTTCGAGGGAATTCTTGCAGATTTTCTTGCTGGAAGGGGGTGTTCAATGGCCAGTCCGTAAAAAATATCCTTCGAATTATTCTTTGTAATTTACGTTCTCCATTTTATTTTCTTTGGATGAATAATAAAATGTTTAAATTGATATTTTAAAAAAAATTTATTAACAAATATAGTTAAAAAATACATGAAAACTATATACACACAATAAAATACATAAATAATTGATAAATCAAAAATAAAATATTAAACAATATTTAAAAGCATCAAGTATGTTGTGTATTAGAGAATAATATAAATCATATCTTGTGATTTTATTTAACAACTTAAGCTATTGGGTTAAATTGGTTCTTTGACATGATATCAGACTTTTAATGATCAAGCGGTCACAAGTTCGAATCTCACTATCCCTATTTATTTGATAAAAATTAAGCACATTAGTCCCTAGTTTTAATTTCAAAAAATTAAACACAAGGTAATATAGATCGTATTAGACTGTAAATTTGAATTGGTTCTTTAACATTGTGCTCATTTATTAATTTATATAATGGACCATGAAAAAGTAGTTTAACTTGGTATAGCCAATATTTTTTTAATATTTTTTCCTATTTTATATCAAAATATTTTAGATAACAAGTATCTTAGGGTTTGAATCTTAAATTATTTTCATTCCATTGTATTATCTTTAAGTTATCAAAATGTGGCCAGATGTTTCATTTTTTACTGATCACATTAAAAAAACAAATCTTGATTGATGGCATATACTGAGTAAAAAATTCATATTAATTTGACAATAATTGAGGTGATATTACGATGTCTCAGTTACTTTTTTTTTTTTTTTTTTACTTTGTCCAAAGTGTAAGAAACCCTAATTGCGTAGCGCCATAGGGTTCACAAAAACATAAATTATTTCTGGTACAGGTTACCATTACTAGTCCAAAAATGTAGGTATTTGCATTTTCAATCCAAAGATATTATTGACAATTTCAAATTAGTAGTACTGTGCTGTGAGGACCGTCCTTCGAATAAAAGTTTCATGATTTATGGGAGGCAACAAGATTCTCTTGCTGTGCAAGCTAACTGCATAGAGGTTTCCTTCATGGAGTTCTTTTCATGTCTCTTCTTCTTATGATTTTCTTCTTTCTTTGCCTGTGTTTCTCTTTTTCAATAGACTTGTGAAGACGAGGTATATATATATATAAAGCTTGGCCATCAAAACAATGGCAAATGTAAATGGAAGGAGACAAACGAGTAAAGATGTTCTAACAGTACCGCTCATGTGCTTGATCAAAAGCAGAAAACATAAAAGATGGCCGAAAAAAAACCCTTGAAAATCAAAGGCAAGGTATGAGCTCGTTTCTGCAGCTAAGCTGTCTGCACATAAGTTAGCCTCTCTCTTTATACAGACAAATTCAATAATTCGAAGTCTTACATGTTTCTGAATTTCCAAGAAATCTTTGAGCAATTATATGCGTCCAAAAGTCGGTGGCTCTGTTTTCAATATATAAAACATGTCCGGATCTTTTTTATATATTTAATGTGCGTTTAATATTAATATAGTAAATGATACTGTTCAAAAGTGTTTTTTAATTAAAAATATCTTTAAAATAATTTTGTTTATTTTTAATATTAATACATCAAAATTATTAAAAATGCTAAAAAAATATTAATTTAATACTGTTTTCAAGTGAAATTCACTTTTAAAATGCATCTAGAAGCAAAAACTACTATAATCTTAAATAATTGCTTAGCTAGCTAAAAAGAGTAAATAGGTTTCAGTAAATTATCTTTTATACTTCCTTGTATATCTTATAATTTAGAAAATTGTTCATTGTGTTGATATTAATTATGTTAATATTCTGGGACCTCACCTAATAGCTTAAGATATTGGGTTGAGATGGTTCTTTAACATGGTATTAGAGCCTTGATGACTAAGCGGTCACGAGTTCGAATCTTACCATTCCTATTTATTTGATAAAAATTAAATATAAGATAATGTGAGCATGTGCAAGTTCCAAACCCAAAAAAACTTTCACTTGAGATGATATGTTAGAGAATAATAAAAATCATATTCTGGGACCTCACTTAGTAGTTTAAGCTATTGGGTTGAGATGGTTCTTTGACAAATTAAAAGTAAAGAAAATTAAAAAAATAATTAATTTGATACAATTTGTAACTAGAAATATTAAAAAAAAATACTTATTTTTTTTTTAAAAAATCTACAACACCATACTAAAGAAAAACAAAAGTATGAATCAAACCCATCTAAATCCACACGTAAATAACCTCCCCTCCTTTAACCATTCACATTGCAAAGCTAGCTAGCTAGCTAGCCAGCCTAGCCTCCTCTCAAATTTGTACCACTAACTTGCATAATGCCCAACAAACATTCAAAAGAAGATTCAATATTTCTTTCTTATCATTTTGGTTTGAAAGAACGTTTGCAGGTATCTTTAATCGAATTAGATCAGTGGCCACATGGGTTGACGTTCAGATGATAGACATTTTGGTTATAAATTAAATGTGAAGTAGCATCAGTACAATCACTTTCACTCAAATCATGCAACTCCAGGTACAAACATGAAGTTTATCTTGTCAACAAAATGGGAAGACGATAATGCTAATAATTCACAATTAAATTATGAGAATTTCTAATTTTTTTAATTCATCCAAAAATACAAAGTATAAATAAAAAAATCAATATGTGGTAAGAGAAATAAAATCGGGCTTCAGTCAAGCTGGGCTACAACTTGCATTTTCAAAAGTCTAGATCAGCTCCACCACGAGGGTTGGAGCTTATTAGTCGGCTTCTAAGTTTATTATTTAGATATTACCGGTTTGAGTTTTATAAATCTCAGGATTATTGGAGATTTACATGGTCGTTAACTTCAAGACCCGTGAGATTAGTCGAGGTACTCGCAAGCTAACCCGGACATCCAAATTAATAATAATAATAAAAAATCTAGCTCAACACACAAAAATTACATCCATATGATAGTGTCCAATAAGAATTCTTAAGAGGTATAAGGCTAAAAACCATATCCATATATTTTTTTATCTTTTATCAACATTTATATGGATAAATTGATAATATATAAGATTTATGGGTCGATGACAAGCAATTTCAGTAATCAAAAAAGAAAATCAATTTGTAATTTCATCCATCTTCAATTCAATTTCTATTTCAACTTCACTTACAGAGCTTCAATCTCCTTACTCTATCTTCTAGGTATCAAGCAACATAAACTGTAGCAAAATTTAATCCTAAATTTAATTTTCCCTCTCCTTTTTGTTATTCAGAGAGGGTGTTTGATATTATAATAATAGTTATTTTTTAAAGTGTTTTTGTTTGGAAATGCATGTAAATAATATTTTTTAAAAAATATTATTTTTGATATTAGTGTACTAAAACAATTCAAAAAAAATATATAAAATAATTTTAGATAAAAAAAAAATTAAGGAAATGTAGCAAGACGTGTTCCCACACAAACTTTGAAACTCACAATTACAAGAGCATGTGCTTTGAAATGGAAGGATTTATAAGGCCTAGAGAACCTACATAATAACTTAGCCCAGAGAAAATCTCATATCCTAAGCTGGAGGAGTCACAGTAGATTTTTTCGGCCCATGAGAAGCCCATAGGCCTTAGTTTATGAGAAATAAAAGAATCCTTATAATACAATTAGTTTGATTCCTTACGCTATGTTATGGGATGAAACTTCTTTTTTTCTCAACCAAATAAAATGCAGACATTATTAATGTTTTTCTTTTCACTATCAATAAAAAAATTTAACTGCGAACTAACAGTTTTATATGTATATTTAATAAAATAAATTAAGAATTATATATTCTAATAAATAATAATAAATTTATTGATTACAAAAAATGATTAGGTCGGTAGCTGAGATAAAGATGCTATTTATTAGAAGAAAAAAAAAGACGATGGATATTTATTTCAATTTGAAATTCGGTCTTTAAAGATTTAATTGGTTTGAGTCAATAAAATTAAATTTTATTTTATTAAACCAAGCATTAACTCAATATCGACACTTATTATTAACATTGCAAGAGTTCCACATAAAATTCAAACAAATCAAAACACTAAATCCAATTCCAAGCCAATTTAACGTGAAAAGATTGAATTGAGAATAAAAAAATGTCAATTGAAAAAAAAAAGAGAAAATATTATGGGTAATTATTACAAACTCTATTTTCATTACTTTTTAATATTTCTTTCATCTTGTGTTACCCATTAATTTTACAAAACCAAAGGAGAGCAAAATAACCCAATAAAAAAAAGATGGGAATGAAAAAAAAGTTGAGGTTTTTTAAATGAGAAGTAAAAGGATCCAATATAAAAAAAAATAAAAACAAAAGATTTAAATGGAAAAAAAGCAACCAATAAAAAAAATTGGATGAAAAAAATAAAGTTAAGGTAGCTAAAGTAGGAGAAGAAGATAAGCTTGAGAGAAACTATATAAAAATTGAAAAGGACAAAAACAATGAAAGATTTGGCGCAAGTAGTTTACTATTCTCATAAACAATGTTACAACCCCAAATCTTTTATTGTTTTTATTTATTTATTTATTAATAATAGAATTAAAAGGTGCGATGTTTTTATTATGCATTTATTGTTTATTCCCTCACATTAAATGGTCCACTTCAGTATTCATAGTTATTTTTTCTTTCTAGGTCCCTGAATTGTTTTTACACGTTAGACATTGAATTTTATTTCATTTCAATTTTATCCTTACAAGTTATATTAATGTATTTTATATGTTGGGATATATTATGATTTGCATGCAATCACATATCCAATATGTCATAGAATATTTCAATATATAATTTACGATTGATGAAATAGAATTTTAGGTTATTGTTAAAAAATAATTGAAAGACCAAGGACCAAATTAAAATAAGAAAAAAAAAGAAGCCTTTTCCTGCATTTGTTTTAAAGACACAAAATAGTATACTTTGCTCTCTCAAGTTTCATCTTTTACATTATTTGGTCCTGTTCTATTGAACTTTTGAAATTTTACTCATGAAATTTCATTTTGTTTTATATTTTAATCCATTATTGTTGTGAAAAAAGAAAGGAAGTCATCCAAAAAAGAAGAGAGGAAGCTTTTGGGTGGTCAAATTTCGACCATCAATAATGGTTTTATGATGAATTCATCACTAAAAAAAAAAAACTAATGGAGATGGTTAATACCTTCAATAATACCTAAAAAAATAGATAAAGACTTGATAATTTTTTTTGCTTGATTTTATTTTTAGTTATATTAAAATATTAATTGTTGGTAAATTTGGGATTTTAAATGCCGTGTGATATTTTTTATGTTTTTGGTTTTAAAAAAGTTAAAATTTGGTTTTATAAGATTTAAGAACTTGAATCCTGATTTTTCAATTATAAGAAGAATCTCTAGTGATTAGAAAATGTTGCATATAGATATTATGTCATTCGTTCCAATTAAAAAAATATTAATAAAAGCGGACAATGTGTCATTTAATTCATTTATTTTTAAAATAGACACATAATTTTAAATTTTCAGATCTAAATGCTGTTGAGCTTTTTAAACTAGTCAGGTGTAGGCATATACTTCCATTCTAGGAGTGCATTAATTTTCTTTTAAATAGCCTCTTATTTGTTTTTTGTATTTTATAATAAGATTCTCTTAACTAAATTTATTAACAATAATATTTAAATAATTATCCAATTATGCTACAATTTTTAAATAATATTAGATTTTTTGTGGTAATATTAACAACTACTTTCTAAATAATTATATATGATCAATCTAATAGAAAAAATATTTTCGAATAATTTCTCATGAATATTTAATATGAATAAAATATATATTTTTTAATTTTTTTTGTAATTCTTTATATAATTTTTTTGAAATTGAATTTTCTTATGTTTTTTATACATTCACGCTAAAATTAACAATCCATGATTTTTCTTATTTCAAATCATTTTTTTTTTCAAATATGTTTTTTACTTGTATTTTTATTCGAATATTTATCTTTTTTATAACAGAGTCTTTATGCAACCTCTAATTTACAACTAAATAATAATAATAATAAAAAATCATAAAATTGTTCTAAAATATATCCAGTTCCACGCATCAATCACTATGCATATAAACAGAAAGCAAAAGGAAAAGAAAAGAAAAGAAAAATAAATCTGGAGAAAAATCCAAGTCCAAATTTAGAGGACGTTTACGTTAAACCCTAGAAGTTCCAATTGCCATAGAACACATCCTTCCCTTCCCAACGACAAACAATAAAAGAGAGTTAAATCTTCTCACCTGTCTATCACGGGCAGCACTATCTCTGCCTATCACCACCACCTTTTCTAACCACAAAGCCACACAGAGAACAAAAAAATCAAATCCATATATAAAACATCCGTACAGCACTCACATATATTAATTAATTATAAGTATGCTCCACTCGTTACTAAATTATCCTCTTATTTTTTTCTTTTTCTTTTTTTGTCTTCAAGTCACCATAACCTTTAATTCTTTAATTTTTTCCTATAAATCTTAAGAGCTAGTTAATTTTAAAAAATTATATAAATTATATCTTAAGATCTTACTAGACTATTTAAGTTTTCAAATTAAGTTGATTTTTTGATTTGATATGATATTAGAGTTTAATTAATTTTGATTTTATAAATTATATTTTTTGAATTAAGATTTTTACTTAAAAGTATATGTTAGAGAATTATATAAATTATATATTGAAATTTCACCTAATATATTCTTTGACAATTAATAGCATTTTTCATTTATTTATCTTCATTTTTATTTTATTTTGGTTTTCTATTTTAAGAAATGGAAAAGAAAAGGAAAAGGGTAAATAATGCAAAAAGATTGATGAGAAATGAAGATTTTTTTTTTGAAATAATTAAAATAATATTAAATTAGATATGATTAATACTGGTTGAGAGATTGATTAATTAATTTTTAAAATTAAAGGGCTATATAATTCATTTAGAAAAACTTGAAGAATTAATTTATAATTTACTTCATCCAATTCAAAGGAGATCAGTCTCCTGCATGCATTAGAAACTGCATTTAACCTCAATTTTTATCATAGTTAAGTAAGTTTACTTCTTTCATTATTTTTTTTAAATCCAAATCTTGAAATTAGTATTCGTAAAAATTTATTTTCTTAATGTATCAAATCAATAAAAAGCATGGATGATTAAACTATTTTGAGAAAAAAACTTAATCTCATATGCAAGCTGATTCAAAATTATCGGGGGGGAATTTTTAAATCATATTTTTTTTCTTGAAATTAAAACCGTGAATAATAACATGAATAACATACACACAATTACCTTCGGATGAAAACTAAAAAAAATCCTATTTATTTAATTATCTACCAGTACAAAATGGACGGCATTCATGCCGACCTTGTGCTTCCGAGTAAGAACCCCACTAACAAAACAAACCACAAGCTATCTTTTGTATCATTTCTTGTTCTTTCTCACAATGTTCAAACCAAAAACACTCCGAAATATATGTTAGCAAATACATTAATGATCCTTAAAACCACATACTAGCTAGCTAGTACTCGTAATTATCAACACCTTTCTTTATGATCATCAAGTCTTTATGTTACAAACAACGGTAATTATGAAGAACGTTTCAAGAAACAAGTTCTTGCTATGTTTTAAGCCAGTTGTTGATATGGATCAGCTGGTACTTAATCACTCCAAAGTTGGTGTTGTTGATCACTCAACAGACAAGTCTTTGAAGCATCTTTCCAGGGAAAAGAAGGAAAGGGATCATATGAAGCGTTTGGTCCCAAATTCTTCTTTGCTTTCAGAAGATAATGATACGTGTTCAGCAATAATTTCTTCATCGGAGAATTCATTGATTCTTCATTCTTCAAAGAAAAACTTATCTCGTGTGATCAAGGCCGTTTTCTTCGAGACCATACTGGTTAGTTCATCAAGGTTTTTATTTTCATGTTGTGTTTCAAGCTCAAATTTCTACAACAATTAATGATTGTTCAAAAATTTATATTTTGATAGCTTTTCAAAGGTTTTTCTTTATGAGCATGTGTCATGTGTTTTCAAGCTTAGATTTTTAGAATTGACTGTTTAAGAAAAATTATAGTTATTTTTTTCAAGGATTTTTTTTTTGGTGATGCTCATATGTTTAGTTTTATTGTTTTTCAGTCCAAGAGAATTCACGATAGAAAAGGTAATCTATGTCAAGACTCGAATATTGGATCAAAGCCTCCTCCTCCTCCTCCTTCTTCTTCTTCACCACCACCACCACCACCACCATCATCATCAATGGATAGCAAGAAATCTTTGGATGATACAAGTGATCATGACAATACCAACTTGGTCAATAAGGTATTGATCGATACTCATCAAGCTAATGAAGTAACATCTTGTCCAAGTTCGATACCAGAATCAAGAAAATTGTCCAAGATAAAGAACTCAAGAAACCCAAATGAAGAACTTGAATTCAAGGCAAAAACCATGGACAAGTCAGGCATATATCTATTCCTTATTAGTCTTACGGTGACAGTTTTATGGGGTAAGCTATGTGCAATATTTTTCACCATAATCTGGTTATATTTTCTGCCTCGAAGACAGCACAATACTAGCCGGCCCCAAAATGTTACAAGAAGCTTGTGGTTGCCAGAGAAAGAAGAGAGCAAAGATCAGTACCACTACAAGAAGAAGGTCATAATGGAAGGGCTGCTTGGAAGGAACCATCAGAGGGTTAACGGCATTAAATTCTTGACGTGAAAATTCTATTTTTCGTGTTTGATGCAATCTCTTCTTCTCTGGTTTTGAGAAAAAAAAAATTAAAGTCCTGGCAGGTTTCAGGAGATGGATCACACGCTAGTTTCTTGTACTGTTGCCCTTTTGCATTTCGGGGTCTGGCAGAATCAGAGCGCACAACATTCTCATTTGCTTTTTGCTCCTTTCCTAGCTTTATTTTTATTTTTTATTTTCTTTTGGAGAATTGTAAGATATTATCAAGAGAAAATAATATAAAGAAACCGGATTAATGTATTATAGAATGGATGGGGTCATGGTTTGTTGGATGCTTTTATTTAATTGAAAAAACATTATTTTATTTAATAATTAAGAGGTATCTCCGGACCAATTAACAAGTTAATTAGGATTAAATTGTCTCTTTAGATGATTTTGATGATATATTCTCCACATCGATCATTCTCTTACATTAATAAATATTGTCTCAAGACACAAACTTATAAAATTAAGAAAGAGCATATATTCTCAACCACGAGGTCCATATTGAGGTTTAATTGGCAAAAAATAATGCTATTTAAAATTCTTAATTTTATTATGAGAGTATTAAAAAATATTTTTAATTATAACATTAAAAAATATATACTTTTTAAAACTATTACAAAATATTTTCAATGGTAAAAAAAGATTAATTAGAAGATAGATAGATAACACTATAGTTTACAACTTTGATATGTACATAATTATTTATTATGTAATAATTAACGATATCAAGAAGAAAAGACAATAATATTATTGAAAATGCAGGCTATATATGGTTTTTCTGCAATTAAAGCAATTAATTGGACGGTAAACTTTTTTTAGAAAGGCTGAAATTCAAGCACTTTTAGTCTATTAGGTGAAAAAGAGCTCTTAAACTTGACACAATCTTTAGAAGAGAGGCTGAGGCTGAAATTCGTGTACTTTATTTAGTCTATTAGGCTAGCTGGGCATGCCATACCAAACCATATATTCTAATTTTCTTGGCATAACTCAAGGTCCCTCGCTACTTTTAGCCCTTTAGAAAATTGCAAAGTTTATATATATGGGACATTAGCCTGAACTGCTTTCCCTTAACCTGTTTTTTAAATTATTAAATTAATTTTTTTATGGTTTTAATACATTCATATTAAAAATAAATCTAAAAATATTATTTTAATATATTTTAAATTAAAAAATATTAAAAAAAAACATCTTAATACACCCACTTGACTGTCGTCCTTTATAAGAACGGGTCCTCAAAAATTTTAAATAGAAAGTTGTGGTAGGGATAGATGGAGTTTGGGAATATTCTTCTTGCTTTTTATTCTCAGGCCATGTACAGCAAGCACCAAAATTACTTAACTAGTGTGAAACCTGTTTTTTTCTTGTAATCAGGAATCTTTAAGAAGGTAGATATGATTGTTTTTTAAAATATTTTTTATGTTGAAATATATTAAAATAATATTTTTTTTATTTTTTAAAAATTATTTTTTGAGATTAGTACATCAAAACAAACCAAAATATATAAAAAATTAATATTTTAAAAAAATATTTACATTTTTTAAAAATACCGATTGCCTGGATTTTCAAATATGCTCTTCGTCATGTATAGACGTTCAAAATGAGTTCAAATTCAGAAGTTTGGCTGGATACTCTATATTTGCCCTTAATGGTGCCGGCCCTAATCTTGTTTAGGTTAGCTTCCTAGCACTACTATCAAAGAAGAGAGTGTTTTTTTTTTTTTTTTTTTTAATGTTTTTAAATTAATGTTTTAAGTATTTTTCTATGGTTTTAATATATTATATCAATTTTTTATTCAAAAATATTTTTTTAATATATTTTCAATTAAAAAATATTTTACACTGCATTAGTAATTAATACACGCTAAATAAAATGAAAAAAAATTGTAGCAATAAAAGAAAAAAAAATGAATATACAAACTTTGATTTCTTGAAAAATCTCATTAGATCACAAATATTGTCATATATACTTAACGTGTAAAATCACGTTTTTCGTTTTTTTTAGCCAAAGACTAAGGGGGAATAACTCTCCAACCACAACATGGAGCCCTCTTATAACACACCAATTATAAGGGGGAATAATGAGGAATTAATAAAAGGTTATTTTTTTTTAATTATTCCCTTTTCTTTCTTTTGGTTCTGTGAATATTGTTCATGATTTTGTATAGTATTTGTTTTTTTTTTATTCGAGTAAACCTTAACTTCCCAAAAAGCGCATTTTGTGGACCCAGGTGAGGGAATAAAACCCCGGCTGTTCCAAGTTTTGTATAGTATATGCTAATGGGGAAATATGCTTTTCATGTAGACCACAACACAACGATGTTCCATATGATAATTAAATATGGGTAATTATATGTTTAATTGAATATTTTTTAAACCAAAGTACTCTTTCATACATTAATGAAAGAGGAAAAGATCACTAAGTATTCCCTATATATTATGGAGACCACACCTCAACGATCTTCTGATCATGACCTAATTAATATTATTCTAGCAATGATCGATGGACTTAATTTGTTTTCTTTATTGGTAAGGTATTTATTATAAAAGTGATGATGTATTCTTCACTTTCTTAGATTTAAACTTTATCCATGACAAAGTACTAATTTTTCTTGAATATATCAAATTGATATGAAAAATATATTCTAACAAAAATATTATTAAATTTATTTTAGACCAGAGTTTTAGATCGTGCATCAACATCTCATGTATCAAGAGCAGAATATATGTATGAATTTTTATTTTTTCCTTTATGATATTTGATGCCTATAAACATTCCTAAAACAAAACAAGAGAAATAATAAATGAATTAACCAAGGCAATGGCTGAACAAAGATTTACAAGGCTCATCAGCTTGCCTGGCCACTTTTAATGTTCCAGAACCAGTAAAGTCAGGTGCTTTATTAAGGCAAAAGGTGGAAAAAAGACATGACTTTAAGACTTGATCTAGTTCATTTAAGGTCCGCAGTGTGCCAGTTCCTGAGCTTCGTTGGTTGTCAATCTCTGATCAAGTAAAGCAAATCTTTACATGTGTCAGGTCCACCATTAGTTTATCCACAATTTATGCGAGTCTACTAATGGCGAGTTTTTGATAAACTAATCAAGTTATTATCAACCTTCTAGTCTTGAAAAAAAAGTTCTACATTTTTTGCCTGCTTAGGATTCCATAAGTAAAGAATTTATTATATTAATTACTGATGATCCTTTATTAAACATACTTTGATATTACTAGATAATGATCTGGCTTGTAAACATGGGTGATTTTGAGTTGTTGGATGATAACTCGATATTAATTACTACATCTGGCACCGTTAAATAATGTAGATGATTTAACAAATATTTTTATGGATTAAATGAACAAGTTTAGATCCTAGAAAAGATCTGGAATGTTCATGATTGATTAGCTCCTTAAAAGTATGATAATGAAAGATCCAACCATTCAATCGAGCTTAAATTTTCATAGGTAATTTTACAGGAAATTTTTCCTAGGACAACCATTATATCGCTGAACAAACCATCATATCTTTCATAATTATGTTTTGAGCGCTGCTGCTTCTGACATGGTAGTTTTTAGTATTTCTTCTATGTTTTTTTGGATTTTATATTTTAATTCAGATTTTTTATTTATTTTATTTATGTATTTGGATTTTTAGTTTTTAAGGGGTGTTGGGTTTTCTGATCCATTCAATATTTTTATTGTAGCTATAAAAATATCTATTAATCAATTTAATAAAAAAAATTATTTTAAATATACTATCCAAATTATTAATTAAAGGTTGTTAGATGTCTAGTTGGGTCAAATTATCATTCCCGTGTAATACCTACACACTTCAAAAAAGGTTTAATTGTATTTATAGGCTTTGTATGAAATACTCTTGAATTTTTCTTAAATGTGCCTTTTACATTTTTTTTATATTTAACTAGGCCCTTTTACGCTATAATTTTTTTTAATATGATACCTTTAATCATCTGTTTTTTTATTCAAATGGACCGAGTGACATTTTTACTCTTTAATTTTGTTTATATAAAATAAAACTACCATAGACCTATATATTTGACCTAGATGTTATTAATAATTTCATCCTCTCTACTAATCAACTGATTTAAACTGGATAGGTGGATTGGATAAAATAAAATTTTAAACGTAAAAAAAAAAATGTTCAAGCATTGTCAGCATGTTTTGAAATATAAAAATAACTTATGATTCAGATTATAGACCCGACTTGATTTAATAAATTGATTTTATTTGATTTTATAATAAAAAATCAAATAAAATAAACAACTTGAATTAAAAAAAAATCATAAATGAATGAAAGCAAAATGATCTTGGGCTTAAGTCACACATGCACCCACTCAGCTAGGCTCAAGCTCTTTTATGAATTTCAACAGAGAATACCTAAAAAAACAAAGGCCACATTTTTATGTTACTAAGATATAATAAAAATCATAAAAATAAATTTAAATTTTGTATTGAAAAATGTACATGAGACTTGCCAGATACAATGGGAAAAATCCTCTATTTACAAAGAAAATAAACTTATTGGGTAAGTTAGATGCAAACTCGGACTTAGATTGGAAGAATAAAATAATCCTATAGAAAGAAAATTGAAAAAAAAAATATAGTGTTCAATTCCCAATAATCCAAGTACAGAAAGATAAAAATAAAAAGAAATCAATAAATAAAAAAAACAAGCAAACCCGTGTGAGTTTGTCAAACTCCATGAGTTGGATAATGAGAATAGCATAACCTAATAAAAGGAAAAATCAAGAAAATTATGAGACTCAATTCTAAAACTAATCCAATGTTGAAAGACAAAAAAATATCAATCTTAAAAAAACAAACAAAAAAAATCCTAGTCGACCCAAGTTAACATGTCAAACTTGTGATATAAGTCATAAAACTGTGATAATCTCATAAAAAAACAAAAAAAATCATGAAACTTAATTTTCAATAAATCTGATGTTAAATGATGAGATTAGAAAAGAAAATTAGTGTAAAAAAAGAATTTAAAAAAATATTAATGTCAACCTAGGTTAGCTTTTCAAACTCATGATCCAGGTTATGATACTAAAATCACCCCATAAAAAAAATAACAAAACTCAATTCCTAATCAATTCAATCTCGAAAGTTGAAATTAAAAAACAAACATCAACTTTGCAAAAGATCCAAACATAAAAAGTAGCAATAAAAAAATAAGGATTAAATTTAATCAAAAAAATGATAGGACTTTGTTTTTTTTTTTCCAGAGCAACATAAATAACAGAGAGAAGTGAGAAAAAAGAAGGAGAAAAAAAAAAGTCTCACCACCCTTCTATTGTGTGTTTAACCTTATTTTTCAACATGTTTTAGAAAATATAAAAATTCAAAAAAAAAAAAAAATCTTTTCAATACAATTTAGTTAATTTACAGTATTTTTGGCATTTTGGCTTATTTTATTGTGTGATGAGTTTTTATAAAAAGAAAAGAATAAAATGATAAGTAAAAGAAAAAAAGGAGAGACAAAGACAGACAAATGTATAACAAATACATTTTATTTTTCAAGAAGAAATAATATAATTTATAAATATATTTTATTTTTCAAGAAGAAATAATATAATTTATTTTAGATAGAATGTATAGAATGATTGATAATCAAACTTTTACTATGGAGTTTCTAAAAATCCAATTAGAGTTTCTCTTATTATAAAACTAGATGAATATTTTTTTATCTTTTCAATTTTGCCTCTTTTTAACTTATAGCTCACCTCAATATCCTCTTTCTTCAATTTCTTTCAAACCTATCATTAATTCTCGACTGCATGTAAAAAAAATAGAAACATCTCTAGCACATGCAAAGCTACATGTCAAGTATTAATAGTAAATCATATATATGTAGAGGCCATATTAAGACATTATCTTGAGTTGAGGGACTAACTAAATAAAAAAAGAATAGAAGGGCCATATTAAGTAAAACATAAGATCATAGGGGCCAAATAAAATACCATTAACCCCCTTTATTTAAAAAAAAAACCCACCTAAATAACACAACCCAAAACGCCCATTTCCTTTCAATTTTCATTTTCAACTGCTTAGCGCGCTTCTTAACGACATTTTCTCTCTCTCTCTCTCTCTCTCTCTCAGGTATATTTCTCTGCTGCCTTCATTGTCTAGCTAAAAGTATCTCTGTTTCTTGAACTGATTAATTCAACATTAATGATTTTATCTTTCAGTTATTATAATTTTTCTTTCTTGTTTTCATCATCAACGTTCTCTTTTCTTTTGTTATATAATTTATGCTATTTTCCTCAGTTTCTTTAGGGTTTATGTTACTGATTCTTGAACTTTGTTTTTGGTGAATGCAACCAAGAACTGATATAATTTCAATGTTTCTTTACCATTTTTGTCTGGTTTAATGAAATGGGTCTTGGTCAAGTTTCTTTATTTCTTGTTGTTTCTTGGTTTCTTTGCCTATAAAGAAATGGGTTTGGTTTAGTCTCTCGGTTAAATTGCCTTAGTTGCTTTATTGGTTTCATTGTGTTAATTTATAGATAATTATGTCGGATTTCACATTGTATATGGATTATGCAGAGTTTCTTTTCATTTTATGTGATTTTTGCATAATAAGTTTTTGAAAAAATATCACATTCTATTGTTAACTTCATGTTAGACCAGAAAGCTTTTGTTTTGAATCTCCATTCTGTTTTGCCTAGTTGGTTGTTGTTTTATACTCTTATCTTTGATTTCGTGTTGTATTGTGTCCAATTCTTAATTAGTACTGCATTGGTTGCAGGATTCTAACGTTGGAATTGGTTATTTGTGTGCCTTGAAATATGTTGTGTTGTTGAAAAATCTTGTAAAGAAGGCACATTCAGGAACTTTGATTAGATAACGTGAATTGTGCTATCGGTGGTGACGTATACTGTCTCATGTGTTTGGACTGCTTTTATTAGATATCAAGTGCAAAAGAGGAGCAACGGGTTGATTATTATGGTTGCGCTGGTATCGCAAGGGGATGTGATATTGATTCTCCAAGTGTGGAGCATGCTGAAAAGAAGAAGATGAATAAAATGAAGACTGTGTCAGCCAAGAGGGAGATAGATAGTCCGTCATCAAAAAGTGATGAATTTCCAAAGCAAGATGCCTCCTTGACAACTGAAGGTTCCGTTTGTACAAATGAAGCTTTATTTGATTACAACAGTAAAGATACAAACTGTTTTAAGGGTTTAGATCTGGGCAAAAAGGGTACTGAAGGAGCAGGCAGCAACGATATTACCAGGAATTTAGAGGAAGCTTGTAAGACCATGGACATTAAATCTTACTGCAAAGTTTGTGGCAGTGGAAGTATCAAATATGGCTGCCAGTGTTTTAATGTCGACAATGTTGGTGTTATGGTAAAATCTGATGTTGCAAACTATGGCTATCACCACCAAATCTGGAGGGCAAAGAAAAATAGTCCACTGAACTGGCAGAAGAGGCAGAGAATTTTCAGGGAGGGTAAGTTGCATTGGGAAAGTAGATTGGATTGTGCAAACGTGAAGGAGCATATGAGCTTGCGAGAGAGAAATTTCCGTTCACGACAAAACTCATTTACTGATAAAGGGTTGCTACCCACACCCATGGTTTCTTCTGCTGGACACAGCAATGCTGCCTGTGCAAGTAACAGGATGGCAAATGCAGAGAGAAAAATGCACAGGGGATTCGATAGTAAAGTATTTTTTCGACATGACTGTGTCCCTAAGCATAGGTTGAATGGGAATCATTCTCAATACTTTTCACGGTCAAATCAAGCCCAGGACATTGAGTGTAACAAATCAAGATTGCTTTCTCATTGTACATTTGGGTATGATAGAAACCACAGTAGAGGAATAGGATGGGGAGGTTATGGTCAAACTTTCTCTAGGCCTATTTTCACTCATGGTTCGTGCTGCTTAAATCCATCTTCAGCTGCTTCTGCTCATGTACAGCAAAGATTTACTAGGTTTATTCCTAGGATGAAACATGTGACAGATAGGTGTTCCGATACTTCTGTAGATGGTAAACTCCATTCGAGACTGATATATTACAATCAATACAGAGAAAGGCATGTTATTCCTAGTGGAGCAAAAGCAATGTGGGTTCCTGTTTGTACCAAGGATTCAGTGATGCCAGAGAAAACTTATCCTGCTAGTGTTTGTGATTCTTATGATACCCTGCAATTTTCATGCAATGAGCTGACTGATAGCCATTCAAAAGGAGATGTGGTTCCTTCATGTGCTTTAAATGATTCTAAAAGCTCAAGCTTGACATCCAGTCACAGAAAAACCTCTGTTGAAGGGGAAGCCTCAAAATCTGAAGAGTTTTCTGCAGAAGCTCAGAAAGTTGAAAGTGCTATGGAAGATATGGCATGCACTGAAAAATCCAGAGATGTCTCTCAGTTCCTTGGGTCACAAGTGAGAACTGAAGAATCAAATGCTGCTCAAAAACTGCAACTAGAATATCAGTGTACATTGGGCCATCCAATAGCAGAGTTTGAAAGATTCCTTCACTCTGCTGCTCCTGTTATCACTTCCTCTTGTATATATAAAAATGAGCTGTCAAATACTTCTCTTCATTTGACACAGATACCAATTACATCACTTCAGGCTGTTTGGAAGTGGTATGAGATGCCTGGGAATTATGGGTTAGAAGTCAAGGCAAGAGATTCTCAAAGTATAAATGGTTTGCTCGCCGGATCGACATCATTCTGTGCATATTTTGTTCCTTTCCTTTCAGCTGTTCAATTATATGGTTACCCACATCTCTCAGATGCTTGTCCGAAGGATCTGCACACAAACCCTGAACTCATATTCGAATTTTTTGAAT
This sequence comes from Populus deltoides, assembly GCA_015852605.2. Taxonomy (NCBI): domain Eukaryota; kingdom Viridiplantae; phylum Streptophyta; class Magnoliopsida; order Malpighiales; family Salicaceae; genus Populus; species Populus deltoides. The sequence goes on from CM027582.2 coordinate 16,764,581, forward strand.
CTGAGATGCCACATGTTCGAAAGCCTCTTCATTTAAAGTTAGTTTTCTAATTGCTATTTTCAATCTTGTCTATGCTATTTTTGCTTTCATCTGGAAGCAGCAATTTTTTATAAGTTCTTGTGAACTTCAAATGCATTCAGTTAATTAATGTGGATGCTACTCGGAACCATCAGCAAATGTGGCTAACCAGTTTTCCTTGTTTAGCTCCTTTTCTGCAATTTTCTATTGACAGAAATTGCATTCAAAGCTATTATGGTCAGACAACAGCATGCCTAATTAGAATATCCCTTGATATGCAATGTCATGTCTATGCGAAGAAGCTGATGCCAAATCATTGAGACTTGAGGCTTTTTTAACTTTAGAAATGATCATTTAATTTGCCTCACTTTTGGTTACTTTCCTCTTCTTGAACAAACATCCTGTTTCCACACTCCACTACATCCCCAAAAACCTTCCAGTGAGATGCAACTGATCTTTTGTTATAATTGCAGAATAAGGGATCTCATCAGTATTGGAACTTCTAATCTTCAAGTGTTTGGTGATCCATCAAAGCTAGAATCTATGAACCTGCATGATCTTCACCCTGCTACTTGGTGAGAACAGACAAAATCATATAGTTCTTGTTATCTTTATTGCTCATGCAAGGGCTAACTTTTATCATATTCATCAATTCTGGATAAATGATTTCAGGTTTTCAGTTGCATGGTACCCTATATATCGAATTCCAGAGGGAAAGTTCAGTGCATCATTCCTGACTTACCATTTATTAGGTCAATCAGTTGTGCAAAGCAGTCCAATTGATTCACTCAGTAAGATGTTTCAGATTGTCTTCCCAGTGATAGGATTACAAAGCTATAATACACAGGTAAAATACTATATAATATGAACTCAAAACATTCTGATGATTTGAGGTCCAGATTGTACTTCTACATGTGGAAATGATGTTTGTAGGAGAAAGAAATTGCAGTCAGGGATTCATGTCATTACTTCATCTGATTTTCCATGGTCTTCATTTCTGAACAATGACATGGTCATTTTAAGTAGTTGATGAGAATTTGGTTGAATTGCTTGTATCGAAAGACAAGATTGATTGACATGTGGTATGATAACGTTCTTTTGTGTATAAGGTGATTAGTTCTTTTATGTTGTGTTGTTTCGGTTTATGATACTTTTGTCTTTGGTATATGATAATGCTCTAAGAATAGTGTATTTTGGTGGGAGCCTACATTCCCAATCTGCCAAGACTTGTATGGAAGAGGCCGATTGATACCTCACATTCTTGTATCTGTAGGGCGAATGCTGGTTTGATCTCAGAACACCTGATGAACCTTCTTCAAGAAAAACCATCAAAGCTAGAACTGCTGCAATTCTCAGTGAAAGACGCAGAACACTGGAGGAAAATGCCTCATTTCTCTCTAGAGGAACTGTTACCAAAGATAAAGCCAAGGGGGTTAATCATCATCCAGATTACATGTTCTTCACTTCTCGGAAGAGCTAGGTTGCCCCTTCCCGCATCACATCTCACATTGTACTGATTTCTGGAAAACAAAAAACATCAGGTTTGTTTAGCAGAGATTTTCCACTGTAACTGTAGCTGATTTTCCTATAACATGCAGTTTAGCAGAGATTTTCCACTGTAAAATTAGAAATCGCTCTCCATTTCGAGTGGCTTTACATTGCAAAACTTTTTCCTGATTGAATAATACCTGCTGTATATTGCATCTCCATTTGCCGCAAACATATGATGTTACTGTATCTGTATTCCACCCTTCTTATATCTCTTTTCCTATTTCCCTCAATTTCTTTCCCCTGATAGTATGCTGATGCCATGCCTCATAGGTCTTCTGATTGTAAATGTTGAACAGATAATACATTTAGTAAATCAAATTGTTAATTTTTTTCCACTTTAAATTTGAAGCCCATTTCTAGTCATGTATGCTGGGTCAATGCCTGTCAATTGAGGGCATCTTCCTTTCAATTCTTGATCATTCTTGTTCACCCTGTATTGCACTTAAAATGAGTGGAATACGAATGCTTGCTGAAATGACCTGAAATGAGAAGGCTAGAGTGTCTTCTGTTCGGAAGTCTGTAGCCATCAGAAGAAGCTAAATCCAATGCCATTGCTGATTTTTAAGGTCTTCTGCTGCACACACACATAACAGATTCTTGGTCCCAAGTCACGGCTCTCTTCAACTCAGATAACCTATTTTTAACTCTTTAAATTCCAAGAAAGAAAAAAAGAAATGGAATTCTTTTTACAGGGATTTTGGTGGGATGGACTTTTAATGTTAGAATCATCATAGGTGTGTGTTAGGACCATCCAAGTCTTTTCTCATTAGTGTGCTAGAACCACTGTAGACCAAATATTAGATCATTTGGGTTCAGGGCAAGTTTCAGGTAAAGAGAAATTTTATGGTGCATGGGGAGTAAATAATAGTATTTTATTAGTTATTCTTTGGGGTTAATTTTATTTAGAAGAGAAAAATATTAAATAGAGATATTTATTTCATTTTTGTGGGTCATATATTTTTTTTCTTCTTTTTATGCCTATTTGTGTTAATTTCTTCCAAGTAGATTAAAAAAAGTAACTAATATAATATCATTAATTACTTTTTATTCACCATAAAATTCCTTTCAGATTTCTGGAATGAATGAAAACTATGCTTTAAAAACATAAAAAAAAGAAATCTTACATATATTTGGTAAAAAGAAAAAAAACCCTAGCAATGGTTATTTTCACTAAAACTCAAAACTAATAATTTTGAGATAAGATTGTCGATCCTGAGAAAAGTTTTAAAGGTCCTGACATAATTTGGCAAAAAAGAACTACGTAGGTTAATCATACAATCTTTTGATTGTATTTGTTTGGTATTTATTTTATTTTTATTTTTCTTTTTCTACGTATTATAATACAAAGGAAAATGAATAACCGAAAGGTAATTATTAATTAAAATATCTAAGTTTAGTGTTTAATTAAGTAAATAATAGTTTTAATTAAAAAAAACTTGGTCTAACTTGGCTAACCAAGCTGACTTGGAAAACTAGGCTAAAAATCTAATTTGGGTTATTTTTCAAATTAAACTATTAAAGATATTGATTTGATGAATCTTGATTAATTTGATCATGTTTTTAGTAACTTGATTGATTCTATTAAACTCGATCTAAACCTAGTTGAGTTAGCACTAAACAATTGTTTTTTAAAAGAAAAAAATAAAATGATATATTTTAATAAAAAATAATTGACTTAGGTTGATTTGACTAGGCAAAAGCATTTTTCAAGTTAAACTATTAAAGATATTGACTTGATGAATCTTGATTGACTTGATCATGTTTTTAGTGATTCGATTGACTCTGTTAAACTTGGTCTAAACCTAGTTGGGTTAATACTATGCAATTTTTTTTTAAATAAAATGATATATTTTAATAAAAAAATATTTAACTTGGGTTGATTCGGTGAAACAAAAACCCAAGTTCCTTTTTAGATCAATTTTTGACAAATTTGATAATTATACTTTAAAAACATAAAAACTTCCTATATGATTCAAAGTTTGTCACTAACTCAAATGAATATTGATCGATCATAAATGACTCAAGAATCGGCTTACAAATAATTTAGACAATTAATGATATGACTAGAATAGATGTATGAGAAAACACATGACTAAAATAACCTTATGTTTTATAGGATGTGATAATGGTGGTTTTTATCTTTCATTAAACATAATCAACCCTTTCCTCAAATCTCTGGAACTAATGTATATTTTAGAATTTTTAATTTCCTTGAAAAATTAGACAGTGACTTTATTTTTCATATTTTCCTTTTAAATCTTAGAGGTCTCATTATTCATGTCAAGTGCAACATGAATAATGGTAAGCCTATAAAGTGAAGAGAACCAATAATCTGGTAACCTTATAGAGCTAGAATCATTGTGTCAAGGTTGAGTAGAATTAATGGCTCCTATTCCTACAAGCACATCAATTTTTCCCTCCTTTCTTTAAACAAATGGATTGAACTTAGTAATGGTGTTGCTGCTACGAAAAAAAAATGTTTGTTATTGCTCTTGAAGATCCAGACTTGAAGAGCTCATTTTTCTAAAACAAATGGGCTAAACTTGTTGATGGTAATGGTGATGCTGCTATTGCTACGAGAAAGAATGTTTACTTGTTCTTGAAGATCTAGACCTCACAAGCTCTTTTCTTTGAACTTCCCTCTCCAACTAATTCCTTTTTGCTTTAACTAATGTTACCATAGACTCTCTTGTTCTCAATTTCTTCTCTCTCTTTTTTCTCCCCTCTCTTGGTTTCTTTTCTTTTCCCTTTTTCTCTTTGTGTTTCTTCACTTCCATTTATTGTTTCTGTCTCTCTTTTATAGGCCTCAAGGAAAAACCTAGAACAACCTCCCTTTATAAAATCCCAACCCTCGGTTCTTCAACACTCATTCTAGTTGTCCAACTCTCCATATACTACATACCGATTGGGTTGTTTCTATCTTATATCTACAACAAGATTCAAGGCTCGAAGGAAGCATCTTTTTTTAGTTTAATTACAGCAATTGTCGCACTCGACATCACGATTGTCTTGAGAGGAAAAATCAGTGACCTGGTTCCTTGATAGGAAAAGGTCTAATTTTAATATTTTTAAAGAAGTCACAAGTTAGTATTATAATCACTAGGAATCCTAATTAGTCTTTAAAGATATGTGATAAGAGGTTCATTATGTTAGAAGAAAGATATTATCACCTTTAAAATATTATACATTAGGTAAGCTATATTGTTGGTCTTGTCTTAAATTGCTAATGGTCTATTGTGCTTAATTTACCGGTAGTCCATTTTTGGGGTAACAATGAGTCTATTGTAATGAGTTAAACCTTGATTGTTAGTTCAAACCTAATCATTATAAGATTTGATCGATTTCACCACTCTCAATTACTTAGTGGATTGACAAGTCTAAAATGAGTCGCTTCATATTACAATCTAAGTCATGTATGTGAATGACACATTGTGCCTATATTAGGTTCATTAAACCGAATTTAGATCCTAGGAAAGATCCTAGGAAAGAGTTATGAAAAGGTTCACCTAACCTATGGTACATTAATATCCATGATTTTAGTATTAGTGAATATTGGACAAAAAATCTTATTGTTTGAAAAATAAAAAAGATATACTAACCCTCTTTAATTATTAAAGTGGGTCTATTATATCAAATATTATGGGTAACTAACAAAATATTTTTTTTTATTTTTCATGACTTTTTACACAATGTTTTTTTAAAGGAAGGATTTTGAAATTAAGCTTTAAACTTGTATGGAAGGTGAAGAATAGGCTTGAACCCACTTTATCTAACATGTTTAAAGGATTCATTGAGTGTATATGGGTCATATTGACTCGGCTAAATTCACTCACAGTAATAAAGATAATGTGTTGTAAAAACAATTATCAAATTTATTTATAAATAAAAATAATAAAAATAATATGATAATTTTTTTAAACTCACAAACAATTAAAAATAATTTCATGAAGCACACAAATTATGTTTTAAAAAAACATTGTATATGTTTTTGTTTGTTTTTTATGTGAAAACACTCCAAAAAAATTCATATGCAAAATGAAATATACCAAAAATTAAACACACAAACACACAAAATCAAGCGTACATACATGATATTTTGACGACTTATTTTTTTTTGAAAATACGCTAAGAACAAATCAAGTCAGGTTGAAAACATTTGTTGAGACCAGTTTGGTCTGGATCTTAGGCCTAGCCGATCTATTTTTATAGGTTATGGATATATTTGACAAACATACTCTTATGTTTTTTTTCTTGTTTTTACTCTTTAGTTTACAATATCTAACCAAATAGTCCTTTTAAGATATCAGAAAATTTTTAAAAAATCCGAGATACATTTGGATTTATTTAAGGTTTTTCACACTTTTTTTTATAGATTTTACTTAGTATTGAATTATAGACTTATATTGTGAAATGTAAATCTAGTATACAATACGTATCTATTTTTTTTCTTTCTCTAAAAAATAAAAAAATATGTTTTCTCTTTCAATTCAAATTTTACTAGTTTATTCACTGGTGCCAGAGTCAGGAATACCATACTTTTTTTTGTTATGTAATATTTATCAACGCCAGAATTGAAAGTATTCCTAATTTAATATTCACTAGCATCAGAGTCAGTAATATTATAAGTATACTATACAAAAAAATAAAGAATAAAACAAACTGTTAGCAATTTAAGACAAAACCAGCAATACATCCTACTTTAGGTATGACGCTTAAAGGGTGATAGTATCTTTTCTTTCATGTATCCAGTCATATACAATAAAATCTTTGCTGACCAGTTGGGATTTCTAGTGATTATAATACTAGATGACGACTCTTTAAACCATATATTTTTCTCTCTAAGAACAAATTGCCAGATATTTGTTTTTTTTCCAAAATTTTCAGGTCGCCGCGATGTCGGGAGCGACAGTAATGGTTGCTTTTCAAAATGCTTTTCACTCAGAAATATATTAAAATAATAATATTTTTTATTTTTTAAAATTATTTTTAATATCAGTACAACAAAATAATATAAAAATATAAATAAAAATAATTTAGACAAAAAAAAAATCTTAAAATTTGCCTAACCCCTGGAACGCAATAATAAATGGGAGCTTCGTGTGCCAACTACCTCCGTTTTCATTTGTCCCTCAATCATTTTCTTTCATGTTTCAAAGTCTTTATGGATTATTAATTTCTCTGCCATTCCCCATTTCACCTTTCTTTCAGTTTTTAGTCCCATATTTTACGCATGGTTTCATGCCATGATTCATGCTTGTCTCCTCTCTTTTTTAGTCCCTCAATTTTATTCTTTCATGCATTCTAGTCCTCCTCCCATTTCAATCACTCTTTTTTAATTTTTATTTTTCTCGAAAAATAACGTCAAAGTTAAAAATTACATAAATCATAGCGTTGAAAATACTTTTTTTTTTCTTAAAAAAATATTAGCAACAAAAAAATAGTAAAAAAATCAGAAAATGCCAAAATGGGTATATGAATGGCCGAAAGCGCGTTATTTTAGAGTTTTCTCTTTTTTGAATTTTTTGGAAAATCTCTGGAAAATGGGGTAAAAAGGTGGGATATGACAGCGGGTACAAGAAACGGATGATTGTGTTTTTGGCATGATTCTTGCCACAGCAAATAAGGAGCAAGGACAGTTGTTTTCTATGGCAGAATGTACAGCGTTTGTAGCAAGCAACAAGGCTTGAAAGAGGTGTATTTTTGACGTGTTTCTACAGCCAAAAAAAAAAAAAAAAAGAGGGTGCAAGGGCTTTTTGACGCGTTTCTACTCTATCACTTTTCATATCGGAATCGGTTTTCGAAATGTTGAGCTTAACCCCATTAAAACAAATGCCAAGCAAATTCACATAATAATCTATGGAGGTTTAAACCGGTAGTAGTTTAGTAGTTTGTGGATATTTTGGTGGCCTTGCATCTTTACCAAACCTTGAACAGATATTATAGGTGTTATTTTCTTTGATTGCAATATGAGAATTCCCATCACTCTCAAGTAATCTATTTGTGCCAAGGAGGATTGATCAGGACCCCTTCCTAACTCCACTAAATGGGTTTGAAATATTCATGGCTGCAAGAAGAGAAAATTTAATGTTCCTAGTATCAATACCAGATCCCAAGACAATGTTTTCAAGAGCTTGTAGCTTGTCATTGCTAGAAGATGAAGTGAGAGTTTCAGTTGAATGAGCACCCCACTTGTGTAGGAGCCCAGACCAAGGGTTTTGTTGAAGGTGAGTGAACCGGCGGGATTGCGTTGGTTTGGCTAAAGGCTTGTAAAATATGGACTGAGTATCAGAATAGAGAGGATCTTTCCGAAGGAAGCAAAATGTTGCTTTTTTCTTTGCAACCATCGCAATGGATCCATGAAATATCACTACCAGTGTCAACGCGGAAATATTAGTGTGATTTGAACTTTTCAGCATTAGGAGATATTGCATTGAATGTTCCAAAGCCATATTATGCTTGTGGACGAGAGTTGTCTGATTGTGCATGCCATGTATATATAATCGAGAATCATCCATTCTTTTCATAGCAAACACTTGGGTGGTGTTGTTGGAGCGATGAATGAAAAGGTAGCTTGTGGACTAGTAATGCTTAATATGTTACCTCTTTTACAAAGATGATGTTTCATAATAGAATTTTGTTGTCTTTTTTTTTCCAGTTTTTTTTCTTAGGAAGACAAGTTTTTGGATAGCACCATGGATTGAGGATGATGAAATGGTCTGATTAGACTTTCTAACAGCCGCTGCTTGCCCTTGTCAAAGATTGTGTGTATATTTAGCTGTGTCGAGATATCTCAAAAACCAGTTACAAGCTGAAGTTGATGTCATGAAGCATGAAACATAAAATATATTAAGAAGCAGGCTTTCACGACAGTAGAAGCCATAGCATTTTTGCCATTCTCAGAAATATTCTGAAATTAGCTTTCAAATAATATACAAACCATTAAAAGAGGAGAATTTTAACTAGTACAATCACCCAAGACTCTTGCATATATAACGGCAGCATTACACAGTTACTCAAACCAGATTTCTCGAAATGCCTTCTTGGTTCTCTTTTTTAAGACTTGGAACTTGTGTTTGATGTGGTGCTCTTGGCCTGAGAAGAAGCAGTGGAGGTGTGGCTCTGTGCCTGTGAACTTTGGCTAGAGGATGACTCTGTGAAGAAAATTATGCTCTCCTGGTTGTCAACAAACACTTGAAGAGATCTTGGAACCGGAGGTGGGTTCACGTTCACAACCCCTTCTAGGATCTGAACTACCTGACCCATTGATGGCCTGTGGGCTTCATCATCTTGGATGCACCAGCAAGCAATTTTACAGATTCTTGTTAGCTCTTCAAGATCAGCATTCCCCTCCAACCTGTGGTCCAATAGGCTAAGGATTTCACCATGCTCTTGATTGATTTGGCTTGCAGCATAACTTGGGAAGAACTTCACTTTTCCATCTTCAGATTGCTCAGAGTTTCTCCTTCCTGATACAACTTCAAAAAAGCATCATTCCATAACTGTAAACGTCTGCTTTGGCAGTTATAGGCACACCTGAAATCCACTCTGGAGCAAGATAACCTCTTGTCCCTCTCATGGTTGTTAGCACCCTGCTAAAATCCCGGCCGACAAGCTTCGCCAGGCCAAAATCTGCCACTTTAGGGAAAAACTGAGCATCTAAAAGGATGTTCTCAGGCTTTATATCGCAGTGTATGATACAATCCCTGCATTTCTCATGGAGATAATTTAATCCTCTAGCTGTCCCCAAAGCAATACCGTACCGAGTTTTCCAGTCTAAGACCTTTTTTGAGTCCTCAGAGAAAATATGGGAATCAAGAGAACCATTCGGCATGTAGTCATAGACCAACAGCTTCTTATTACCCTCCGAGCAGAACCCACGAAGGCGAACAAGATTGACGTGCTGGATTGTCCCGATTGTGCTCACTTCAGAGCGGAATTGCTTCTCTCCTTGGATGATGCTTTCGAGCTTCTTCACAGCTATGACACTCGTATCAGGCAACACCCCTTTGAAAACAGAACCAAAACCTCCTCCTCCCAATTTCTCTGAGAAATTCTTTGTCGCATTCTGTAGATCTCTGTACCCAAAAGCTATCAGTGAACCTTCTACCGCTTTCCCCGTTTTGACTGTTTTCCTCCTCCTCAAAAATACAAACAGAACAAGGCCAAAGAGAGACACTATCACCACTGAGCCCACAACACCACCAATAACTATCCCCTTATCATTCTTCGAACTTGAAAACTCAGATGCTGCAAGCCTGATATAGATGGTGTTTCCATTTGATTCATCTGCAAGTTGTTTCATATCCAAAAGATCGCCGAACCAAACTGAGCACAGACTGCCATTATAAGCATAGGCAGTACAAGTGCAGTTACTCAAGCAAGTTGATTCGCATTCTTGTGCACTCCTGGCTGCCAGTACTGGCTGTGGATTTGCAGGCAACTTGATATTGTTACTTGAGAAAAATCTGTCTCTCTTCCCATTAACAACACTAGAATTCCCACATTGCAGAGTTGATACCCTCTGACATCCACCAGAAAAAACCTCCGACTTCCAGTCATCCCCTTTTTTCGGGTTGAAACCTTTCAAGCAGTTGCAGAAAGGCTGTGAATTCCCATTACAGCTTCCAAAAGCCCCGCAGTAAGCATAAACCTCACATTGCGTCTTTGGTTGAGACCAGAACAAAAACCATTGCTGGGTACTCTCCAACCATGATTGTTGCTGAATCTGTCCTCCAGCCGCCATTACAAACCGAGATATGAGTGTTTTATTGTACAATGAATAGGTGAAATAGCTCTCCTTAGTATCGTTAATATAAGTAAAGTTGTAAATATAGTTGGATCTCATTTCAGGAACTAAGCTGAAAATCTGTCCATTCCATGATCCACTACTCCAATAGTCTTTAGACCTATTCCAAAAGATCAAATATCGACTCTGATTAGGGTCTAGCTCAAGAGAGAAAAGACCCGGTGAAGGATTATCTCTGCTTTTCCATGAAATCAGAAGTGTGTTCCTTTCGGCGATTTTGTTCAATCCAACCTTGGCACCAGGCAGCCATGTATCAGCTGGAAAATCAAAAGACTGCCATAGTGGTGACACTGAATTAGACCCATCTATCAAAACAAGATTTCCATCATCACCAAGAACTGCTTCGACGGAACTTGACCTACTAGAGCTCAAATTTGTGGACCAAATTGGGATCTTGGACTCGTTAAAGAGAACTAAATTACCGCCAGAAATCCTTAACTCTGAAGAAAATCTATCGGAAACGGGTGTCTCTCTGTTTGCTACCCAAACTATGGTCTGTTCAGACACTTTATCTCTATGGTACCACATGCCTATATAGTAGTTTGAGGAGTTACCTGGATGGAAGAAACCAAGTTCAAAGACTTTTCGTGCTGAGACTATAGTTTGGTCTCCAGAGAGAGAACTGTTTGCAGAGACTGTATCAGCTCCAAGGGAGACATGGGAGTTGAGAGGAAAACAAAAAAAGATAACAAAAAAAATGATCCATGGATTGTTTCGGACATCCATTGCTGCTGCTAAAGAATTTTGCTGGCAAGATTGAGATGTTGGAGGTGCAGGAATGGACACTACAGCTAGTTTAATAGAGTCTGAAGAGAGAAAACAAGACTTTGTTTCAATATGCTACGTAAGCATTTGCCAAAGATACTTCAAAGTCTGTTGTTTTGAACCAGAAGTCAACCGAGCTTTCTTTTGGACACATTCAACATGGTTCTCCCCGTCATTTATTTATTAATTTATTTTATTACCATATGATATTCTCAATCTGTTTTCATTTTAAATCCAAATAATTTACACACACACACTCTAAAATTGAAGTTACACCTATTTTTCAATATCTATCAAATTTGGTTAAATTTCCATTTACTGATTACATAATTTCAATAATAAAATCCCAATAAATCTAAAAATATATTTTTATTTTTAAATCGTTTTGATATACTTAATATTCAAAATAAATTTTAAAAAATAAAAAATATTATTTTAATATATTTAAAAAAATACATTAAAAAATAATTCCAACTAAACTCTCAAGACACCCTTCATCATTTGAGATACAGTGTGCGTGATTTTTATGATAAAAAAGTCATTCCCGTGCCAAGAAAAGAAAATTCAAAGTTCCATCTTGCAACCTTCAAGAGATCGAACTCGAATTCTGTGAAAGACAATTAATGAGAATTTCTCATGACCAGAGAGAGGACTGGGGACTAAGCTTGGTCGACATGGAAGAGAGGCCACATAGCAAAGATCGAGTTGGGTGCTGTCATTTGCCGTGTGGAAAACTCACTCCAGTCACGTCTCAAAAGATAGAAAATCAAGAAGACTAAAAATAATCCATTCCACAAGGTTGAAAGTTGGATTAGTCTTGACTTGGTTTTCACGTATATACACTTGAAAGATTATCCTCGACCACAAGGAGGAAGATTTGGAAAAATTTCAGCAAGATATGACCGGAATAATAATTGAATTGTTTTTGAAAAACAAAATTAGAAAAGAAAAAATAATTTTGAAAAAAATAATTTTTTCCACATAAAATTAATTTGAAATTAACATCAATAACCATTAAAACATGCAATCAACAACCTCAATTGTCTACTTATGGTTCTGATATAACTATTAGTTTCCTGAATATCATACACACAGCTAAAACTATAAAACAAAATTATTTGAAAGTCTTTAAGATCCTGTTAGATAGATTTAAAGTTATTTAGGGATTTATTATCTGAAATTTGATCTTTTTTGGGTTTGAATAATTCTTTAAAGACTGAGTTGTCGTAAATCACAAGTCGTTCAATTCTCCGATTTCCAAAAATAATCCACACGAATCACTTATAAAAATAGTTTTTCTATCTAATAGCCAACCGCTCCTCTTTTTCACTTACAAAATAATAGGCTTAGCTTTATATTTACATGGAATATTAAAAACCCTATAATAGTCTTAGCTTTATATTTCAGTGACCGGTTTTTCAGTGTAATTAATATATTTTCATCAATAATAATTTAATTTAACATTAAAGCATATAGTATGTCTACCATGTTAAATCATGTTTGTTCTCTACATAATATTTATTGATTGTTTGAATAAGATTTGAAACTTTTTTCAAATCTCATTCCACCTTGACCAATGATTTCTCAGTCAATACTATTTGAAAATAGATAAAACATTTTTTTAATAATTAACTTAGGGTGATAAATCCTCTCTTGATCACTCAAATACCTTTATTTATTTCATGTTCTATCCATTGTCTACCCTTTCGTTACCTCAGTTAAGATAACATGTAACAGGATCATAACATAACATTCTCTATATAAGATGACTTAGTGATCTCAAGTCTAAAAATCACTTACACAACCGTCACGTAAGCCTTTTCACAGACATGTAATTTTTCCATATAGAATTCTCATGCAAGTCAATTCAGTATATATATCTTATGACAAACACCTACATGTTAGTTTTACGTATCCCTTATACTCAAGTTTACAAGAACAGTTGCTTCCTTTCATAAAAGAAAAAAAATAATATGTATCAGTTTTTACGACTCTAATGAATGTCCAGTATTTAAGAGAGTATTGACCATGAACATTTTAGAAACAATGCATTAATATAATAGAAACATCATAATTATAGCAGCTTTATAATTTTCCTTGCAAAGCATATTTATCTCATGAACTTTATCTTTAATCTAGATTCATTAATCTAATATTATATGAATATTAAAGATAAATTAAACTTTTATTAATAATAAATATATATTTACATGAATATAATAATAACACGTATAAATAACCAATTAGCTACAAGGTGAGGTATAGTAAACTAACATTTATTTCCACGATTAAACCACATCCTATAATGAAACACACAGGTATTACCATCATATAATTACAACATATTAACACTTTCAGAGCATAATCTTACAAGAAATTTGCTAAAGAGACAAAACATGCAATCTCATATTACTTCACATATAAATGACAATGCCTATCAAAATTACATTAACATTTCTTTTAAACAGCTACATCATCTTGACTTCTAAATGAACAGAACAAAAGATCCAAAAACCAAGAAAAAAAGAGAAGGGGTAGTATTCCATGCAGAAATGCACCATGACAGATAATAATGGAATGAAGAAGTGATTCAATAATAATCTACCAATATTCTTATTTGGTTGAAGAAGAGGCTTCTTAATTAGGATGATGAAGAGAAAATTGAATAGCTTTCATCAATTAAATTTACCAAAACACATGTTGACAAACACATAAGTCCGCATGTATTGATTTATAACCCACAAGAATCAAATGCTAGTCCCAAAAACGTACTTCACCAAATCCAAGCAGCTGTTTGAGAACATGATCATCATCTACCACCAACTTTGTTGTTTGCGCATATGCTGAGAATCCTTGGCTTTTCATCTCATTGATAAGTTGCACTGTCCTTGGATCCTTGTGCTGGAGAAATCCTCAGATAAAAACATTATAAGAATAATTCTCTGGTGGGCGGTCATCATCTTGCATTTGTCTAAAAGCTTTATATGCTTCATCTAGCAATCCTTCTCTATAAAGTCCATTGATTACTTAGTCCAAGCCCGAGCATCAGGCTGCAGCCCTTTGACTGAGTTCCGAAAACAACTCCAATGCATCTTTAAGCTTCCTAGATCTGCACATGGCAATGATTATGATATCATAGATCACCAAATCATGAGGCTTCAAGTAACTTTTTTGCATGTCATGAAATAGTCCCAACGCTTGATCAAGATACCCTTGTTTTCTTAAGCCATCAAACAAAGTTGAGTAGGTCATTAAATCTGGGAAATGGCTTTGGGCACGTATATCCTTGAAAAGCTCTTTTGCTTCCAAAACTCTCCCGGCCTAAAACAAGCCACTTATAAAAGTGGTATAACTAACATTGTGAAACAAGCCATTTATGATCTGATATCTCGCCTTCTTTTTCTTCTTTCCTTTAGATGTATAACATTATGCTTGCAGAAAACGGATATGAAATGTTTATCAACAGATGCAAAAATTATACTAAAACACCAAACCTGATAGCCATGATGGTTGTTTTCTTTTGAACAACAGATACAACATGCTTGAACAGGACAAGAAAAAAATACAGACAATAGAAGATTCTAAATTCACTCGAGAAATTATTCAACACATGAATATCTCAACTCTACTTGTTATTATTATATGCATGCTTGGAAAGTGTATGCACGCACCAGCACATGCTCAAAAGTAAATGCTAGGAAGAGGGGAGTATGGAAAAGTGATTTTTAAAAACCTAACTCACCTCCTCGGCTTCATTGATGGCATTTCTCCTGTAAAAAAAATCATCTCAACTCAATAACTTAAACTGTTAGGTAAGGTTTCAAGATATGATTTATATTATTCTCTAACTGAAAATGGATGTGAAATGTTTATCCATGTGAACATTATGCAAGCTGTTTGACCACAGTTTATAGTCTTGATGTCTTATTCACATACAACAAACAAGAAAGAAAAGTATGACTTGATTCTAGAAACTGAGGAGGCTAGTCAGTAGCATCGGCAAGTCTCAAACAAGGCAGTCACTTTCATTCTGATGAATAATATATAATAGTGCTCAACACTTCACGTGAGTATACTTCAATGTTTTAGTATGGTAGGCTTTGCAGGAAACCCTTATTTAGGTCATTATGAAGGTAAAGTCCTGGTTAGTTGTACAATTTTCTTATTTTTTTGGCATTATATTTCCTAATCTATGATTTTTCTTGAATTGTTTACCATTACATGGTGTAAAGATCAACTATGTTACACTATATATGGCAGAGTATCATGGACCATGGACATGTAAGAGTAAAAACGATGGTCCTGGGTATGTTGCATTTGCATCCTGTATAATCAAAGGTTTTTTAGTGCCAAAATAGCAACTGAGAGGACAAAAGTTGAGCAAAGACACTAGGGAATTAGCAACATGAACAAGTGCAAACAACAGCAGGATCACACATGAGTAAGTGCACTAGCATGCACAGCAGCCACATTCAAATAGCTGGAGGCAGCATTGATAGAAAACAAGTTAGATATCATCAGCTTAACATAACCAAAAAAGTGTTTTTTGCAAAGGCATTCCAAAAGGTAGCAGAAGTTTTGAGTTTTCCTAAGAAATTTACATAGAATTCCACGAATTTCTCACATGTTTCTGCAACATGACACAAAATCACCACCAATTCAAACTTAGGTGGCCATTTTTCTTAGCATCATTTCAAGGGTGAACCATGTGTTGAGTTCTGGCCAACTATCGACCGCAAGAAGTAGTGATTTGCAGTCAAACCAAAGTCACCTTAATAGGGGACCCAACAAGGCTACATCCCATTTCTTGATTCTTCAATACATGACACTACTAATGAACATTTTCAGCTTATACAATAAAGTTTGACTGCCTGCACTTATAAAGCTTGGTGAATGCCTGCACTGAAAGTCTCACAGTTAGTGTCTGATTGAGAGAGTTTAAATATCTATAAGGGGTGCACTAGCAGACAAAATCCCATAAGTTTTTCATTAACAAAATACCTGAAGAATTTGGATCAATGTATCCTTCATGATGAAGTTCATCAACTACTGCACTGAAAACAGGCCAAATTATCATTTCCATCAACTTTCAGTACCACGTGATACCCATACCAGAGTTCTACAGATATATGCTCGATTGCAAGTATTTCTACGAGTATTTTTTTGGCTCATCCAATAATAAAAATTAACACTTTTAATTTGAACAGTCACTTTTCATAATTTTGGCCCCTCAGCGCACTCTTCTTGATGCGCTCGCTTTGTTTACATTAACTCTTTTGTAATCCACTCTTATTGGCCTGCTTTTTTTCCTTCCTGCCTCGGGAGAATTACCACTTTCAAAATAAGATATAGCAACTTCTTTTTTTCCTCCCTCTTTCCTTTCATTCTTGTAGACGAACATCTTTGGTGGTTGGTTTACACCACAAAGGCGACCGAAGTAGTAAAGTGGGTCAACATAACAAGATGATGAAGACACAATACCTTTCATGTTAGTTGGTTGGACAAGTTTAATAAACTCTTTTATCTCTGCAAGGCATGAGTGATCAGAGTAAGGAACTAAAAACATGTACTGGTGGTACCTTTCAGCATATCCTAAATTACCGTCCAGCTTATCAGATGGCTGTCTTTTTTTGCAATGAAAAGTTAAGAGAGAACCGAAGAGATTGCCAGCTCCTTTAATAGGTTTCAGCACCCATGGAAGACCAGATGGTATGATTCCTATTGTTGGCCGCATTGTGTTTAATCCCTCTAAAGTTTCAACGCTGAAACTGTAACGAGGAACTGCTCGAACTCTTGTTAGATAAGTTTTAGTTGTGAATATGTCATGTAATCCAAAAAGATGCACGGTTTGTAAACGTTCTGGCCACACCCAATTCTTCAAAGAAGGAAAGGAAATTAAAGCTAAAACAAACCTGAAACAAAAATAGTTCGCAAATGTAATTTATAAGTAACTCACTAAATTTCATTCAATACCTACTTTCTTGTAAAACGATGAGAAAATGTGAATGCCCTAGAATCATAATAAAAACAATACACGGGCATGGTAACTGAGCTAAGAACTTGGTTCTGTGCTTTACAAAAACACATCCTTCATAATCCACGCATATAAAATATCAGAATTTTCCATCAATATCAACGATGATCGTACCTTTATGTTAAGCACACGTGAAATATGAATTAGAAGCTTTTTTTCCCCAAAGTATCAATCCCAATAACGATGTCATATTCTGGATGAGAAGCAATGATGTCAACAACTTGTCATTACAAAGTTATTAAACCAATAAAAAAAGTTGTATAACTGATCTTTTTCCTATTTTGAAGCACTGTAATCTCCGCCAAGCCTATAAACTCAAAATAAATCTACTTATTTTCATGACCATTCCTAAGACACGAATACTAATCAATTGCTCACTGTATTTCTCATTTTCAGCACCAACATTTAGCTCTTTATCCATACTTCATCCCTATTAACCGGTCTCCATTCTCCGCAGTGCACATTAATCATCAACACCTACCAAAAACCACTCAAAGAAAGAACTGCTATGTGAACAAGAAATATGTAAATCCTACCTGCTGAGCAGCAACTTCTCAAGTGGGAAAATCATAAGACGGGTTACAATACGTATTATCCAAGTAAAGAACATCGACCGTCTCATTCTTGAGAACATCAAGTAGCCTACTCCTCGCATCCTTTGCCCTCTCACTATCAACTTCCCATCGAAAATCCGCCGTATACATCAAGCATCCAAAATCCCCGCGAAACAAAAACATAACCCCTCATATTACAGTTCAATCCCATCAAATCTTCATAGCCAACCATCAAAAATGTGATTTCAAAAAGGTAATTTTTTTTTTTTTTTGAAATTGATTCCCAAAATATCTCATGCATTGCGATTGAATAAGCAAGCGAACTTGGCCGGTGGGTCCGGGGATAAAAAAGAAAACATGAAAAATTAGCTTATCAGGGATGGTGGGCGTCGAGAGCCATGACATGAGCGGTGATTTGAGATCCGGTAGTCGGAGAAATAAGAGAAAAGGAATGCCAAATGTGAAGATTGATGACGCGAAGTAGAGAGAGGTTGAAATAAGGGAACTTGAAAGGTAAGAGCTTAGCGGTTAGTTTGGAGCAAAAGAGAGGACCTTTTTCCCATTTTGAGGTCAAGCCTTGAGTGTGGTCCGTGTGTAAGTGAGTCAAGAAGTATGCCTGGCTTGACTCGGTGAATCGGTCCACTGATATCAAACCTTTCTCCATCGACATTCAAGAGAGAGAGGAGGAGGTTTTTGATTTTTCATTTTGGCAGGGAAATTTTATTTTATTTGAATTGTTTTTTGATTTATTTTATGTTATTGAGAGACACAGCGCGTGTGTTTGTTATATTTCGGAGGTAGAAAATTTGAAGAATGAAATCTTATAAGGTGTGCTTATCATATTTGAATAAAAAATCAATAATTATAACATAATTAATATTTTTTGGTGTTTTTATATTATTTTAATATACTAATATTAAAAATAATTTTTAAAAAAAATTATTTTAATATTTTTTCAAGTAAAAAATACTTTAAAAAACAACCGCAACATCATACTTTTAAATACCCTCTTAGACTTTTTATTTTTCTTTTAAACACCGGCTCAAAATGAGATTTACAGGTAAAATCAACTACCTGATTTTTTTTAACATTATTGGGTAATGCTTTTCTAACACAAGCCCAGTGTGCATCCAACCTAATTCTTCTTGATACCTTTTTCTTTTTAATGATTTATTATTTTCTCGATATCAATATTATTTCCATACTTAATGATTATGTTTCATGATTTTGGATTTTTTATTTATTAAAAATCAGTTTAAAAAAATAATCATTATGGTAAAAAAAAAAAACGATATTTTCATGGAGCCTTACATAAAATAACGATATTAATCAATTTTTTCTATAATAATTGAGGCTTGAGGATTGATAATAATACTAAAATAGAGTTAATGTAATAACTACTTTTTTCTCTTAAGAAATTCACCATTGACTTTTGATTAATATTCAGAATAATAAGGATTTATTTGTTGCTAATTTATCATTTCAAGTTTTTATTATATTTGGCTAATTATTTGTTGGTTCAAAATTAATCATGTTTCTTAATTAATATTTCCATTTTCCTATGTAAATTAATATTTCATTTCACATGATAGAAATAAAAATAATATTCTAATCAATGGATACCAAGCAAGTTTTTAATAAAATGATTTATCTAGTTAATTCTAGACATTTAATTTTTAATTACACCACCATTTTTATTAGTTTGTTTAAGTTCTTGTTTGATATTGTGTTTCAAACAGGAAAATAAATTTGAAAAATAAAATTAATATATTTTATGTTTTTGAATCATTTTGTATTATTATCAAAAATATATTTTTTAAAAAAATATATATTATTCTAATGACCGAAGGATTAGAAAGGATATGCGTGCCAAAGCACATCCCCGAGATTTGATGACCTACTCAACTTTGCTTGGATGATGGCTTAAGGAAACAAGGGTATCTTGATTAGGTGGTGGGACTATTTCGAGACATGCAAAACAGTTGATCGGAGGACTTTTCGAGCACAAGGATCCAAGGCCAGGCAAAGGATTCTCGGCAAACTGTTGGTGGCTTTTGTGAAGTTAATCAAGGGGAAAGGGTGACGTAATAGCTTCACACAAGGTATAATTAGTCTTGTCGAAGTCTGGAACAAGCTACCAATCACTAGCATTTGTTTCCTGCGGGTTATAAACTGATACATGCAGACTTATGTGTCTGTCAGCATGTGGTTTTAATCCCATGATCAAGTATCCTGTATCTGTTGTTCAAGAGAAAACAACCATCCTGTGATGTTCCTATATAATTCTTGCATGTGTGGATAAACATTTCAGATCCTTTTTCTGCAGGCAAGATGCAATGGATCTAGGGGAAAGATAGAAAAGAGAGGTGAAAGATTAGATCGTGAATGAAACTGAGGATTGTAAATTCTTTGACGCTAGAGTTTTTGATAGCTATCTCGATCTGTTGCCTTAGTTTATGATGGATCCAGTTGTATCAGTTTTCAGGAGGTGGTTCCAGGCTCTCGAGCATCCACTTCAGTCTCGATCCATGCATGCTGCTAGGTTCTGTACAGTTTATGCTTTATTTTCCCTCAAGTTTAGCTTCTTTTTTGCTTAATCTTTCTTTTGAGGCTGCTTTGTTGTTTTCTTTATGCTTTTTGCCTCTTTATCATTTTCAAGTTTTATAATATAATTTTGTTTGAGTCTGTTCCAGATTCATGTAATAAAAAGAAATTACAATATTATAATCATTAATTGTTTTAAATTTAGTTTTGAGTAAATAATAGAATTCTACTCATCTATATATATATATATATATATATATATATATATATATAAGTTACAATCCCGATGACAATAAAAGAGAGAATTCAGCCTCCACAGGAAAAAATTGTAGCCTCCTCATATCTTATTAATTCACCTAATATTTGATGACAGACTTAAATATAATAATAGCATGATGATTAGGAGTATTTGTATGCTTCCAACCATATTTATTTTAAGAAAAATATTTAAAGACCAAAACGACTATATTTTTTATTCAGTTTGACCAACAAGGATTATTATTTTAGATTTAATAACCTTGTCTCTTAAAACTATTTTTATTCAATTAGATGGTAATAAAAAATAAGAAAACAACTTGATATAATTAAAAATATATATATATATAATAATGATGGGTTATACCAAAAGAATATTTACTAATATTATAAAAAGTTACTCTAATTTTATGCAAGAAAAAAATAAAAATTGAATGGAATTTAATAAATTAATATCTAAAATACATTCTTAAATTTCTTCACATAATTTTATTATAAAAAAATTATTTTGTTTCTTATTCAATTGCATACAAAATATCTAATTATGATTTTTATTGAAACTTTTTTTAGATAATTTTTTATTTAAAAAAATATTTATGTTGAGAAAAAAATATATAAATGAGATTTATATTTAAAAGATATATTTTTACCTGCTTATTTATAATTATTAAAATTTAAAGAAAAAATATTTTAACCACCTTTACTTTTTATTCAAAGAAACAAGCTACTAGTATAAAAAAGACATGTTTTAGTCGAACAAAAAAAATTGCATGAATAATTAATTTATAAAAACATTTTTTGCATCCAAAATTAAATTATATTCAAGGTTTGAATGGACTTATTTATTTTCTTGAAAAACTCTAATATATTAAAATATAATTTCACCAATTAAAAAAGAAACGGATAAACCCGATCCATTAGGAGTCGTAGGCCCAAAGATGAAATGGTCATTAAAGCCCATAACGTTTCCTAATAACGAAGCAGAAAGACCGCAGGGAAAAAAAAACAGAGAGAGCGAGAGTGAAAATTCTTACAACGATGGCAATGAAGCGGCTAAGCCTTCTGCTCGCTCCATCTTCTGCTGCATCTCCAGCTTCTCCAGCCTTTCTTGGGTTTCCTTTTGAACGAAGCCAAATAAGAAATATGGGTATGATTCTTAAACCCTCTTTATTGTTCAAAGACAACAACCCCTTTTGCTGCCTTCATTCTTGCTGTGGTAGTGGTAGCTACAGACATAGTAAAGACAAAAAAGGTTGTTCTTTTAGCAACATTAATGATGCCTTGTCTGCCTTCAATCACATGCTTCATTTGCAACCTCAGCCTTCTATTGTCCAATTCAGTAAATTATTGTCTGCAGTTGTCAGAATGAGATATTATGAGACTGTGGTCTTTTTGTCCAAACAAATGGAACTTGCAGGAATCTCTCATAATGTTTATACCTTTAACATCTTGATTAATTGCTTCTGCCACTTACATGCTGATTCTGGGTTCTCTGTATTGGCCAAAATCATTAAACTTGGTTTTGAACCCAGTGTTGTCACTTTTTCTACCTTAGTTAATGGGCTTTGTATTGAGGGTAGGATTGCTCGAGCTGTGGAATTCTTTAATGACATGGTGGCAAGAGGATATGAACCTAATCTACATACTTATAATACGATTATCAATGGTTTGTGTAAGATTGGAGATGCCTCTGTGGCTGCTGGATTGCTCAAGAAAATGGACGAGGCAGGTTGTGAGCCGGATGTTGTGACATACAATACAATTATTGATAACCTTTGCAAGGATAGACTAGTCAATGAGGCTTTAGATATCTTCTCTCAGATGAAGGGTAAAAGCATTAAGCCAGATGTTATCACATACACCTCTTTAATGCATGGCTTATGCAATTCAGGCCAGTGGAAGGAGGCTTCAGCATTGTTAAATGAAATGATGGGTCTGAATATCATGCCGGATGTAGTTACATTCAGCATGTTGATTGATACACTATGTAAAGAAGGTGAAGTTTCCGAGGCTCAAGGTGTATTAAAACAAATGACAGAAAAAGGTGTGGAGCCTAACATTTTTACTTATAATTCATTGATGGACGGATACTGTCTCCGGAGGGAAGTTGTTGAAGCGAGAAAAATATTGGATGTTATGATAAGCAAGGGTTGTTCACCTGATGTTTTTAGTTATAGTATTCTGATCAATGGATACTGTAAGACCAAGAGGATAGATGATGCGAAGCAGGTTTTTGATGAAATGATTCATCAAGGCCTAATTCCCGACACTGTTAGTTACTCCAATCTTATAGGTGGCTTGTTTCAAGCAGGGAGAGTTTTGGAAGCAAAAGAGCTTTTGAAGGATATGCATACCCAGGGCCACTCCCTAAATTTAATAACTTGCTCAATTTTGCTTGATGGCTTAATCAAACAAGGTTGTTTTGATCAGGCGTTGGGACTCTTTCGAGACATGCAAAATAGTTACTTGAAGCCTGATTTGGCAATCTATAATATCATAATCGATGCCATGTGCAAATCTGGGAAGCTTAAAGATGCAAGGGAGCTGTTTTTGGAACTCTCTGTCAAAGGGCTGCAGCCTAATGTTCGGGTTTGGACTACAATAATCAATGGACTTTGCAAAGAAGGATTGCTAGATGAAGCATACAAAGCTTTCAGACAAATGGAAGAGGATGGCTGCCCACCAGATAATTGTTCTTATAATGTTTTTATCCGAGGACTTCTCCAGCACAAGGATCCAAGGGCAGTGCAACTTATCAGTGAGATGACAGGCAAAGGATTCTCAGCAGATGTGCACACCACAGAGTTGGTGGTAGATGATGATCTTGTTGTCAAACAGTTGCTTGGCTCTTGTGAAGTTCATCCAGGGGAAAAGGTAGTCTTGTCAAAGTCTGGACCAAGCCGCCAATCACTTGCTTTTCTTTTGTGTGGTTGTTAGTTACCTGTTTGGGACTAGCATTTGGTTCTTGTGGGTTATAAATCGATACATGTGGATTTATGTGTCTTTCAACATGTGGTTTACTAGATTTAATTGATGAAATCTATTCAAGTTTTCTCTTCTTCATCCTAATTAAGATGTCTCTGCTTCAACCAAATAAGAATAGTGGTAAATTAATACTGAATCACTTCTTCATTTCATGGTTATCTGTCATGGAGACAGGGAGGTAGTAGTAATTTTTTCATTTTGAGCCTTTGTTAAAATAATACCTTTGAGAAGGTAGGTTGAAATCAAGAGTTGAGATCTTTAATAGTTATTGAAGAAGGGGCTTAGGCAGTACCATAGTAGAACTTTCTTGGTCATAATTTTTTTATGAAATGAAGAAGGTGAGATTGTTCATTGTTGGAAGACATCAACCGTTCTGATCATTTCCAAAATAACATTATAAAATTGATTGCTTTAAAATTACGAAGTAAACAGGACTTCTTTGATTTACATGTTGCTGCTCTGCATTACTTCACCCATATCTATACCTGTATTTTGGCTTATTCATCGCCTCAATATCCTAACACGAGTTGTAATTATAATATATGTATGCTTGGAAATACAGCTGTGTACGTTTCAGTATGTGACCTCTCTTTTTTCTTCCTTCTGTCAATAACATGTGCAGATGCTACTGACTAGCATCCATTTTCTCTCAAGTGAATCCAGTATCTTCTAATGTCTCATTTTCCTTTTTCCTGTCCTGATCAAGTATCATGTATTTTTTGTTCAAATGAAAAACAACCATCCTGTATCTCAGGTTTGGTGTTTCTATATCATTTTTGTGGCATGTTTAACTACAAGAACATAGGGAAGCCTGCTTCAATCTAGCGAAATATCCTTGGAGTCATGAATGATATTTGCTTTGCATGATTGTATGGTGATAAATTTGAAGTATAAAGAATTTTTAAAAATCATGTTATTATTTTTCTTGTTTATGATTACAACCAAGGCATAAAAAATGTAGGTTGTGAATGAACTTTTTGCACAAAATTTATACCTGAATAAAACATTCCACATCCGCTTTCTGCAGGCACACTGTGATGGATTTAGAAGAAAATGAGAACACTGGGAAGGAGATGAGAAATCAGATCATAAATTATGCTGAAGAGAATCAACAGGCTTTTTATGAGAAAAAAACAGCAAAGTTGTGAAAATAAGAAAGCTCGGAACCGAGAAAGAAGAAGGTAAGTTTTTTCTAGGAAGCCACTTTTCTGTGCCCTTTCAGCCCTCTCTTGATGTAGATGCACATTACTCATGTTCCTTTCACCTTTATTACGATTTTAGACAAATGTGTTTTTCTGCAGTTGCGTGTAGCCAGCCATGAGACATTCCATAAAGAAGCTGAAAAAAATTACTGGCAAGACATTGCCGAGCTCATTCCTTGAGTGGTGCCGAATGTTGAAAAGAAGAGAGGGAGGAAAGATACTGAAAACAATCTTCTAGTGGTAATTCTGGTGCAAAGCCTGGAAAACCCACTTGTCTTCCAATGATGATGCATCTTGAAGATGAGACAAAGCCCTCCACCTCATATGATGCCACTGCAAAGGATGGGAAAGATGCCAAGGATGCAAAAGGCAGGAAAGATAGCAAGGCTGCAAATGAAAGGAAAGATGCCAAGAATGGGAAAAGTCCTACTCCTGCAAATCCTGTTGCAGCTGATTCTGCCACTGGAATAAGCATTCTTCACTCCTAAAGATGCTGCCAATGGTGGTGCACTTGACTTGTTGAATAACTATATGCTCCTGCTGCCGTTGCTGAGGATGAGAAAAGCTGCTTCAACGGAACCAGCTATTGCTTGGTGATGACACATCGTAATTCTTGCTATTAAGTCCTGTTTTCCATTTAAATACCGTGCTTAACCATTCATTTTGCATAGTCAGAAAAATAGGAGCTCTCTGTTGCTGGAGTCTGCAGCATGTGTTGTGGAGAGCTTTCTTTTTAACTGTAGGATTCTCTGGCTTTATGTGCCAAAAAGAAAAAAGTATCTGTTACTTGCTTTTTATGTAATTATCTAGCTATATCTTTGCTTGAGCTTTGCATCTGATTTCTGCATTTCTGGATGTGCCATTGAACTATTTAGACGTTCTATAACTATCTTAGTAGGGTATTCCATGAGCAGTTGAATTTTGAAAAGTAAGAAAATCGAAAAGGTGCCCTGAGCTCGAATCATTAGGATATGGGCAAGAAAAACTCCTCGAAGGATGTATGGGAAAAAGGGACATTACAGACGTAACAAGTTTTGGGTTGATTAGATGCAATTGGGATTTAAAACAGCCTTTTCCATGCCAAAACCCTGCAAAGGAGGTGCAGAAATGTAATTGTGGGGTTTGAAGACATAGGAGGCGATGAAGTGTAGCAACAGCTTGACATGTTATACTAAACATACCAAGTTTGAGTCAATCTATCCTAACAAGTTGAGTTCAAGCTGTGTCAGGTGCAGTAGAGAGGAGCCTCAAAGCTTCAAGGCTTGTTAGATTTCAGAATGGATGAGTAACCAAAGAGGCTATTGGCCATCACCTGAAGACTTTGCCGTTTGGCTGGATTTATTTTTGAAAGTTCTACACGGAGGATTATGCACAATTTTTCGTGGATTTTGACAAAAAGGAAAGCAAATTGTTTCTGGCAGTTCTATTTTTTTTACCAGATCATTATCTGGCTGAATCTCTTTTTCAGCGTTGCTTATGACTTGGACTTTTGTATATGCCGAAAGAGTGCATTTCCAAAATTAATTCCAGTCTTTATTTATGGTCAGGTAATTCATAATACAGATTAATAAAAACCTGCAAAAGAATAGTGCTAGTTTGGGGCAAGAATTACCACATATTTCGACCGGAAAATTAAACAGCTTACGGTTTCCCTGCTATGAATCATGAATGGTTAAATGACACATCCATGAATATAACAATCATATTCAGAGCTGAAAAACAGATTGCCTTGTTTATAAATATTGACAAATTTTGGAATGAAAAGAATTTTTTTTGCATTTATTGCCAAGAATCTTACAGTTAAGAAGTAAGCTTTCCACAGGCTTGATAACATCTATCGAGAGTTGCATCTATGCTCAGTCTGCATAATGAAGGTTTAAGCCAAGTTTCTAAATGGTGAAAAGAAATTACTAGAAGAAATTATGGTATCTTCACTGAGCAGTAGCTAGTTCATTGAAAGCAGCCTGCTCATCCTCAGCAGCAAGAGTATCCAATAGTCATCTTTAATAGGTGAAAGCAGTAGCGGCAGCTTAGTTGCAGATAGTGTAGGCCCTCTCCCATTATCGTCATCTTTCCCTTCATTTTCCCCTTTCCATCTTTCTTACTTTTCACATCCTTGGCATCTTTCCCATCCTTTCGTCTTTGGCAGGTGAGAGCTGATGAGACATAACGTGAGGTAAAGGGTTGTGGTTCGGCTTCAAAAAAAGTTGCCTCATCCTTGAACATCAGTGGGTTTTCCAGGCTTCAGTCAATTACGACAATGTGGCATCTTTCTTACCCCTCCTCTTTTCAACTTCAGCACCTCTAGAGGTGATCTCCACACTCCACAACAGCTTTCTAGTAATGTTTGTCTGCCTCTATGAAGCTTCTCTTGGTTAGCCTAGTACAACTGCAGACAAACACATGCATTTTTTACCTCCATAATAAAGCTGGAAGGAATGTGGAAAATATAAGTGCATGCATGCACTTCAAAAGAAACGAGGACACATGGAAAAGTGGTTTTTTGAAATTTTACCTTCTCTCTCTGTATATACATGAGATTTGTGGGTTTCACAATTTGTGCCTTTTTACAGAAAGAACCCGTACTCTTCAGCTTCATTTATGATCTGATTTCTCATCTCTCTTTTCTCCTTTAAATCTAGATGAATGGCAATTTGCCTGCTAGGAGTTCGTAAAATTTTATTCATCTACAGATTTGATGCCTCTATTATCAGCAATACATGAGAAGAAGAATATGGTTACAGGAACGAAGTGAAAATAACTTACAATGGGACAGAAAGCTACTTCATGTTGGGCATTATAATTAGCATCATTGAGTATGAAACAATTACTTCACCTTTTCTCCTTGATGACCTTCACAAAAGCATGACCTTCACAAAAGCCAAGCAGCCTTTTCAGGACAAGTTTGTCATCTACCACCAACGCTGTGGTGTCTGCATCTGCAGAAAATCCTTTATCAGCCATTTCATTAATAAGTTGCACGACCACTGATGCATCCTTGTGCTGTTGAGCAGTCATCCTTTTCCATTTGTCTGAAAGCTTTGTGTGCTTCATCTAGCAACCCTTTTTTGCAAACCCCATCGATTGTTGTAGTAGAAACCCAATTATTAGGCTGCAGCCCTTTGACAGAGAGTTCTGCAAACAATTCCCTTGCATCTTTAAACTTTCCATACTTGCACATGCCATCAATCATGATATTATAGGTCACCAAATCAGGCTTCAAGCCACTATTTTCCATTGCTCGAAACAGTCCCATCGCCTGATCAAGATACCCTTGTTTGCTTAAGCAATCGAGTAAAATAGAGTAAGTTACTAAATTTGGGGGGTATCCATTAGAATGCATGTCCTTGAAAAGCTCTTCTGCTTCCAAAGGTCTTCTTGCTTGACACAAGCCACTTATTAGAGTGTTGTAACTAACCGTGTCTGGAATTAAGCCTCGATGAGTCATTTCATCAAAAAGTTGCTTTGCCTCATCTATCCTTTTGGCCTTGCAATATCCATTCACTAAGATGCTAAAACTAAAAACATCAGGCATGCGGCCCTTGCTTATCATCACCTCAAATACCTTTCTAGCTTCAACAACTTCCATCCGCAAGCAATATCCATTCATCAACGTATTGTAGGTAGCAACATCAGGCTCCACACCCATTTCAGTCATTGTTTTCAATATAACTCGAGCCTCTGAAACCTCACCTTCTTTGCACATTATATCAATCAACACACTAAAGGCAACTAAATCTGGCATTATATTACCACCCTTCATTTCATTTAACAATCCAAAAGCCTCTTTCCATCGGCCTAAATTGCGTAGACCATGGATTAAAGATGTGTATGTGACAACTGTAGGTAAAATGCCTGTACCCTTCATTTTACAAAAAATATGTACAGCCTCGTTAACTAATCTATCCTTGCAAAGTCTGTCAACAATTGTATTGTATATCACCACATCCGGCTCACAACCTACTACTTTCATATGCTCAAGCAATTTAATCACCTCAGTGGTTTTTCCTACTCTACATAAACCCTTGATTATTATACTATAACTATGTACATTAGGTTTACACCCTCTTGCCACCATCACATCAAACAATTCTATTGCTCGACCAATTTTACCCTCTATACAAAACCCATTAATTAAGGTAGAAAATGTAATAACATTTGGTTCAAGACCAAGTTTAATAATTTTCCCCAAGACAGAGAACCCATAATCAACATGGCATAAGCGGCAGAAGCAATTGATCAAAATGGTAAGAGATAAAACATCATGACTAATCCCAGCCATTTCCATTTGTTTAGACAAAGAAACCACAGTCTTATAATGTTTCATTCTGACGAGTGCTGAAAACAATTCACCAAACTCAACAATAGAAGGCAAAGGATTCGTATTAACCATGTGATTGAAAGCAGACAAGGCATCATTAATGTTCCTAAATGTTCTGTTTTTATGTCTATAACTACTGGAAGAATGAAGACAGCAGCAAATGGGGTTGTTGTTGATGTTGTTGTAGAATAACAATGAGATTT
This sequence comes from Populus deltoides, assembly GCA_015852605.2. Taxonomy (NCBI): domain Eukaryota; kingdom Viridiplantae; phylum Streptophyta; class Magnoliopsida; order Malpighiales; family Salicaceae; genus Populus; species Populus deltoides. The sequence continues at coordinate 16,793,819 of CM027582.2, forward strand.
TAGAAGGAAAAATTATCATACCCATCCTGATTTGGCGGAGAAGATGAAACCCAATGAAGGTTGAAGCTGAAGATGAAGTAGCGACCAAAAAGCTTAGCTTTTTCGTTGCCATCATCATCATCGCCAGTGGTAGCGTTCTCGCTCTCTCTCTCTCCCTCTCCCTCTCCCCTCCCCCTCTCTCTCTGTTTGATTGTTTTCCACTTTGTGGCCTGGTTTTGGCTCTGACGACTTCTTGATTCCAATTTGGTTTAGGGTTAGGCCCCTTTGCTGGTTTTTCGGTTTTAGGAGAAGTTATGGGCCTATTGCGTGGGTGGGATGCATATAGTAATAATCCAAACTCCTTTTTTTTTTTTTTTAATTTCTCATGAAATTTTTTATAAAAGCATTTTAATGATTTAAACTATTGTTTTAAAATCAGAACCGACCTACCACGTTGATGGAAAACCTGATTAATTTAGAGTTTGAATTGTTTCAAGTCCTTTTAAGCTAATTTAGGTTTTTTATTTTTGATTTAACCCGAGTTTTATTCAGAATGGACTCTATATCAAATTTTAAAACTATAATTTATAATACAATTCTATTTTATAAGTATTAGCATGATTAATTAAAGTAATGGATAAAAAAATATAAAATAATTGTATAGATAATTTTAGAATAAATTTGTATTTTAACAATAAGAAAATCCTCACAGCATAAAAAAAAAATCATTGTATTATTATTATTTCAAGATAAAAAAATAAAAATGATGTATAATGTTGATGTTGAATATATCAATTAATTTATTGCTAACTTCGCAATATATTAATTATCATGACAATAGATGTATTGACATCCTAATTACAGCATTTACAGAAATCTCAAATCGAGTAATAAATACTAAAAATAATTTTTTTTTAATCTAAATTAACCGAATATTTACTCTTCTCAAAAAAGAAGAAAGATGAGGAATTCACTTTTTGTTTTTTTATTTGGAAATTGTATCAAATCAATGCTCTTCTTAATATATTTTAGTATTTTGGTATCAAAAATTAAAAAAAAATAAAAATTATTTTAATATAATTTTAAATAAAAAAATATTATACACCTCGCATAAATAATAACATGCTAATCTCTATAATTCATTTGGTGCCAAGTGGAGGCGTAAAGGCCTCATGAAGGATGTGTTGTGTACATTTGGCCAAGTGCACTCCATTTCTTCCATCTCTTTGAATGGTGTCGTTGAAGGCCTAAATCAAGGAATCGAGGGAAACAAAATTGATTCAAAAATTATTTGGGCCCAGAATTTATATAAACCTAATATTTGGGGGCTTTCTTTATAATTTCTGAAGTTTTAAAGCTTTATTTTTATACTTGATGAACCCCAAACCATAAGAAATTTTCTAGTTTTCCCATCTGACTTTTAAATGTTCACGATGTTAGGGGAAATATTTTTCATGTGAAGGGAGTGAATCCGTAGCAACGTTCATATTTAGAAAATTCTCAAGAAAACAAAACAATTAATTCATATTTAGATTAATGCAAATGTTTTAAGATAGAGGATCAAAATAAAAAAACATTATTAACAATTAATTCATTAGATTAACTGGGTTTTTTTATTTTTTTTAAACTCGGTCTGATTCTAACTTCAAAACAACTAAATTCTAGATCGACTTCCATGGCGGATAGAGTTTTAAAACTATTACTCTGTCAGCAAGTAAGAATCAAATAGCCAGTGATCTTTCATTTCGTACGTGTTAATAGAACCAAGACTGACTTTCTATGTTTAGGCACTGTCTAAGATCACTTGAAAAGAGTTAGACGCGTAGAGAAAGTGCCATAAAGTATGGACAACTTACAGCTATTTTTCCAGCTAATGATTTGATACTTTTGAGAGCTCTCTCTCTCTCATTTTTCTCGAGCATCGCTGATGTCTCCATCCTCAAGCATGAATCACACACAGATGACCTAAACTTTCTGGCCTATTTGGAGTTTAATGTCCAGTCTTTTGCTGTCTGTTGCTCTCACTTTTGGGCACTCTTCTTGTATGGTTTTAATCTCAAAGCTCGCTTTCAATCACAAAACAACAAGAAGAGCATTAATGTCCGGGTTTTTGGTGTGTATGCCAAGCTTGCAAAGCAACTTGATAATTTTACTTGGACTTTAAGGTTTATTTGGTGTTTTTTTTTTTATGTTTTATATCTGAAAACCTTTCCTTTTTCTTCTTTTGATTACCAGATTTAGCCACTGAATTTACTACAACTTGAATATGAAAGATAGTTTTTCTTGACGAACACATGAAGAACAAAAATGCTCGCAACAACATTACTAACACCTCAAATCCGCGTCCCAGCAAAGTGCGGGTAACAAAACTATTAATATAGTGTTAAAAAATAATATAAATTATATCTTGAAACGTCACCCAACAGTTTAACCTATTAAGTTGAGATAATAATTTGACATGGTATCAGAACCTTGATGACCAAGCAATCACGAGTTCGAATCTCACCATCCTCATTTATTTGATAAAAATTAAGCACAAAGTAGTGTGGGCCTGTGTAAGTTTCAAGCTCAAATAGCTTTTACTTGAGGGGATGTGTTAGAGAATAATACAACTCATATTTTGAGACATTACCAAACAACTTAAGCTATTGAATTGAGATGATTATTTGACATATAACACTGCTTAAAACCACCAAGTTACCATTTTTGCACAAGAAATGAAGCGAGGAATGCACATAAACCTGCCAAAAAGACACATATCTTATGGCTTCGAGCTACCCCATGTATAATAATGGAAGAGAGAATTTAGAGCCATTAGTGGGTCAAGCATGGACGATGAAGGCGATTGATCTTTACACCGCTTGCCCGCCGTGCATGGCATAGAAGGCAAGAAACTCTCACCTTGAGAAATTAGGAACATATTGTTTTTCCTACTAAAAAAACTTCTCTCTCTGGTTGTAGTAGATGAGTATAATAAATAGTTACAATTAAATTTATTGCTAAATCATTCAATAAATAAGTTTCAACACAAGTAACATGTGAACACGTTCTTGATTATTCGGACAAAAGACGTACATTACCATTGCCAAATTTAGATGCTTTAAGTTTTAAAAATAAAGTATTAATTTTATTTAATCTTTTTAATTAGAAATTAAACATAATAAAAATACATTATTAAAATCCTTATTTTCATCTGAATAAAAATATTTTCAATCCTTAGTGAATTAATTATATAATCAATATATCAATTTTGAATCCCATAATTATTATTTTTTTCAAAAATAATATATTTATATCAATTAACATTCTAATTTAAGAAATATGAGGAACTTTAGCTCCCACCTAAAATATAACCAATTTAGCATTGATTATAAAACCAAGCACGGTCAAACAAATCAATAAAATAATTCATCCATTTATAATATGGTCCAGACTAGGTTTTAATGTCAAATTAAATAGAAAATTGACATGAGATTAATTCATAATTTATTTAATTTATTAAAACTCAAGTGAAATTTAATTTATTTATTTTTTAATTTTTTATTTCAAAATAAATAGTTTTTTTAAAAAAAAAAAACCTTAAAACAAAATTGTTATGTTATTTTAAATTATCTTGAGATTGAATTGTCCAACTGGACTGGGACTTAGATCGGTCAATTTATTCGGAGCGAACATATGAATAAATATGAACCATCATCATAACTCTCTCCTTCCCTCCAAAAGTCAAAACCATAACAAAAAAAAAATTCCATTTCTTTGATCAAAATGAACTCAAAACAACATTACAAATCTGAATCTGACCTCCCAGTCCCACCACTCCCCACCCTTCCCTGCCTCCACTCCCCTACCACCCCGAATTCCACCTCCAACCGCCGTGTCGCCATAGCCGTGGACCTTTCCGACGAGAGTGCATATGCAGTCAATTGGGCAGTCGAGAACTACCTCCGACCAGGCGACGCCGTGATCCTCCTCCACGTCCGGCCGACTTCCGTCCTCTATGGCGCTGATTGGGGGTCAATTCAACTCCAAATCAATAACAACAACACCCCTTTTGAGCTAAGTGGCTCAAACAGTCCTGATAATCGAGAAAGGCAGAAACTTGAGGATGATTTTGATAGTTTTACTAATAACAAAACCAATTTGTTGGCTAAACCTTTGTTGGAGGCTAATGTTCCTTTCAAGATTCATGTAGTGAAAGATCATGACATGAAGGAGAGGCTCTGTTTGGAAGTTGAGAGATTGGGGTTAAGTGCAGTGATAATGGGAAGTAGAGGTTTTGGTGCTACAAGAAAGAAGGGGATTAGTAAAGGAAGAAGTGTTGGTGGTGGGAGGTTAGGGAGTGTTAGTGATTATTGTGTGCAGCATTGTGTTTGCCCTGTTGTTGTTGTTAGGTGTAGTGATGATGGTAAAGAAGAAGAGAGTGTGAAAACAGGTGGTGTTGGTGACGGGGTTGAAGAGGGTCTCCGTCCTGTGCCTGAGGAGGATCAAGAGGAGTCTGTTGATGATGAGCTGAAAGGTTTGTTCTTTAGAACTTTCTGTGTCTTTTTTTATCTATGAAATGATGAGTTTTTGATTTACTGATGTGAGTTTTGTGTTTATTTGGGAATTTTTGGGTTAGGTGATTGGTTTGATTGGCGAGGTTGTTTGTACTTCTTGTAATGCTTTGGCAATTTGAGCCTTTTCGGGTCTTTATGTTGATGTTATGTGGATAATTTCTTTTTTGATGTTGCTTGTAAATTTTAGCTTGGTTTGGGTAATTGAGTTATAGTGTAGGTGTAGCAATGGAGTCTTTCTATTATATGGTTCCCTTGAAAGACCAAGAGAAAAAATGGGGATGGAATTTTAATTTTTTTTTTTTTTTTTTTTTGGGGGCTGTTTCTGGCTTCAAGACCAGGTGAGGGAGAAAAAATAGCTCTTCTCTGCACTGGAATGATCGGTAATACTTGAATTGGCTATGGAGGCTTTTGTCTTTGGCATTATTATTTTTTTAAATGAAGGAGAATCTGCTGTCCACAATTCTCTAGGGGATTAATTTTTTCATTTTTTTTTAACAGAAATCTCTGTATAGGTTCGTTAAATATTTAGAGTTTCTGAACTGATAGATGCTGTTCCAGTTTTTTAATGGAGGAGTAGCCACCCAAACTTGTTTGTTGTTTTGGCAAATATGGTGGGCACCCTTGCCTAGGAGATCTATTATGAGGAATGGGCTGAGTAGTGGATAAAGCTTTGGGGGCTTTGTGGTAGGCCAAGGGATAGGATATAGGAAAGGGAGGGTAATAGCCTACCTGTCCTCTGTTCGGCGCAGGATGGGCAAAGAAATTTTATTCCTGACCAAGATGAAGTATATCTATATTCTGTTTTGAGTAGGAAATTGCTATATGCCCTTGTTCCTTCTCTTCTTGCTGCTGCTCTTTATTCTAAACATGGCTAACGTGTCTTATCCGATAGCTTAGAGCATATGTGGACTGCATTGGTGCTTAAGTACTAGGTTTTCTGTTTTCTGGAACTTCTGGCAATGAGACTTGGGACCTTTGACTCGGTCTGGTGCTCTTCTAATGTTTCTATTAATTTCTTCAGTGGATTTATTTGTTCTTAAATATGTGTTTTCTTCGCTTGATAGTAGCTAGATTTCCTAGTGCCTGACTTCCTACCCTGTTTATGAAAGTTCATGGTTGTATAACTCTTAACCTCTCTTGTAACAGATGCTTAGAAAGTGCTCAGTGCAATTGCAAGCCCCCTCTTGAATCCAGGTGACAATTAATTGCAGGTCATTTTTCTTTGCAAATCTTTTTACGCTCCCCCTTTGTTTTGCACAGAAGGAGAAAAAAGTTTAATTTAGATGACAAGTAAGACTTGTCAGGATTTTTTCTTTAGATTAAGATGTTCCAAGGTTTTCATCAATGCTAAATTATATTACATAGATCGAATTCTGATCGATTGCTTGGAGCACAAGGTTGTTGACTGTAACTGAAATAAATTTATAAATGTAGTGTGGTGCTATGTTCAGATTTTTGCATGTGAATTGTACATTTTATTTGATTAACTCCTTGGTAATTTTGCCCTCACGTTTGAGTGTGAGAATTATATACTAAGATGCGAAGTTTATTGTGATCTATTGGCCAAATCTGATATATATGTCTTCACATTGTGCAGCTAACAATTTAAGGCCCCAAAATAGTTGAAGGCTGTGAACTGTCAAGAATTACTCTCTGTCTGGTTTCTTTAGAATTCCTTGTCAACTGGCTTGTTTTCAGATGCGATGTATTGGTAGTTACATATCTTCACCCAGTTTCTCTGAGAATGTTAATAGGTTTTTAGCATTCCAATGCTTATGAGAACTGGCTTTTAGAGTTGTACAAATTTAAAAGTTGCACAATCTGGTTTCTGGACATCTTTTGCATCCCTTCTTTTCTTTGTATGTGTAAAAAGTGTGCACCTTGCATGATGATGTATAATACACTTTCATGGCCTTCAGGGAATCAGGCCATGGCCTTGCCCATGTTATTTCTTCATTGGCTCCTTGTCAACGTGTCCTGAGGAAACCTCGCATAAACTTCTGTCTGGTAATGCTGCGTTTAAAACTGCTTCTCAAATATTTGGCTGAAAAAGCAACAATTTAGTCAGATTAGGCAGAAAAAAGTTATCATGGTTATGGAGCTTGCAAAAAACTAGGCAACCAGTTTCTTCCTGCAACTTGATAAAATGTAAATTTGCCTTCCGTTCTCCATCACATTAGAGCCATTTTCAAGCTGCAACTTGATTCTCATATACCTTTCTATTAAGAGGCCGGCTCTTTTACAACAACCTCTACTGCTTTGAGTAAAAAATAATAATGACAGAAAACCGTACGTCCAAACAAAGTAATGTACCAACCAGACTTTGGAAAGCATAATAGAAAATCTCCTAGAACGCTCTCAGAGTCCCCTCACTTTGACTCCTATGAACTAAGAACTCCGATCTAAAGTTCAGGAGTTTGCTACCAGGATCAATGAAATGATGATGATGGCCTGTTGTTGATGGGGTTCTACTTGGTTGTGAGTGGAGATGCCTTCCACTTGACCGTTTGGTTGAGGTCAAAGGTTGACTTTTACGGCCATGAGTTGATGAAGGTAATGGCCTTGAACCAGCTAGACCATGGCTAACCTTTCTCACAGCTTTGCTCTCTAACCTGAGGCCACGATCAAATTGATGGGCATTGATGCCTACCCTAACTGATCGATCGACTGAGTCCTTCAAAGTGCTGGCTTTAATTGACTGCCGATTGAAGTAAAGCAGATGGGGAACAAGGCCTTGTAGATATTTCTTGAGTTGTTCATCTCCAACATTTTTCTGCACTGGATTTCCTTCCAAGCTGATGGCTTGCAAGGAACTGTGGTTAGCTGCAAGTAGGCCCAGACATTTAGCGGTAGAGATTTTGTTGAAACGCAGATCCAGCAAGGTCAGTTTCAACGAACGGTGGAGACCCTCTACCTCGCTTATTTTATTTCCAGCCAAGTATAGCTCTTTCAGGGAGGAACACGATGCCAGACCTTTAACAAAAGAAAGTAGTGTTACAAGAATCAACATGACTAATGCGAGAAGATTTCAACAGTAATTCCAAAAAGAGAACGAATAGGAAAGATACAACCATCAAATAAAAATCCAGCATATAACATACCATGTCCAATTCTGAATATTTGATTGTAGCTCAAATCCAGTACACGAAGGCGGGTGAGCTCGTGTAAACCCTCAATGGTGGAAATAATGTTTCTTGACAAATTCAGCATATGAAGTCCTCGAGGGAGGGCACCAGCCGATATTCTTACTGCAAGGCCAATAAGAAACAAATAAATGTCAAGCACAAATTTCTCAAGAGTTCAAGACTATTCTGCCAAGGCGCTTGAAAAAATGGAAGAAATAAAATGGGATGAAGGAGAAACAAACCAATAGAGTTTCCTGATAAATTAAGCACCCTCAGGCTACCAAATACACTAAGAAATGGGATCACTTCCAGCCCAAGGTCTGACATATGAGCTGTGGTAGCAGAGACACTCAGAGAAGAGATGTATCTTTTAGCAGCTTTTATACCAGGAGTGTCCTTATTATCAACCTTGGCAGAAGTCAAATCATTGGAATCTCCCTCAACTGGGTCATCGGCATCAGGCAATCCATTTGTTTCTTCCAAAGAATCATAATGTTGAAGTTTGTTTACCCAGTCCACGATACGCTTCATTTTAAAATCCTTACTCGGCAATTCTTCCCACAGCTGAGTGGAGGATTCCCCTTGGAGATTTTTTGCCTGGTTCACTTCGTCTATAACTGGCATTATCCAGTCCTTTGCCAAAGCTGAGTAATTATAAAAATCAAAACCTTCATCAACACAACTTTCTGAATTGTTTTCCTCAGTTTTAGGCACATTGACATCCCCTTCTTTTTCTTTCAGTTTTTGAGTTTCATTCCCATGAATTGCAATCGTTTTCCACCTCAAGTCTAGAGCATTGAGGTCCTCAGAGGATCTTGACCGAGGTGCTAAATATTCACAAGAATGTCTATGAAAAGTCGGTGCATAAGAGCCCATCTCTGAAAAAGTACATGCTTTTTCAATGATGGGATGGCTGTGAGGTGACTGGTCACCAGAGACATTGCCACCTTCACCAGATAATGGAGTATCAGAATTTTCAGGGCCTTCCTTTTCAGAATGCTGAGCACCACCAATTGAGAATATGGATTCCTTCTTGACAAATTCAGAACTCTTATTAACAGATTCTAGTTGCTGAGCTTTCATATCCTCACTAGTTGGGCTTATTCCTGAATCCTTGCTGCCATTTGGTCTAAGTAACCCATTTTGATCAAGGGAATCACTATATACTCCTTGATCTATCTCCTCCTCAGTATCATTGTCACAAAGATCCCTTCCCTCAAGGCATAATCCACTCCCGAGAGACTGACTTTTCCTAATAAGCCTTGTCTGATGGGCTCCTATGTCATTCTTGACATTGATTTTGTTCTCAATTTTGTCTGAAATCCAGCTTTGTCCAACAGATACATCAGAGCTTTCAACATCCCTGATACCATTCCTACTTTGAGCATCTACTCGTGCATTCGGAAGTACTAAGCTTGAAGTGTTAGTCAATGCCTTAGGAGCTTGAATTTGAGAAAAATCTTCCAAACTCTTATGCTTTGCTTCAGCAAAAGGGTGGGCTGTTTTCTGAACGAGAAAGGAAACTCTGGTAAAAAAAAACCATGAAACGATAAGTACAAAGATTCTAAGTCCAAGTCAGTGATTTCTCCACATACCTTTGGTTTGTGAGAAAGGATGTGAGCATTGAAGCATGAGAACCTAACCATTGTAACAATACTAACGCAAGCTACATCTACAATTGGCCTAAACTTGAATAAAGAATGCTATCAGTAAACAACTATACTATTTCTGTTTCTTAACGTCCAGACTCCTAGAGCCCAGAACTGATACCTGACTATCTTCAACTACCAACAAGCTTCCAGAAAGCTAGCAAACCTTAGCCAAAATCAAGAGACAAGCCCTTTGAACATGGCACAGTCTCCAAACATAAGATGATCTTGATCGCCTTAAAACTCAAAGCAATATCACACCCTCGTTATCACCCCACAACCTCCTAGAGGTGTGAGAATGCTTTAAATCTGTTGCGGCGGCCAGAGTGCCAACTAGGAAAACCCAATTCCTATTATGCATAGGAAATGCTGGCCTGAAATTAAGGGAAAAAGTTCAAACAAATGTCCTGCATATTTATAATCTGCAGGGGTGATACAATTGGCAACCCATCATGAACACTTCAAGACCCACATTGGGTTGTTTCAATCAAAACAGGCAAACATGAAGAAACAAAAACAATTTTCTGCAATAAGAAAAAAAACATGGCAATAAAGATGCTTTCTTTCTCAAACATGGTTTCTAAAAAAGAACCAAATCAAAGAATAGCATTCACAAAAACTGTATAGCCATCAGTCCTTAGCAATCACATAACGCCAAAGCAGCAGCCAATAAACTTCAGCCAACCATAGCGAATTCAATATTTCAGAAAACAAAACTCAATGAAGCAGAGACACATTGCTGTTATTCAAACAAACAGGAGACCAATCTATGCATAAACAAAGAAAAAGAAATCTTTTCCCATTTATTCAAGAACACAGATATCAAGCACAATTAACTTTTTTCTCAGAAACAAGCAAGAGGAATTCATTCTCTCAAACAAAAAACCAAGAGATACACAAATACAAAAAAAGAACCCATTTTGAGAGAACAAAAATAAAAGCAACTAGCACCCAGAAAACTAAAAGAGAAGGAGAAACATGTTACCTTTCTCTAGCCAGGTTTTGATAAAAAGCTTTCTTGTTATTTTGCTGTCGCGTGTTGTTCTTGGGCTAACAAAATAAACAGAAATCGTTATTACAATGGGAAATAAAAAGAAAAAAGAAAAAAAAAAGTGGTAAAAATACGTCGCGTGTTGTTCTTGGGCTACCAAAATAAACAGAAATCGTTATTAAAATGGGAAACAAAAAAAAAAATGGTAAAAATACTTTTTCTAGAGAGAGATTTGATGAAGGGAGAGGCTATGTGATAAAGCTTGGAACTTGGCTAACCCTAATATTTTGTGTGTTTGTACTAATTTGTGATTGAGGTTTTTATAGGGCAAGAATATTTATGGCTGTGATTAAAAATAAAATTTCGATGATTTTTCTTTTTACGGAAAGAACAAATACACATGTTTAAATGGATTCTGCTTTATTAAGTATATTTTTATTTGATGGCCAAATATATACACACACTATCTAACCCGCGCTTTCTTTTGCGTTATAAATTTTTTTTTCAAAAAATTATATGTTTTTACATAAAAAAAAATTTAAAATATAAATTAAAAAGTATATTCAAATTTTTAATTAAATAAATAGATAATTATCTATATAAATAAATGAAAAATAAAAAAAATTTAGAGACAAATGTAGATTAAGATATTCAATCACACAAAATAAAACATTCACTTTGTAAAGTGCATGAATGTAAAAAATTTAAAAAAAACTTTTATAAAAAAATAGGAATAAAATAAAAAATTAAAAGAATGAGAACTGAAATTAAAAAATCAAAGAAAGATGACAGTCATATACTTATCTTAAAGGAGAGAAAAAAAAAGAGGAAAAAATAAAACGATTGTTGGTTACAATCCGATCACCATACGCCGTCACGTGTCATACCATGTGGAAGAGGACATGATAGCGCATCCAAGGAAACAACGAAGGGTCAAGTTTGGTTATCGGGTAATGTCACATGCACTGCCTGAATGACGTTGACACCACTCACTCAGCACATGCTAGCAACTTTTCTGATTAAAAATTAAAAGTCAATATGAAAATACTAAAATATATTGTAATTACCATAATAATTACCAAGCACAAACTTTTTTTTTCCCTTATCTAAGGCCAAAAACATGCTTTTATTGAACATGAATAATGAAAAAACAAAAAAACACCCCTTATCCAACAACCCCATAATTTTTTGATCTCTAGAATAAAAAAATATTTTTACTCTTTAAAAATTTATAAAAAGTAAAAAAAAAAAAACCTTTTGATCAACAACTCTAAATTTTGTTGATTTTAAGGGTAAAAAAATATTCTTACTGTGTAAAAAAAAAAAAAACTTAAATACCCTTGATCAATCTTTTAATGATCAATTGAAGAGTAGAAAAAATCAAAGCACCCCCCAACTCAAGACTTCTTCTTTTTCATTTAATAGCAAATAGAGAACTTTATTGTAGCAATTCATAGTGTACTATTTCTAGTTAAAATGAAAAACCACCATTCTATAATACTTTGGTTAATATATATATATATATATATATATATATATATATCAACACATCAAAATCATAAAAAAAATCCTAAAAAAACAAAAGTTTAATGATTTTTTATACAAATTATATTTTAAAAATAGTTTCAAATGTAATCCAAATACACAATTGAAACAATATTATTTTAATTATTTAAAATATTTTTTGGGTGGTTGACTTTTCAATCTCCTATCCCAAATCTTACCTTAATTTAATTTTCAAGTTAGGTTTTATAATTATGATATGAAGTAGTGTATGTTTCAATTGGAAAAAATAAACTATAATCTTAGAAGATTATTAAAATAGTTTGGTGTTTTATCTATACATGCAGGGAAAATGCAAATCCATCACAACAACCTGTAGAATATCATCTTCAAAACAGAAAAATTAAGCGGGGAAGCTTCCAACTCTCTTATTAATAAAAGAAAATATAGGAACCATACATAGTAGGTTATTCAATAATAAAAAAATTAGAATTAAAGGATTTGCTTCTTAAATGGTTTCAAGTTCGAGTTTTGTGGTTGCTAATATAATAACTACTGGATGTTTATATAATCATTAACTTCAGGACCCATAAAAATAGTTGAAATACGCGCAAATTAACTCGAAAACTCACATTAATAAAAGTAAAAATTAAAATAAAAGAACATATGGTCTAGTGGAGATGAGAGAGAAGAAAAAAAGTAAAAAAAAAAAAAAAAAACAGAAAAATCAATCAATTATTTCATTCCTTAATGAGCCAATCAAATCATGTGAATGAGCTAGCTAGGTAATGTGGATCCCACCCTTAACATTCTAAAGCAGTGGTGGATGGGACGACGTTACCATTCCTCAATTCTTGAAAGAGTATCTCCAATTAAATAATAATAAAAAAGCTGGTTTGATGATAAAAACAAATAAAAGAAGTATCAAATCTAAAGTTATAGGTAGATATTATTCCCAGATAAAAAAATAATAATAAAGATATGTTTTTATATATTATCTATTTTGAAAATATATAAATTCATTTTAAAATTATTTCAAAAATAAATTTATTCTATATAAGATTTTTTTTTTAATCAGAGAACACTAATTAAATACAACCTTGAAAATTAAAGTCCTAATCAACCAATTAGTTCATAGGAGGTCTAGTCCACCTCAAGCACCATTTGTGGCTTCATCTGGGAATCCTGAAGTTCTTCCTCGTTCCATCCACCTAATGAGATTAAGCATGTATTTATTTTTATATTTTAAAAATATTTTTTTTATTTTAAATTAATATTTTTTAATATATTGAAATTATTTTAATACGCTAATATCACAAATAATTTTTAAAAATTTTAAAAATATTATTTTAATATTATATTTCCAAATAAAAAAATCACTTTCATATTTCAAATATTAACCAAGTTATATATTTGCTGGTAATGTTCATTGTTCGTTAGAAGCTGGATTCTAGAGTGTATTATTGTCTAGTCCCTTGCTTTTAAGAGCAATTATAACCCAATCCTTTATTTTCAAAAACTTACAACTTGATCCCTTAACTATCGTTAATTAACCATCTTCTTATTAAAATATCTTGGTTTTTCTCTAAGCCCTTATTATGCAGGTTCTTCTCTAAGGAATTAGACTGTCGAAAGGATCAAATTTGTGGATTTTATAGAAAATGAAATGCTGATTTACAAAGAGCTTTGGACGGAAAATCACTTGCCATCGATCAGCTGCATAAAATTCATATATCAAATTAAACCACAAAGAAAACAAATATAGAGTTACAAACCAAGAATTAGTTACTTTTGACTTTAAATTCAAGAACCCAGATGAAGAAACTGAAACAATAATATAATAAATTTTCTCTATAAAATCATACATTTCTGTTGCTACTTGTTGTGCTCCAACATTTTCCAAAAAAGAGGGGGCTAAATCGACATTTTCCAAAAAGGCGGGGTAAAATCAATTAAAATGAAAAATATTGCAGTTGAAAAAATAAAATTACACAATAGCTTAGGAGAAAGAAACAAAACCCTAACATTGATATAACGAGAATTTTTTTTTTTAAGTGAACAGATTAAATCCATAGCAAACAAATCAAATAATATTAATAAAATTAAAACGAGGTCCGGTGTTAGATATATTAATTTAAATTAATTAAAATTGATAATATATATTTTAAGATTTTTTCTTCTTTATTTTTTTTTAAAGTCATGTTTATCATTACAAGCCTCCTATTTTTTTTTTATGGTATTTTTATTTATATGAAATTCAACTTTATTGGTGTTTTCTTAAAAGAAGAACTTTCTTGTTAAGATCTAAATTGATTGAAAACCTCGGATTCATACTAGAACTATGATGATTCAATAAAACCTTCAAACTAACTAAGTACAAGGATTGTCTGAAGAGAAACTCTTGTATTTTTATTACTTTGAATAAATATAATAACTAAAAATTCAAAAAAAAGTTTATTTTTATCAAAATAAACATGGATAAAGAGCATAAAAAAATCTTTCTATTTAGAGTTTCTAACTCTTTAAAATTTTTTGGAATCCAGGATTTTAATATTAAGTGTTTTAAACGGGTTAATCGGGCTGAATTGATCTAATGAATTGATAGAATTTGACTGAATGAATTTTCATTCAATTTAATTTAAAACCTAATCCCGATTAGATTTAGAGCTGGCAAGTCTTTAAATTAACTTATTGCGGCCAAGTCGGGTTTAATAATAGCATTACTAAAACAAAGATAAGCAGGATTAGAAGCATTGATGCAACCATTGGTGTAAAACAGTAGGAAAAGCAAAATCGAATCGGGTTTTAGATCCACGCGACAAAATCCGGTGCAATTGATCAGTAAACAAATTGGCGATGGCGAAGCTCGCCCAAACTCCAAGCTACATCCACGCGACAAAATCTGATGCTATCTCCAAACCCAATTTGGCTATCTTATCTGTAGAGCTATTTGCTTCACGAAATACATGGTTAAAACATACTGATTGAACAAATACTTCAGGGTAAAAATAACGAGGAACTCATTACCGTATTTCTAAGATGTATCTGTTAGATTTTGACAGAATTGAATACAAAGGCTAGCGATTATCACACTTCTTCTGTAAACTTCACCACTTTATTGATCATCAAGGTTCTTATTTAAACAGAAAAGAAAAGATGAAATGCAAGTAACAAGCAGCACAATTTGTTGTTGTTATGTAACAGAATTGAAAGAAAGATAATGACTAAATAAAGAAGATTATGTCAATCTTAACAGAATTTGACAAATTCAAAACAACAAGTGTTTTATTAAATCTAAAACTCATATCAGCTTCCACATCAACAGGCTCCACATCAGCAGCTTCTAAGGCATCAATTCAACACTCCTCTTTGGCTCTGAAGCTGCAGATTCCAAGTCTCTGCCTAAAAAATTCATACTTAGCTTGAGGAAGTGGCTTGGTCAGAATATCAGCATTTTGATTTTCTGTTTTGCAGTAGATCAACTATATTTCACCTTCTCTTTGAACTTCTCTTAGGAAATAGAGTTTCAATTTAAAGTGTTTCGTTTTGCCATGAAACACAGGATTTTTTGCAATTGAAATTGCAGCTTGATTGTCCACAAGTATCTGTATGCTTTCCTTTTGCTCCATCTGCAGATCAGCCATCAATTTTCTAATCTAAATAGCCTGATTCACTGCAGCAGTAGCAACAATATACTCTGCTTCTACTGTGGACTGAGCTATGACTTCTTGCTTCTTAGAACTCCATGAAAAAATAGCAGAACCAAAGCTAAAACAATAACCTGATGTGCTCCTCATGTCATCAACACAGCTGGCCAATCACTGTCAGAATAACCATGGAGTATGAAGTTTTTAACTTGACAAAACTTCAATCCATAGTTAATTGTTCCCTTGATGTATCTGACAATTCTTTTTGCTGCTTTAAAATGAATTTCACTTACACAATGCATATACCTTGAAAGTATACTTGTAGCATTCATAATGTCGGGTCTTGTTGCAGTAAAATACATCAAGCATCCTATTAAGGTTCTGTAGAGTGTTTCATCAATCTTTGCAGCTCCATCTTCTTTGCAAAATTTCTCCTTTTGATTCATTGGTGTTGCTGTTGATCTGCATTCTTCCATGTTGAACTTCTTTAAAATCTCTTTGGCATATTTTTGCTGGCATATAAAGATTTCATTATGCTTTTGTTTAACTTCCATGCCGAGAAAGAATGTCATCTTTCCCAAGTCAGTCATCTCAAAAACATCCTTCATTTCTCTTTTGAACACATCAATCTGCTTCATGTTACTTCTTATCACAAGCAAATCATCCACATAAAGAGAAACCACAAGTGATTCATCATTGACTTTCCTGAGATAGAGTGTAAATTCACTTAGACTTTTTGTAAAGCCTAAGTCTAACAAATGTGCATCAATCCTGCTGTACCAAGTTCTTGGTGCTTGCTTTAAACCATAGAGAGTCTTTTTTAGTAGATATACTTTCTCCTCTTCTCTTTGAATGACAAAGCCTTCACGCTGCTTCACAAATATTTCCTCCTCCAAATATCCATTTACGAAAGCAGATTTGACATCCATTTGATGTATAATCTAGCCATTTTGAGCAGCAAGAGCAAGCAGCATTCTTATAGTATCAAGCCTAGCAACCGGAGCAAAAGTTTTAGAGAAATCCACCCCAAACATTTGAGCATATCCTTTGACAACAAGCCTTGCTTTGTGTTTGTTTATAGAACCGTCAGCATTAAACTTGGTTCTATAAACTCATTTCACTCCTATGGCCTTTTTATGTGCAAATCTGTTCACTAGCATCCAAGTCTGATTTTTCTCAATCATCATAAGCTCCTCCTTCATTGCAGCCATCCAATGTTGATCTGCAGCAACTTCTACATATCATGCAGGTTCAATTATTGCCACATTGCAACTCGAATAGATATTAGAGAGCAATCTGATTTTTGTAACAAATTCATCATCAACATCAGCATTCCCCTTTTGAAATTCAAGCTTATTTTTCTCTCAGTTCTAGTTTTCTGACTTAAAGAATTGGATGTTCCTGCTGACAATTACTTTGTTGTCTTGTGGAAGATAAATTCTGTAGGCTTTTGAAACTGAACTGTAGCCTACAAATATCTAAGGTTCTATCTTTTTATCAAGTTTGTCTCTCTTAACCTGCGGAATGTATGAGAAACAAAGACAACCAAAAGTTTTTAAATTCTGCAACTTTGGTTTATATCCATACCATGCTTCAAATGGATTTTTTTTGTTGTAGAGCTTTTGTTGGCAATCTGTTCAAGAGGAAAACTGTTGTGTTCTGACCTCGTCCCATAAATTCTTTGGCAACTCTTTGTCATGTAATAAACATCTTGTCATCTTCATGAGTGTTATGTTTTTCCTCTCAACAACCCTATTTTGCTGAGGGGTATAGGGTGCTGTCAGCTGGTACTCAATGCCTTTCTTTTCACTATCTTGAGCACGTGATGTCTGAGCGGTTCACACGACGCTCACAGTCCGGTGCTGGCAACCGGAATCGGCCAATTCATGGCGAGGTGACAACGCACACTGGCGGCTCCGTTCCATTTTTGTGCGCATTACGAAACAGATGGTAAGATTAATTTAAATGAAATATATCGTTAAATTCAGTTGTTGTTAATATATCTTTTTTCATTATAGGCTGTGTCTCTTGGACGTGAGCCGAGCCCGATGGAGCTGTTTGTGGAGACGCACGTGCAAAGTCAAAACCGCCAGAAGGGGGCGCAACAGTTCGTTGATAACTGTGCTCAGCATTTCGTGGTATGTTTGTTCAACCATTTTATTTTGTAAGTTATTTTGTAAGTTGTTATGTTTATTGTATTGAATATGATGATTACTTTTTTTTTTTTCAGGAGACCTATAATAATCGGTTGAGGGAGAGATACGGGGACGATATTTTAACCCATCCGGAATTCGATCTGGATTTGTGGATGGAGGTTGGCTCGTCAAGTGGACCCGATAAAAATCGGGTTTACGGGCTCTCCAACACTACGGCCGACAATTTGCGGTCGACTCGTAGTGTTTCAACCGTTGGGAGCTCCCAATCAATATTGAGCTCCCAATCTAAGGAGTTCTTGGCCTTGCAGCAACACACGGCTCAGCTCACCGAGAAATACGATAACCTATCAGCGGAGTACACACAACTCAAAGCGTCTCATGCACAACAAAGAGCGGAACAAAGAGCAGAGTCTGAGCAAATCAAAGCGTCTCAAGCACAACAAAAAGCGGAGTATGAAGTGGCTTATGAACAATAAAAAGCGGCTTATGAATAGCTTCGCGAAATTATTATAAACATGGCAAATAGTGGAACATGTGCGCCTAATCTTTTTTGGCCGTATAACCACCAGCCTCCTCCAGGATCTCCTCCTCCTCCTCCAGCTCCACCTTTATATTAATTTGTAATTAACATTATTTACCTTTAAAACTTCATTTAATATTTTTCTTGAAACATATTCAGTTTGTAATGAATATTATTTAACTTTTTTTATGTTTAATATAAATTTTATTTGCATAATTGGTTTGTATTACAATTAATTTATATAGTTTTATATTTTTAAAAAAGAAATTAAGAAAAAAACTATTACCAAGGATTTTACTGACGGATGAATTCGGTCGGTATTTTAAACACTCACCGACAGACTTACCGACGAAATTAATCCGTCGGCATTTAACAGTAGCTGCCACCAGTAGCGACGAATTTACAGACGGATATATTCGGTCGGTATTTCATACAATCACAGACGGATTTACCGACGGATAGTTTCCATCGGTCAATCACAATTTCACTGACGGAATAAAAATCCATCGGTATATTTCAAGCGAGAATCTTTTTTTTTTGCGCGCAAATTCCGTCTGTAAAACCATCGGCAAATGGTTTTTTTGTTTTTCCGACCGATATAGCGACGGAAAGGGGAATCACCGACGAAAAGAAAGCCGACGAACGTAATCTATCGGTGATGACGTCGGTAAAAAAATCACCGACGAACTTCTAATCACACACCGACGGAATTGATCCGTCGGTAAAACTGTGAAATCTTGTAGTGATTCAGGGTCCCTGAGGCGAGTCCTATCATAATATGTCACGAATTCACCACTCAAAAATGTTGCATCTCCTCCAGCTTTTGTTATCGAAGCCCAAGTTTTTAAGAACGATTTGACGACTGAACTTCCATCACCAATTGCATGGCGGAGGTGGAGGCCCACACAAATGCCTGAATCTGGAAAGAGTGTTACTTGAAAACTAGAAATTGGAACCACTAGTGTGTCATGTGACATCGACTCTGGTGGAAGTTGAGGGAGAAAGGATAGGAATTCTGTCGTATCCCGTGTCTGTTTCCCAGTGAGATGAATAAAATCACTACTCGACTCTGCGAAGATTAATGAGGCAGAATCACGTTCTAAGTAACGAATTTCAGGCTTACCAGAATTGGGAGGAAATATTAAGTTTCCAGCAAAAGGGTAGTAGTATTTGAGGGAGAGGGACAACGATTGTTTAAGGCTTGGAATGATGGACTCGAGAAAATGGTTCTTGGAGATACTGGTGCATTCGAAGAAGAAGAGAAGTTTGACTGACGAGTCAACCATACGAAGATCAAAATAGGTGAGAGGGAGTGATTTCTCGGAGGTGGTACCAGGTGGTGGAGAGACTTGACAGCGTTGAAGGACAGTAACCATGTTGTATGATTCCATATCGGGATACACAGGCAACAAGTTTTAAGGATATGCTTCTTTGCTGTGCTTGCATATATATATATATATATATATATATATATATATATATATATATATATAGAAGTTAGCCTATGTTGCATTGCCAGTATTTTTTTAAAAAAAATAAGTAATTAATACACATTAATAAAGTAAAGGTGCTTATCATGAATATATAATTGTTAAACACAAATATTTCAACTGTCGTGATATAATTGAGACACTACTGGTGTAGTGTTATGCTTTCCAAAATTGTCTTCTTGACGTTCTATGTTTTTTAGTGCATGCATGCACTCCCTGGACAAGAGTATGATCTTATACAGAGATTGCGTTGGAGTGAAACACCAATTTTTCAAATCCATAGGGCAGTGAGGTTTTCAAACACTTGATTCACCTGCAGTGATCGATATAGTTGGGTTTTTAATTGAGACGTTATTAATATTGTACTATACTACTCTATTTTGTGTTTTTTTTTATTATTATTATTGATTTGACTATTAAATTTTAACGTCAATTAAGAATTAATTAAATTTAAAAACTTAATTAAATTTTTAATGGATTTTATTAATTCTCCTAAGCAATTTGAATTATATTTGCTCTAGTTGATTTTATCTTTCTTTGCTCTAGTTGTTCCTTTGTATTAATTATTTTTCATCAAATCTCAAATATCGATGTTTAGAAGTTTTTTTACAAATAATAGTTTCTAAGATTGATGGTTGAATTAATTAGAAAAGATAATTTCTTGGCTTAAAATTTTTCAATTTCTATTTCTATTAATTCGTTATTGTTGATCCAATAGTGGTTAATTAAATTATTCATTGAAATGAGTTGTCAATACTCTTTAATTTGCTGTTAAAAAAAATTCTCCATTAGCATGCTACTTGCAATGACCATCAAATTAAGCATGGATTGTCCGGTTAAACAAAATTACGGGAAGCCATGAATTTTATTTTGTTTGAACACTTGTTAGTTTGAAATTATTAATAAGGTCAAAGCTGTTGGAAAAAAAAAAAAATTCGTCAGCAATAAGTGAAAAGTCTGCTGCTTGACGTTTCAGCAATAAGTGTGTTGACATGATTAGTTGCGATTCTGTAATCTGATTAATTATAGGAACTAAATTAAATATTATTTTGTAATCTGATTACTGTCTATTCAAATCAAATCTTGTATAGGCAGTAATTATGTGAATCTGATCAATTATAGGAGTCATATCAAATCTTGTACAAAATTACTACACTTTCTTCGAATATGATTGTTACCTATTCAAAGCTCTGCCTATTCAGGGTACTGACTATTTAGAGCTCTGCCTATATATTTCCTCCTACAAGGAGAAGAATACCAATGAAAAATTCAACTAGTAGACACCATTGTTTTCTACATGGTATCAGAGCCTAATTAATCAAACACGAATCCCATACTACATGACGAACCTGAACCCCGTTGTTCCCGTTCCACAAAATAGCCAAACATCACCCATTATTATTCACCAAAACAATTCTGCATTCCCTACTAGCATCTTAGATGAAAACAATTATCCATTATGGTCTCAACTAATGGAGATACGCATTGGCGCTCGTAACAAAATTGGATATCTCACTGGAGCAGCAAAAAAACCCAAACCCGAAGATCCCATGTTTGCAACATGGATCACTGAAAGTCAAAAGGTGAAAAGTTGGCTTATTGATTCAATGAGTCCGTTACTGATGCAGCGATTTATTTGCCTATCCACAGCCAAGGAAATATGGGAGGCTGTGTCGAAGACCTTCTATGATGGCTCAGATGAAACTCGTTTGTTTGAATTAAATCAGAAATCTTTCTCTATCAAACAAGAGGGTAGACCTGTGTCCATTTATTACAATGAGCTGGTGGCTCTTTTTCAAGAAATTGATCACGTAACCGCCTCTCAAGGAGAGAGATTGAAGGAGTGGTCCAAATTGCATTCAACAATGCATCGACTTCGTGTTCATATATTTCTGAGTGGTCTTGATTCTGAGTTTGAGCAAGTAACCGGAGAAATATTACGCAAAGATCCAAAACTGGACTTGGAGAGTACATACGCATGCGCAAGGAGGGAATTTCATACGTGTTCATATAATAACAATAGAAGTGTTGTTGATATATATCAAACTTATAGAGATTAAAATTATGATGGGTTCGGGGAGGTGTGTTTATATAGGAAATAAATAAGGTAAATACTATTGATTGTTTTCTAATAATAAAAAAAAGAAATCAAAGAATTAAACAACTTGATATTATCATAGAATTATTTCAATAATTTAATAAGTGTTTTGTATAATTTATTATATTAAAATTTCTTGCTTGTTTATATAAATGAAGTATAATCTATCAAATTATCAATAATATTTTCTTGTTTTAAATTTTCACAAGCACGATGATGGGCTGCTGATAATCCATCCACCTGTCAACATAAAGTAACAGAACAAAGAGAAGAGCTAAGGAAGGAATAAATAATTGCAGATAATAATACAAGCATCGACAGAAGTCAAAGAGGGGAGGAGGTGATCAATATCTACAGTACTGAACATCTCTTAACATCTGAGGATAGAATCAAGTTCCGCACGCTAATCGATAAAGGACCAAATTCACACCGAAAGGAGTTACCTTTCACTTCAGGGCACCACACCTCTGATAGGACCAGTTTGACGCTAGCTAGTGAAAGCCCTTTAGAGATACTAATCAAAGAACAATCAAATCTTGCATTGTTAAAGACTTTCTACGAGTGTTAGCTTCAGATTAAGGTCCTTAACATCAAATTAGCAAATGAGTTGATATTGGATTCTCCCCTCTAATTAACAAATGATTGTCCTGCAACTTGTGAAAACATCTGAAGGAAGATGTTGAAACTCTGGAAAAGACTTGTGATCTGACTTCAAATGGACCCAACAGTTGCTAGAACTCAATGGTTATAGATTATTGGTAAGTAACCAGCTAACATTTCTTGTATCACACATTCCCAGCAAGCGTACACCATGTGCTGGTAGTGCACTTAAAGGTACTTCCAACACCACCCATCCGTTTATGTCCCCACACTGCATAATTCTTAGCCCCATTGATTCCATAAGCAGCCCATCAATCAAATCTGGGGGGAAAAGCATATAGAGCTGTCAACTAGTCCTACTGGCTTATGCAGGAAGTTAAATTTAGTAGTTGGTAGCATTTTCTTAGTGTGTAGGCAGAGTTTATTGTATCAGCTCAGCTTGTTTATGCCTTTCTAATCAGCATCACATATCACAAATTCGCTACATTTGGTTTCCGCCTATATTAACCTTAAGTTCCAACCGAGACTGTTAGTAATTAGATGACTGCAAGAATGCAAAAAATGAATATAATCGCTCATCGTGCAAAGTTGTTAATTTAACACAACAACGTCGACAGCAGGGTTCGAACCTGCGCGGGCGAAGCCCAATAGATTTCAAGTCTATCTCCTTAACAACTCGGACATATCGACGCTCAAGAATATAATCGCTCATCGTGCTCTACTAGTAATATTATCTTGCTTCATTCACCAGGGTTTTTTTAATCAATATTTTGTGAAGTTAATTGGACTTGTACGAGTTCCAACGAATGAATCCCACCATGAAAACGCATCAGACGGTAATGCATATTCCAAGAAGGCGTGTGCCAGCCAGCCACGTACAATTAATTCTGGCCTTATAATTGTTTACCAAATGTCTGCCTGTCCTTTTCGATTTATACACGCGCGCGCGGAGTTGTTGGTTTGGAATTCGGTTATAGTTGCGTACTACACGCGCGCGCGGTTGTGGTTTAAAATATTGTTTTTTTAATATATTAAAATATTTTTAATTTTTTTAAATATTATATTAAAATAATCCGAGAATAAAAAAAATATAATTTTAAATAAAAAAAGAATTGTTTTTTGCTAAATGTCTGCCTTCGTTTTTTCGATACACACACACGCACACCCGCCAGTTAAATTTCTAAAGGCAGGCAATGAAATATTGTCCCTGCAATGAAGAACACAATTACACCACTAGGAAACATGCAAGGTTAAGTCTGGAGAAGTTTATGCATGCTTGAATCATTGGATTTAAATAGAAAATAAATTTAGGTAGTGTTTGAGACGGTGATAATGGTTATTTTTTAAAGTGTTTTTACTAGTAAATACATCAAAATATTTTTTAAAAATTTATTTTTTATTTTTTAAAATTTATTTTTAATATAACATATCAAAAATATCTCAAAACACTACAAAAAAAATTAAATTACAGCAAAGAAATAAAAATTTTAAATTTTTTCAAAAGTGTTTTTGAAATCCAAAAACAAACAAGTCTAAAAACTTTTTTCTCTTTTTTCCTTAAAATTTATTTTTTTGTATTTTTAAATATTTTAATGTGTTGATGTTAAAAATAATTTGTTTTGATGCATTTCATAATAAAAAACACTTTGAATCAGAACTGTTACCATACTCTCATACACCCCCTTTAGTATCGATGAAAGTGAAGGATTACCGAAAACACCCATTACTTGTAAACATAAAAAAAAAAAAAAACACCGAGGCTTGCAGCTCAGTGGCCTTGGCAGGCTTTGCCTTGCCTATATGCCCTGGGTTCGAACCTTCGCGTGTACGTCTGTCACCCCTGTGGTGCCTTACATGTCTATTGGGTTTGCAGGATGTTTAGTGGGTCCGAGAATTAGTCATGATGCGCATAAGCTGGCTCAAAAACCCTGGGTTATAAAAAAAACAAAAAACAAATTGTAGTTCCATGTTTACTTTAGAGGCACTCAATGACATCAACGTAGTTCAAATGTTAATGTTTTCTTTGAATAATCTTAATAATAACAGTGTTCTGATGTGTAGTGTTCCCTGATAATAATGTCTAAGGAGACTGGTTGTTATTTTTGGTGGATGCCAATATTGCTTAAGTTGGTGTAAAGGAGTATACGTACGATTATGATTGTTCAAATGGATTGTCTTTTCTAAAGTAATCTAACTTCAGAAATCCAATAATGCAAACACGTTTTACATGCAGTCCTGTCGGCATCAACACAGAACATGCCGGCCCGGTGACAATTTGCTTTGCAGCTGACTTGACTGATCCATACATGATACATGTTTGATGGTGAGGAGTAGACGGCTTAAGCCACAAAAACTAAGAGAGATCTCTGTGCATAACATGCTGTCTACCATTTTCTTTTCTTATGCATTCTTCCTATGCTCTTCTCCTTTATGCTGCTTCGCTAGAGACACCATCACAATGAATAGTTTGCTTAGTGATGATGAAGCGGAGAAAATCTTGTTTCGGCAGGAAAAAAAAGAAAAAAGAAAAGGGTTTGAACTGGGTTTTTTCACTCTTGTTTACAGAAGCTATGTAGGAATTGGAATTAGACCATTGTATATTTTCTATTTGATGAATCCAAATATATATATATATATATACACACCGTCGCTGGAATGATGTCACATGTCCCAATAGGAAATTGGTTTTACAAGAACCGCTCATCAACCTATTCGCCAATTGAGAAAATTAATTTTGATTTTTTATGATTTTATCACTATCAAACTTCACTGGAATCAACAGAACAGCCCTCTTACTGTCAGATTATTGTAATATAATGATGAGGTTGGATATTAGAGGGGAGCTTCAATACTGGAGCTTTGATGTGTAAACAATCTGGTCTTTGCAATGGTGGGAGCCGAGAGACAAATGCAGTGTGCTTAATGCTCGTGGGAACTTTGGTAGCTGCAATTTATACAAAGTTAATTGGCTTGTAAATGTTTGCCGGGGTTCAAGCCTAAGTCACCAGAAAATTGGAACAGCGGAGATTTCTCTGGTGGATGCATCAGAAGCTCTGATGAATGTGGGAAGAATGACACCTTCTTGAGCTTGAAGATGATGAGGTTGGGCAACGGGCAACCCGGCTTACCGCTTGTGGTTGAGTCTCAAAATCAATGCAGACAGAATGGAATACAAAGGCTAGCGATTATCACACTTCTTCTGTAAACTTCACCACTTTATTGATCATCAAGGTTCTTATTTAAACAACAAAGAAAAGATGAAATGCAAGTAACAAGCAGCACAATCTACTGCTGTTACGTAACAGAATTGAAAGAAAGATAATGACTAAATAAAGAAGATTATGTCAATCCTAACATAATTTGACAAATTCAAAACAACAAGTGTTTTATTAAATTTAAAACTCATATCAGCTTCCACATCATCAAGCTTCCCATCAGCCGCTTCTGAGACATCAATTCAACAGTATCAGCTTAGTCTCATTAGAACAATAAAGAAAAGATTATATATGAGAATCTTTGAAAACAAGTTAAAGACATGTAAATCTAACAATCAAAGTATAAAAGCCGAACAGTAGGTGATCATTGAGTGATCAAAATCCAAACAGTTTTAGGATTTGTGTGGTGTGAGAGTGGAAAAGCTACGAGAGAGAGTGTTTAAAGGTTTGTTTGTCAAGGGAAAAAAGCTAGAATCACTTCACAGTAATGTGAAGTTGATAGTTTATTAAAGGATTGTGTCCCCTAATTGCTAGAATCGCACCAGGTTATATATATTTTGACAGTGGAATTAAAAATTAAAACAAATTCTCAGTTTCCAACCTTAGATCTTACTCCTTATGAAGTTGTTTGCTCCAAGCTTCTTAACTTCTTCGTCTAGAGTTTGAAGTCCAAAGCTGAAAATGGATACAAAAGCATCCATTATAGGCTTGGGATTTGATACGATGATTTCAGTCTCCCCCTCATTTTGGCCATCACCTACTGCAATTGCTTCACAGTCATCAATGGAAAGATCTTCATTCGTTTTAAGTCTTCCCCACCCAAAATCAATATCGTACATCTTAAACTTGGGTGATGAAAAACTTTCCAGTAACCAACCTTTGGATGCTGCTGCCCACTGTAGCCCCAAATTCTTAACAGTTTTCAATACTCCTCCTGTATGATGCAGGCTCTTATGAATAGCATCTCCTATGCTTTTCGCTCCAATCACAAAACCATCGCTTCCCTTCAATTGTGCCGTCTTAGCACAAGCTACGGAAGGCAACACACAGTTACCAAAATAAGTTGCAGGCAAAGGCGGGTCCAGTCGACTTCTACAATCCATCTCAGTAACAAAATGTGCCATTTCATTATCATCTTTACCACATGCTGCTCTAGCCTTTGCCAAGCAAGACCATACATATCCACATGTAACAGTGAAAGTTGATATATGTGATGGAAAGGGGTATCGGCCTAGCACTAGTTTCTTGAGCTGTTGAGCGGTGGCATGACTAATTACAAATGTGGCTCGAACCTTATTGTTAGGTTTCAGGTGATGAGGTTGTGACCATTCTTCCTTTGCTTTCTCAAGAACATTCCAAACAATGGTCTCGAACTCAAGACCTTCAGGGTCCCTGAGCCGAGTCCTATCATAATATGGCACGAATTCACCACTCAAAAATGTTGCATCTCCTCCAGCTTTTGTTATCGAAGCCCAAGTTTTTAAGAACGATTTGACGACTGAACTTCCATCACCAATTGCATGGTGGAGGTGGAGGCCCACACAAATGCCTGAATCTGGAAAGAGTGTTACTTGAAAACTAGAAATTGGAACCACTAGTGTGTCATGTGACATCGACTCTGGTGGAAGTTGAGGGAGAAAGGATAGGAATTCTGTCGTATCCCGTGTCTGTTTCCCAGTGAGATGAATAAAATCACTACTCGACTCTGCGAAGATTAATGAGGCAGAATCACGTTCTAAGTAACGAATTTCAGGCTTACCAGAATTGGGAGGAAATATCAAGTTTCCAGCAAAAGGGTAGTAGTATTTGAGGGAGAGGGACAACGATTGTTTAAGGCTTGGAATGATGGACTCGAGAAAATGGTTCTTGGAGATACTGGTGCATTCGAAGAAGAAGAGAAGTTTGACTGACGAGTCAACCATACGAAGATCAAAAAAGGTGAGAGGGAGTGATTTCTCGGAGGTGGTACCAGGTGGTGGAGAGACTTGACAGCGTTGAAGGACAGTAACCATGTTGTATGATTCCATATCGGGATACACAGGCAACAAGTTTTAAGGATATGCTTCTTTGCTGTGCTTGCATATATATATATATATATAGAAGTTAGCCTATGTTGCATTGCTAGTATTTTTTTAAAAAAAATAAGTAATTAATACACATTAATAAAGTAAAGGTGCTTATCATGAATATATAATTGTTAAACACAAATATTTCAACTGTCGTGATATAATTGAGACACTACTGGTGTAGTGTTATGCTGTCAACAATTGTCTGCTTGACGTTCTATGTTTTTTAGTGCATGCATGCACTCCCTGGACAAGAGTATGATCTTATACAGAGATTGCGTTGGAGTGAAACACCAATTTTTCAAATCCATAGGGCAGTGAGGTTTTCAAACACTTGATTCACCTGCAGTGATCGATATAGTTGGGTTTTTAATTGAGACGTTATTCCTCTTGTACTCCCCTCCTCTCTTTTGTGTTTTTTTTTATTATTATTATTGATTTGACTATTAAATTTTAACGTCAATTAAGAATTAATTAAATTTAAAAACTTAATTAAATTTTTAATGGATTTTATTAATTCTCCTAAGCAATTTGAATTATATTTGCTCTAGTTGATTTTATCTTTCTTTGCTCTAGTTGTTCCTTTGTATTAATTATTTTTCATCAAATCTCAAATATCGATGTTTAGAAGTTTTTTTACAAATAATAGTTTCTAAGATTGATGGTTGAATTAATTAGAAAAGATAATTTCTTGGCTTAAAATTTTTCAATTTCTATTTCTATTAATTCGTTATTGTTGATCCAATAGTGGTTAATTAAATTATTCATTGAAATGAGTTGTCAATACTCTTTAATTTGCTGTTAAAAAAAATTCTCCATTACCATGCTCCTTGTAATGACCATCAAATTAAGCATGGATTGTCCGGTTAAACAAAATTACGGGAAGCCATGAATTTTATTTTGTTTGAACACTTGTTAGTTTGAAATTATTAATAAGGTCAAAGCTGTTGGAAAAAAAAAAAAAATCGTCAGCAATAAGTGAAAAGTCTGCTGCTTGACGTTTCAGCAAGAAATCTGTTGACATGATTAGTTACGATTTTGTAATCTGATTAATTATAAAAATTAGATTAAATATTATTTTATAATTTGATTATTATCTATTTAAATCAAATTTTGTATAGACAGTAATTATGTAAATCTGATCAATTATAGGAGTTATATCAAATCTTGTACAAAATTACTATATTTTCTTAGAATAGAATTGTTATTTATTCAGAGCTCTGTCTATTCAGGGTATTGACTATTTACAAACTTTTTTAATAACAAAAAAAATTAAAAAATTAAAAAATTATTTTTCAGAAAAAAAAATCCTGAGTAAGAATAATGTCAAGAGAAATTGAAGGTCACCCATAAACCTCGTCGAAATCAGATGCCATGATAGGGAAAAGCAAAGACTCCAAAACTCGGTTTTATTAAAGTTTACTACCTCTCCTCCCTCCCTCCCTGGCCAGGCTTTTGGGCACTAAAGAAATGGAGATTGGGCTGGCTGGCTTAGCTTAGCTTAGCTTGATTTGATAGCCACCTCAACAATGTTAAAGGTTGTAGTGATGGTGCGTGCACCTGGGGGCCAGATGACAAATAGAACAATTACTGGTCTGGTTCCCGCGTTATCCAACACGCCAGATCAAAAGTTGATTTCGATACCGTGTTGGAACGCGGTACAAACGCGTTTTATAAAAATTTAAATTTAATTTTTTTATATTATTTTAATACACTAATATTAAAAATAATTTTTAAAAAATAAAAAATATATTATTTTAATACATTTTTAAATAAAAAATACTTTAAGTTTTTATTCTATAAATAATATATAGAATATAAATTTTTTTAAAATTGATTTAAAATCCAAATTAAAATATTTAGATAATGAAAATAAAAAACTAAATAATTAAATAATATATAAATACTGATGTTAATAACTTCATGAATAGATATTAATATAATAAAAACTTGATTCATTTGTTTTT
This sequence comes from Populus deltoides, assembly GCA_015852605.2. Lineage (NCBI taxonomy): Eukaryota > Viridiplantae > Streptophyta > Magnoliopsida > Malpighiales > Salicaceae > Populus > Populus deltoides. The sequence continues at coordinate 16,823,381 of CM027582.2, forward strand.
AAAGGATAAAGAAAGAGGTTATTGGGAGGAGATAAAGAAACGGCAAAACGTCGACAGCAGGGTTCGAACCTGCGCGGGCGAAACCCAATAGATTTCAAGTCTATCTCCTTAACCACTCGGACATATCGACGCTCATGAATATTATTGCTCATCGTGCTGTGTTAATAATATTATCTCGCTTCATTCACCAGGGTTTTTTTAATCAATATTTTGTGAAGTTAATTGGACTTGTACGAGTTCCAACGAATGAATCCCACCATGAAAACGCACGGAGTTGTTGGTTTGGAATTGGGTTATAGTTGCCTATTACACACGCGCGCGGTTGTGGTTTAAAATATTGTTTTTTTAATATATTTAAATATATTTAATTTTTTTAATATTATATTAAAATAATCCGAGAATAAAAAAAAGAATTGTTTTTTGCTAAATGTCTGCCTTCGTCTTTTTCGATATACACACACGCACACCCGCCAGTTAAATTTCTAAAGGCAGGCAATGAAATATTGTCCCTGCAATGAAGAACACAATTACACTACTAGGAAACATGCAAGGTTAAGTCTGGAGAAGTTTATGCATGCTTGAATCATTGGATTTAAATAGAAAATAAATTTAGGTAGTGTTTGAGACGGTGATAATGGTTATTTTTCAAAGTGTTTTTACTAGTAAATACATCAAAATATTTTTTAAAATTTTATTTTTTATTTTTTAAAATTTATTTTTAATATAGCATATCAAAAAAAATCTAAAAACACTACAAAAAAAATTAAATTACAGCAAAGAAATAAAAATTTTAAATTAAGAGAGATCTCTGTGCATAATATGCTGTCTACCATTTTCTTTTCCTATGCTCTTCTCCTTTATGCTGCTTCGCTAGAGACACCATCACAATGAATAGTTTGCTTAGTGATGATGAAGAGGAGAAAATCTTGTTTCGGCAGGAAAAAAAAGAAAAAAGAAAAGGGTTTGAACTGGGTTTTTTTACTCTTGTCAACAGAAGCTATGTAGGAATTGGAATTGGACCATTGTATATTTTCTATTTGATGAACCCATATATATATATATACACCGTCGCTGGAATGATGTCACATCACTACTAAAAAATGTAGTAATTAGCAACGGACTACTCCGTTGCAAATAACATTAAAATCCGCTGCTAAAACAATTTAGCAACGAAATCAGCAACAGCACAAATCGGATGCAGATTTGTCGTTGCTGATTTTTTAGCAACGGATTTATCCATTGCTACTTTCGCAATGAAAAATCCGTTGCTTACATTTAGCAATGGATTTTCCGTTGCAAAACTAGCAACGGATTCTCTGTTGCTCATTTTAGCAACGGATAAATCCGTTGCTAGTTTTGTGAATCAGCAACGGATTCTCCGTTGCTGATTCATGCATCTCTGACAATCACCAACGGAGAATCCGTTGGTGATTATATTATTTTTTACTAATTAATATTTATTTATTAATTAAAATGACTTTTAATTTATTTATTTAATTATTTATGGATATTTTAAAAGTTATAGAATATATATAACCAACATAAATTAATATTAAAAATAATTATATCATTAATAAAAAATAGAATAAAAATAATATTCATATTATAAAAATTTAGTTAAACTTGCATTAATACATTTAAGTTCAAATACACTAAAAAAAAACCAACAAAAGATACAATCATGGTGCTGGTCGTGACGACGAACCATGATATTATGGATCGACACAAGATTGATCAGGATATACAAGCCGAGGTGTAAGTTGAAAAATTAGTTGAGATGTGGGACCTATAGGTGTCATTATCTGAGGAGTCATAGGTGGCGGTATTGATGGAGTCAAAGGTGGTGGCATACCTTGATCAATATTTGATGTCCCACCATGGTATCCAAGATTATTCACAAGATATTCTTTCATGGAATAAAATCTGTCATTTCATTTCAAGAATAAAATCATCTTTTTTCTTTATCTCCTCTTCTTTATCCTTTATCTCCTTTTGCAATGCTCGATACGATGGACTGGGATATGATAACTCCACCGAGTAGGAATGTTATGAAGAGCTTGTACTAACTTTTGATTTTGGCATACGAGGTGCACTATATACCCTACCCTTTGTAACTCCTCTTGAAGCCACACACCAAGCTGCTCCATCAAATGAAGGATGATTTTCCCGATCAGTTCCATACTTTGAAATCATCTCCATTTTATAATTTTTCTACAAATAAAATACATGCAACAACAAATTAATTTTAATGTTAAATAATACTTAAGTTATATTAAGAAATAATCAAATAAAAATACATACAACCACTTTTTTAGACTTGTTGTCGATGAAGCTACCAGACTGCTTAGTACTTTGATGCAAAGCTGAAAAGACATCATCCCATGGAGGTTCTTTTCCACCAGCTTCCTCTTGCTTTCAAGATTAATAAATATTATAAAAGACAAATATACAAATTTTAATTTATTATCTTAAGCATAAAAAAAAATCCTTACCATGTTAGCTCGATATGATGCAAATGACACTATTCCTCCAGAATGAGTGCTTATTTTGCCATATGTTTTGGTTAATCGATTCCTCCTAGCAGATTCAGACCTCCTTTGAAATTCAGGGGTGGACCAAACATCTTTGATCATTTGATTCCAATCATCATTGTTTATCCAGGCAAGACCTTTATCAAGGCAATCTATAATATTTGTAGTGTTTTCTTTTGACATGGCTTTCTTGCGAGCTTGTGTCAATTGTTGATTCAAAGCTATCCTAGCCTTATCTTCTTAAATATTATGAACAATCGACTCATCTTCCTCAGGAAAGGAATATTTTTTCTACCAAATAATATATATACCAAGTAAAAGAGTGCACAAAATTTCAAATTATATAAATAATTAACATATTGTGTTATCTTGTTCAGAATTTGCAAGATGATATAATAACTAAAGAAATCAAATGATATTAAAGAGTAAACAAGAAATAAGAACAAATTATAACACAAATCAGTCATAGCTATTCAGTTGATAATTTTCATAATGCTACATTAAAGTGATCAAAATTGAAAAGAATATTATGGCAATTAGTGTTGGTTCTTACCTTAAACTCTTTAAAGAGTTCATCCCTGCACATTGAATCTACTTTTTCCCAAGAGTGCCATGCTCCCCTAAAATTAGACCTCAAAATATCTCCGATTGCACGTCCACACAATGCGTTATTGAACCTGAAAATATATAATAACAAACTTATATTAAACAAATAATTACACAATAGTAAGTAATTTTTTTCATACCTGAAAATATAACCTTAATAAGTTAGTTATTAAAAGTTTGAACTTATTCTGTTGTTCCATACAAACAAAGCTCTTTTTTTCTTGTTATTGGATCTATTTGCGTGTCAAAACCCTTCCTTTTAACACTTTGATCATAATTGTACGGAGAAGATGTTGAACCGTGATATGATGGAACACCATCTTGATCCTCATCACATACACCTCTCTCATTACTACCGTCTCCCTCATCTTCATCTCTAATGTTTACATCATCATCATCATCACCATCACCATCAACTCTCCCATGACTCCCATATAAATTATGTCCTCCATAAACAAGTTGGTTATCTCGAGAGAAACCTCCTTGAGTTTGAAGCAAATCTTGAAAATGAAAGCCCTCACAATATTGATATGCATCAACCCTCCCATAATCATGTTGAGGAGGATGTGTACTCCCCAAACTAGGTATATAATACTCATTTGCGTTCTGATACACAGGTTGATGAAATGTGGATCCTTTGTTATTATGCCTTGATGTAGTTTGAAATGATTTGGATGAAGTGGACCTATCACTCCTAGAATCTAATATGGATCCTCGTCGAGGCATGCTAAAAACGAGAAAAAATATATACATTATCATATGAATATATACAACATAACAATAATAGCCATCACTCCGAAAAATATTATACTTCAAACAAAATAGTTACTGTAACAAAACCAAATATGTAAATAACATCAAGACAATTTCATTAGGCATTCCTTGCAATGACAAAAATCAGCCATGAAGTTTAAATTGTCAAAAACCAATTAACACAAACAATAATAAAAACAAAAATCTAAATAATTAATTAAGCAGAAATCAAAATTTATGAGTATGCTTACCTTAATGTTTGGTCTTATAAATCAAAACATTGAGTAGGAAGAACCCTTTCTTTCACGCTTCAGCATCTATAAGCGAGAAAACAAATCACAAAATAAAATATAACATCAGAATCACAATTTAAAGATTGATACTTGAAAAGTTAGAAATGGTTTCAAAGGTCAATGAAAATAATTTATTTAATATGATGCATAACACACACTTGAATAAAATAATAAAAAAAAAATATTGAAAGCCTAAATATTGTCAAATAATATGAAATCATCTGTTGCTACCCAATTTTTGACCCATGTTTTAATAATTTTCAAAAATAAAAAAATAAAAAAATAAAAAATAAAGGTTTACATGTGACGACAACATAGAGCATCAGGGCTAATATTAAAGAAGTAATATGTCAAGGAGATAATTACTGAATCATATATAATTACTGCAATATAAAATACCATAGATATATGATTTGATTCGTGCTAGTTATGGAAAATAATCACTGCAATAAAAAAATATCATATATATAGGATTTGTTGGTGCTGGTTATAGAAGACAATCTCTACAATAATTATAGCAATATTTACTTAAATAAAACATGTAGAGATTTTCTATATAAATGAACATCCAGCCATATGCCGAGGGGAAGAAAATTTACAAAGGACAAATCTTTTTTAAAGAGAGAAATTTAGTGCAACCACCGAAAAAAACCTAAACCTAATTTTTTCTCCCAGCCGAAACCAAGCCATCGCCCCCTCTCCCCTGTTGTTTTTTTTTTTTTTTGGGTTTGCAGTCTTCCCCCTAGCTATCTTTTTCTCCTCCCTCAGTTCCCACACGCACGACCTTCCATTTTCAGCTGAACACAAACTCACGGTCTTCTTTCCCAACCAAGAGGTAGCCGGCGCCGCTCTCCCTCTCCACAATTGCCGTCACTGCTCCTCCCCTTTTCTCAGAAGACTTTCCCTCTGCACACAAGCTTCTCTTTTCCCTTCGCCAGACCTCACTTCCCCAGCTTGCAACCACTATGAACACCACTTACAAGCCTTCACTCTCTGTCAACACAACCCCAGGAAATGGCTCTCCACTCATCCCATCTCTCCCTCAGCTCAGCCCCGCCTGATAAACATTCAAAACCAGAAGCCACAGCCAGCCTTTCCCCCCGACAGTAATAGGGAAGCAACACCAGAACCTTAGACCGGCCTCCCTCGAAAAATCCCAGCAGCTAGCAGCACCACCTCTGTTGAACCATGGCCAGCACCAACAGCAACCAGGAACGAGCTGAGCCACCCGCCCAGCTGTAGCCTCCTCCGCAGCCATATCCTTCCTCAGCCGCAGTGATGGAACCAGCAGAAGCCACACCTTTCCTCGGCCGCAGTAGCAGAATCAGCAGAAGCTTCCAGCAACACGAGAACAGAAGGAGTTTCTTTCCTTCATCCTTTCGTTACTGTGAGAAAGGAAAACAGAACGGAGGAGAGGGAGAGAAGAGAAACGGAAGCAAAATAAACCGGAAAGAACAGAGACGCGAGAGAACAGCAGGCGAGCGCAGACAGTGAGGACTGAAGAAATCGGGTTCACCAGCAGACCAGGTAAGCTGTCTCTCTTTTCTTACCAGCTTGCATGCATTCTTGGTTGCATTGTTACTGTTCAAGTGAAATTTAATTCACTTGAACAGTAACCAGCCAAGGCACGCGTGAGGAAACTCATGCATGCCTTTGTGCCCAGCCGGGTCACTGGTTTGGGCCCGTGACCCGGCTATGCCTGCTGGGTTCAGCCCAGCCACATGGGCCGAGCTGGACCCAGCCCCTAAAAAAAAACGAGTAATATCGTTGTTTTTTTGTGTATTTTTTTGTGGTTTCTTTTTTTGTATTTTTATATTGTAAAAATACAAATCTTGTATTTAGAATATTCGGTTTTCGACGCAATGTGACAAATATACATATATATCAAAAAAAAAAATGTTTTCATGCATACGACCAATACCTTAACATCTTTTTGAATTTTCTTTAAAAAAAAAATATTTGAAGTTTCGAAAATGTGTTTTCGCATGGATTTCTTAAACACAACAAAAAATTATTTTCTTGCATTTCTGGATTTTACAACATGTTTGTAAAACTCCAAAGGGTATTGGCCAATATTTCAAAAAATATAAAAATCTTATTTTTTGGGGGAATTCATCTATTATTCACCGTTAATGTTTGGATAAAGAAATCCCAAAGGGATGAATATTCAAAATATTATTGGGAATAATTTGTTATTATTCGCTGTTAATGTTTGGATAAAGAAACCCCAAGTGGTTAATATCCAAAATATTTTTTCTAGGAATAATAAGTCATCACACATCCTTGAAAGAAGCCTTAATTATAATTGAGGACATTTCAATTTTTGACTCCACGGTTCTGAGCCGTGAGAGTATGAAATACTAAGGGAAAAATGAGCTTTTAAAGCACATGGAATCTCCTTGGATTTCTATCTTAATAAATTTAATTTGAATCAAACACAGATTTCAAGAGATCTGCATTGGTTCTCCTCGGTACTTTGTAGACATATCTAAGGGTGTGATCCACATTGACCAAGAGTTCTTTCTTTTTAGACTTTCAAGTCCAAGTTTGTTCATCATAGCAAAACATATCCTAGGAAAACACCAACACCATAGCAATTATAAGACAAACCAAACACCAAGCAGCTTACCTTAAGTAGGGCGTATTAGGAGTGCTAATACCTTCCCTTTACGCAACCAGTCTCATGCCTTAGAATCTCTGAAAGACCAGTTAGGTTTTCTAGTGACAATAATACTAGGTAGTGACTTCTTTATTCACAAAAACAAATAAACCCAAAATCAAATGAAAAATCACCATCGGACGCCGCGCGGGTGACGTGCGACATCATCCATACATATAATAAAGATAATTCATTACATATACTACAAAATATAATTAACTTGTGCTACTCATTATTATCATCACTCCTAACCATCACCACCATAACAATCATCCTCATCATCATCATCTTCTTTTTCTTTTTCATCACCATCACCATCACCATCTTTTTCTTCTTTATCTTTGTTTCCCTAATTTATGTCAAGTTGAATCAATTCATGTTACCCGATTTCTTCATAATAAGATGATTCAATAAGTATATTTGGATCATCAAGTGTTTGAGTAGGAAGGACACGAGATGGTTAAGAAATCTTATCTGATTGATCAACATCAAATGATCTCATATTGTTGGCATTTTCAATAAATTCACTCATGTCAACATTATAACGACTTCTAGCAGTTGTCTTAATAACCGTCCACCATTCAGATGATTTATTACCAGGTGGATATGTATAGTAGACTTGTTGACATTGTTATGCTAACACAAAATCTTCATTTCCTTGTAGTCGAGATGTATGCTTGATTTCAACCAAACCATTCGAAGGATGCACTCTAATTCCTCGTTTTGTATCATACCAATTACATTTAAACATAAATAACTTGCACTTACTCCCCAAGTATTTTAGCCGAACAACTTCTTTAAGCATTCCATAATAATCACGTTTATTATCATCATAGCAACTTCCTTTCACACAAACTCCACTATTCATTGTCTTTTTAAAACGGCCATAATGTTGAGTATGAAATTTAAAACCATTCACATAATACCCATTATAACATTTCACTGAAGTTGAAGGGCCCATAGCAAGTCCAAAGAGCTGATTTTCAATTCTGTTAGATTGGTATTCCACCTAGCATAATAGTTAACTCCATAAGAAATAATGATTTAAAAGAGATTAATAATATTTTTAAAGTAGCTAATTAACATAAAATATAAATTAATTTTATTAAAATACTTACATTATTTTTTAACCAATTTGGAAAGATCGCTTCGCATAATTTTTTAATTTCATCATCACTCGCATGTGGTTGGTTGTGACTTTAGCTCTTGTTGACATTGCCTAAAATTTTAAAATGTTAAAGTTGATAATAAATTATTATAAATTTAGTACAAAATAATATTTCAAACTTACTCTAAATAAGGCTTGAGTTCTTGACAATTGAATATCATATAGTTATAATTAAAAACTATATATTTATCTTGTTTTATTTATTAAGAATAAAATAATATTTTCAGTTTATTTTATTTGTATTTAAATTAGAATATGCACTTTTAGAATATAGAGATTAATGAAAATTTCAGTCATGCGCATATTTTTTTTATGTTAATCCAAATTAATTTAACATAATCAACTAGTCTAATATAAATAAATATGATTCAAAACTTGGTATGCTAAAGATAAATATAATTAAAAAATCAGCATCCTAAAAACAATCAATTGGTCTTAATTAAACCCAACTTTGTGTTTAAGAGGCCGTATTATTTTTATTTTTAAAATATTTTTGAAAACTTTATTTATTTTATTTTAAATTAATATATTTTTAATATTTTTAGATTGTTTTAATGTGTTCATATAAAAAATAAATTTAAAAATTATTTTAATATATTTTCAATCAAAAATTACTTTAAAAAACAATTTTAATAACAATACCTATCAGGAATCTAAGTTGAATCTAAGTTTCAATAGCTTTTGCCTTAGCTGTTAATTAAACTTTAATTTTTGTCATCTATATTAGTTGTAAACTTAGGCTATAGTGATGATCTTCCCTTATCTTTACATGGAAGAAAGTCCCACTTAAGTGTGATTAAAATTTGATTTATTTTTGTCATTATTTATTTATAATCTTGAACATTTCAACCTCTTCAAAACTAGTTTAATTGGAAAAAGATTCATTTTAGCATATGATATTTGTCGTCATTGTTAATTTATAATTCCAATAATTTGAAAACTATATGATCAAATTTGTTCCTTCAAATTTTGAAATCAATTACATAAAAAAATATTCACTTTAGAAAAAATTTATTTTGAGATTAATTTTTATCACTAATTAGAACATAGAAGATTTGTCTTTCATGTATTTTATATTATATTTTAAAAGTATATAAATTAATTTTAAAATTAAAAAAATTTATGTGACAAAATATTATCTTTATGTTATATATTTATCTTTATTTCTTTAAATAAATAAATTTTCATCATCTTCATTTTTTTTATTTCAAGAAGTAACAAAATATTGTTTGTAATCAATCATACGAAAATTATATAATTTTCAATGCTTTTGGTCCATCCCTTGCACAAATCCATTGGATGCAAGCCCAATAAGAAATTTGATCCAAACTTAAGAAACCGAGCACATAGGCTTGCTAAGACAACAACAGGCACCACCGAAGTACCAGGTTTTAGCAAAACATCAATGGCTTCAGAGCTGCAACTTTCTGTCAGAAGGCTCTCCACACTTCTAAAGCACTGCTTTCCTTCTCCTTCTTCATTCTTGGTCAGGTCACGTTCTATTCTTATACAATCCTCAAGAACTATCAACCACCATTCAAGCCGACACTGCTTTCCTTCTCTTTCAAGAACCTTCTACTCTTCTCCCTTGTTAAATCTCAACTCAACCGACACTGAAGGTCCTGCTGCCATTGATTACCGGTAGGTTTTTCGTTGCAAGTCCGGTTAAGGGGCACCTAATGTCGGATTTTGTTATCTGGGTCTTTTTTGGTTTGGTTAAAGGTGGTTTTTTTAATTGATTAAAGTGGGATACAGTTCGCTTTTACAGGAGGATGAATTTCACTCTCTAGCTGATTCAACTATTCATGACCTTCAAGAGAAATTTGAGGTTAATTTTTAACTTTCCCGGCTTTCAAATTAATGGAGTTTGAAGCTTTTGTTTTTTTTTTTTTAATAATGAGTTTTTGGTTTTTGGACAGGAATATGGTGATAGTGTTCAAATTGATGGCTTTGATATCGATTATGGGGTGAGTTGTTTTTTTTCTTTGGTCGTTGTTGTTTTGAGGTTCTGTTTTGATTTGAGTTTTGTTGTTAATGAAGTTTTTTATGTGGTTTTTGGTAGAATGAGGTTTTGACTCTAAAGCTTGGAGATTTAGGGACTTATGTGTTGAACAAACAAACCCCGAATCGGCAACTTTGGTTATCTTCCCCTGTGAGGTGTGGAATTTTCTTATTGCTAGCTAGTTCAGTTCGTAAATTTTTATATGTTTGATTAGGATTGTGTTTTAAGTACCATGTGATGTTGTGTAAATGATTCATGTCCTTTGGTTGAAGGGGATTATTGTGCTGATGTTCTCTCGTTTGTTTGTTTCTTTTGATTTTTGGAGTGAAATTGAACATGTTACTATAATTGTGGGCAGTCAAATGGCTGTGAAATTAGGTTGGAGGAAGTTGGTTAGGACTTGCGAAAGAATTGTTGGAGGTTCTAATGAATCAGGATCTAAGTTGAAATAGTGAACATTGTTGGTTAAGTTGTTTATATTAGTAGGTTTGGAAGCAAGTAATGTGCTATTAAAACCAAAACAATAGAACTCCATGCTATCATTGTAATCCTTTTTCATGCTGATTCACTTTCAGAACCAAAGAAAGTGTATAAAATTCGTGTCTCTTTCTTTTTTTAAGGATGAGCTTTTGATGCTGAAAGTTTTGTTTGGTAGTGTACTTTATTGAACAATTATCTTGAGCTAGAATGTTTTTGCATTAATGCTCGTCTCTCTTTAACTTTTTTCTATGTTATCTATTTAAGTCAATGGCATTATCAGATATTCGTGCTGCCAAATTTAGTTTTTTTTTTTTCCACCCTGTTTTTCTTGTTTGTGATCTGACTGTTACGTCCTGGTTTTCTTGCAGTGGTCCATCAAGGTTTGATTGGGATCGAAGTGCTCAAGCTTGGGTGTATAGACGGACGAAAGCAAATTTGTTAAATGTCTTGGAAAGTGAAATGGGGCAACTGTTTGGTGAACCTATCAAACTTGCTTAAGAAACGTTGCTAATTGAATTATAAGATGTATTGCAGAATTTCTTTTTCTGGAAATTTATATGTACTGTTTTTGTGCTTTGATTTCTTTTCTAAATCATTACTGTATTGTTCCTTTTTCAGTTTAATGTAGGGAGAAAAAAACCCCAGTAAACCAGAGTTTCCTTCCAACATTTTTATTGGTCCTATAATTCTCATCCGAAATAAGAAATCAGAAATTCTCTCGTCTGACAAATAAGTTTTTTGACTTCTTATCCTGTTTAGGCATGCATTCCTAAAGATTGGTAGTTTTTGAATGGCGTGTGCTGATCCAAATAGGAATTTCTCGTAGCATGGCAACTAAGCTATACTACTTTGGATTCTTATTTCATGGAAACTCAGCAGATGGAGCAGGCATATTCTCAAATGTGATGCACTTATATGGAGGGATTCATTCATATAATGGAATGAGCCGTATAGGTATTGGAGCATTGGAGTTTGGAATGAACTACTTTTACCTTGATTTGTGAGATGAGATCAACAATATGTTCATGAATTTAATTTTAGTTTTGTGCGGAATGAAAATGAAGCTATCTCACTTATTCTGTATACAATAGTTTTATAATTCAAGACAAGTGGTAAATATCTCAGGATAGGACGACCAACTAGCATTGTGGCCTAGTGATCTGGATTTTGGATGTGTTTTGGTAAAAATGAGAGACCAAGATGGTATTTATACTCTTTGAGGGCCTTGCTGTGTCATCATGAGACTTCACTGAACCTTTGTCAGTGCTCCCAAGGTCACATGCCTTCTTGAACTAAATGATTGATCGAGAGCTTTTGTTAGAAAATCATTGCAGTGTGCGAACAAGGAAGGTTATGCAGAGGAAGGTCGGTGGTTAAAAATGTCAAGTCTCACATCCTTTGCAAATTCAAAAGCATACTAGGAAACCAGTGCTGCAAGATGCTAATTGGATCGCATGAGAAATTTGCTCATGAACAGCACGTTCATCACCAGTGGGTGATTTGTACGGAAAGATGCTCTCGTGAATTTACATCAGTTGGTGTTAGGAGGTGGTGCTGCTGGAACAGATTACATCAACATGCTGCATCTGAGCTTCAAAACTTGAGTGGTAAAAACAATGATTAATGTGGTAAATTTCAGGAAATATTTTTTAGACTATGTGCATTTGTTATGGTAGAACTTACAGTGGTTGCAGTATAAACAATCAGGTCATTGACCTGCTGCCTGTTCAAGAGAAAGCTCAGACACGAAGGTAAATCTTATTTCTTGCTGGGAGTTTTGGACAGAAAGAGAAAAGTAAAGTCTCAAGTCTAATGACAGCAGAAAAAAATGAGTGTCAGGGTACAGAGAGAACCTTTTCAGTTACTAGTCTGATATAGAAACCACAATTTTTGTTTTTCTTGACCTGTGGCCTGCCATTGATAATGCAACTAAAGCACGCCAAGTTGCCTAAGCAGTATTTAGATGGCTCCTTGTGATTTAGTGAAATTTCATTTGAATCACTTCCTGGACTTTGGCAATGATAGCATGGGATTCTTACATATTCATTTTTATTCTTAGAAATTGCTACATTTTTTCCACAAAGTAATAGTGTTGTTTTTCCATAACGAGATGGGTGATTGATAAAAGTGATCACCTGCTCCAACTGACAAATTCTCAGCAGAAAACAAGCCTTGACAGGGAGGGTATGGACCTGTATACTAGGAAGTTAAGTTTCATCCTCTTTACTTTCACCATTACTTTCTTAGTTCAACGTCATTCTTGCATTAGCTTCTAGCTTTGGAACATTTCAGAAATTCTCTCCTGAACATGATCACATATGCATTATTGAAAGAATTGCTCAAGGGCTTCAGTACCTACATAGATTGTTAAAAATTAAGAACTATCCATAGCAGCATTCTGTGGCTAGTGAAATGAACCTCAAAATTGGTTTTTGTTATGACTACAGTAATAGCCACTTATTGCAGTATGATTTGTTGCACTCTAATCAAGCCCATGCAAGATATGCATACACCAAAAGATAGCTCATATCGTGTAGATTTCAAATTTAAATTTTATTTGTTAGAAAAATTATAATTCAAGTGATGGAAACAAATGGGTTTATGATTCAACCATAAGCCGGAACATCAATCACCAAGTTTTACATCTAACCGTTTGCTTCCCTATCTTTTGAAAATTGCGCTTATTTGTGTCCTGAAAGGGTTGTGGATTCATAGACTTATTTCTTTTCTCAATTTTAGAAATATATTACTGCATCTTAACAACTGCAAATAAGTAGGGGAATGTTTATAGTTGTTGAAATGCAGGCTTGTCTCTAAGATTGAGAAAAGAGATTTGTATGTGTGCCAAGTGCCAACATCTTTGTTGCTAAAAAACAAAGGAAAAGAAATGGGTTTTAGTTGTAAGACTTGTTGATCACTGTTTCAAGCTTTCTTTGTCAGTTGAATTATGAATCTTCAAGCAAGTAGAAATATAATGAATTTACATGCTATAAGCTTTGTTTTAGTTTATATATTACATGATCATGATGAGATTATAACGAGTAAAACTGAAACAGAGTGACTAGTGGTTGGAAAAGAAAAAACAAATACAAGAATTACCTGGCCTAGCTATATTACATTTAAAAAAAAAAAAACTTTTTTGGTTTTGACTGGAATATGATGCTAGTGTTCAAATTGATGGGCTTGACATTGATACGGGGAGAGTTTTATTTTGTTGATTAGTGTTAAAGGTTTCTTTTGATTAGAGATTTGTTGTCAGAGAGTTTCTGGTATATGGAATTTTTGTCGAATGAGATTTTGACTCTAAAGCTCGGGGGATTGAGAGACTTGCGTTTCGAATAAGCAGACCACAAATAGGCAGCTCCGGTCACTTTCTCCAGTGAGGTATGGTTGTGTTAGGCTTGATGTTTTGGTTGTTATCTTGTCTATTTGACCATGCTAATGTGATTCAAATGTTGCGTTTCTTGTGGCATGATGTGTGATTGCGAGTTTGCCTTGTTCAATTGATTCTTTCTGGCACTTACATTGATATTTACCTGATTTCTTTCTTTGTTTCGTTGAAGTTACATAAACATACTTTCGGTTGAACAAATGTGAATCTAGGTTTTAGAAAATTTGATTACATGCTGAGAAACAAGAGAAATCGTGGTAGGTTTTTGTAAATTTGATTAGAGCTTAATATCAGATAAATTGAATAGTAAAAGAACTTTGATTAGACCTAAATATCAGATAAATTGCTTATACATGGTTGGTTGATAAACATTTGATGCAACTGAGGATCATTTTGAACATTGTGCCAATTTCTGAGGGTGGTTTGGTTTTCTCTGCAAGGAAATTAGTGGTGTAGAAATAAATGACGACTGCCTTGCTGTTCAAAACTGTGCCTTTCTCTGAACATATCAGCTTGTTTTGTTCTTCAATCTCTGGGATTTGATATCTTATTATCTTCATACCTCCCAAGTTTTCCTTCTGGATTGGTTGCTTGCCTCAGGCCAATGCCGATGTTGCTACCTCTATAACAGGTTTTGAAATTTAAGCGGCTTGCATGGATATACCTGAGCAGCAAGCCACATTTAGCTGTGGTGCACTCTTATGGCATTGCTTTCTAATACACCTTCTTTGCATTTTGACGGAGAGACATTCTCATCATCTCTCTATAGTTCTGCTTAGAAAGTTGAATATCCTAGGGTTGCACAGTACTACTGTAAAACTAGGATGACTGAAAGAGTTGTCGTCACCATTATCCTTTCTGCTTGCTACTTCCGTCTTGGTACCAAAAAAGAAAGAAAGAAAACAAAGTTTTTGTCATTTCTTTTCTTTTTGGATAGGCTTTTAATGCAGACTGTTTATGTTTGTAAGCTCAACACTCATCTTAATCTAATATGCTTTTGCACTAGCAAGCTCATCTGCATTTAATTTTCTCTTTGTTTTCTTTGAAGCCAATATTTGCATTATCAGGATATTCATGGCCCTGAAAATTCAGTTATCTTGGCACTGATTTCTTGTTTCTCCCCTGGCAGGTACACTCTGGTTTTCATGCAGTGGTTCTTCCAGATTTGATTTGGGTTCAAAATGCTCCAAGCTTGAGTTTATAGACCGATTAAAGCAATTTTGTTATAAAAAAAAAAATAGAAAGTGAATTGAAGCAACTTTGGTAAACCTGCCGAAAAAAATATTTGAAAAATAACATTATTTGACGAGTCGCGCATATCATTTATGACTCGAGAGTCGCAATTGGTATATGTGATATCCTATCTTTCCAAATATTTTCTTCAATTACTATTATTATTTTTATTAACTGGGTTACAAACCCAAAAAACTCAAGCTTAGCTTGTGTTAGGATTTAGGTTTCAATTTTAAAAGCTATTGTATTAATCCGAGATCAAGTTTAATAATTATAATCTTTCAATGTAAATACATATTTGGTTTTTTGCTGCATTGAAAACACAATTTATTGGAACTATTAGCTTAGCCCATCTTTGGAGGGAATGGAACTTAACATGATAGCTACAGATAGTAGAAGTGCTTGTCACAAGCAAGTGAAGATAGGATTGGGAAGTTGCAGTGTCGAATCTTTGCTTGCCTCTTGTCCTTCTCTCTTCACAGCATTAGTGTTTTAGCCGCATGTCATGTTGCTTTAAAGCCTTCGGAAGCGAGGTGGGAATTGCCTTTCAGGATGTCTTTTCTTTTAAAATATATTAAAGTAATATTTTTATTATTATTATTATTTTCATATTACAATATCAAAATGATAAAAAATATTAAATAATATTAATTTAAATTTTCAAAAAAAATTAAAAATTTTAAAAAGCATGGTTGAACTGCAATATTAAAGTAATTCTTAAAGCATGTCCTCGTTTTAAGAATGGTGCGAGACCACCACACTTAGTATGTATTTGATATTCCGATGCATATATTTTTTAAAAGTTGTTTTTAATTAAAAACATATCAAAATAGTATTATTTTTTTCATATTTGTTTTTATTTTTTATATCAGTACATTAAAATTATCTTGAAAACACATAAAAAACATTAATTTAATATCTTCTCAGGGTGAAGATCAATTTAATAAACACTTTAAAAAACAAATCATAACGCAAAAACAAACATTTACTAAGTTTTAATCAACCTAGTTTATGTAAAGAAACAAGAATTATTGATTTTGGCCATGTAAACCACTAATCTGAGAAGGAATGGATCTTAGCCACAATTGCACTTAACTATTATTATTAACATAAAGTGGGGGCAAAGGACATTTTTATTTATTTATTTATTTATTATGTAGTTAATAAAATTGAAGGGCCAATTTGAGGAGTGGTGCCAAAATGATCCTCTATCACTCAAGGTGGATGGATACATAAATTAAATTGCATTTTACTATATTATATAAAAAAACACAAACATTTAAATAAAAAGGAAATTATATGGTCATTATCAAAGGTCATGAGATCACGGTCAGCAGAATCCTATGATCAATAGTTAATTATAACTTTATTAAAATAATTTTTTATAATATCAAAAATAATTAAATGGTCCCTTAACAAGCATTGACTATAGTTAATTTAACAGTATTTTGTTTTGAAAATACATTTTTTTTCCCTCATCTCATCGTATCTACTTCTTTAAATAAAAATAAAAATAAAATAGATGAAGAATTAATTAATTACTTTCATAAAATACAGGGACTGAAAGATCAATCAAAGCCCCCACCCCAGCAACAATATCAACGCGGTTGTCAAGAAAATTCTCAGGAGGTTAACACCACCAACCACCACCACAAAACACCGACTCCACCTCAAAACACTCAATCAATCTCCACCACAAAACCCCACTTGGTTTTCCTTTCTTTTCTCTCAAGTGATTCTTTTTTTGTTGTATTTCAAGGGAAGTTTCCTTGGCAACCGTTAATCCCAATTAATTTTTTTTATATATAATTAACAAAGTAATTAAGACTCTTGATTGGTTGGCTCGAGCATGCTCTATGGTGGGAGGACTTTCCTCGACCACAATTTCTTGCAAGACTACATTATTTTAAAAATTTATCATGGTTTTAAATTTTAAATAAAGTTGAATTCCAACACATAAAGATGTTCTTGATTGATGTGATAGCCGGCCAAAAACTTTATACTATTTCGTATTTATTACTACTACCATATGTTTATTTATTTATTTATTTATTTATTTGTTTATATTTAAAAGGTGAAGTAAAGATGCTGCCTGCCTATCTTCTGTCAACTTGGCAGGCGAGCCATGATGATCATATGTTCTCTGATATTTTGGAGAGAAAACAATTAAAAACTCGTAGGTATCTCCCTAACCAATGTTGATATTTTGTAAACCAAACGAATGAACTCTAGGGAGGTCGTTAACTGCGTGTCTAATCCTCATAGGTTACTCTCTAGCATTGTTATTAAAATCTGGTTTAGATTAGAGTTGAACTTGATGGCCGCCTCGGTTAATCACAACCTGGTTGATTCAGTAAAAAATTCAAAATAAAATTATTTTAATATTTATTAAATAATTATAAAAATATTATTTTGATTTATTTGGATCAATTCACTAAATTCATGATTTAGGTCATGATCGAAACCGAGTTTAATAACTATATAGAAATTGACATGGTAAGTAAACCCACAATTCACTAGTTTAACCCACGACTCGATCAAAATCTATTTTGACTCTTTTTTGAGAGAGAAAATCAAAATAATATTTTTTTTATTTAAGTTAACCTATTCAATTTATGATTCAAGTTATGATCTAAACCGAGTTTAATAGCTTTGATTGATAATTGAAATAAATTCACTAGTTTTTTTCTTATTATTATCTTTTGAATTTGGATTTTGAAGTTTAAGAGTTTATTTAGTTTTGCGCTATATTGTGTTATAAGATTAAGCACATATTAAAATGTTTAGTAATGAAATGACATATTCAATAAAATCACTTGACTGTTTTAAATAAAATTGTTATATTGATTTTTTTAATGATTTAACATTATTATTATTTTATCTTTTAAAAAAGAGAGTACATTTTCATCTCGAAAAGCATCATTCCCCCATGCTTTTTAAAGTTGATGTTTTTTAAAGTAAAAATTAATGTAACTTTAAACATATATTTGTTTTTCTTTTTATTTATAAAAATCATCTCCCATTCTCAAAAGTTAAACAATTGATTTTTAAAATCATTACCAAATTTTTTTTTTTTTACTTTTAATTGCTTTGTTTTAAAGAAAAACATTAAAATATAAAAATAAATTAAGATCCAAACACTTTCTAAGTGTATATTTAATATTGTCATAACTTTTACTGGTACCGTTTAAACAAGCAAGTTTAAAAAAAGCTATAAATTGTAGCTTTTTCACAATCAAGATTTCAAGAGAGAGTTTTCAATAGCATCCATGTAAAATTATGACGTGCGTTGATTAACCAAATATTTTTAAAATTATAATAGAAATGAAAGGTAGTTGCAATCATACTCACCACACTACCAAACAAAAATCTTCGTGTTATAATAATATTACAGGGCATGTCCAAAAAAATATAATCTTAATTGATGCACATAGATAATTACCCTTACCCTCCAATAATAATAATAACAACAATAATAACAAAGGTTAACCACACAAATTAAACATAGTTATTTACCCTAATCATCGATAAAGAGTTAACCATGGCCACAGCTACTAGCCGAAGAGATAAGGCTTCTTCCCCCACCTTTCCTTTTTGCTAGTAATATTCAAATCTTTCTATCTTTGATTTTTCCTGATAAACTTTTATTTGTACTTGAAAAGCAAGATTCCCACGAATTGAAGAAATCACCTTGAATTTCAAGACGCCTTATGATCGTGAACAAAACAAGATGTGATGGTGATATGAATTGGACTCGCAATCAACTTCCTTCCTACAGGTGGTGCTTGAAATTCAAACTTAATCGTTCTAAAAATATATTTATATAGGAAAACACGTGTCAATACCTTTTTCAATATAAAAAAATTAAAAATTTTATTTTAATGTATTGTTAAATCAAAAATTAATTTTAAAAAACATTAAATAGCATTACGACACTTGTCAAATCAAGTGGCTTGGTTTGCAGGGTTTTTCTCTGGATTGTAACTTGTGAGGCTTGAAGCAGAGCAGGACAGGCAGAGACTTTAGGTCACAAACAGAGTAGGTTGTTTGTATTTTGAGCCTGTTCCGAAGCAGCTTCTATATATATATATATATATATATATATATATAAAATTAAAAAAAATATTTAAAAAATAATTAAAAACAGGAAATTAGAAGGACAGACACGACACAGGCTCAGGGCTGCAGAGAGGTCCCCAGAATGGCTTATGGTCTCCCCTAAAGTGACTCAACATTGGCCATAGATTATCTGACACCTGACATTTTGCGTGTGATCAGTGAGCAAAACCCACCTCTCAATCAAGTGGATGGAATTTAAAGTTTCAAAAATACCTTCTGTGCACCACACTCAAAGCTGCTGCTGCTGCTGCTGCTGCTTTCTTTCCTTTTCTCAACATAGAGGAAACGAAAGTTGGTCTCCATTGTTCCATGTGCCTTCTAAATATTCTTGAAAATCACTATGCCACGCTTCATCACAGAAATAATCATCAATTTCCCATTTTCTATAATTACTTTCAATAATAAAAATAACAAGGAAGGATGAAACCCTTTTATTAATATCCCGTGATAGAAAATAAATAATGCATACTTGTTAGCGTGTTTAGAAATGTAATTTTAGTTGTTTTTTTTTCTTTTGATATATATCAAAATAATATTTTTTGAGTGGTTTAAAAATATTTTTAATATTAACACATTAAAATAATATAAAAACACCAAAATAAAATTAATTTAAAATAAAAATAAATAAAAAATCTTAATTTTTTTTAAAAGCATTTCTCAAACTCAAACACAAAAACAAACAAAATTTAAATAAATAAAAATAAATACAAGAATGAATATATATAATTTCAAACCCAATCACACAACATGTTTTTTTTTTTATCTTTTTACGTTTTAAAAGTACTTTTAAAAAAAATTAAAATTATTTTATTCTTCTTTTTACTTTAAATTAATTTTTACTTTAAATTAATATTTTTAGTGTTTTTAGATTATTTTAATATATTTATATCAAATATAATTTTTAAAAAATATTATTTTAATATATTTCTAAATAAAAAATACTTTAAAAAATAAAATAAAATTACCTGACATGGTTTATTCTACATGGGTCAATTGCAGATCCCAAAATTATTTACCTAAACAAAATTAAAATAAGAAAAAGAAAATAAAGAATGCTGGACCTATCACCTAATTTCTATCTAAACAACACCTAAATATAGCTTAAAGATTAGTCTAGATGGCAAATAAACTGATTTCCTACCTTGTCAACCAGGATTCAAATCTCAAGACAATGCTGTGGATGCCACAATATTTCCCATACAATTAAACAAAATATTATAATCATTTAGACGATATCCAATGATAAGAGATTGAAATCAAAAAGTTTGCTCTCTTTATTATTTTAGATTCAAGCCCTATGGTTGCTCATATAATGATCACTAAAAATTTACATGATCGTTAACTTCAGGACGCATGAAATTAGTCAAGATACACACAAACTAACCCGGACATCCACATTAAACTAAAAAAAATTATACTACGAAGAAAATCAAAATGACTCCAACGTAGATAGTCCAATATCAATGAGACAAATAGTATCAATAAAATAAATAAATAAATGTCACATCCCTGTTTTTTCCCCTAATCATGGAAGAAACCTAAGTCCCTACCATGAACACCATTCCAAAAAATGGGCTCGCACCAAGAACTTGCGAACCAGCACTCACTCCTAACATGGTACAAGTTGATTATGCTTTGGCTTCAACATGGAGAAATCATGGAGATAATTAATTAAGATTTAACAACACAATTAATTAACCAAATGGTCAACCAAAGTCTCAGAGATCCACAGCTAAACAGCCCTAACCTCCTGTTAATATCTTTGTTAGAAAAGGTCAAACTACTAAATACTAGTTAGGACATCCCTAATCTTCCTCAAATCGTACGGCTAATATTCCTCAACAAATCAACATCAATGGCTTCGAACCCTCCACTCAATCTCTCAACAAACTCAGCAGTTCTCTCCACCCGGCTTAAACCGTCGGGTCCTATTCCTTTCTCTTTTCTTTCAAAGATCCCCTCGTAGAAGAACTGTAATATTCAACGGGAGTAGCTGTGTTTCCGTACATCCGTAGAGAATACGAACGGTTGAGATCATCCTGCAATAATCAAAACCCACTAAGAAAATACTAGTTCCAATTCCTACTTAGACAGTGCAACAATTCTTTTATTGCGTAGATGAGCTGCTTGTTTTTTTATAAAAATAAATAAATAAATCTCAAACTCGAAACGTGTGCTCGGGGATTAACTAGTGCTGCGAACACGGATATCAGTTGATGAGCTATTATAATTTGTTCATGAAGAGATTTCAGTTTTGCGCGTACTGATCTGAAAAACCCTGACGTTAAAGTAAGAATTCTTTAAGAAAATGGCTCACCTTTCCGATCAAGCTAAAAATAATGCATCATAAACACTAAGAAAATAAAAAACGACCCACTAACGACAATTAAATTGGTATATCGATCAACTCATTCCTGCAAATTTGGGCAAAGGCATACCTGGAGACGTTGTCTTTTGAAGGAAAGAACATTAACAGACTCAACAAAATCAGCATCATCATCATCATCATCAGTACTGGTACAAGAACAAGAAGAGCTTGCAGATGGCGGTGGAGGTGGTGTTGTTGGTGACCATGGCACCACCTGATTATCACCATCACCACCGTCTTCATCACCACCGTCATCACCATTAGTATCACTATCGCTATCGCTTTCACTGTCACTATCTTCCTCTATATCATCTGAGCTGCCATTCTCTTCTTGTTCTTGAATTTCCCGATTGTTATTCTCATTTGAAATCATACATCTCTCACATACAGATACAGTGTGCCCTAGTTGAGACCCAGAGGCTTTCCAAGGAGTTAGCGATTCACAACACTGACAAAGAAGAGCACGAGCATGTCTAGCAACAAGAAAGTTGGCTCCATGGACTTTTGTATCACAGTTCCAACAAAGATTTGCTTGGTCTGATTCACAGTATGTTCTTGCCGGGTTCTTGCATAGCTCACACTTCTTCATTCTTGGGATTCTTTATTGGGTTTGATCTAAAAAAATCACAAAGTTTTGAGCTTTGAGTTCTTGATTTTTGTGGATTTTTTCTTCTCTTTCTAAGGGCAGGGAAGGAGTGGGTGAGGGAAGGTAAGAATAGAAGGAGCAAGAGAATGGAGGGTCTTAAGCTAATTTTGCTTTGGTTAGGGAAATTACCTTACTGGGTTTTGGTTTTGCTCTCCAATTTTTTCAGTCCAATTACACCAAATTATTTTTATTATGGAAATTAGAAAGAATAATTTAAGGCCCAAGCTTATATATTGAAATATATATTTTTTTTATAGATTTTAATAACAAAAAAATAAAAAAATATGTAATTTTTATAGACACAATCATTGTGAATAGCACCACACTTTTTTTTTTAAATCTAATTAATATATGAAATAATTATGCATTCTATAATAATTTAAAATTCTCAATCAATATTATTCTCATAATAGTTTAAGCATAAATACCATATTAGATTAACCGGTATTATTGAGATATATTCTATAATTATAAAAAGTAAAAATAAATAATTGATAGTACTATAACTTAAATTAAATAAATTTCAAATCAGATTAATAATCAAAGATTATTTTATTTTATCCCAATTAAACTATAACTACTAATCAAACTTGATGAATGTTTATTTTTATATTATAACATGTTTCTCTCAAATATTTTTATTTGAAAAAATATTAAATTAATATTTTTATATAATTTTAATTTATTACTATAAAAAATATAAAAAATATTATTTTAATATATTTTTAATTAAAAAAGTCTTTTAAAAAGTACCACCAACCATCATAACAAACACAATCAACAAAATAACTGCTATTAATATTATTATTTAGAGGGAAAAAATATTTTTGAGTTGTTATGCAGTATATAGGGGTAAAGTTGTCAATGACCAA
This sequence comes from Populus deltoides, assembly GCA_015852605.2. Classification (NCBI taxonomy): domain Eukaryota; kingdom Viridiplantae; phylum Streptophyta; class Magnoliopsida; order Malpighiales; family Salicaceae; genus Populus; species Populus deltoides. Next base: position 16,846,502 of record CM027582.2, read on the forward strand.
ACTCAACAAGAATGATAAAGACCTAGGGGCTTGTTTGATCAAATCTACGGACCCCAAGAATTTGTGGTGTCCGTCACTGCCAGGTGTTGGGTCAATGGGACCCACACTTAGCTTCTGTGGTCCCATACCCTTCTGCATCCCCAAGCCTTAGCTAGCAACAAGCAGATTTTCTTTAAAAAAAAAGAAGAATTTTAGATTTTAGATTTTTTTTCTTGGGATTCTATTGTGACGTGGCGTCCACGTGTCGAGTAAAAGAGCTGAGATTCGATTTGCTTATGTGGTTGGATTTGGCTGAAGTTAATGGGACCCATCCACGTGGATCTCACCTGGTATGGAACTGCTTTGCTTGTGGTTTAAGGTTTAGGCCCCTAGGTTTCCCGTTTGATTTTTGCCTTCTATTCTCAGTTCTTCCTTTGTCGGGGATAAGAACGAATTTACGCGCATACTAGGGTTAGATATAGACCAAGTTGTTGTCTCAGTCCAGGTCTTCCTTCACCTGATTAATTTTTTTATATATATTATTTAAGTTTTATATATCTTCATAGACGATATTGCATGCAAGTGTAGTTATTAAATTTGGTTAAATTTAAAGAATTAATTTGGTAATTTATTAATACAAAATCCGTTTTATATATGCTTCTGCCATCGCAAGTTCATCCTCAGACGCAATTAATTCCAGTATCATCGATCGTCGGTCCTCATTCCAGCAGCGTCGACCTCAGTCTTACTTCCAGTAACTGCCAACACTCTAAGCTGATCATGCTTTCTCCTCCTTTCTCCATTATCGTCTCTCCTAGGCAGATCATCGATCATCACCAGAAACAACCTGCTTGATTGCATGGGAGCAAAAAGAGAAGAACCACGTCAACGTGTAATCTAAAATACCTAGCACAAACTTACTACAAGGTCAAAGTCACTCCAAAATCACGATAAAAAGCTAAAATCATTCTAAGAAATCCCTCGAAGTTGTTGAGGAATCAGGTTAGGTATTGCTTGTTGAGATGATAGCTGTTAAACCTGCAACCATTTTAGTAACGATTGCAAGAAGCAGCAATCTCTCAATCCCAGCAGCTCCACCATCAATTTTAGATGCGACTAGCTAGTTAGGATGAGTAAAACTCAGCACAATGTGTACCAAGTCAAGACAATTGAATTTTAACCTGCTAAAGATCCATTTCAAAAAGGTTAGATTTGAAGTGGAATCTTCCAGCTCAATTAATTTCTTCTTATCAACTTTAGCAACTTGGAGAAATATTGAAAAGAAAGGGCAAGGCTGACAGTCAATCAAATATATATATAGGATGCAAATAATACCCTTGGCTTCTTCTTTTGGACATAACAAGTTTGGGAAGTTTCTTTGATCTCATTGAGCTTGTATGTCCATTACCCAATCTTTGATGCCGTTCTCATCGTCTATAACATCTTCTTGGTATTCGCGTGAGTGTTTGTTACGGTGTTACAATCTATTTTTTTAAAATTAACTTTTTATTTAAAAAGAGTTAATATTTTTTAGATATTTTTTAAAGATTTTAATATACTGATATAAAAATAAAAAATATATATTATTTTAATATATTTTCAATTGAAATATACTTTTAAAAAATACTATATATCAGAACATCTAATATACTTTAATAACTTTTAATTAGCTGATTTTTATGTGTGTGTGTTTAGGTTCTAGATCTCCAAAATAGATGATGTTTGCAAGTATATGCCTTTGGTTTTCAAATGTGGATGGGTATTCTATCTAATTTTAATTTTAGTTTGTTACTTTGGACTTTTCAAATCTAGGTGAGTATTTTAACTCATTTTAATTTGTTGTCATGGATTTTTAAACTTGACATGAGTGTTTATAATATATTATATATTGAATTTTTATTTAATTCGAAAAAATATGTATAATTCCTAAAAAAATAAATGCAAAATTAAAAAAAAGGACTAAACTACCCTACAATATAAGAATCAACTAATAATTAAAATGATGAGCATGTAACAATGAAAACTAACCTCTAAATGGAAAAGAAAACATATTTAGTTTGTTTGCTGGAAAGTAATTTCTTTTTGGAAAATGAATTCCGAGAAAGTGAATTATTTTTCAATATTTAGTAGTGTAATGAAAAATAAATTAGAAAACATTTTCCAGTGTTTGGTTATGTCATGGAAAATGAACTGGAAAATAACTTATTAATATTTTATTTTTTTCAAGTTTATTAAAATAATGAGGAACAAATCTTACAAATTAAAAAAGTTGAATGAGAATAAATTTAAAAAAAATATAATTTCATAAATTATCTCAAATAAAATAAATAATAATCAAAATAATAGAGATTAAATCTAAAAAATAAAAGATGAAGAAATTAAAATAATAATAATTAATATTTTATAAATTATTTCAAATAAAATAAGTAACAATCAAAATAATAAGAACCAAATTTGATAGATAAAAAATTTCAATTAAAAATAATAACGAAAAAGCAAATAACAATTATAAAAATGAAGACCAAAATTAATATAAAAATTAAATTCTAAGGGATGAAATTGAAAAATAAATATTCAAAACAAAATATATATAGCAATCAAAAGTTTGATGACTAAATTTGATATAATTAGTAAATAATATGATATTTCTAAATTTTTCATGTCTTTCAAAAAGTGTTTTCCGTCCAAAATAAAAGAAAAATATTTTTTTAGAAATCAAGACAAATTTTTCTTTGATTGGAAAGTGTTTTCCGTTGATTGAAAATTGTTTTTTTATTTACCAACTTTTCTAATAACAAAAAAAAATTAAAAAAATTAAAAAATTATTTTTCAGAAAAAAAAATCGTGACTAAGAATAATGTCAAGAGAAATTGAAGGTCACTCAGAATCCTCGTCGAAATCAGATGCCATGATAGCGAAAAGCAAAGACTCCAAAACTCGGTTTTATTAAAGTTTACTACCTCTCCTCCCTCCCTCCCTCCCTCGCCAGGCTTTTGGGCACTAAAGAAATGGAGATTGGGCTGGCTGGCTGGCTTGGCTTAGCTTAGCTTAGCTTGATTTGATAGCCACCTCAACAATTGATAAGTAGTTGCATATCAAATTATGAATTGAAATCTCATAAGTAAGTTGCATTTTTGGTGTAATACATTGATAATGAAGCTAATGCATTGATGGCCCCTTGTTTTCAAAGAAAATTCTATGGGAAAGGAGAGGCATTCAAGACTTTTAACCCCACCAATCTTAGTCTGAGTGGCAAGTCAATTAGAAAGAGAGAGATTACCATTATTTTTAAAATTTTTCTTTTTAATTTAAAAATATATTAAAATACCATATATTTTTTTATTTTTAAAAAATTATTTTTGACATCATCTCATCGAAATGATCCAAAAATATAAAAAAATTAATTTTAAATTTTTTAATGCGTTTCTAATTACATAGTATAGTATAACACGTTTTAAGGTATAGTTGAAATTTGAAAAAAAATAGAAAGATAATGTTTTTTTTAAGAAAATTACATGGAAAGGAGAGGCATTCAAGACCCGAACCCCACGTAGCTTTGTTACAGCGACAAATAAATTACTAATGTTTTTTATTTAAATATATATTAAAATAATATATATTTTTTATTTTTTAAAAAATATTTTTAACATCAGAATATTAAAATAATTTAAAAATATAAAAAAATAATTTTAAATAAAATTTTTAAATATTTTTAAAAAATACAATTTCAACCGTATTCTCCATTTAATTATATAGTAAACTATAGTTGGAATTAAAAAAATATAAAAACATAATGTTTTTTAATCAAATCAAAGTTTTAGCACATGGCCTTGCTCTCCATGCCGACCATAGCCGAAGAAAAGGTAAATTTATTTATCATCAACAATGACTTTTCCTTTTGATGGGAAACATTTTCCAGCTTAATTGCCTTTTTTTTTTTTTTTCCTTTTCCTTTTCCTTGGCCTTACATATGCTTGAGAATTCACTGCTTCGTGCATTTTACTTTTTTTTTTGGGTCAGAATAGAATTTACGTCACACGATTTTGTTTGCAATTAGGCTCTAATTTTGTTGTTGCAGTATGGTGTGGTCTGCAGTCCATATTTAATCAACGTATTATAGTATTGTATCAATCTAAATAAAAATTATTTTTAAAAATTTTAATTAAAAATTTTAATTTATATATTTTTTTAAAAATTATTTTTTCAAATCACAATCATAAAACTATTCCCATACAAAATACCGAACACACATAAAATCTAACATGAACTGTGATACTTTGATATAACCGGTTTGTTTTTATATTTTAAAAGTGTTCTAAATTTTTTTAATTTTTTTAAATTAATATTTTTTTTAGTATTTTCAAATCATTTTAATATACTGATATTAAAAATGATTTTTAAAAAATAAAAAAAATTTATTTTAAATAAAAAAACTTTAAAAATTAACAACAATCTCGTATAATATTAATATTGTATCACTTAGTCTGAGCAGACAGTATTTATTAATCTCTCTCTCTTGTTGATGGGTTCAAAAGGCCTGCCCTTTGAATTAACCAAGGCCAAGCATGATCCGACAATAACCTAGCTTAAAGAGTCATGGATTTTTAAAGCATGTTTAGTATCAATTAATTAAAAACTAAGCATAATCCGATACTAACTTAGCTTATGGAGTTGTGGATTATTAAAGTTTATTAGTATTGTGATAGTAGTTGTTTTTTAAAATATTTTTTAATTAGAAATACATTAAAATAATATTTTTTTTATTTTTTAAAATTTATTTTTAACATAGCATATCAAAAAAATCTAAAAACACTACAAAAAAAAATTAAATTACAGCAAAGAAATAAAAATTTTAAATTTTTTTAAAAATATTTTTGAAATCCAAAAACAAACAAGTCTAAAAACTTTCTTCTCTTTTTTTCTTAAAATTTATTTTTTTATATTTTTAAATATTTTAATGTGTTGATGTTAAAAATAATTTTTTTTTATATATTTCAGAATATAAAACACTTTGAATCAGAACTGTTACTATATTCTCATACACCTCCTTTAATATCGGTGAAAGTGAAGGATTACCGAAAACACCCATTGCTTGTAAATATAAAAAAAACAAAAAACAAATTGTAGTTCCATGTTTACTTTAGAGGCACTCAATGACATCAACGTAGTTCAAATGTTAATGTTTTCTTTGAATAATCTTAATAATAACAGTGTTCTGATGTGTAGTGTTCCCTGATAATAATGTCTAAGGAGACTGGTTGTTATTTTTGGTGGATGCCAATATTGCTTAAGTTGTTGTAAAGGAGTATAAGTACGATTATGATTGTTCAAATGGATTGTCTTTTCTAAAGTAATCTAACTTCAGAAATCCAATAATGCAAACACATTTTACAGTCCTGTCGGCATCAACACAGAACATGCCGGCCCGGTGACAATTTGCTTTGCAGCTGACTTGACTGATCCATACATGATACATGTTTGATGGTGAGGAGTAGACGGCTTAAGCCACAAAAACTAAGAGATCTCTGTGCATAACATGCTGTCTACCATTTTCTTTTCTTATGCATTCTTCCTATGCTCTTCTCCTTTATGCTGCTTCGCTAGAGACACCATCACAATGAATAGTTTGCTTAGTGATGATGAAGCGGAGAAAATCTTGTTTCGGCAGGAAAAAAAAGAAAAAAGAAAAGGGTTTGAACTGGGTTTTTTTACTCTTGTTTACAGAAGCTATGTAGGAATTGGAATTAGACCATTGTATATTTTCTATTTGATGAACCCAAATATATATATATATATATATATATATATATATATATATATATATACACACCGTCGCTGGAATGATGTCACATGTCCCAATAGGAAATTGGTTTTACATGAACCGCTCATCAACCTATTCGCCAATTGAGAAAATTAATTTTGATTTTTTATGATTTTATCACTATCAAACTTCACTGGAATCAACAGAACAGCCCTCTTACTGTCAGATTATTGTAATATAATGATGAGGTTGGATATTAGAGGGGAGCTTCAATACTGGTGCTTTGATGTGTAAACAATCTGGTCTTTGCAATGGTGGGAGCCGAGAGACAAATGCAGTGTGCTTAATGCTCGTGGGAACTTTGGTAGCTGCAATTTATACAAAGTTAATTGGCTTGTAAATGTTTGCCGGGGTTCAAGCCTAAGTCACCAGAAAATTGGAACAGCGGAGATTTCTCTGGTGGATGCATCAGAAGCTCTGATGAATGTGGGAAGAATGACACCTTCTTGAGCTTGAAGATGATGAGGTTGGGCAACCCGGCTTACCGCTTGTGGTTGAGTCTCAAAATCAATGCAGAGAGAAGTGTTTCCTTCAGTGCCAATGCCAAGTTCATTCCTTTTTTAAGGGGGGACTCAATACGCGAAGGAACTGACCACCTAGCAACAGCATTTACTTGATCTGGACTGATGATCTTAAAGATCTTTAGGAAGGATATTCTTATGGTGGTCACGATCTCTTTGTTCGTGTAGCCATTTCTGACATAGGCACTTCCTTCTTTCCTCTTCCTCTTATTCTTATCCTTTTATCACATACATAATGGAAGGATGGTTTTCTCGGATAGAGCATCGCAGACAAGCAGTGGACTTCATTCATAACTGAACTAAATTTCAGTCTTCCATGTCCTGACAAAGCTCCTATATTTTTGCAGAATCGAAGGCTAAAAACTGTGAGCCTCGTGGAAAAAATGTGATTCCTTATCCTCTAGGTAGTGGATCAAATTGTGGTGACCCCTGTACTTGAGTTTCTACTGCGATAATTCCACCGGAAAAATCAGCTTTAAGACACACAATGACACCTATAATTTCACTACCATCAATTCCAGATACAAAAACGTGTCATCCAAGAGAAAGATGTAGATGATTGTAATTCAATTAAAAGAGGAGAAATCCAAACGTTCAACATCTCGTTTCCATTGAAGGTGAATTCCATGAAACCCTGGGGTGATACCGCGGCAGGAAATTTTAGTTCTGATGTGTCATCTCAAGTTATGGTTGAAATATATATATATATATATATATATATATATATATATATATAAAAGGTTCTCATAGGTTAAAATCTTGCAAAGCTCCTCAATCTTCAAACGTTAATCGGTTCCAAAGGAAGGTGTTTTTTCTTTTTGTCAATAGAAGGTAAAACCTCATGTGTCTCCATGACATCATTCATGCGTAATCCTTCCGTTCAGCAATTGTAAACAAAACCTTTCTCAGAATTTCACTATTGTACTTGTGTAATTCACCAATAAACTATTTTTCTTTCTATGTTATGAATTATTAAACTAGCTGAGAATTAATTTATATATATATATATATATTTAATAAAATTATCTTGATATTATATTTTAGATCATAGGCTTAGTAGACTAACCAATATCTTTATTTTTCATTGTTTTTTTTATTTTTCCTTCAACATTAAATTGTTTGATAATTGAGTTTAGTAGTTTATTCAACTTGCTTGCTATGATGTTACTCTAGTCTGATAACTATATCGTAGATTTGGCTTGTTGACTCGAGTGGGCTCAAGTCGGGTGTTTTTAACCATTTTTTTAATTATTTTCTTATAAATTTTATACTTCAACATTTGATTTGATGAGAGTTGAACTAAATTTTTTTTTTCATTTTATATTTTATAAAGTTATCATGTTCTTATTTAATTTTTTTTTAATATTAAATAAGATCATGAAGACCTTTTAAAAATATAGGAGATATAGGAGGATACCTTTCCACATTATCAACAAACATTCATTTTAAGCTAATCATTGTAAAAAAAAAAACAAATCACGCGGTTTATTTATTGTTATTGTATTATATATATATTATTAAATAAAATAGTTTTATTGAATTTAATCAAATCAATAACACAAAATTTTTATTTTTATTTTTTATTTTTGCTTCTTTTAAAATGTTTACATTGCATACACATTTTTTTTACATTGAGAAGATTTTTATCCAGCCCTCAGTATACCGGGTGCTTCCAATTTAGTTATTGCCAAGACAAATTCAAACACGGGGATGTTGTTAAAAAACTGTTTGTAAAATGTTACTTAAATGGCATCCAATGAATCTTGTAGATTTTCTAGTGTTTGAAAAGAAAGATAGATCATTTCCTCGTTATTTTATTAAGCAAATTATGAAAGTTGAAATACAAAACAATATCATCTTCAACCACCCTCACCGAGCAACCCCACTGCACAGTCGTCGTACGTCTTTCCATCAATAATTGATCCCAATAATTTCAAGAAAAGGGATCCTTTTTTCTTTATTTTTGTAAGAACATAAGCAACAGAGAATTTTTTTTTTTTTCAAAAAACAAACTGGCCGCCCTGCCTTTGAAATTCCTACACTCAGTTATATGGATTCCAAAACCATTTCAAAAGCAAGGGATAACTGGCCCTGCCAGCCATCCAATCTTCTAAATGCTAAGGGTGTGTCCAAGCCATCGTCTAATTTTAACTGTGATGTTCTTTACAGACTGGCTCCATTTACTATACAGGAATGGTCAAGGAGGAATGGGAAGACGTGCGTTTCTCCATTGATTTGGAGTCAAGCCCAGGTTGTTGGCTATATCTGATCCACACATGATCAACGAGATTCTCACAAATACAACTGCAGGGTCATGATGTAGTCTCCATCCTTGATCGAGTTTCCTACTGTTGCTAGTTATGATATATATTTTTTTTTTTTTGGGATTTGACATACCATGGTTAAGGAAAAATAAATCGAGATTTCTGACTCTGGCTTGGCATGGATCTTTGGAGGCAAACAAACAGAGGACAGAACACAGAGAGGAGTTGGGACTTGGTAAGTTCTACTGTTTTTCTAACCATGGGATACCTTAAAATGTTGATCACACGTCTTGAGTTAGCTAACCCGATGCACACTTTCCTGTCGTGCAGTGGCTACATGTCTCCAGAGTATGCATTGGATGGCGTTTTCTCAATCAAGGGTGATGTCTTTAGCTTTGTTTGTTTAGTTGTACTTGGAACTCTGTGGGAAAAGAAATACGGCGTCTTACAAGTCTAATCATAACTTTTAGCCTTTCAGCTTATGTGAGTAATCAAGATTTTTGTAGCCACTCTTTGTTTGTCTCTGCTACGTACTAATTTTGATTTTTGAAGTTTTCCCATGCATGGAGGTTGTGGAAAGAGGAAAAGGTACTGTATGGATAGAGAATTATGCGAAACTTGTGATGCCAATGAATTTGTGAGGTGTGTGAATGTTGGCCTCTTATGTGTGCAAGAACATCCATGGGATCGTTCAACCTTGTCGAACATAGTTTTCATGCTTGGAAGTGAAACTGCATCTCTACTAACTCCAAAGCAACAGGATTTGCAGTGAGCAGATCCCTTTCTAGCACTGGTTCTTCTTCTAGTAAGGCATATTCATACGTCGAGTTAACAAATACCTTGTGGACGATAATGGGGGGCTTTTTGGAAATCCTTCTCCTCTGTATCAATCTAGCAGGGCGTGTCATACTTCTGATCGATTTGATGTTTTTTGTCTAGTTCCATTTACTCAGAGCCATTGTCTTTAAAATTTGTCAAGTGAATTCGGATCAAGCAATATGAAAGGAGAAATTATAAAGCTGGAATATTATTTATGAAAAGTTTACAGAACCTAAGCAAATTAAAAAATACAACAAACACAAGAACATAGAGTTCTGCCGAATAAATTTACAGCACAAAAACTCTAATTTAAAATTTTATTATTGAATATTTCTGTTAAAATACTCTATATTTCCAAGAGATTTACAACTTCTTAAATAAACTAAAAACCTACAACTAAACAAACTAGAAAAATTCAAAAATAAAAAAGGAGAAATAACAAAATTAGTCCAGTTTGGAGATCTTCCGCATCTTATCTGGTTACACTAGCCGACCCACTATAAAACTGTACATATAGAATCTACTGAAAAAATTCGAGATCAATCCAATAGACATATCAATTGACTTTTTTGTGACAATCCATGCCTTTTCTTGGATTTAATCTTGTCCTATTTGATTATAAATTAATATCCATGCAAGGCTATTCATGTAGCTTAGTACATTGACTAATCAGAATCACCTGCGTCAAAAGTTTCACAATTTCTTGTGTACCTGCAGTGATGATCTAAACAGAAATGGAGATGAAATAAAAAAAGTTGATTCTCACAAATCATAATGAAGATTGAATCACGAGGTTGATGGAAAATGCAATGGACTGTAGACCAAAATGCTAATGTAGAGAAGTCATTTGGGCCTCAGCTTAGGAGGCATTGTGTGATTTCAAGCCTTAAACAATGCTCTGAAGGAAAACCTAGGGGGCTCAAGGACTACTACACTCATCCCACAGATTTCCTATAATATAATTTGAACGTTACAGCGGTGGAATCTTTATTTTTTAGTTTTATATATTGTCTCCTGTCAGAAAGAGAGAACAGTGAGTGAACCGTGGAGCATAAAAATCCATGCACATTGACAATGGTCGTAAAAGGTCACCATCATAGGATAAAATATTTAGATTATAGATGCACCTAAAAAGCCAGATGTGCTGTAATCTATGGAGCCCCGCGTAATCATAGATTCTTATTTATTTTTAACATAAAGATGAAGAAATTTGAACCTACTGGGCCACAGGTAAAAAGATGAAATAGACATAAATCCGAAGACCTTGACCTTTGTCACACATTAGCATGACAGCTTCCCTGCTCAATAATTCAACTTAATCTATTAAATTACCATTCAAATTACAGTTTATTATTGTTTTACCCTCTCTGCTTATTGTTTTAGGTGTTGGCTCATAGGCAAATACCGGAGTCAAGGGGAGCATATCGAGCGAAGCAGAAAGATAACATCTGCTTCTCTGTGATTTATTTCTTGTTTTGTTGTCAGATACGATTAATAGATTGGGGGATGCAGGGGTAATGCCTCTGCGATTTCGTAAAGGGGTATTATGAAAAAATTATTAATACTTCTTAAATAAGTAGGATTTCTTGAGCGATTTAGGGTCGACTATAAATACATATCATGTAATTCTATTTTAATATAGTAAAAATAAAAGCTCTTTACTTCTATGGATGTAGGAACATTATCGAATGACATTAAATCTTATGCTCTTTTTAGTTTCTCTTCTACTGTAATATTCATTTATAATTGCCGCAAGTTTTTCATAACACTGATAATATCTGAGTGTTGGTTTGTATGTTCATATAGAGGGCTAGATACGAGGGGATTGAGTATTTTTGATGCACAAGTTGATCTGAGAATATTCATTATTGTTAAAAAAAGAGGGCTATGTTAATTTATCTTAACTAGGTCAGTTTTTATGTAAGTTTTGTAGACTGTGGTGTGTATTTGGTGTTGTGGTAATTTGTATAGTTGTAATTTGAAAAAGTAGTTTTTTCATAATCAAGATTTCAAAAGAGTTTTTTTTTAAAGAATCATGCAAAACTACAACGTAAGTTGATTAAACAAACATGTTCAAAACTGTGATCGAAGTAGTTTCAACTGCTCCTCATCATTGTGCTAAACAGACCCTTATAAGAGAGGGTGGAATCGGGGAATGAAAACCACAGGCTGAGGTGGAGTGACTCAGACCTGAACATTCTCAATGACGAGTCCAGGCATTGTAAATTTCTTCCGGTAGCCGATCCGATTTGGAACATGTATATATATATATATATATATATATATATATATATATATATATAGGCTTAAAGATTGGTCTATTTGTAAAGCAAGTTTGCAAAGAATTATGATGTGAAGCTTCATGTGGATTGTAACTAGTCCTTTAGACTAAACTTTAAAATAAGCTGAAGATTAATAATTCTTGCATGACAGACAAGTTTGTCATTAGTATTGTAATCATGCAACAATCCTTGACAAGTCATTTGATCAATGCACCCTGTGACATGCTGACTAAATTCAACTTTTTGAGGGCATTGTTGATAGTGGAAATCAACATCAAGGCAAAATTTTCAGATTGGACAAGACGTGCGAACTTTAATAGAAGATCCAGTAGAGAATAGATGATTAGATCTTTGGCTACCATTATAGACTGTCTAGTTAAGAGGAAAAATCTAACAACTGACATTCTTTCCTAATCATAGGTAAAAAGAAATATCAGAAGAATAATAATCATAATTACCAACTTTCCAAGACAGATGCTACCCCTCTTTCTGTATGTGTTTTTGTTCTGTTCTTTGCTTCTGCATTGCTTGGCAGGAGATACCTTAACAAGAAACAGTCCTATTAGAGACAGTAGAGGAGAAACTCTTGTTTCTAATGGAGAAAAATTTGAACTTGGTTTCTTTAATCCTAATGGAAGCACTGAAAGAAGATATGTTGGCATTTGGTATTACAAATCTAGTCCACGCACGGTTGTGTGGGTTGCAAATAGAGACAATCCACTTTTAGATCACAGTGGAGTCTTCTCTGTTGACGAGAATGGAAACCTTCAGATACTGGACGGGAGGGGGAGATCTTTCTGGTCAATAAATCTTGAAAAACCATCCTCTATGAACAGGATAGCCAAGCTAATGGACACTGGTAACCTGGTCGTCAGCGATGAAGATGATGAGAAGCACTTGACAGGAATTCTGTGGCAGAGTTTTGAAAATCCAACTGAAACATTTCTTCCAGGGATGAAATTGGATGAAGATATGGCACTCATTTCATGGAAAAGTTATGATGACCCAGCATCTGGAAACTTCAGTTTCCATCTAGATCGAGAAGCAAACCAGTTTGTCATTTGGAAAAGATCCATTAGGTACTGGAGAAGTGGAGTTTCGGATAATGGTGGCAGCTCCAGAAGTGAAATGCCTTCTGCAATATCTTACTTCCTGTCAAATTTCACCTCGACTTCAGTCCGCAATGATTCTGTTCCGTATATCACTTCATCTTTGTACACAAATACAAGAATGGTGATGAGTTTTGCTGGCCAAATTCAGTACCTGCAGTTGAATACCGAGAAGACTTGGTCCGTGATTTGGGCCCAGCCTAGGACTAGATGCAGTCTCTATAATGCTTGTGGTAATTTTGGTAGCTGCAATAGTAATAATGAAGTGGTATGTAAATGTTTGCCTGGTTTTCAGCCTGTCTCACCAGAGTACTGGAATTCTGGAGATAATTCAAGAGGATGCACCAGAAGATCACCATTATGCAGCAACAGTGCTACAAGTGATACATTTTGAGCTTAAAGATGATGAAAGTAGCAAATCCGGATGCACAATTCAAGGCTAACAGTGAGGTGGAATGTAAAATGGAGTGCCTCAACAACTGCCAATGTGAGGCTTTCTCATATGAAGAAGCTGAAACCACTAAAGGGGGTGAATCTGAAAGTGCCACCTGCTGGATTTGGACTGATGATCTCAGGGACATTCAAGAGGAGTATGATGGTGGCCGTGATCTCCATGTACGCGTATCAGTCTCTGATATAGGTAAGTTTTTTTCCCCTTTCTAAAACATGTAAAAACTCTTTGTTGTTTAATTTCTGCAAACATAGCTTTTGATGTGGATCTGCTTTTCAATTGGAGCTCTCTATAAATTTGATTTCGCTATTCCCCTATCAGATGAGGTCACTGGGCTATGGTTGCCCATACACCTTACGATATAGTGAGTGACTCCAAAATACTACAAACCTCACTGTTATTCTAAAAGTGATTCTAGTCCAACCATTAGAAAAGGATAAAAAGATGGTGATCCTAGTCTCTGCAGTTTGCTTGATCCTACATTTGCTAACCTTTCTTAAGGCTATGATCATGGAGGTTTGAGAAATGAAATGAATTCCTTTGTCGAACATGCGCTTTGATAGTATATAACTAGATTGCAATTGTTAGTGTTTTTGAGTTTTCAGAACTTCTGTTTCTGCAGAATCAGCAGCAACAACTTGTGGGACTTGTGGAACTAACATGATTCCCTATCCCCTTAGCACTGGACCAAAATGTGGTGATCCCGCATACCTTAATTTCTACTGCAACCTCTCATCAGGCCAGCTTAACTTTAAGGCAAGAGGCGACACCTACAGAGTCACAAAAATCAATCCAGGAATGCACACATTTGTCATCCAAACTGAAACTGCAGATAGTTGCAAGTCCATTAAATCAAATGGAAATCTCTTACAGCTCAATCAATCATCTCCATTTCATGTGATTAGATTTTGCAATGTTGATCTGGGTAACATTAGTTCAACTATTTCTTTCACGGGCGGAGACGAGGTTGAGATAGGTTGGGATCCGCCACCTGAGCCAACTTGTTTTTCTTCTTCAGACTGCAAATATTGGCCAAATTCAAGTTGCAGTGCAAGAATAGATGGAAAGAAATTGTGCCTTTGTAATGCAAAGTTTAAATGGGATGGTTTGAAGTTGAAATGTACTGAAGGTAAGAATTCTAGAATTGCTCATAAGTATGGAACGATGTGCCTTTTACGAGTTGTTTTCTGTTTCTGATTGCAGCAGGTCATTACAGTGAGAAAAAAGATGGTTCTTCAATAGGAAAGATTCCATTGTCTCTGATCATTGCAGTAGCTTTGATTAGTCTCATTGCTTTAGCTGTTCTCTCAAGCACCATTGTTTTCATATGTTTGCAGAGAAGAAGGATGCCGAAGCTACGAGGTAAGCAATATCTATTCAACAATGTCAATTGTTTTCTTCTACCAAGAGAATAACACTATCTTGGAAGACTTCTCAACGTGGATATGATGCTACTAACACGTCATGACATTGATATATGAGTTCAGAAAACATGGGAATTTTTCCAAGAAATTTAGGACTTCACTTCAATGGTAGCAAGAGACTAGTGAAAGACTTAATTGACTCAGATCGGTTCAATGAAGATGAGACGAAGGCTATAGATGTGCCATGTTTTGACTTGGAAAGCCTATTAGCTGCTACAGATAACTTCTCAAATGCAAACAAGCTAGGACAAGGTGGCTTCGGGCCTGTCTACAAGGTAAAGATATAATACTTTCGATCACAGTTTCTTTATCAGAAACCTCAAAATATGTTCACTGATAGATGCATCTTTCAAAAATTTGATGTCTGTGGGATTAGGCTACATTTCCAGGTGGAGAAAAAATTGCTGTCAAGAGGCTATCAAGTGGTTCTGGTCAAGGATTAGAAGAATTCAAAAATGAGGTTGTCCTGATTGCCAAGCTACAACACAGGAATCTTGTGAGGCTTCTGGGCTATTGTGTTGAAGGAGATGAAAAGATGTTACTGTATGAGTATATGCCGAACAAAAGCTTAGACTCATTCTTATTTGGTTTGTTCCACCTACTTATCTTCCTTACATTGCATAACATTAATATGTTGACTGACTGAAACTAAAGTCATTCTCTTGATTTGAAACGAAACCCTGCAAGATCGAAAGCTGTGTGTGTCGCTGGACTGGGAGATGCGCTATAACATCATCATTGGAATTGCTCGAGGGCTTCTTTATCTTCACCAGGATTCCAGGTTGAGAATCATTCATAGAGACTTGAAATCAAGCAACATTCTGCTGGATGAAGAAATGAACCCCAAGATTTCCGACTTTGGCTTGGCAAGAATTTTTGGAGGCAACGAAACTGCCGCAAACACGAACAGAGTTGTTGGAACCTAGTAAGTTCTACATTGATTGTAAAATCTTCTACTTTATTTAGACAATTTTATGTCTATTCCTTGACTTCTACTCTGCCTGTTATGCAGTGGTTACATTGCTCCTGAGTATGCATTAGATGGCCTTTTTCTTTCAAATCAGATGTGTTCAGTTTTGGCGTTGTTGTGCTTGAGATTGTCAGTGGAAAAAGGAACACAGGATGCTATCATCCAGAACAATCTTTAAGCCTTCTAGGCCATGTAAGTTTCTTGATGTTAACCAGCAATTGAGCAAGTACAGCTTAGCCTAAAGAAATTGTTGCTAAGATGTTAAATGTGTGCTGCTAAAATTGGTACTGTCCTAGTGTTCATCAATTAACATAATGACATTTTCTGTTTCTAAACTATTCACAGGCCTGGAATCTTTGGAAAGAAGACAAGGCAATGGAGTTGTTGGACCAGACATTAAGCAAAACATGCAACACAGATCAATTTGTGAAGTGTGCAAATGTTGGGCTATTATGTGTGCAAGAAGACCCTGGTGATCGCCCCACAGTATCCAACATACTTTTCATGCTTGGAAGTGAAACTCCTACTCTTCCAGATCCTAAGCAACCTGCATTTGTCTTTAGGCGATGCCCTTCTAGCAGAGCTTCTTCATCTAGTAAACCAGACACAGTTTCCAATAATGGGTTAACAGTCACCCTAGAAGATGGCAGATAGAAAGAGTTGTTACTAATTATCAGGCTTTGTTGCTGTGTTTTTCCTGATAAAGAATATTTTCTAGCCTGCTTTATGTGTTTTTGATTTTTATTCTTACTTAACTGTACAATATCATTGGTTTCAGGATTGCTAGTGATTTCAAGATTTTCCTGTTCTTTTCCCTGAAAGCTGAACAAGTCACTATTCCTTGTCAGGATACTAATATGCAGGTCCAGGATATTCTATCCCCGTGCTAGAAGTGGAGACGCATGAGTGCCAGAGAAAGATGAAAAGTCTCCATCGATCTACACTCCACTCTGCACAGTCCATTCATGCATTGTCCCCACAGTCCCTTTACTAATGAAATTTCTCCAAATGAAAGTTGCTCGTAATAAGTATAGTTTGACGGGCCTGGCCCCCATCTTTTGGAAGTGTAAATATACTATAGACGTTTTAGTGGACGCGAGTCTAAAGATGCCATGAATTGCAGACACTCCAATGAAACAGCATTTCAACTAAGAAATGATGATGGGCGTGGCCACTACTTGATGATACTTCTACTTATCATATATCGTCCCATTGGGCCCTTAATCTACCTCATAATCACCAAACCTATATCACTTTCTCAGTCCATATTCCAATCAATTTATGCTGCAACCTTGCAAGCGTCACTTTGGTGCTGGCATATGTCGGCTATGATAAACGAACTCCACGACAAGGCGTCTTCTTTCTTCTTCTAGTCCTCTGCATCTAATGTCACAACCCGGAGCTCATGACCGGTAACACAAATATATCACCTTAAAATATGTTATTTTGCTCAGCTTCATAATTTATACATTTGATATTATAAAAATCATAAAATAACACAGCATAAAACAAAATATTCAAATAAAGAATTCAATAAATAAATTAAAATACAACTTTTTCATAAAAAATCAAAAACAAATTCAAAACATAATTAAAATCATTCCATGGAGTATTTATGAATAACAAATAAAAAATAAACCAATGACATTAAGAAACATATGAGATATATTGACTCAAGAAAAAAAAAACACAACCAAAAAATCCTGCTATTAAAACTGAACTAAAAAACTAAAAAATATGGATGGAAAGGTGAGTTCATACACTCAGTGAGCATAATAAATATAATGCATGCTAATATACATTTTACACAGCGCAGTTATCCGAGCAAGATAACAATATTTCTCAAGCAAGGGGAAAGGAACGGTTGGTCAAATTTTAGAAGGTCTAGTGTTCTGGATATCAAAGAGTTCTGTCCATTAACGGTTGGTCAAATTTTAGGAGGTCTAGTGTTTGTTAAAATAGTTCATAATCCACAAAATAAATTTCATAGGGTTGCAACGAGTAGTGTTTAGAAATAGTTTGCTACAATAATCTCAGAGAGTTATGGAACCTTGCCAGGAGAGCCATGGGCACCAATCATGTTAGCTAGCACAGCCTCGCACCTAACTGGTTTATCTGTTAATCAGAATTTCTAGAATCTTGATTTATCACTTTTCAAATCTGTAAATCTCAAAAATAATTGATATGTTCTTTAAGATCTATAATTCTAGTCATTAATTCAATTCGTTTTAATCCAACTAACACCCTAAAATATTTATTAAATATGTTAAATCATTTAACCATCAAATCATAATAAAAACTGTCAACTCTTTTTTAATCTTTCAACCATCAAATCCCTAATAGAAAATTAACGAAAGAGGAAAATACTTATTTGTTTCTTCAACACTTTTTAAAACCAAAAATTAAGCTTTGAACTGGATTCCTTGGTATCGGAAGAAAAGTCACGTTAGAGGGAAAGAAAAGAGGAGAAGGGTAAATCAATTCTTTTTGGTAAAATTCTCTTTAAATATATGGGTTAGGTTGGGTTCTTGGGTTTGGACTAGACTTGAGTTTGGGTACACATAACAACATAATAACTATATATATATGATCATCATTCTTGCTTGATTATTGTCCTTGATTGTAAATATTGTTTTATGTTTCCCTTACTTATTCCGCTCTTATAATATGGGGATTTTGATCTGAACAATTTCAACAAAGACGAATTCAATCGATGTCATGACATAATTGAATTTTTCCTGACTTTTTGTCAACTGCTGTTGTTCTTACACTACGTTTGCTTTGATTATGTTCCTGCTGGTAGAGTTAAGGAATTTGTTGATCCTGGCAGAGTTGTCAATAGTGGAGAAATTAGTGGTGTCTTCTTAATGTTGGAGGTGAAGAAATTAGTGCCTTCTTGGTCTTGGAGATGAATGGATCGTTAATAATGATTGGGTTCTTGCTTACAAGGAGCACTTGTGAAAGCCCTGATGGAGCTCTCACGTGAATCCATGTAGGGCTTTTGTGTGTTCAGGAATCTCCAGCTGATAGACCAACAATGCCGTTAGTGACTCTGATGTTGAGCAATGATAATGCTTTATTTCCATCTCCAAAATAACCTGCATTTTCAAGTCTTTGTCGTAGGATGTCTAGCAATTTGGCTGCCTTTTGTTTTCACAACACATCAACTAGATATTCTAACAATGATTTGACAATTAGCTTGCCTGAGGCTCGATAGGACTTTTCAGGTTTTTCAATGCTCTTGACAGGTTTATAAATTGAAGTTAATGAATTCAATCATCTAAAAGTTGTTGGATAGTACTGTCTTATGGATAATCTATCTAAATTATAAAAGCAAGTGCTTCACAATATAGGGCCTGCTCTGCCACTAAAGGTCCTTTATGCCTGTGAAGTTGACACCATTTTGGCAGATTTCTATTTGCTGTAAGGCTCGTAGTGCTTCATATCCAACTTGCGAATCTTATTGCTTCTGTGGCCACAAATATTAGAAATATAAGATTTAAAGGAGCTTGATTTTCTTTCCCGCCCAAAACGTTGGTCAAATCAAGGAATTAAGCACATGCATCTTGCAGATGTATTCATATTTTTTATTTTGAACTTGGCTTTTAGCTTACCAGAATTACTGCAACTTACTGAAAGAGCCTTCTTAAAAATGATAAAAGGAACATGCATGAGGACCACATGGGAGATGGTTGGTTCAATGAATTCTTCGTAGCATTAACGAAGGGCTTTGAGAATTATACTGAAAAATCATGTCCTCTTTCAGAATATAGAAATGCCTTGTGCAAAACAAGTGTAAAATGTGTTATCACAAGTTTTTTCTTTGGTTAGGTGTCTTGTCAACATAACGTACCGACAAATGGCTATGGAGAATGAAATTTTTCCAAGGTGGACATGATGCCTACCTACACTATAATGCAAAAAAGAAATGATTATGAAGATTACACTTTAGTTTGTGGTGAATGGTGAGATATCATTGGTTTGAAATATGGTACCGGATTTTGTCTTTTTGGCAGCCAAAAAGTTCAGCTAATAGCGCAGTTTGTTGTGGTAATCGAAGGATTTTCTGCACTGCAAGCATCTCTTACTATCTTACTGTCACATGATGTGGTTGTGTGTTCTGTTGCTCTTTTTGTCAATCTCATCTTCTCTATTGCCATTCTGTGCAAGTCAAGGCATTATAGCTCCAGGAAAATACATCAGTGCAAACCAACCCATAATTTCTGCTAGTGAAACTTTTGCATTAGGTTTCTTCAGTACGAGAAATTCAACTCCAAGGTACTATCTTGGCATTTGGTGTAACAAAATTCAGAAGAAAACTATTGTCTGGGTGGCCAATAGAGAATCCCCAACTGATTCTCTAGGAACTTTTGCACTCGGGGTTGATGGAAATCTTGTGGTTTTGGATGCAACAAAGAAGACTGTTTGGTCATCAAATGTAAAGGTTGCTGATTCTGCTATAAATAACACAACGGGTATGCTGATGGATAATGGAAACCTTGTTTTGAGAAGTGATGAAGCCGTCTTGTGGCAGAGCTTTGATCATCCCTCTGATACATTCTTGCCTGGCATGAAACTTGGCTATAATCGCAAAACTAATCAGAGAAGGCAGCTTACTTCTTGGACAGATGCTGAAGATCCACAACCAGGAATGTTCTCTTTCGGGATAGGTACGACTGGAGGTCCACAGTTTTTAATCTGGAAGGATAATGATCCTTATAGCCGAAGCGATGTCTACAGCAATTCTGTGTCATTTGCGAAGTTATCGAAGTTGCGACCATTTGCTTATTACCTTACTTTAAACTTAGAAGGTGATGACATTTATGTCACTTACAGTGCCTCAGAAAACTCGGCGATATTAAGGGTCACGCTAGTCCCAGATGGGCGAATTGAGTTGTTGCTATGGCAGGAGATAAACAATGATTGGCTTTCTATGTGGCAGTGGCCTTCTACTTACTGTGAATTCTATGCTCAGTGCAGTCTATTTAGTAGCTGTGATCCAAAAGGGTCTCAGGATCATTGCAAATGTCTGCCAGGCTTCCAGCCAAAAGTTCAGCAAGAGTGGGATATGAGGAATTGGACTGGTGGCACCTGTGTGAGGCAAAAGGCATTGAGATGTGACAAGGATGATGGGTTCTTAAAGTTGGTAAATATGAAATTACCAGATCATTCATATATATTGGGAAATATGAGTACCAATGATTGTGAATCCAGATGCCTACGGAACTGCTCTTGCACAGCTTATGCATATTTAAACGCGAGTGATGGAACTTCAGGGAAATGCCTGAACTGGTATGGGGATTTGATGGATCTTGTACAGGACTTTGTTGGATCAGATCTTTACATTCGTCTTCATGACAGAGACCCGGGTATGATCATCTCATTTCAAGTAGCTTAGCTCAACATTTGCATTGAGCTGAAAGGATTAGGACTACTTGTCCTGTTCATTAAATTTTGTTAACAAACTGACAAACCTTTTCTTTTATATGCAGTTGGAAATGTTAAAAGTAGTGTTAAATTTACACGTAAAAACAAGCGCTCGATTATAATTGCAGTAGCTGCAGTTTCTATAGGGCTTCTTTGTGTTCTATCTGGCTATTTCATCTGGAGAAAAAGGATTGGAAAACAAGGTACCTTCTGTATGTTTTCGTCACACACACACTCCATATAAAGATGATGCTCGTTAGCTGTTCTGATTTACTCTTCGGCCTAACATTAATTGAGTTCTGACAGAGAGGATTGAAGAGACTTGTACCGGTATGAACACCAGCATTGAACTCGGAAAGAGTGAGAAAGAGCTGAACATATTTAGCTTTAACCAAATAGTGGCTGTCACTAATGACTTCTGTGAAGAAAATAAATTGGGAGAAGGAGGTTTTGGCCCTGTTTATAAGGTAGTACTTCCAGTTCAAGGAAATTCTGCATCCAAAGTTTCAAATTTACTTGATTTCTGTTTTTCTTTTTTGTTCTATTGATCTCTTTACTGAAGCTGTGAAGGTTCTTTCGGAATCTGGTCTACAGGGGAACTTGATGAATCAAGAAGTAGCTATAAAAAGGCTTTCAAAGAAATCTGAACAAGGGATTGAAGAGTTCATGAATGAGTTAAAACTAATTGCAAAGCTTCAGCACACTAATCTTGTGAGGCTCTTAGGTTGTTGTGTTGAAGGGGAGGAAAAAATGTTGGTCTACGAATACCTGCCGAATCGAAGCCTGGACAAGTTTTTGTTTGGTAAACTTCTTCTCTGTCGAAACAACTCGAATATGAAGATTAACCTGGTCTGAACATCATCAATAGATTGAACAATTTAAACACTACATTTAGCAGATCATAATGAAATGTCATATGACCATTTTATTTCTCTGCAGTTCCACATTGCTAAACAAATTCAGAACTGATTCTTTTTAATGATTTCTTCTATCAGATCCATATGAAAAGGCAAATCTTGATTGGAGCAAACGTTTTCGGATCATCGAGGGCATTGCTCAAGGTCTACTCTACATCCACAAGTACTCTAGATTGAAAGTGATCCATAGGGACCTAAAGGCAAGTAATATATTACTGGATGAAGCAATGAATCCTAAGATTTCAGATTTCGGAATGGCAAGAATGTTTGGTTCTGATCAAACCGAAGCTGATACCAAGCGGGTGGTCGGTACCTAGTAAGTTCACAGATTGCACATAAACTTCCTTTGACATCAATCTGATTCTACTGATTTTGCTAATATTTTGCTGCTACTAATTCATAGCTCAACTGTGCAGCGGCTACATATCACCTGAATATGCACTGTATGGAAAATTCTCAGAAAAATCAGATGTCTTCAGCTTTGGAGTTCTTTTATTAGAGCTTGTGACCGGCAAGAGAAATATTGAATTTTTTGGTGCCGAGCTCCCTCTAACCCTTCAAGGATGGGTAAGTGATTGACTTTCCTTCTTTGTTCTCCAAATGCTAGGAAAACAAGACATTAATGTCTTTAACATGTTTTCAGGCATGGGAATTGTGGAATGATGATAGAGGACAAGACCTTATCGATCCGTTGATAAGGGACACTTCTGAATGTCCCGAAAGACCTCTCAAGTGCATCCATGTAGGGCTTTTGTGTGTTCAGGAATCTCCAGTTGATAGACCAACAATGCCATTAGTCGTTCTGATGCTGGGCAATGACAACGCATCACTTCCTTCTCCAGAAGAACCTGCATTTTCTAGTATTAAGCGTAGGAAATCTAGCAATGTTGTTTCTTCTTCTTCTTCTGATCACAACACTTTAAGTAGTTACTCTAACAATGAGTTGACAATTACCCTGCCTGTGGCTCGATAGGACTTTTCATTTTCATTTTTTTTTTAATTCACTTGAGATGCTTACGAATTGATCTTTCAATTTACCTGTAGTACTGTCTGGAAACGCAATATCGAAATGTAATGCTGTTGTATATATTGAAGAGAAAACAAAACTTTGCAGTTGTAGTTGCAGCAGAACACACAACTTTATTGATTTTCAATATGATTATTTATACACTAAAAAAAACAGAATTGCAAGATATTCTTTTAGGATATCTGATTTTCTGTTACATGGAATAAAAATAACCATTAAACTAACAATAAAAAACAAACTCTAATACTATAAACAAACTCGGATTCTGCTGAGATTTTATTTTACTTCTAGAGTCATTCTTGGTCAACAAATGCAAATGGAGCTTTGGTCTGTACTTTCTCATCACTTGCACTGAGCCAAATGGATTTGTACAAATGCTTCAGTGAATTTTATACGCAGTTGGCGATGATGGAAATAGTTCTGTGTTAGATTGAATACTTGCAACATTGCATTCCATTTCGCTAATCATTTCTTGTGACAGATCCATCTGAAAAGGTAAATCTTGACTGGAGCAAACGTTTACGAATCATTGAGAGTACTGCTCAAGGCCTACCGATCCACCATAAAAGAAAAAAGAAGAAGAAAACAGAAGAGGGGGATGGAAGAAAGAAAACCTTCACAGCTTGATAACGATTCTTGGAAGTAATCTACCATAGCCATGCGTAGTTTCTTGGAAGTCCTAGTCAGAAAACTTGCTGATCATCTATACCTTTGCCTCTTGCATATCTACTTTACGTGCCCAAAGCATTCCAAAAGTTGAAGTTTCCGATTCCAATTCTGCGTATGACATCACCATGGTCGACGGCAGCCCACACGTCATGGACACGGCCCTTCTTTATGGCTGGTTCCTTCCCAGAGAAGGAAATTGAAATTGACATCTGCTCTTTGTCTCCCATGTTTATATTTATTCCATGAAATCATGCGTGAATGTGTCAAGAAGATGTTAGCCAATTTTCATATTCACATATGACTAAGTTGAAATTGATTTTATTATGTGAAATGTGAAGGTAACCTATTCTTTGTTTAATACTTTAATTGAGTGTCCAGAATTCACTTGGAATTAAGATTTGGGCCATTTGTTCGGTTTTTTCTTTCACTTTAATTAAATCTATTTTATTTGCTATAACACAATTAAGTAAAAAATATATTTTATTTATCTACTTATAATAAATAAATTGAATGAAGAAAATATCTTTCATATTAACCTGTTTGTTATTCTTTTAAAAATGTATTTAATGGGCCATTTTTACTCTGTTATTGTCACATAATATAAAAGATAGATACGAAATAAATATAAACATGTTTGATTAAAATAAATAAATAAATATAAAATAAATTTATTTTTAAAATAATTTTATAGTGAAATTTACATTTTGAAGCGCAAAAAAACATTCCATTTATCTTTATTATCCTTGAGATCATACACTAATTTACCTGGGCGTAAAACCCTTTTGTACATTAATTCACACCCTTTTTTTCCATAGGGTAATGAAAATTTTTTATTTTTTTATTTATTTTAAATTAATATTTTTAATATTTTCAGATCATTTTAATGCGTTGATATAAAATATAATTTTAAAAAATAATAAAAAATATTATTAATATATTTTCAAATAAAATATATTTTAAAAAAATAATTCCACTCACATTTCTTAACGTACCGCAATTATTGAGAATTTTTCAAAAGTAATCTTTGGAAAAGTTTTCAACCAGAACAATCAAATTTGAGTCATCTCACTTGATTTTCTATGATAATCAATGTTTGTGTTCAGGCAAGATACAGATGTACTTATGAACAGTTGATGCTGTCCTCTCTCCTCCCTGCCTATTTCTTCCTACCCTGCATTAATGGATCTCCTTTATTTTATTTTATTTTATTTTTGGTTTCTGGAGATGGAAAGAGAGATGGGTTATTGTGTCGACATCGCATCATTTTTTATTTAAAAAAAAAATCCCCATCGCATCTACGTAAGATTATAAAAACTTATTCTTATAGATGCGTTATTAAGTTATAATCGGTTGAGAAAATAATTCAATTTTAAATGATGTATAAAATTCATCTAAAATTAATTTTTATTATAAAGAGAGGACAGCATTTATGACTCTTAACAAACTATTAATGGGAAGATCATGATAGAAAAAATAATTTCACTAATACAATATAAAAATTTAGAGTAAATAAAGTTCGGATTGAAAAATTATATATAGTTTGGTATATAAAAATTAGAAAGAGAGAATATATTTAATGGTGAAAATATATATATATATATATATATATATATATATATATATATATATATAAAAGACAATAAAAATAAAAGGTACCCTTGTGGAAACAGTCGTGCAATTTTATTTTTTTCTGTGGCTTTTCCCAATTCGTAATGAAGTCAAAACTCAAGAAAAGCACAGATTCACAGACGCAAACTATATTAAATGACCAAAAAAACCCTTGACAACCTTCTGCGAAACAGATGATACTGCACCCCGTGTAAGGAATCAAAGCCGACCAAATTGTCTGTCCCTTCGCTGTCACCCATTGTAAGACCATAACCCTTCAGTTCCTTCCTAGAAGATCCTCTTCCTCCTTTCCTCTCCTATATAAATGCACCAATGCATACCTTTCCACTCATAAATCACATAAGAATCCAATCTTCACGCTTGTTTTCAAAAGTGTCTTGATCAAGAATGGCAGGAGTTGAGAAAAGAGCAGATTTTGAAGACTTGTTGCCTGTAATGGCAAACAAGCTAGGTGGGGAAGGTTTGATAAACGAGCTGTGTAATGGGTTTCAGCTGTTGATGGATAAAGATAGAGGGGTCATTACTATGGAGAGTTTGAGAAGAAATTCGTCTTTCTTGGGCTTGCAAGATTTGAGTGATGATGAGCTTGCTAGTATGGTTAAAGAAGGTGATCTTGATGGTGATGGGGCCTTAAATCAAATGGAGTTTTGTGTTTTGATGTTTAGATTGAGTCCTGATTTGATGCAAGAATCAAGATTCTGGCTTGAAGAAGCATTTGAGGAGGAGCTCAAGAGTGATGGGCTTTGAGTCATGCTAGCTGCTGGTGATGATCATCATTGTTTCTACGGGTTTTCTTTTGCCATTGCAAAGATTTGTATGCAAATAAAAATTAACACCGCCTTGATATGGTGCTGACCACTTCAGTCTAGTTTCTTTGTTATTTGTTTTCTAATTTGTTGTTATTGATGTTCAGAATTGAAAGGAGAATACTTAAATAGAGAGCATTATTTGCAGGGAAATTTGGTGTTTGTGTTGTTCTCAATTCATAATTTTATTAGGCTATTGTTTTAAAATAAAAAAGAAATAGAGACGATTGCCCACTAATCCACCATTACAATTAACAAAACATGCCATTACTCGGATTCGAAATCTCTTTTTGGGAGCTTAGACCTGCCCAAGGCCCCATCTTTTTAGGTGTAGTATATAGTCCCTTAACTTTTTGTAGTAGTCAAATTGGTCCCTAATACTAACAACCAACATTGACCACTAATTGCTAACCATTCCATTTACTCATATTTCCCCATAGACCACTAGAGAGGTAGAATAGGGCAAGGGGTAACCTCTAGCACAATTCTCAGCTAGGTTCTTAAAGTATGGTTTTATCAACTGACTTTTAGGCAGAATGGCTTAATTGAAAATTCCAGATACGACTGGGAGGGAAACAAAACTCCAGGGACCCGAATCAAGATCACCTCTTAGGCTCATTGCTTATACGAGGTTAATTACCCTATTGGATGATAGTTCAACAATTCATGAAAGGAAACTTCTAGGATTGAAATTCTGGTGGAACAATTCATAAAAGGAAACTTTTAGGATTGAAATTCATTAGCTTACGATATTGTGTTGCTTGACAAGCCGAAAAGAACAAAGAACAGGGGCACAGACAGTTTTCAAGAGGATTCCAGTCATGATAAGGGCCATATTTTGCATGTGATTTTCTTCTCTTGCTTCCCTTCTACGTTAACCTTAATTTGTTTTTTCAAGTTAGGGTTGTAGATTTGATTTTGGGATGCAATCATGCATCGGGCTATTACTTTGTGGAAGGTATGGTAGGATGAACAATAAACTAAGGAGGAAATAAATTGAAAATGTCTTCCAAGATGTATCTTTAATTTATGGGAAATTAAGGGGGAAGAGACCACGAGATATATATATATATATATATATATATATATATATATATATATATATACACGTTCTTGTCATACTTTGAATTGATCTTGGAAGCTTTAATCCATGATCTATTCAAATCCGTTATCACTTTAATAACCTTAAATTATACATTGTTGTGTGTATGGTTGTGATGCGGTAGGCAGACAAAAGCTACGGCAAATCCAAGATTGTTGGTCAAGTTGGCACCAAGTTCCATCCTCCTTCCATCCCTCAATCTTCTTCTTCTTCTTCTTCTTCTTCTTAATATTATTATTATTATGGGAAATCTATCAGCTTTACTAAGGGAGGTAAAATTCATCCATCTAGAAAATTAACGAAACCTAATAGGTATTAAAAAATTACTGTAGCTCCATTCTCATTGTTACTATTTAATGAATCAGCGTAAAGGTGTTTTTACCCCTTTATTCAAAAACCTTTACCTTGTATTTTGGCTTTCAAGTATATTAAAATCTTTGCACATCATCTATTTGTTATTTCTAAAAGAGATAAATATTTATTTTTTTTTATTTTTATTGCACGGTGAAACAACCAGGATAATATTGTAAACAAAAAACTCAAACTTGGTGTCAAGTGGTATTTTTGTATTTCATAATTGTTTTTTTGTTATTACAATTTAAGTTGAGGGGCAATTTGATAATTAATCAAATATAAAATAATAAACAATTAAAATACATAGTAAAATAACAAAATACCCTTTAAATAAAAACATTTAAGCTTGAGGTCAATGAGCATTTTAGGTTTTTCATAATAGTTTTTTTAATTAAAAAATCAGCTCAAGAGAACTTTTGTATTTAGCTAAATAAATAAATAAATAACAGAAAAGGATGTGCATGTATGGCACACTAGGGTGCATGGGAGGCGCCCATGCCCTTCGATTGTGCGATGACTCAAAACGTTCAAAAATAATTTTTTTCGTGTTGTTGGAAACATTATCGTGTTTTATTTCTGTTAGTGCGATGAGTGTCTCTGATAATAGTCTAGTTTGTTGTTAGTTGACCTTTTTTTTACCTCCTTTTTTCTCTCTCTCTCTCTCTCCCCCCTTGAAAATTACAGTTTGACCCTCTTGGTTGTTGATATTTTAACTTCAGTCTTTATTCTTTTGAATTCTCATTTTTTGTGTTGGTCTTTTAATTTATAAAAGTTTTATTTATTTTTAGTTTCATCATTAAATTCCAATTTATCAAATATTATATTCTCCGATTTGGTTCTTAATCTTTGGGTTTCTAATTTTTTACCTTGACCCTTTTATAAAAGTTTTATTGGTTTTCAATTTTATCTTTCAATTGAAATTGATGGTATTATATTTTCTAATTTGGTTCTCGCTATTTTGATTTTTAATTTTTTTTTTCTTGGCCCTTTTGTAAAATTTATTATTCTTTCAATCTCATCATTTAATTACAACATTTTTTTTATTTTTTATGTCAATTTTGAACCTTATTGTTTTTATTTTTTGTCCTTTTACTAAATTGATTTTTTTTCAATTTCACCTTTTAATTGAATATAAATATATATTTTTATTTTAATATTTATCCTCATTTTTTTAATTGCTATTTAAAAAAAAATTTGTATAATTGAATTTTGTTTTCAATTTCATCCATCAATATATAATTGATTGAGAATTAGACTTCATGATTTTTCTAGATTGGGTGTTTTGGGTCTAATAATCTGGGTCATAAGATTGAAAATTTAACACGAGATTTTTTTAGAAAAAAAGAGCTTTATAATTCTTTTTAGTTTTTTATCGAGTTATTCCAATCACATGATTTGGGTCGTGAGTTTATCGGAGTATCTCGGGTTGGCTCAATCCTAATTAGTGAGGTTGTAAGTTTATTATGACCGGTTTTTTATATCCTTGTTGACTTATTAGGTTAGACACTGGTCGATCCAATATATTTTTATTTCAATATGTTTTTAAAATACCATTTTTAATATATTTTTAGTCAAATTATGTTTTTATTAATCATCTGGATTATCTTTGAACCCGTCAAGTCGATCAAGTTACATTAGATTAATACCACATGGTTAAGTTTTTTTTTTTTCTACTAGAAAAAATATTAGCAATGCATGAATATTTTTTTACATTCAAGAAAATTTAATCTGACTCACAACGTAGCGTGAAACAATTATGTAATTAAAAGAGTTAATTAGTAGCTAGTGATGTGGGAAAGGCTTATTGTCTAAGTTAATCTAGTTTTCTTTTGTTCTTGCTTGCTTTGAATGTCACTAATCTTGGTGCTGGCATTTCGCTGTGGGGCTCAACTATTTTTTGTATAATAACCTTCACAAAAAACATATCAAAATAAATTATGAAACTTAATTCTCAATGAACTCAATATTAAATAATGAATTGAAAAAAATCAAGTAAAACGATTTTAAAAAAATAACCTGAGTCAACCTTAATAATTAACCTATAAGATTTAATCTTTAAAATATTTCATCCTATTAAATTTAATAATAAAAAAACCTTAGTTGGCAAGTGATTTGAATTCAAATTAAATCCTATTCAAATCGTAAATGATGCATGCAAGATAATTTATATCTCAATTCCAATGGAAAGTAAAATACCACCATTTCGCATTTCAAATATCTAAATAATTTATCTTGTTTACAATTATAGATATATTTGAATTAGTTTTATACATTAATTAAGTTTTTTTTAACTATATTAAAGACACAAAATGATGTAGTATATTTTATAAGAGGATAACTAGTAATAACTTATTAATTATTTCTTGGATCAACCTTGAAGAAAGAGACCGTCACAAAAAAAAAAAGAGAGAAAAAGAGAAAAAAAGATGAAACTTATAACCTACTAAAAATGACAATAATATATTTACCTAAAATTTTTTTTTCCTAGTTATATTTATTTTTTCTTTAAAGTAAATCAGGAAGTATTATTAGGTACTTTCTAAGCATCATAAAATTTCCAAGTATCATAAAATTTCTCGTATATTTTTAGAATAAATTATTTTAAATATTATTTTAATATTATTTTAAAATGATAATGAAAAAAAAAAAATAAACATCTTTAATCAATCATTTAACCTACTATTTAAGATACGAAATGAATATTCTTATACATACATCTCTTGACTTTGAACACTGTGGCTCTTTCTGCCAAGGTTTTACCTGGAAAAATAAAACACAAGCTTCTTCCTTCTGACCCGGATAAATCAATATATATATATATATATATATATATATATAGCAGCCATTGACTGAGAAAATTCCAATAAATAGCCGGGTGGTTATAAATCGAAATTTGAAGCAAACTATGGATTCTTCGTTGTTATTTTCTTTGGACTTTGAACATTGTGTTGTGAAAGCGGTGTACAACGTCAAGGTCAAGGAGAGTTTTTAATTTCTCTTTTAACAAATGTTTTTTCCACATTTTCCCTAATATCTATACAATTTTCTTACGTCATGTTATACGCCTGAAAAATATATATTTTATTTTTTAATAATTAAGATATTATTGTGTTAAAAAACTATCTCAACTCAAAAACTTAAACTATTAGGTGAGGTCTTAAAATATAATTTATATTATTCTCTACCATATCTCCTCAAATGAAAGCCCTTTAGACTTGAAACTTGCACAGACCCACTTTACCTTGTACTTAATTTTTATCAAATAAATAAGAATAGTGAGATTCGAACTTGTGACCACTTGATCATTAAGGCTCTGATACCATGTCAAAGAACCATCTCTATCCAAAAGGTTAAGCTGTTAGGTGAGACTCTAAAATATAATTTATATTATTCTATATAAATTTTCACATACTAAAATTATTATAGCTAGATTGGCATATTTATGAGATTTTTTTCTTCATCCTCTCGTTAACACAAATGAGTTGGATCATCACAATAATGTCTTTTCATGCCTTTATATTTGAAAAAAAAAATCAAATTTATATTTTATATTCAGATCTTGTTAGTTTCTTTTTTTAAAAAATTGACGTACGTAGTTATTTAATTAATTCCGTTTCTGAAGGTATTTTAAACTTTCACTCTAATATAAAATGTTGAATGATCCCTCAAAATATGTGACTATAAGTCGGGTCAATACATACCGAAAATCTTAGTGTTTTCTATGAATAACTATAAATATTTACTTTATAGGTCCACATTAAATTGAGAAAGTAGACTATGAAAGAGAGAATTATATTCAGACTCCATAAAAATAATAAAAACATTTTTATATAGCTCAAAAATATTTTTTATTATTTTTTTTGTTTATCTTTCCTTCTTATGTCAATCTTTTTTATGGAATAAATGTCGATAGTTTCTTTTGTGATACTTAAATATCATATTTAACATAAGTTCGAACAAGTAATTCTTGCTAATTTTGTCTCTAAATAATTTTTCAAACAAATTAATTTTCTTATATGATTTTGGGCCAAGAGCTTACAACCCAGAATTATGAGAAAGTGGTTCATAACTTTAACAATGAAGTAATTGGGCTGGATGATGGATTCATTCTCTCGGCAACCTAGAGCAGTCATTTCAAATTTCTAGATCACATATAAATTTTTTTCTAGCCCGAATGTAAAAGGGATATATTTCCCTTTTGAACCTATTTCTTCAAAAATTATTTGGAGACCAAATTACCATACCAAACAAATCAATCACATTAATTATTAAATCCTTTGTATTCTTAGTATATAGTTGTTGTCTCAAAAAATAAAATAAAAATAAAGACAGTAGTGATAAAAACATATTTATATTTTTTGATCGAATATTTTTTTTGTCTCTTTATTTTCATCTATTTTTATACCAATCAATCAAATTATATCCTGTTTTAATTGTCTTTCTAATACCCAAATCTGATTTATGGCTTGAAATCTGGATTTTTTAGGGTTAAAAATGAAATACTTTTTTTTTAATTCTCTTAATAAATAAAGAAATAAAATGAAAATTAAAGAAAATGATGAATGACAACTTCCATCTTACCAGCTAATAAGATCGAAGCAAGTCCAAAAAGGAGGAGAGTCTCACTGTCCCACTGCTAAAGCACAACATCATGCCTAAAGCCAAAGTGAGCAAATATATTGTCTTTAAAAAAAAAAAAAAAATTGAATGATGTTTTTATAAAAAGTAAACTCCAACTCAGTGTCTACACCTTTTATTTGTAATATAATGATAAAAATATTGATAAATTATTACATTATTTTTTTATTAACGTAAATAGCTGGGTTAGTTTGCATATACTTTAATTAATTTTATGGGTCTTAAACTTAATGATCATGTAAATTTCCAGATATCATTATATTAACAATCACAGAACTCGAAGCTAAAACTACATGAAAAATAAACTTTTTATTTCTAAATTTTTATTACTAAATCACCTACTCTATGGTTAATTATCTCATTATTTTGATACTAAGGCATCATAGTGCTATTAATGTCTATATGGCAATGTAGCCCATTGGGAGAGGGGCACGACGAAGGTCTCGTCTAGTCGTTTCAAACCCACAGCAACTTCTGGAAGATATCTTGGATATGGCATCGGATGATCTTATCGATGGGATTTGCCTGCCATTTTTTCTCCCCTCACCTTTTGTGCATGGGGTTGCTAGTCAAAAGAATATTTATAGCAATAAAATCCATCTCCTTTCTACAAGATAAACAGAGTTGCGGACAATATTTCATGCATAGATAGTTAATTAGAAAAAAAAAAAAGATTTTCAATTCTACAATGTCTAAAGAGCTTGTGCCACTTATAATCACAATCAATGTTGGTGGCATTTATTTTTTTTAATTTTATCATTTTGTATTAAATGGAGAAATATGAAATAATATATTTAAAATCTTGAAATTAATTCAAAGATATTATCACATCAATACCCAAAAAAAAAAAAAAAATCTAATTTGTGGACAGAATAAAGGAGGCTACACAGACGAACATAATTATGTTTCCCTTTTACATTTATCCTATCGGAATCAATTATAAAAAGACACACAACATCTCTCTTTTTAGATTTACTTGTCAAATACAGTTAACCCATGTTGTCTCCCAAATTACTTTTATATATATATATATATATATATATATATATATATATATATATATATATATATATATATAAGAGAGAGAGAGAGAGAGAGAGAGAGATTATAAACTAAGTACTATCTAGGTTTTACATATTGATCTTTAAGTTCAACACTCCGTGCCTAGATATTTATTAATGTCTAACTTGTAACTTGTGAAGTCTACTAACTAGTCTTTAAATTTTACTACAGATGAGAATTGAATTATCTACTGACTTTGAGTTTTTTCTTAATAAAGTTTTGATCTACCTTAACATGATCGGATTATGAGCTAACTCTATATGGCTCTCTTGTTTTCATAAAATAGTATAATTTACCACTCAATATGTAGCCAATTTCAATGAGTAGCACTTTCAGCCATACCATCTCACACAACCCTTTGGTCATTCCTTTAAACTTTACCTTTGCTTCTTACTTCTTCATGAAATAAGGTTACCTTCATAAAAGTAAAATAGCTTAACGTGAATTTACTATTTGTAGTGCTTTTTTTTACCCCATCTGAATTTGTATACCCATTAAAATTATTGAAAGAGATCCCACACATTAAGAAGAGTAAATTTAATTAATTAGGAATCCATAATCAAGAAGGAAGCAATATAATTGTCTAACATTATTTTTCCCTGTTAGCTTTTTCCTAATTTGTAGAGGATCTTGAACAATATAAATAGGAGATATTCAAACAAAGAAGGGACACACACATCAAGATTAAATGAGAGACTCTTGCAAAAATTGTAGCCAAACAAAAGATCTAGTAAAGAGAGAACAAGAACACAAATAAACCTAGCCTCTCAAAGTTGTGGACAACCTAGAAAATCAATAGCATAACAGCCTTTCCAGCCTCCAATATCCCATTTCCGATGGAGGTGCCTGACATCACTCGAACCAGCAGGAAAAAGGAGTCGTGCTCATCGTGGAGTAATCTATGTGCCTCCTTACCCTGACAGTTCGTGAAGTACATGCATCAATACTGTTTTTTTTTCTAGTAGTTTTTTCTCTGTCCCAACTGACTCCAATGACTTGTAAAGTTTAATTTTAAACCTTAATATGTGATTCATTTTTTTTAGAATAATTTGTTTATTGATTTTAGACTCTCGAACGTGTATTGATTTGTATGTTGTTTTGGATAAATTCAAGATGTGCATGTGATTTTTTTTGTATTTGATTATGCTTGTTCATATTAATTGAATTAGTTGAAACATTAGTTATTATTTATGGTGGATATATTTTGTGAAATAATTAATTTATGATGGATTAATCTAAATTGTATAACAAAAATAATCAAGACAAAACCTGAGTGTGAAGATTAGGCTTTGTTATGAAGCTTAAATTATAAAACACTATCCTAAAAGTTTTTACCTCTAATAAATACAAGTATTTAGTTTAGACGAAATATTAGCATATATGTATTTTTATTATTAAAATTAAATAACAAGACAACATATTTTTGATATGATGTTCTAGGGTAATTTTCATTTTTCTTTTAGTATAATTAGCTTTTTAGTTAAAAATCTCTGAAAAATATCAATTAGAGTTTATAATTATTATAAAACTAGAATACAACTTTTTATTTTTATTTTTACTTTCTTTTACGTAATAAAATCACCGAGATATTTTGTGAGACTCAGCAATATCTAGAAAAGCAAGCTATTCTACCTTGAAAATCCTTGGTCTAATCGATCATTGCCATTTTAATTAGTACTATTTGTATTGGAACTTTGGGTCATCCATAATCTACACTATTGTTAAAATTTTCTACTATGTTAGGGTATGCTACCTTCTCATCTCCTTGATAAATGTGCTCCCCACCATTGTTTTGTCTCACTAGCTAGCTGTCTTCATCTCTGGAAAATAAAGGCTAAAGGGCATGGAAAATTCCTCGCAATAAGCTCGCTCAAAAACGAAAATGTCACCTCCACATGTCTACAATGATCTCTTAAAAGACAACGATGGTTTGTGCTTACTTTTTTGTCAAGCCATTGTTGGCTATCTTCGGTCCCTCGTGTTAGCCAAACTTGCTACACGAAAAGATGGGCAGAAAGGCACATCTCACACGACAGGGTGAATTTGGCCATAAACTTCTTTAGTCTAAATCATCGAAAGTTTAAAGTTGTTGAGGAATTTTCAGTTGGATTAAACAAGTACAGTAGCAAAAGAATCCAGGAATTAGAACTAAATAGCTCTGTGCCTAAAAAGATCCAAAATAGTCATTGTTTCATCTCTTGTACATGGATGCATCTAGTCATGCCTCATTTCAAATTTTGGATAAGTATTACACCATTCAGCATGAATACTTAATTCATCTTTTGCTCCTTAATTTGATGTTAATCACTAATTTTGTTCCAAGTTCAGGTCACCAATATGTGTGCCGACAGTCTTAAATGTTGCTGGAAAGTGCTCCTTGTATGGCTAATCATCATGCTTAATCTGTCTGATTCAGAACTTCCATTCTTTTTCAATGCTCCCATTGATAATGACGAGAGATAATAATTCTTGTCCATGAGAGTCTCGAGAAGTCCTCCTCCTCCACCACGATGCCTGAACGAAAGTTCATGACCACTGGCAAACCGGGGTAAAAATATTTGGGGTGGCTGAAAAAACCGTTGACATACAATCTTTGGTTACTGTGTTGCAATAGTAGAGATAAAAATAATTGTGATAGAGGACATGTCCTCGTATCTTTACTATTTTAAAATAATAAAAATTTATTTTAAAATAATAGGCCTCTTGACTGCATAAATTAATAAACCGAGGAATTCTGGCGAGGCATTTCAAAACAATGCCTTTACATAAAACCTACATTTGCTAGTTATTAGAATTACCAAAAAAAAAAAAAAAAACTAAAAGAATTTTTCATTTACATTTCATTGTGAGTCGTATAATTAAATTACTAGCTATTTTTCCTTCGAGGGAAAAATTCATTTAACTTGGTTTCAGGGGTAATTTTATTATATATATATATATATATATATATATATATATATATATAGGATCGCCATTAGTCATTATTGCTTTTAATGGAGGGACAAGTAAGTTTTTTTGTATTTTAAATGAACAATGTGATGATAACTTATATACCCTTGAAAGTACAACAATTTAAAACCGGAGAGAAAGGATTTATGCTCTTTTTGTCATTTGAATGTACAAAAAAAAAAGAAGATTATATTACCCTTAAAATAAAAAATAATAGAACTTAATTACATCTGGAGGAACATGTCTTTTCAACATAATTATTTTGTAATTATATATTAGAATATGAGCAATTAAATCTTTAATCATAGATAAAATAATGATAAAAAATAATTGATGTGTGACACATACATACTAACAAGTGAAAAGCGCTCATGCTCTTTAAAAGCCACATATCATGCCTCTTGTTGGTCAAATATCATCGTCACCAACAATGTTAGAAGCAGCAAATTGTCCTCTTCGTAGTGGTAGAATGGGTGTTCATGGAGAAAGTGCGGTTGAGCTCTACTGATCCTTTTTTTTCTTTTTTCTTAACTTAGAAATTCGCATCAGTTTTTTCAAAAATCAATTGTGTTCTCAAGTTTGTATATCAATCAATT
Organism: Populus deltoides; assembly: GCA_015852605.2. NCBI lineage: Eukaryota > Viridiplantae > Streptophyta > Magnoliopsida > Malpighiales > Salicaceae > Populus > Populus deltoides. Next base: position 16,883,318 of record CM027582.2, read on the forward strand.
TTGATCATTATTCTTTTGTTTACTATTTGTTTTACTTTTTAATGTTTTTTGAACTTTTTTTTATTTTATTTTGTACCCAAGCGTATTCATCTAATTTTTATATCCAATTTGATTCTTATTCTTTTTATTGCTATTTTTTTTGTTTTTATCTTTTCTTGATTTTTTTTTTATCAATTTCATCCCTCATTATTTTATTGAGTTTAATTTTTGTATTCAATTTTGATCCTTATTCTTTTGATTTTTTTCTCAATTTATTTTAATTTACAATTTAATCCCTCATTGTTTTTTTCATTTACTTTTTATGTCAAATGTGACCCTCATTATTTTGATTGCTATTTGTTTTGTTTTTAATTTTTGATGATTAAGGATTTTGCTTAGTGATTTTGTAGTGTTTGCCTTATATAGGTTGATACTGGTCTCATGAACTGAGTTATTGGTTTCAAAGATTAGCCTGATTTAACTTCAGTATTTTTTATGCTCTTTTTTCAAAATTAATTTAATTATTTTTCAATTTCATCCTTCAATTTTAGGTTGTTGGGCCTTTAGTTTCATGGTTTTTTTTGCTTTTCTTTATGTGGGGTTGTCTTAGTCTCATATCCCAGGTCGTGGGGGTTTGTTGGGTTAACTCAAGTTAATTCAGATTTTTTTATGTTTTTTTTGTTTTTTTTCTAACATTAAGTTATTAAGCCTTGAGCTTCGTGGTTTTTCGACATATCATGGAACTTAGTTTTTTTTAAAAAAAAATTGATTTTTTTTCGATTTCATCATTTGAAATTACATTATTGAGTCGTCAACTTTAGGATTTTTTTTTCAATTTTCTTTTATGTAGAGTTATCCCAAGTTGCGGGTTAGTCAAGTCAACTTAGAGGATTTTTTTTTACATTTTTTTTATTTTACTTTGATCTTTTCTTATAGGCTGTTATTTTTAAATTTAATTTTTTTTATCCTGATCTTATATCAGGATCGCAAGATAATTGAGTTAACCCGGGTTGACTTAGAGTATTTCTTTTAATGTTTCTTTTTTTATATTGTTTTTTTTTTAATTTTATTATTTGACATTATATTATTAAGCCTTGAACTTTGTGATTTTTCTCCCTTTTGTTTTAGCAAGGTTGACCTTGATCGTGATTTAGTCAAGTTAACCTGAGTTTACTTGATTTTTTTATTGATTTAACTTTGTTTTTTATCCTACGTCCTTTATTAAGCAAATATTTTTTTAGCCCAATCATATATTATGGGTAGCGGTTGTCGAGTGAGCCTGAGTTAACTCTAGGTTTTTTCTTTGACAATTATATTTTTATTTTTTTAATTTTATCATTTTAAATTAGATTTTTGGACTTTAAATTTTGTGATTTTTTTAATTTTTTATGAAATTACCCAAATCTATTATATATAGATTATGAGTGAATCAAATTAATTTGATTTAACCTGGATTATCGTTGGTTAAATATATTTTTTTATATGAATTTTTTTTTTTATCTCGTCCGGCGGTGTACTGCAGAAAACTTATCGATATCATACGCATAAGAGTAATTCTGATTTGTTCTTCGAACTAGGGTTCTATAGCAGTTGACTACATGACAGATAAGAGTACTGTGCAAGAACAGTTACTAGACATAGACAGGTACCAACACGTACCCATTCAACCCACCAGGAAGAAAAGGTATTGCAATATCAAGAAAGTAATGATCATTAATCTCCATAATTATCATCCACAATGTTGAATCACCTTATAGGAGAATCAAAGAGAGGAAGGCTTTGCATGATTATTGTCACCATGCATGTTAAAACTGAAGCCAATGAACAATTTATAATTATCCTGGAAAGGATGAACTTGGTAAAAAAATATATGAAGTACAAGCCACGCCATATAAAAACATACATCAAATCTTTGAAGATCCCTTAATTATGGGTGGCGTGCTGGATAGATTTGTTGAAGGAAATCTTAAATTAGTCACTGATATATTGACCAATTCTTAATTTCATCCTAAACCAAAACATTTTATCAATTGGGTACTTAATGTTAATTTCAAGTGTTACGAAACCTAGATTCAATTCAACTGAAAATCTAGTGGCTTGACCATCTAATCAAATAACTCATCAAATCAAGCTTAAAGATGTGAAAACTTGACCAAATCTTGTGGGTTTTGTCTTGGTACCTTCATTTTAAAAAAAACAAAACAATTGTACATCATAGTTCAATAATGTTATGGTCTCATAATTAAATAACCCATCAGTTTAATCGCTAATTCACAATTTAATATTTTGATTGGGTCATTATCTGGATCAGTTATAAAAATGTCATTATATATGTCCAAGAACATACTTAAAATCTAAATATCCAACCGTGGAAATTAAAAGAAAAGGAGGAATTAAGAAGAAGATTTTTAAACTAGAGATCTTGATATGATAGCAGTGATTTTTAACTATGCCAGGATTCACTTGGGAATACGATTAGACATGCATGGTTAAAACTATATTTTACTTTTATCATAGTTTTGAAAGTATTTTATTAATCAATATGTATAATAATTTTATAATATTTTATTAAAAACCCTCTTTAGAAATTTTAATTAGAAAAAACCCTCTCATAGAAATGTCCAACATTCATGGTTTTTTTCTTGGGCATGTCGGTATCAAATCGATCCAAAAAAGTTAGGTAAATTGTCTATTCTAGTTGTTGCATATTGAAGTGATGCGTGGCTAAGCATAGAAGGTGGTAAAAGCTCAAGTACTGAACTGATCAGTTGTTGAGAGGTCAAATTCACAAGTCCTTTGCATTTGTGTACTAGCGTGATTGTGTGCGATATCAATGATCCATATTCTTCCCTTCACACAAGTTTGGGTAATCACACAGTGAAAAGAATAAATTCTACTACCATGCATTAAATATCAGCATGATGATGTATACTGTGGCCAACTTATGAAGAATATTATTTGAGTGCAAACACATTAAAAAAAAAAAAGACTTATGAAGGATATTTTATTATGGTGAGAAATTTATAGAAATATATTTTTCAAATCTCTCCCATTTCTTCGAAGTACTCCATTTCTATGCTGGCAATCTCTTTCCATTCTATTAAAATGCCGACAGTAATTGAGATATATCTTTGTCAAACGTTAATCAACAAGAGAGTTTTGTTTGTTTAAGAAAGAAGCTAGCTACTTCAACTGTTATGGTATGCATGGGAAAGTAGGTTGAGAACATCTTCATAATTGAAAAATAGAATTGAATAGTGCTATTCGTTATGAAAGTCTTTCTCATCATACTGTTAAAAGTTTTTGTTTCCCACGAGTGGATGGAGCTAGCTCTGTGGCAAAATGGCCGGGGAATGATATTTTTGCCCAAGTTAGAAACATAAGTTTCATTCGTGTTGAAGATATTATCAAATTTATTAACGATAATACTAGTTGAAGATAATATCAAATTATGATCATATTTGCACAAGAAATTATTGATAATAAAGATAATCATGATCATATCTGCAAGAGATATTCTAGAAATTAAGTGCATATCTTATCATTCATTGTATCATTAAATATAACATTTTTGAATCAAAGGGTTGTAATATACATAGGACTTTGTAATATATATAGGACTCTGATGTAATAGTAATTTATAAGTTTTTTCTGCAAACTATTCTGCAATGCTTCTACACAATTCTTTCCTTATTCTCTCATCTTTGCATGGTATCAGAGCCACTGACTCACGTCACATAAATGGCTTCTTCCTCAACAAACATTTCTGATGCTGCCACCAATGGCAATCCTTCACTTGTTTCTTTTCCAGCCATAAATGTTACAAAACTCTCAAAAAATAACTATCATGTCTGGAAAGCACAATTAATTCCTTTCTTTTGTGGGCAAGGTCTCTTTGGCTACCTTGATAGAACCATTCTCATTCCACCCAAAGAAGTCTTTGTTGCTGGAACGTCCTATGTCATTCCCAATCCTCTTTATGAACATTGGCAATGTCAAGATGTTATAGTAGTTGCTATTCTTTTCTTTATAATATCAAAAAACATTCATGTTCAAGTGGTTTCTCATACCACCTCTGCTGCAATCTGGTGTGCCTTAGCTAAATCCTTCTCCTCTCAATCATGTGCTCGGGTTATTCAACTCCGTACTGAACTCGTTAACACTTGTAAAGACGCACAATCAATACATGATTTTTTCATACAGATCAAATGCATGACAGATGAACTTGTTATTGCTGGTCATGCTCTTCACTGTGATGAAATCATCTCATATCTCCTATCAGGTCTTGAACATGATTATGATTCTTTTGTTACAACCATCACAACTTGCACAGATCCTGTCACCCTAGAAGAAGTATATGCTCTCTTACTCACAATAGAATCACGTCTACTGCACAACAATCAACCCGTTGTTCAGCCAACAGTTCACATTTCTACTCCTTAGCCTAATTCTCACCGTTATAGAGGGCGAAATCACTCCAAAGAATGAGGACAAAATTACAAAAAAGTTTCCTTTTATAATGGATCTAATGGAAGGAACTCATTTCATTAAGATATTATGAAATGTTAGGTATGTGATAAACCTAGACATTCTGCAAAGAGGTGTTATCACCGGTTTGATGTTACTTATTGTGACAATACTCCCAAATCCAACAACCTTCATGGTCTAATGGCCACAACCACTGCTACTTCAGAATTTGATTGGCACCCTGATACAAATGCTACACATAATCTCGCCAATAACATGGCCAACTTGAATTTGTGAAGTAATGACTATATTGGTATAAGTCAAGTTCTTGTTGGCAATGGTGCAGGTTTGCATATTTCTCAAATTTGCTCTTCTATTATTACACATTCAAAAATGCCATTTGTGTTAAAACAATTGCTTCTAGTCCTTGACATACAAAATAAATAGTCTCTCTTCAAAAGTTTTGAAGCAATAATCTTATGTATTTTGAATTTCATGATCTTTTTTTTCTCATTAAGGACTACTAGGGGAAAATCCTTCATTGCGACACCTTTAAAGATGGTTTATATTTATTCTTCAGCATGCCAAACACCTTTCCTCCTCATGCACTCACAGTTGTGCACACTTCTTACCAATTATGGCACAACCGGCTTGGCCATGCCTCATTTCCAGTTCTTCAAAAATCAATTTCTGCATTTACGTTACCTGTTGCAAATAAAAGACTTCCAGTTTGTTCAAATTGTCAACTAGTTAGAAGCAGTCAATTATCTTTCAAAACCAGCAATGATAAATCTGTTCATCCTTTAAACAGTGCAAACTAATGTTTGGGGACCAACATCTATCTTATCAAACAACGGTGCTCGATATTATGTATGTTTTTTAGATGATTGCACTAAATCCATATGGTTGTTTCCTCTAAAGTTAAAATATGATGTCGAAAAAGTGTTTCTGATCTTTAAAACTTATGTTGAACGACAATTTAATCATACAATAAAAAATATCCAATCTGATTGGAGAGGCGATTATCACTGAATGTCTACACTCCTAACTCAAATTGGAATTCATCATTGTAGAGCATGTCCATACACCCATCAGCAAATGGGTGCAGTTGAACGTCGTCATAAATAAATTATTGAAGTCGGTTTTTCATTACTTTCACATTCTAACCTTCCGCAACAGTTTTGAGAAGATGCTTTTCTCATGGCCACTTATATTATCAATCGTCTTTCTACTCCTATTTTCAATAAAAAAATCTCAATATGAAATTGTTTATCGTCATACACCTGACTATCATTTCCTTAGAGTTTTTGGTTGTGCCTGCTGGCCTTATCTTCAACCATATAACAAACACAAAATAGATTTCAAATCTAAAAATTGTATTTTTATTGGTTATAGTTTGAACCATCATGGCTATACATGTCTTGATCTTGCAACATGTAAAGTTTATGTATCCCGTCATGTCGTTTTTTATGAAAATAATTTTCCATATAAAAGTCTTGCTCAAACACCTTCTATCTGTCAAGACTCTAATTCCATAGTGATACCATTTTCACATACTATTTCTCCTCTGTCACTAACATCTACAGGTTCACATGCACCTTCGCACACAATGACTCATGCATGCCAGTATCTTCATCCTCTTCAGATTCAGCACATCAACCACCAACATGTACTTTCCCTAACTTACCTTCCATACCAGTCCTAAATCCAACACCTACTATTCTTGTTATTTCAAATGCTCATCTAATAGTTACCAGATCTAAAAACAGCATTTCCAAACCAAAAAGAACACTTGATGGTAAAACTTTATACCCTCTACCCCAAGCACTACATGTCTTTACCTCTCTAGCCTTCAGAGAACCTACTTCATTTACTGAAGCCTTCAAATCTTATCACTAGCGATCTACGATGAATGTTGAGTTTGATGCCTTGCTACGAAATCGCACTTGGGAACTGGTTCCTCCATCACGCCATTTTAATGTCATTGGCTGTCATTGAATTTTCAAGATCAAACGACGAGCTAATGGTATAATTGAATGGTATAAAACCCAGCTAGTTGCTAAAGGTTACAATCAGCAACTAGGGGTGGATTTTTATTAAACTTATAGTCTAGTTGTAAAACCTGCAACTATACGACTTGTTTTTATCTATTGCAGTTTGCAATAATTGGTTAGTTCGTCAGCTAGATGTCCAAAATGTATTTCTTCATAGTAATTTGACAGATGTAGTTTACATGGACCAACCTCCAGGTTTCAAACATCCTCAGTTTCCTGACCATCTGTGTAAGCTCAAACACTCCTTATATGGACTTGAACAGCACCTTGCCAGTGATTTTCCCGCTTCGTTACTATGTTAATACAATTCGGGTTTCTTGGCAGTAAGGCAAACTTATCACTCTTTATGTACAATAAAACCTCTAGCATCATATACATCCTTATATATATTGATGGCATTATCATCACTGGCTCTAATGATGTAGCTATTACAGATATCATTCACCGACTACAACAGGAGTTTGCTAGCACAAACCTTGGCTCTCTAACTTTTTTTTAGGCATTGAACCTATCTGTGATCATATAAGAATTTATCTCACTCAACGCAGATATATTGGTGATCTTTTCATAAAATAAAAAATGGATAGTGCCAAGGCTCGTTCCACTCCAATATCCAATGTTGTGGCGTTGACAACCATTGATGCTACATAATTTGATGATCCAACTCTGTACAGAAGCATTGTTGGGGGCCTTCATTATCTCTTTTTCACTCGACATGATATTGCCTTCGTAATCCATCACGTTAGCAAGTTTATGCATTAACCAAGATAATCATACTTGAAATGTATAAAAAGAATTATGCGCTATCTCAAACACTTAATCTCGTATTGTTTATTCTTGTCTTGTAGAAGTTCCTTCAAATTTCAAGTGTTCTCTGATACAGATTGGGTAGGGGACACAGATGATCGCCGATCTACTGGTGCTTATTATGTGTTTCTTAGATCTAATTTAATCTCTTAACATAGCAAACAGTAAGCTACAGTTTCTTATAGTAGTACAAAGGCAGAATACAAGACTCTCGCAGATACTGCTGCCGAAATCCAATGGTAACAATCTTTAGCTGCAGAGCTTGGTTTACGACTATCTCAAGGACCCACTCTTTGGTGTGATAATATTGACGCCACATATCTATCCTCTAATCCGATATTTCATGCTGAAACAAAACACATCAAAATTGATTTTCACTTTGTCAGAGATCTTGTTGCCAAAAAAAAAAATTGACTGTCAACTTACTGTCTAGTCATGATCAGCTAGCGGACCTCCTTACCAAACCACTCTCTGTTACACGTTTCAACCTTTCGTGCTCCAATCTCAACATTCGTGATCTCCCATTCAGATTACGAGGGTGTGTTGAAGATATTATCAAATCTACTAACGATAATACTGATACTGATACCAAAGATAATATCAAATCATGATCATATCTGTACAAGAGATTACTGATACTGAAGATAATCGTGATCATATTTGCAAGAGACATTCTACAAATTAAATGCACGTCTTATCATTCATTGCATCCTTACATATAGCATTTTTGAATCAAAGGATTGTAATATACATAGGACTCTGTAATATATATAGGATTCTGATGCAACAGTAATTTATAAGTTTTTTCTGCAAACTATTCTGTAACGCTTCTACATAATTCTCTTCTTATTCTCTCATCTTTGCATGGTATCAGAGCAACTAACTCACGTCACACAAATGGCTTCTTCCTTAACAAACATTTCTGATGCTGCCACCAATGGCAATCCTTCAAGATAACCCAACATAAAGAAAATAAAAAAAATCAAAAAGCTCAAGGGCCAATAATTTAATGCAAAATAATGAAATAAAAAAATTCAACCTTATAAAAAAATCTAAAAAATGTTTTTTGAATCAACCTGAGTTAACTTGACTAACTTGTTATTTGAGATATAAGATCAAGATAACTCAACAAAATAATGGAACAAGAAATGAAACCAAAAGCATAATAACCAAAAGCATAATAATTACTTAAAATTATTAAACAATCCCTAACTAAATCCAAAAAGTGCAAAAAAAAAAAAAAAACTAGAATGAAAAGACTAAAATGTCATTGAAAGCATCTTTAGTATTTTTTAATTCAAGAGTAATTCCATAATTTAACTGTTTAAAAAAATAGAGAAGATGAAGAAACTCCTTTCCGCGCTCACTTTTTTTTTTTTCTCTGAAGGGTATGACTATAATTTTATTGTGTAATTTTATTTAAAGACAAAAGAGCCCATGATTGAAAGTTTAATTTTTTTTTTTGTTTTCAATGGAAAAATAGTTATTTTATTATGATAAAAAAAGGTCATAACCAATTTGTTCCTAATTAAATTTACAATGACTAATGGATTCTCTGCAAAAATAATTCTACCTCTAATTGCAAGTTTTTTTGGTTCAATGATATAAGTATCATTTGACTGTTTTAATAAACAGTAAAATGTGACCATAGCTATAGTATTTTACTGATTTTTTTCCCCTTACTATTCAAAGCCATCGGTAGAATACGTACTAGGTAGCATTAATTATAGGATACACATTCTGATTATCATTTCAAGGTGACTTTGTCCATGGGATTAGGGTACATGGAAGTGATTTGATTGGGTTGAAAATGTGTTAAAAGCTGTACTAAGCCCCCCAAAAAACAAGAGTATGTTTCCTCTTAGTAGGCAAAACGATCAGTGTCAAAGTGTTATGTTAGTCCACTAAGGGGGTTTGATTTGTGCTATTTCCAAGGATATCTTAATTAGCACACTTTTCACTCACAAAAGTCGTCTGTTCTTGTTAATTAATTCAAGTCCTCTTATTGCATGTAGCGAAGGCTCTTCTCAGTTCACTGTTCCTTGCCACAAACAATGAGTGAAGAATTTAACTAGGGCAAAGGCCAATTTCCTTGATCATTTCATGTTTAGTAATGTTCATTTCAATTCAATTTTGAGTATACCATATATATATAATAAGAAAGAAAACATTAATGTAACGTTAATTATTGGCTTATCCACTTCATGACCTCTCTTTATATTTGAGTGGGAATTATGAAATATTTTAAACTCAAATTTCTTAAATAATTAGCCTAATTAATTGCCTCAAACTCGATTAATTGTTGAGGATTCGAATACCATATTAATGGAAGATTAACTTCTTAATTTAAGAGGTGTTAAAAAAAAATGTATTTGTGAAATAGGTAGTGCTATTAGTTTTGCAGAAATTTTTTTTAAAAAAATATCTCATTAATTTAGCAATTCATTAATTAATGGATTTCAAAAACTAATAATTATAATTCTTAGAAAGTAATTTCAAAAATATTTTAGTACAATTATTAAACTTGATCTTGTTAAATAGATCGACCTAGACCTAGCTCTTAGTTCCAAATTGAGTTTTTAAAAAACCTTAACATTTGATTTGATTTTTAATAAACCTTAAATATTTTGATTAGCAAAATTGAAGATTTTCTCAATTGTTTGTGTAGGTTGCTAGTTTGAGAAAGATTTGTTTAAAATATCTCATTAATTAATCGATTTCACTAATTAATGGATTCCAAAAACCAATAATTATAATTTCTTACAAACTAATTTAAGAAAGATTTTAGCATAATTATTAATTAAACATGGTCTTACTAGACGAGTCGAACCTAAGACCAGACCGACTTAGCTCTTAGTCCCGGATCAAGTTTTTAAAAAAATTAACTTGAAATTGATGTGATTTAACTTAGTTGATTTAGCAAAGTAATTATAATTTGATTAAAATCTAATTTGATTAAAAAAATCTAATTTTTCAAAAAATAATTTTTTTAAAAATAATAATTAACCCGAATCAATTATATATATAACTAGAGTATGGGTTTAATAAGTTTAGATTTTAGGTAAAGGTAGCATTAATTTTCCTTTCTCAAAATACATAATACATTCATATAGCAGCTCAAACTTTTTTTTCTTTGATTCATTGGAAGATCTAACAGGAGATAACCCTCCCTTTTATACAATTATAATCAAATAAATTGCAATTAATTGGATAATCAAAGAAATTATTACAGATACACGACAGCTACGCTCAGAATCTTCATAAAGATAAAAATATGTAAAGGTCAATGAAAACTAACGTACAGAACAAAACAGTGCATCCAAGCGAAAACAATAAGACAATAATCCCACATAAACATTCCCCGAAATCTCCAGTTTATCATAATCTCACCAAGCACAAAGCATCCCTGCCTTGGTGGGAGCTCTTTCACTTTGCATTTCTCCTCCTTAAGCAACGGGTCATTTTCCATGGGGTTGACTAGATTAATTAATTAAATGAACAGGAAAAGTTTTTATCATTGAGACAGCCATTAATGGGCTCAAAGCAATTGGCTATTGAAAGTGACTGTGAATGGCCATATAGGGAACACCGAGAGAAGAGGCCGGGGATGGGACCAGAAATCAAACAGTTGCTGATCATATCTTATTGTATTTTTGTTGAGACATGGCCATGAATCAATTCCACATACTAATATTATACTATATGTTAATTCTTTGGCCCACATCATTTCTCACACAGCACACAATCCCATATATTTTTTGCCCTAAGTTTTTCAATTATACAAAAGCATGTTGAAACGAGAAAGCTCGAGTGTTGCATAGTCTAATTTATTTACTAAACTCATAGAGGATTAGCCTAACAGGTGATTGTCATTGCTTGTATGGATTTTGTGGCATAGCCGTGATTGATTCAAATAAAACTACAAACATAATTGACACATTAATTACATATGATGGTTACGTAATGCATGTAACTTACATTATTTTCCTTTCATAGTTGCTGATGGACCCTCCTTAATTAATGACTAATCGTAAATCTGATCACAATCATGTAGGAGGAATCTTTAATTAATGATCATCTTAAAGTAGAAGTCTGGAGGCATGAATGCATGAATGTCCTAGCCGGCGCCGGCAACTTGTCTTGCGGTGTTGCTGCTACAATTTCCATAGATTTTATGAAAAATATATGCGTAAAGGTATACGTACATGTGCTAAACAAAAAAGCAGTGCACTTTACTCCATAAATCGTCTCAAAGAAGTTATATATATATATATATATATATATATATTTCCCTTAATTGAACTCTAAGGTACAATCCATGTTCTTGAAGATTATGGATACCAATTTTCATTTTGACTCAATCTTATTAAATTATTTTTTTCTCAATATAATTGTTTTAAGTCACAATTTCTCACTTTAGGTGGAATTAGTCAATTAGAATTGATTCAAAATAAATGAGAAAGTTCGGAGATGCTTTTATAATGAACTTGTGTATTTTAAATTGGCAAACACAATTTTTCCCACAACATTTTCCCTCTCAATACAAATATTTCTCTAGGTGTACTCCTATTTTACTCGGCAGAATTTTATATTACTTATTTTTGCTGTCTTTTTAATACGTCAAATAATTTATTTAAAATTTGATTATGGAAAATCTATCAAAAAGAATTAACTTTTCTTGTTATAAAAAAGCTGGTCCAACAACGCCTTTAATAACTTGTGAACAACATTTTAATAAATAAATAAATAAATAAAACTTGAAAACCAAGCTTTATTATATATTTAGTTAGAAGTAATGAATGTTAATCACAAATACTTCACCACCACCACCAATTTATCTCTTAAAACAATTAGTATAAACTCGGACACCAAGCTTTTTTAGTTTACTTAGAATTAAAGTGTCGGTTTGAAGATTATTCGATGCTTAAGAAACTAATCCACTCCTTTTAACCACATCAAATTTTTAATTAATTTTTCTTAACACCACCCGTAGTTCTAATAATCCCAGTTTTACCAGATATTTCCTGTCCTCACACCTCTTTTTACGATTGAAATCTTCTTTACGTAGACTACTCCAAACAATTTTCTTGTTTTCCTTGCTAGCCAAGCACATATATGACGATGATGATTATTATTTTTCCATATTGTTTTTTCAACTACTACTAATTTCACTGATTTTTTTTCTTCAATTTACTATAAAAAGAATCCCATTTATTGGAATAATGACTCACTCATGATATCCAATAGATGGAGATTTTTAGGTTAACTATGAAATTGCGAAGCCATTTTCAGTAAAATAAGCTCTTATCCTCCTTTGATTTGAGTTTAGGCCCGATAGTATTTTTGAGTCATCAACAGTTCTAGCCAAAACTATGTTCATCTCTTCGGTTATGTCATTTTCTTTAATATGAGATAACATAAAAAATATTACTTATTTTGCTTTACACCATAGTGTTGATCAAGGAAAAAAATTAGAATCTAGAGTTTAATTCAAGTCGAGCTTTTAATTAAACCGGATAAAATATTAAATAACCTATTAATCTAGACTCTATTTTGAGTCAGACGTCCTCCAGAAGATATAACACTATGCTTTACACTATGATTATTTCTACATTATCACTTTTAACTTGGCTCAAAAGAAGAGTAGAATTCGAAACCCAAGTAAAGCAGGGAAGAGTAAAAGAGAGTTTCTTAATTGAGGCATACCTAGGAAAATAAAATTAATAACGAAAGATAATTTCTTAGAGACATACAATATATCCTTTTTGTTTACACTATTTGGTTAAACATGTTGCGTGTTTTTGTATGTGTAGTGGGTTACAGGCAGTCACTTAGATTTTTTATTTTATTTTTTTGTTCTATATAAACCCCATACTCCCTCCCCTTCATTTCACACCAAACAATATAGCCCTACTTGCTACAATTGCCATAGTTTCTTCCTTCTCCTTGTCTCCTCCTAAATTTCCTTTCTTTCACTTTGTTTTTCTATATATTAAAACCATGCCTGAAGAAGCTCCTATGAAAAACTTGGTTTGTGAAAAAAGTAGAAAGGCTCTACAGTTTATTGAAGATGTTACATGTAATGCTGATGAGGTGCAAAGAAAGGTTCTTGCTGAAATCCTCTCTAGGAACGCAAATGTTGAGTATTTGCAGAGATATGGCCTGAATGGGAACAAAGCAGACAGAGAAGCTTTCAAGAAAGTGATGCCTGTTGTCAGTTATGAGGATCTGAAGCCAGATATTGATCGTATTGCTAATGGAGATACTTCTCAAATCATATGTTCCCAGCCTATTTCAGAGTTCTTGACAAGGTGATGATTCCATCAACTTAGCTTCAGAAGTGTTTATATATATAATGGTATATGTGTTTATAAAACTATATATATATATATATATATATATATATATATATATATATATATATATATATATATATATTTGTGTGTTTGTGACCTGGGGCTATTTGATGTGTAGTTCTGGTACATCTGCTGGAGAAAGGAAACTGATGCCAACAATTGAGGAAGAGCTGGGAAGAAGATCATTGCTATATAGCCTATTGATGCCAGTGATGGATCAATTTGTTCCAGGTTTGGATAGAGGAAAAGGGATGTACTTTTTGTTCATAAAATCAGAAGCTAAGACTCCTGGAGGATTATTGGCACGTCCAGTTTTAACTAGCTATTACAAAAGTTCATACTTCAGAGATAGGCCTTATGATCCATACAACAACTATACTAGCCCAAATGAAACCATTCTCTGCCAGGATTCTTACCAGAGTATGTACTCTCAATTGCTTTGTGGCCTTTATCAAAACTATGATGTTCTTCGAGTCGGTGCAGTCTTTGCTTCTGGGTTCATTAGGGCAATTAAGTTCCTTGAAAAACATTGGATTTTGCTTTGCAATGATATCCGGAATGGAACAATTGACCCCAAAATAAGTGACCCTTCAGTAAGAGAGGCTGTTTTGAAAATTCTCAAACCCAACCAGAAACTAGCTGATTTTATTGAGGCTGAATGTACCAGAGAGTCGTGGAAAGGGATCATAACTAGGTTGTGGCCTAACACCAAGTATATTGATGTTATTGTCACAGGGACAATGTCACAGTATATTCCTACACTTGACTATTACTGTGATGGCCTCCCCCTAGTTTGCACCATGTATGCTTCTTCTGAATGTTACTTTGGCCTTAACCTGAATCCTTTGTCTAAGCCAAGTGAAGTTTCTTACACCCTCATCCCCACCATGGCCTACTTTGAGTTCTTGCCCGTGAACCGAAAGAATGGACTTACAAATTCAATCACTGCACCGACATCCCTTGATCAGAAGAAAGACCAGGAATTGGTTGATCTTGTTGATGTCAAACTAGGTGAAGAATATGAGCTTGTTGTCACCACCTATGCAGGTAAGCAGCGAAACCCTTTCCACAATACATAAATTGCTAACTTCTTGACACAATATTAAATTGCACCATTTTGGCCTTAAATGAAATTGATAACAATTTTTTTTTCAGGTCTTTATCGGTATCGAGTGGGGGACATACTTCGTGTGGCTGGATTCAAGAACAAGGCTCCTCAATTCAACTTTGTATGTAGAAAGAATGTTGTTCTCAGCATTGATTCTGATAAGACTGACGAAGTTGAGCTGCAAAATGCAGTGCAGAATGCAGCTAACCATCTTTTACCATTCGGTGCATCTCTCACAGAATATACAAGCTATGCTGACACATCAAAGATACCTGGCCACTATGTATTATTCTGGGAGATCTACCATAGTGGAACAACTCCTATTCCTCCTTCAGTTTTTGAAGACTGTTGCCTTGCTATTGAAGAATCACTCAACAGTGTTTATCGCCAAGGCCGAGTCTCAGATAAGTCCATTGGCCCTCTAGAGATAAGGATAACTGAGAGGGGGGGGCATTTGACAAGCTCATGGACTTCGCTTTAAGCCAAGGTGCATCAATAAATCAGTACAAGGCTCCAAGGTGTGTTAAATACGCACCGATTATCGAGCTTCTCAACTCAAGGGTTGTGTCAAATTACATCAGTCCAAAATGCCCGAAATGGGTTCCTGGTCATAAGCAATGGTGCACTCCAAACTGAAGGAAGAGTACTTCTTTCTAACATATATATATAGGGACTTCAGGTTTCAGTGGAAGTAGAAGGAATAGAATAGGAATGTCTTGGAACCAAGATATGTAGTAGAATAATCCCAGTCTAGGGTTTCTTGTTTAAGTTGTCTAATATTTATCTAAATCGGTTGCTTGTACACAGGTTTCTTGATGATGACCTCTTAATTTGCTTATATACTTCTGCCAATTCCAAGCATCAAAAGTAAACCAGAAAACGAAGCACACAACAACTATTATGTTTGGCTACGCCTTAATGTGCCAATTTAACGGGGGAAAGGACAATAATTATTATATAACATTCAATTACCTTCCAACAATTATGCTTGACTATGTGATGCAAATGGAAATACGAAAGTCAACAAATATGCAGAGAAAAGACAGAATTTGATGAACCCAAAGGATTGCAGTCATGCAATTTAAATTTATAATGTTATTCTCTACAATAAAGTTTAATGAAGTTTAAAGAGGTTTACAATTTCTTTTGATAGGCTATAAAACCGATCTTTACTAGGGTAAAAAACAAAGAATTTTAAAACATAAAAAAATAATAAAAAATATATAATTAAACATAAAATCTGGACCGACAAAGTGGTTCCTATATATTAAAATAGACATTGAGAATCTCTTAGAAAAACTTAAGTTCAATTCAACATAATAAAGTAAAAAATTATAACTTTTTTTAATTATGATATAGATCTAACATGATCAGATATTCTCTTAGATTTAGCCCTATCCTAATAGTCTAGGAAAACATATATTAGGTAATCTGTTTGTGGTGCATCATCTTCTAGCCGTGTGAGATTTTTTTTTTGACTACTTAAAACCTTAAGGTTTTGTAGCCCGACTGCATCAGATAAATTCTTCAATTAATGTCTTCGAAAATCTAGATAAGGGAATAGAGCTGCGAGTGTTTGAAACATCTAGTTTTATGTCCTCCTCCATGGCTAGATATTTGAAACATGGAGATTGAAACAGATGTTTCAAACATCTGCCGCTCTGTGCCTTTTTCAATGACTTAGAAGGCACTGATGTTGCAACTCTTTTCCGGCATTCTAGCCCAGTGTTTTAAAAGGTCACGTGTTATTGCACTGCAACACTTAAAAATGCTCGTTGCTTACTGATATTGCTGATAATTGTCTCTGATGATCTGTAGAAACACATCAGGAACATTCACTGAGTACTCTAGCTACATTAACCAAGGATTAATTCTCAAGAGATTCTACTACATGGGCGACAGAACAACGATTCCTAGTCTAGATTTTTGGACAAGATAGCACGTTGAAGTTCTGTTTTTCACAGACATGATAAATGCCACGTTCTTGAAACGTTAGCTTCGAAATATGAATAACTGAGACAAAAAGTACTTGGACGAAAACACGCTTGCAAATAAATTCTGCCCCATCATTCCCCCCCTGTCTAGCTTGATGAAATGGAGTGACCCTACAATGGTGACCTTGCATTTAATTCTTACAAAGTACACATGTGAGCTGTAAGAGATTGATATTGTTCCTCATGTTAATTGAGTCACCAAGATGTTCATAATTGAGCACTTGAAATTGACCTGAAAATACGCTTATGTGCAGAGACACACATGCGTGCATGCGAGCTCTAGAGAATTCGTTGTCTGGTCTAGATATCCAACTTGGGAGAATATATAAGTTGATACACAAAATATTGTTGATTGTATCATTTTCATGTTTCATCCACTTAACCACCGTGTTTCACAGATGCCTCGTGTACTGCCATGAAAGAAAAATAATTAGCTTTCCATCCATTACTAATGGCAGTCCACTTTTCTATTTCTTTTGTAAAACTTTCCTGCTGTTAATTAGTGTTTGTGGAAATTTATTGGCTAACGGTGATTACAGGTAGTTAGAAGAGAAGAATTAATAGCAAAAAAGTTCTGGCTCCATGTAGAGGAGTACTAATTAAAAAAGGAAACGTGCTGCTGTTAAAAGATGATGGTAGTTTAGGAGGTAGTTTAGAGGTTTTAGTGATTAGAAATTGAAATGAAAGTAGTTTGACAGTTAAGATTTCTAGTTGTAATAGTTTAGTGAAAAAGGAACTTAGTTTATAGAAGATCTAATACAAGAAGAGTTTTAGGACAAAGACTTTAAGATTAGCATAGTTTTTGGCTTGCTTTATGGATGATGGTTGCATGGCTATCTATATATAGCCTTCCTAACTAACTTTAATGGAACAATCTAAACAAATTTTCCAACCATAGAACTTGCTGGAAATTTACCAATACACTAGAAAATTCTAGAGTTTTTTTGAATTATGGACAAGCATTCTTTTTTTCCTACAACATTCCTAGTGTTTGTTTGATTTCTCCGGAACTTTCCTAACTTATCTTAGAACTAACTTGTAGTTTGTAGTGTTTTATAGAATTGATCTCTAGAATCTTCTTTAAGTGCATTAATAATTTAAGACTTCTTCTTAATGCATTTATACTCCAAGTTGATCTCATAGTGCCTTGAACTTGAATCGTGGATGCGCTTTTGTGAAGATATTTGCTAATTGTTCTTTAGTCCTGTAATATTCGAAATCGATTTTTTTATTGTCAACTGCTTCTCGTAGAAAATGATATTTGATTGATATGTGTTTAGTCCTGCTATGGAATACAAGATTTTTCGTCATAGTAATCGTCAATTTATTATCATATAATATGGTTGTAGATCCTTGTTGACATTCTCCCATATCTTCTAGTATTCTTTTTAAGCTATATAGCTTGACTTGTTGCTCCTACGGTTGCCACATACTCTGTTTCAACTGATGATTTTGCTATAAACTCTTGCTTTTTAGATGCCTAAGAGAATATTCCAAAACCGAGTCAAAATATGTAGCCTGAAGTGCTTCTTATATCATCAATTGATCCAGCCTAATCACTGTATTTGTATCCATGTAGTCTAGCATCCATAATTGATATATACCATATAACATACTCTTTTGTTCCTTACAAGTATCTAAGTGTTCTTTTAACAGCTCCAAAGTGGATTTTTGGCTTGGACTTTGCATGAACCTTAATCGTAGACTTGTTGCATACATTATATTTGGTCTTATTGTTGTTAGATATAGTAAGCTTTTTATTAAACTTCTGAATGTTTATGTGTCCTTTTTTTTTTTAATCCATCTTCCTTCTGTAATTTCTCATTAGTCATAAATGGAGTAGCAACTGCTTTGTATCCTGTCATCTGGAATTTCTTCAGGAGGCTCTCAGTGTATTTCTTTTGTGAGATAAATATTTCTTCATTTTCTTGACTTATTTCTATCCCTAAAAAATAATGCATCAAACCCAAATTTATCATTTTAAAAGTCTTCATCATATCTTTTTCGAAATCTTGAATCATCTCCTTGTTGTTTCCCATATAGATAAGATCATCAACATACAGAGAGACAATGAGGTTGTTAGAGTTACCTTGGGTCTTAATGTAGAGTGTTGGCTCACTCTTACTCCTTCTGAATCCTTGTGCATTGAAGTAGTTGTCGATTACGTTATACCAGACCCTTGGTTCTTACTTAAGCCCATACAATGCTTTCTTTAATTTTAATATTTTATCTTTGTTACTTTTTACTAAAAAGTCGAACGGTTTCTCCACAAATATTTCTTATTCTAAAACTCCATTCAAGAAAGTGGACTTCACATCAAGCTGATAAATTTTTCATCTCTTTTGAGCATTTAAAGCAATTAATGCTTAATAGTGTTTAGCTGAGCAACTGGAGCAAATGTTTCATTATAGTCAATGCCAGGTAGTTGAGAGTAGCCTTTTGCTACTAACCTTGCTTTATACTTTTGTATTGAGCCATCAGAGTTAAGCTTTGTTTTATAGACCCACTTAACTCCAATGACCTATTTATCTTTTAGTTGATTGAGCTCCCATGTCTTATTTTTCTCAATCATTTTAATTTCTTCCTTCATTACCTTCGCCCAAGCTTCTTCTTTAGATGTAGCTTCATAGCTTTTAGGCTTCACAATTGTGAAGTTGCAGTTTTCATAAATGTCAATTAATGACCTCATTTTACTAATTGGTGAACTTGAAGAAATTCTTTCTTACCTTATAATTGATGGTGATCTAGGTGAACTTGGAGGGGTTGATGATTGGCTTGTTGATGAAGAAGATCATGGTGATGATGGTGGATTTCTACTTTCTTCAACATCTCCTCCATTAGCTTGATTTTAGTGAAAGTTGATTATTCTTTTTTCAACCTTTTCTTCATCCCAATTCCACTTAGCATTCTCATCGAACTCAATATCTCGACTGATAATTAGTTACTTGGTCTACAAATTGTATACCCTTAGCCTTTTGATGCTGAACTGTAGCCAAGAAATATTCCTTTCTCGGTCTTGTCATTGAACTTACTCATTTTTGCATCTGGAATATAAGTGTAACATATATTGCCAAAAACTTTGAGATGCTTTGTTGAAGGCTTTCTTCCTGGCCATTCTTCCACTAGTATTTTATTTGCCACTGCTTTCGTTGAACATCTATTTAGTATATATATAGTAGTGGATACTGCTTATGCCCAAAACTTATTTGGAAGACCTTTCTCCTTCAACATTGATCTTGCCATCTCCAATATTGTCCTATTCTTTCTTTCTTATACTCCATTTTGTTTAGGAGCATATTCTACAGTAAGTTCTCGCTCGACACCTTTTTCTTCGCAGAGTTTTGCAAACTCTTTTAAGTTGTATTTTGTACCTCGATCACTCCTCAACACCTTGATATATCAGCCACTTTGCTTTTCAATATAGTTTTTGAATTTTTTGAATATGTGAAAAACTTCTTATTTTTCTCGCATGAAGTAGACTCATGCCATTCTAGTATAATTATCAATGAAGAGAATGAATTACCTATTTTGTTTTAGTGGCAATGTCCTCATCGGTCCATACTCTAATAGTTTTTTTGCTATCTAAGCTCCTCTAAAAGGAAATTATCGTCTTGGTTGCTTGCTAAGTAGGCAACTTTCACAAACATCATTTACTTCTATTATTTTTAGAAGATCTTTCATCACATTCTTCTAATATAGGTCCTTCAGCACCTTGAAAATAAAGTGGCCAAATCTTCGGTGCCATAACCAGGAATCATCAACTTGTGCCTTCATTGTAGTATTTTGGATATATTGTCATATGATAGGAAACATCTATTTTTCATCCTTATTATGGCAATCTTTCTCCCATTATTTTTTTCTATCATATATGGTGCAACAATCTCCATCAAAGTAAATAGCTTAACCTTTTTCCTACATCAGGCCTACACTAAACAAATTATTTTTTAAATTCAGGAAAAGCAATATATCATTGACAAATTACATACATTCCTTTGTCTCCACAGTGATATTGCCTTTTTCTTTAGCCTCGACCTCTGTATTTTTTTCCAAATCTGACTTTGGAATTGACTAATGAGTCTAAATTGGGAAATATGGTATCCTTGCTTGTCATATGGTTACTACACATGCTATCAATGTACCACATATCTTATCTTCAGTGGTAGCATGATAGCAATAGAATAATAGCTCTTTATCATCCTTCTTTTCACAAAAAATTGATTAGTGATTATTTTTTATGCGACAATCCTTTTATAGATGTTTGAACCATCCACAAAAGTGGCATTGTGGTTTGCCATGATTCCAACAATCTTTCTCCAAATGATTTGTATTTTTAAAAATGTTGCAAGAAGGATATTTTCTCCTTTGCTGGCTACATTTTCTTCTAAAATCTTATTTTCTTCTAATTCTCTTCAAGAATTATCTGTAAATTTCTCAGTATTATGTCTAGATTTTTAAGACCTTATATTAAGCTTAGACTGAAAAACACTCTCAATAAAGTCCTCTTCATAGCTACTGAGCCTTTTATCATGTATTTCTAAAAAGCTTATTAGTTTAGCTACTGACATAATTGTTAAATCTTTTGATTGTTCTATAGCAGCAACTATAGAGTCATATTTTCTTGTAAAACTAACTAGGATTTTTTTCAACAACTCTTTGATCAATAATATTTTCTCCTAAATATCTCATATGATTTACCACAACTTTAGTTCTTCCATGATAATCTTTAACAGTCTTAGAATCTTTCATTTTTAATATTTTCCAACTCTCTTCGTCATGTTTAGATTTTAATGGTGTGTACCTTAGAATCGCCGAGAAACTCCTCCCACAACATATCACATGCTTGCTTTCTTGTCGAAGCTCCGGTAATCCTAGGGAAAATTGTATTAGCTAGTGATTGTTGAATCAAATAAAAGGCATTAGTATCCTTTTGCTCTTTCACATTTAACTCCTTTTGTTGTGCTTCTTTTAGAGTAGAGATATTTTTCGAGATGTTAAGTCTCTCTATAACAATGTCCCAAAGCTTTTGAGACTTGAAAAGTGTCATCATTTTTATTTTCCACATATCATAGTTTTTCCCATAAAAATGGAAAATGACATTTGCCATGGATTGTGATGAATTTATGGTGGCTATAAAGACCCTAATGCCTACTTACGATTAATTGGGGCTCTGATACCACTTTTAGAAAATAATGGTAATTTAGGAGGTAATTTAGAGGTTTAAGTGATTAGAAATTGAAATGAAAATAGTTTGATAGTTAAGGTTTTTAGTTGTAGTAGTTTAGTAAAAGAAGGACTTAGTTTATAGTTTGGAAATGGTTGAAGGATGTGGGATACACAAAACAAAAACTCTTGATAGAAGATATAATACGAGGAGAGTTTTAGTACAAAGGCTTTAAGCTTAGCATAGTTTTTGGCTTGCTTTACAGATGATGATTGCATCTTAACCAACCTAAATGGAACAATCTATACAAACTTTTCAGCCATAAAACTTGCTGGAAATTTAGCCTATACACTAGAAAATTCTAGTCATTCTTGAGAGTCCTTTCCTTGCTTGGGAAAATACTCTGCCCGAATAACATCATCTAACATTCTAAACATCCATGAATTTTCACTACCTCGGGTTGTTTAAGAAAGACTTCAAACTCCGAATTTGAACACCTAGTATTGCTCTTCCGAGGAGGTAGACATGTCCCAGAAGTCCCCATTCAGTTTTCGAAAAGGACTTGTCCGGAGATATACCTTTGCAGAATAGCAATATTTTGAAGCCTTTCCTAAACAACCTCAAGGTAGAAAAGATTCATGGATTTTAGAATGTGAGAATTAAGTTATTCTAACAAAAGTTTTACACAAGTACGGAAAGGAATAGCAAAAAATATTCATTGCACAGCACATTTTAGAAGAGTACAATTAACAGGAAAAAATAATTATACTCTATTAAGACGACAGTAAGAATACAATTTTAGCATTAGAAGAAGCCCAAGAGAATCCCATTATTTGTGACCGAACTTTTTGTCGCCGAAGAGAGTCCTTAAAGTTGCAACATTTTGCTGTGCAAAGTGTCATTTCTTGCAAGTCCTTCCCATGCTTGAGCAAAAACTTTGCTAGGCTAACTTCGTTTTCACACTCTAAGAATCCATGTATCTTTACTACCTTGAGGTGGTCTAGGAAAGGCCTTAAAGCTTGGAGTTGGGATTCCCAATATTGCTCCTCTGCAGAGGTAGACAAGTCCCACAAGTCCCTATTCCATTGCTGAAAGAACAAAAATATGAAACAAAACTAAGGCTAAGTGTGCGTGTATATACAAGGCGGTAAATCAAAAAGAATTACATTTATGGTACTCACTCTTCTTTCAGTCTTGAAGTCATTGATGATCTTGA
Source organism: Populus deltoides (assembly GCA_015852605.2). Lineage (NCBI taxonomy): Eukaryota > Viridiplantae > Streptophyta > Magnoliopsida > Malpighiales > Salicaceae > Populus > Populus deltoides. Next base: position 16,906,460 of record CM027582.2, read on the forward strand.
GGATGAGTGTGTGCAACGTTGGAGAGCTCCTGAATAGGAATGCTAATCCTGGTACATTATTTTTCTCGAAACCGGTATGCAACTCCAGAACCTTAAGGTTGTTAAATGGATGGAGAAGGTTTATAATATCGTTCTTGTTTGATAGAATCTGCCAAAATAGTGAGAGTCTATTCTCATGCACTGAATAACATATAACTATTATGCCGGAAAAAAAAAGATTGTGATAATTGAGCAATATTTCAGGCAGGGAGAAAGGCTTTTACCTCAACACATTGGCTATCAAGAGTTAAACTATGGACATGAGAGAGTCCAGATAAAAAATTGCACACGCTCTGAAGCTTTTCCACGCTCAAATTTTCATGAAGTAGAGAGAAACCAACAGAGGCCTCATGCAGAGAGGTCAAGTTCACTAGAGAACTGCTAGCAGTAATAGAATTATATTCCCACGAAATGCTCCTAAGCCTTGGTGCATTAACCTTAAACCATGTCTTATCACTGTATGCATCAAAACAGCTTGCAACTCTTAAATTTTCCAATTTTGCAGAACAAATGTCTAAACTATGTAGCTGAAAACAATTCTCTATTGTTAAATCTTCAAGGGCTCGACAACAAACCTTGAGATGTTTCATCCCAAAACAAGCATCGAGATTAAGATTCTTTAGACAAGGAAATGACGATTCTGTAAACAAGTCCAAGAGGGAGGATTGTTCATATAAAATGACAAGTGATAGTGACAATGTGTGGAGTGATGGAAACCCAATAGTCATTACCGAAGATGGAAGCAATCTAAAACCGGGATACCGAGATCTCAGTTTGAGAACCCGCAAAGATTCACTCGTTATGACTCCTCGAGGGAAATTGAAGTAATCACCGGTGGCGACTTCCACATCAAGTTCTTGCACATTACACCTAATTGCTCTTCGGATCAAACCATTTAGATGGGAGAAACTCAAATGTGCACGAAAGCGAAGGGCTCTTAGATCAGAATGCTTGTCACGGAGAGCTAGGACATTGGCGATGAAGTCCATCGAAGACCACCATCTTTTTGATTTAAGCTTTGGTGTAGAACAAATGGCCTTACTAGGGTTCATTGTGGTGAAATCAAGGTCAGGAAATGAGGACCAGAGAGATCTCCATCTTTGAGATAAGACACTGGTTTGAGCAATGGATTTAAGGGGAAGAAGCAAGAGAATGTGATGGAGGATAGCATCAGGGAGATCGCTGATCTTGTCAATGTCATTATCACCTTCATTATTTGATGCAAACCACAACTTTTTTCTCTTGGTGGATCTTGTTTCCATTACCATGATGGTGATAGTTGTGTTGAATATATCTCTATGTATTGTAAGCTGCTATCGATTTAGATTAGGGTTTGAAAGTTTCGAAAGTGTGAAGTAAGATGATGAAAGAGTGCCTGAGTTTGTTTGCACTTCAACTTTTAATTTCTTTTTTTTATTATTATTTTTTGAATAATTCACGTTTGAGTTTGAAAGTTTCAAAAGAGTGAAGTTAGGATTTTTTTAGCAGATTTCTTGGCAAAGCTTGCGTCTAGGTTTGACATCTCCAAGCAAGTGTGGAAGTCTCTGCTTTCGGGATCTCTCATCTTTCTTGTTAGCTGACTCCATGGATTTTTTTTTGTTTTTCGTGAGGCCCAACATGCCTTAATTATAATATAAGATAGAATTTATTTATTATTTTTACTTTGTATTCAGCGATCAAAATATTTATTTTTTAAATTTTAAATTTTTTATTTTAAATTAATTTTTGCTTTTAAATGTTTTAATGCGATAATATCAAAAATAAATTTTAAAAAATAAAAAATATATATTATTTTAATACATTTTCAAAATAAAAATATTTTAAAATACACATATCACACTCCAAAATAATTCCGGAATAGACACTTCATCTTTCCTATTTCTGAACATGATATATACATTGTAGTTTCTTGATTCTCTAATTACCCAAAATGCATTCTTTACACAGGAGCCCATTACATTTGTAATTACTTTTTATAAGATTGAAAGCTGTAATGGATCAATTTTTTTTAACAAAAATGCAAATAACTCCTTCTTGAATACAAGATCATTTTGACTTAGAACATCAAATGAAAATAATTGTTGTGGTTTGGTCTATGCTGTAGTGATAAATGGTCAAAATATTGAGGCTTGAGAAATTGGAAGGTATACATATTTGGTTCTATCCAATCACATCTATTAATTCTTTAAGTGAAAATGCATAAACTGCTCAAACAATGTTGTATAGGAAACGTTGTTCTTTTTTTGGATAAACCAAGATCACGTTACTAAGACACAAAAATGGAAGCCAGAGGAGAAAAAAAAATGGTAGCAGCACTGACAAGGAGCATCGGCATGAACGATACAAACAGAAGTGAAGAGCCCCAAAAATTACACGGGGCAAAAACAAAATCCAGCATCGAAGTTTGAAGAGAAATCTAAAACTGAAGATTTAAGAGAACAAATTGAAACAGAAGAGAACATCTCGCAGCAGAAAACCAAAGAACACAAGCCACCTATATCTCATAATTTTGGCTGAGGATGATTGGTTTAGCTAACATGTTTCTCCCTTTTCACTTCCCAGATCCTGAAGTGTTCTCCATCTCCTGAAAAATATACAGTGAGCAAGATCATTAATAGACGGAAAATGGAGAAATGACGGAAATATTGTTACTACAGAAAACAATTAGAAAACATCGCACAACTCATACAACTATCTTCCTTAAGTTGAACTAGAAAATGGAGAAAATGTTTGTTTCAATCAAACCAGATAAGTCTTTGAAATCACACTTCCACATCCTAAAATTAATCATCTCCAGTGATAAAAGATTTGGCCAGCTAATCTAAAGCGATCCATTATTGTGACAAAACTCTTTAAGCTTTGAAGAAATTTGAAATCTTGACATGCATCCTTCATTCCACCACATTTATCAAGCGACAAGCATTCCAAATTCAGACAAAGAGAAATCAAATCGCGCACCAAGCTATTCAGTAGCAAACTTACTTGTTCAAGAAACGATGAGCTAAGGAATTCCTTACTTCTACATAAATTAATTATATTTCTACATAAATTTAAACAACAATTATTTTTAAGCCCCGAAATTTTAACATCCCAATCTCTAAGAAAAAAGAAAGACAACTAACAATTCGCAAAATAGTAGATATCGAGCTGAGTTCTTTTAAATGGTTCTGAATGGTGTAAAGTGTCAAGATATCAAAGGCTCTACTGCTACCACCTGTCAAGAGAATAAAGAATACAATGGTTAGAAAGTTTGTTAATATTGTTAGACAATTAACAAAGTTTGTTACTGTTGATTAGATTACATAAACAAGCTTCTCACCTTTAGTTCATATAAAATGAATGTAACAGTGCTGGCAAACATAATAAGTGAATATACACAGAAACATTTTCTTCTTCCTCTGCATTGCAGTATCTCCCTCTAATTCTATTCACTTTTCTGTTCATCTCTGTGACGATTCTTGCTATGGTATCAGAGCTGTAATTAGTCTGATGGGATGTCTTCTGATTGTCAAGAATTATACTGGCAATCGTCTAAATTTTGGTTTGGCTGCTGAGCAAGCAAAATCTGAAGGTTATAAAATAGAGATTGTAATTGTTGGAGATGATTGTGCTTTACCTCTACCTCGAGGCATAGCTGGATGAAAAGGGTTGACGGGGACTATTCTTGTTCATAAGGTTGCTGGAGCTGCAGCAACTGCTGCTGCTAGCCTTTCTCTTGATGAAGTTGCTGCAGAAGCGAAACGTGCTTCTGAAATGGTTCTAATATCTTGCTAATCTCTGTTTCTGACATTATTATCTCGTTATCCAAACAATTCTTTCATAATAATCGATCTGTCTATTATTTGTTTGATATATTGTCAAACTGAAAAAAATTCTTCTTCAAATCTTCAACTTTCTGCAAGATTCTTCCTTCTCAATCTTCGATTCTCTTCTTTTCTATCTCTTGCACTCTAAAAATGGTGACTACTTCTCAACTTCAAAACTTCTAATATCTTGCTAATCTTTGTTTTTGGCATTATTATCGCCTTATTAAACCAATTCTTTCATAATAATCAATCTGCCAATCATCTATTTGATATATTGTCAAACTAAAAAATTCTTCTTCAACTCTCTTCTCAAATCTGTGATTCTCTTCCTCTCTGTCTCTTGAACTCTAAAAATGATGCAAATTCTACCTGAGAGTCATGGTATTTTAGGATTTGTTGATGGATCAAGAAAGTGTCCAAATCAATTTGATGCAGATTCCGACCTTGAAGGTGTTAAAACTGATGATCATTAGAAGATCAAAGATGCTTGAGACCATCTTTCTGCAGCAGGGGTTTATTTTAAAGATGACGATATTGCAACTAAAGGTCTTTCCACTCCTTTATTTCGGCGTCACTGTTCCAATCTTATGCTTGGTTCCTCCAAGCCTGCGATTGAGGGGGAATGTCAAGATATCAAAGGCTATGTTGCTGTCACATGTCAAGAGAATAGAGAATACAATGGTTAGAAAGTTTGTTAATATTGTTAGACAGTTAACAAAGTCTGTTACTGTTGGTTAGATTACGTAAACAAGCTTCTCACCTTTAGTTCATATAAAATGAATGTAACAGTGCTGGCAAACATAATAAGTGAATATACACAGAAACATTTTTTTTCTTCCTCTGCATTGCAGTATCTCCCTCTAATTCTATTCACTTCTCTATTCATGTCTGTGACGATTCTTGCTAGCTTATCATAAAGAATCTGTAATGCTATGCTGTGTACTGGAGTCATAACTGAGTAGGAGGTAGAATTTAGGGAGAGAAGAGGAAAGGGACCGGTGGATAAAGGTTTTGTTGATGAATTTGAAGGAGGAAGAGCATGAGGGAAGTTAAGGGAAGGAAGTTTGGACCAGAGGTTAAGCCATTTGTCGAATATTAAGGAGGTTTGCATGGGTTGTTTAGGGTTTGAGTGATGGCGGTTTGCTTTCCTTGTTAAAGTGACCAAACTTGCAAAAAAATAAATTAGTAAGGGACATAATGCTTATACAGTGTGAATATCAGAGTCTTTTACACTCATTTTTTTTTCAAAGATTTAAAACCTTAAAACAAACACATTAATGGGTCACAAATTAAAAAAAAAAATTAGGCACCAAAGGTCGCCTGATGGTGGTGACCCGACTTTATGGGTCGCTCGGCCAACAACCCAATCTCGTGGGTTGCCCATCCAGCAACCAACCTGCTTTTCTCTATCTTTTATGTTTATGTCATTTCTTTCTTTTTTAACAAATAAAGCTACATGGCATACATCTTTATGTACTATTTTATGAATTATTATTTGATAATTTTTGTGTAACATTTTTTTTTTATCTTGCACACACAAGGTTTGCAGGATAGGCATCGTATTCCATTACCAATAGTTATATTTTTGCTACACTTATTACTACCCTACATGAAATGTAAACCCCTAGTTAGAATTTTCGAGTCAGTGAAAAAGAGATGAAATAAATAAAAGAAAATATATTTTAAGATAAAAAGGAATATAAATTGACCTGAATGGTTAAAAAGATGTAAAAGGAGTGAAAATTTGAAGAAAAAACAGTCCATTTTCCTTAATATTTATAGTTGACCAAACAAAATAATGAAAAGGAGGATGAATTCTATTAGACATATGGATTAAATCATATAAATTTAACATGAAATAAAAGAAAATAAATGAAAGGGGTGAATTTAAAAAGACTCGAAATAAATGAAGAATTTAATGAGAAATCATTACTATTTTAAAAAGAGTTTTGGCTTAGGAGAATAAAAATAAACGTGTTGATAGTGATGTTTGAATTATGAAAATTAATAGAGAAATTAAGTAAATTGGAATAAATGAATAAAGTTTAATTGATGAAGAAAAATATTAGTGTTTAAAGATTTGAAAGTCTCTTGATCTATGAATTATAGGATGAGTAGGAATTAAGAAAAGAAGTTTCTTTTATGGAGAAAATTTTGAATCTAAAATGAATTTAAATGATGATAACACAGGAGAGGTTGCGGTATGGCACAAATAGTAAGGAATATTATCCGAGAGACAATTATAATTAAGTTTTCACCTCAATGATAGTAAATTATTAATTAATGTTAATTGCAATTTATTTAAATGCTTAATTATGTGGTAAGATTTATGAATCTTATCCCAGAAGAAAATTTAAAAAAAAATGAATGAAGTACAAATGAAGGAAAACAAATAAAATCTTTCAAAACCAATAAAATCAAATAACACTTCAAAATCACTCGTCATCATATAAAGAAAACCAAATAATCCATAATATTTATTACATTGTCAAAATCCAAACTTAATTAAAACAATGTAATTATAGAGCGTCTAAAACATCGAATCAAATCTAAAAGGAAATCCTCGCGGAACAAGCAAGGCATACCGACCAAAACTGAAGAAGCAAGAACACTCAACAAAGTCCACCCGCTGACAGAAAGTAAAAACCTGAAATAATATTAAAAAATATGGAGGGGTGAGTTCAACCAACTTAGAAAGGGAATAACATTTAACATACATCTTAGATATTAATAGTTTGCAATTTCATATATCTTGATATAAATATACATATTAAGCATATTAACATAAAGTTATAGAATGCATGTTAGAGATCAGATGATACCCGAAGGTGACCACTGTGTGATAATCAGTCGCCACATGTTGGTGTCTCTTTCACTAGTTAGGTATACAGAATATTATATGCGCATAGATTAACTACTCTTTATTATAATGAAGTTACTAACAAGTCCGATATCAAAACATAATAGATATTCGCATAATTATCAAAGTAATATATATCATATCGAGTATAATTTAGTTCAACAAAATACAAGTGAAAATTTAAAAATTGATGAGTATTCAGAAAATAAAGCAACATGTATAAATATTCAAGAAATTTACTAGTTGTACTCATCAACATGCATATTTATGTATATTACATGTGTATTAAAAATTATCTCAATCGCTTGAAAAATAAAAACAAAAGAGAAACGGATGCGGAACCGAAAACTACTGAAGATTATTAAAAGGAATCTCAACAAAACCTATAATGAATATAAAAAATATTTAAAAACAACTTAAAGAAAAATAACATAAAAAATTTAAAACTCTAAGTTTAGAAATCAAACTTAAATATAAAGTTGAATAGTTTCGCTTAGGGAAAAAAAATGAAATTTGACCGACAAGTTTATATATTGCAACTTGAACAATAAATTAAATAAAATCTCAAAATTCCATCTTAACCAAAAGCTCAAATCATACAACCTGGATTCAAAGTACAATCAGAATTATTCAAATTTCAACAGGAATCCAAAGTCAACAAAATCATGAAACAAAACCGGAACCAAGCCCAACATATCTCTCCTCTCAAGTTTCAAAACCCTTCTACATTACAAGCAAACATTGCAGCAGCAACTATAACGAGTGATCCAACCACATTATTATGCATAAACGTAACTGCGCTAGATATATCCACAGGAGCAACAGGACTCTCTACATTAGCAGAAGGAACTGCCTTAGTAGGCTTTTCTGGTGCGGGTGCTACTGGTGCTGGAGCTGGGGCCTTAGAAGCAAAAATGTCCTTAGGAAGTAGCACCTTCTCGATTTTATAAATGGCTAGCTGGTTGTCCGTATAAACCGTGCCAGATAAACTTGTATTGGTAAGTCCTGTGGTTATGTTCACTGAGTTTGGATAACTTGTGACATTAAGTGGTAATGTTCCAGCCCATGTTCCAAGAGGATTGCTTACGGTCTGGAACTGGGAAGTGGATAGGAATGTTGGAACTACGTGGAACTTCACCAACTCAGACTTGTCTCCATCGCTTAGAGTATTGAGAGTTCCTGATTTGAGTTCCGAAAATGCACTATCTGTCGGTGCAAAGATGGTTAAACCAGTGTTGGAATCATTGAGCGCGGTGAACAAGTGGTTTTCCTCTTGGGTGGATCTCAAAAGGCGGATAAAGATCGTGAAATGGCCAGCCTTCTCAAGTATTTTGGTGACGTTGGTGATGCCGTGTGGTGCAGCAGCCTGTGTTGGGGTTGCGACTGGAGGTTGTGCTACGACTACTGCTGGTGCCTGTGCTGGGACTGCTGTTGGTGACTGGGCAAAGGTATTGATATAACAAAGGGAAAGAAGGAGCATTGAAAATGAGAAGATTGAGTACTGTTGCTTCATCTTTAAGTTTCCACGGTATAATGCTAGAGATAATTAAAAAATGCTAACGCAAATTGAGTTCGATCTTAGTTGGAAGTGTCTGATGTCTGAAGAAGAGACAGAGTGAGCTTTTATAGAAGTGGACAGAGGATCAAACTAGGTGCAATGTACGAGTTTAGTTATACAACTTGGTTGCTAGTACCTATCTTGCTCTGAAAGGTGGAGGGTCATCAACGGATGAGTTTTTTAACAATGCTGCAGCAACTACTTGGCTTGTAAAAGAAGGAAAAAATTTCTAAAAAGCAGATTTCCAGTGGTGTGACAGTAAATAAAGATGTCCATGATTGTCGAAATTATATTTTAGAATCATCACTGTCAGAACATTTGAGGATACTTCTTAACTTGAAAAAAAAAAAATCTTCTGTCATGGCAGAAGATTTGGACAAGCAATCTTAACGGAACCGTCTTTCTATATCTAAAACAGCTATGGCTCCTTCATCATAATAGAATGAATCTTTACTTCCCTGAATCCATGACAGACATCGATAGACTAACTTTCCAAATTTACACAGAAATCAAATCTCACCTAGACCATCACTTAAAACAACATAATCAAGCAACACCTACCTTATGTACTTGATTTGATGTTCGTGGCAAGCCTTCTTTCAAGGTTTATGCAATCTCCAGGGAGATGCATTTTAGGGCAGCAAATATGTCCTAATACATGTTAGGGGAACACTGATTTTGGAGTATGGTTTGAAGCTACTGCAGATGCAGAATTGACAGCCTACACAGATGGTGATTGGCTCGTTCATTTGATGATATGTAGAGCACAACATGTTATGAGTTCAATTTCGGTTCAGGTGTATTTTATTGGATGACCAACAAGCAAAAACAATGGCACCAACCACTGCAGAAGCAGAGTACATAGCTGCAGCAGCTACAGTATGAAGCAACGACAATTGAAATTGATAACAACTCAGCCATTGCAATTGTGAAAAATCATGCAAGTCATGTCAAAACCAAGCATATCTAAGTGAAGTTCCATTTAGTTCATGATGTATAAAAAGCTAATGAGGCGACCTTAATCTACTGTGAAGCAGAAAATCAACTTGAAGATATATTCGTAAAAGCTCTTTCTCAAGCCAGATTTGAATTTGTCAGGAACAAGCTTGGATTATCAAGAAGTCGTCTCAAGGAGGAATGTCATACCAATTTTGATACTTTTGCTACATACTTAGTGCATGTTCTGTAGCAATCTACTGATATTTTGTAAAAAGTATTGCAGAAGTAAACCTGCTGAAAATCATGTCAGGGCAGGTCCCAGTAGTCAAGGGGTGGTGATGTAATCCTTGGATGGCATTAGGTGGAGTTTTTCTTGAAAGAAAGTTATAGTAATCAAATACTTCTGCGCATATATAAATGATATTTTCAGATGTGGTAGTGCGAAAAAACAAACCGGTTTACAAAATCAGCAAAGCACTATCAGTCTTGCTATCTATAATTTCTCTGCTGCAAACATTCTTGTTGGTCACAAAACCAGCAGTTTTGAAATTGGAGAGAACCTGAACCTGATGTTGGCTTAAACTGGAGAAAGATTCATTCAGATAAAACTTTAAAGGCTCCATTGTAAGCGCAATGTGCAGGTTATTTCACATACAGATTGGCAAAACTTCAAGTAAATTAGCTGTACCATGCAGATCCAACTTCGAGCACTCATTTTGTAACTCAAAATCCTTGAGATTGCTGAGAGAACTTCCAAAAATAAACACCACTCAATGCAAGCATCTGCGTATAATAACAAACTTTCATGAAAAGCTGTCATTAAGAACAATATAAGTATTATCCTACATTTACACAAGCAACCATCTGCATATAATAAGACAATAGCTCACTAGTTATACAAAATTCACAATGAAATATCTGTTTTCACCGTTGTCCTACAACATGAATGAATTAATGTGTAGCAGAACGTTGTCCTACAACATGAATGAATTAATGTGTAGCAGACCGTTGTCCTACAACATGAATGAATTAATGTGTAGCAGTAACTTATCTCTAGCTTCAAAACATCAATACTTCAAGAAGAAGGAACGAAAAGAAAAGGATTACCTTAATCCTGCAGGGCAGAGCAGTAAGGTGCTTCGCATGAGCAAGTAACCCAAAACACTAATCTCCAATGCTTAATATGCTCTTTTCTGTCCAAGAATGAATACTTGTTTCAATCAAACCTGATAAATCCTTGAAATACTACCTACCTGGTACCTACCTTCAATTGAATTATCTCCAACAGCCCACGATTTGGACAAGTAACCTCAACCTCAAGTGATGCATTCTTTTTAGTGAAGGAACTAAGCTTTAGCTCCTGAAACTTTACACAACAGAACTTTACATTCTTCATTCCTTACAATATTCAACAGATAATCTTTCCAAATATACAAACACAGAAATCAAATCACCCACAAATTTGAAGAAAACATCATTCAAGAAACACTGACCTCAGGGACTCAAGCCCCAAAGAGGCAATGGTTTTATCTAACCAAAAGCTAGGAAATAAGTAGACGACACCAGGTTACAGTGAGGAAAAAAATGAAATTTGACAGATCAAGTATATATATTGCAACTTGAACAAGAAATTAAATAAAATCTCAAAATTCCATCTTAACCACAAGCTCAAATCATACAAACTGGATTCAAAGTAAAATCTGAATTATTCAAATTTCAACAGGAATCCAAAGTCAACAAAATCATAAAACAAAACCGGAACCAAGCCCAACATATCTCCTCTCAAGTTTCAAAACCCTTCTACATTACAAGCAAACATTGCAGAAGCAACTATAACGAGTGATCCAACCACATTATTATGCATAAACGTAACTGCGCTAGATATATCCACAGGAGCAACAGGACTCTCTACATTAGCAGCAGGAACCGCCTTAGTAGGTTTTTCTCGTGCAGGTGCCTGTACTGGTGCTGGAGCTGGAGCATTGGATCCAAAAATGTCCTTAGGAAGTAGCACCTTCTCGATCTTATAAATGGCTAGCTGGTTGTCCGTATAAACCGTGCCAGATAAACTTGTATTGGTAAGTCCTGTGGTTATGTTCACCGAGTTTGGATAACTTGTTACGTTAAGTGGCAACCTACTACCTGTTCCAGCCCATGTTCCAAGAGGATTACTTACAGTCTGAAACTGGGAAGTGGATAGGAATGTTGGAACTACGTGGAACTTCACCAACTCAGACTTGTCACCATCACTTAGAGTATTGAGAGTTCCTGATTTGAGTTCCGAAAATGCACTATCTGTCGGTGCAAAGATGGTTAAACCAGTGTTGGAATCATTGAGCGCGGAGAACAAGTGGTTTTCCTCTTGGGTGGATCTCAAAAGGCGGATAAAGATCGTGAAGTGGCCAGCCTTCTCAAGTATTTTGGTGACGTTGGTGATGCCGTGTGGTGCAGCAGCCTGTGTTGGGGTTGCGACTGGAGGTTGTGCTACGACTACTGCTGGTGCCTGTGCTTGGGCTGCTGTTGGTGACTGGGCAAAGGTATTGATATAACAAAGGGAAAGAAGGAGCATTGAAAATGAGAAGATTGAGTGCTGTTGCTTCATCCTTAATTTTTTGGGATAAAATGTTCGAAACAATTCAAATATACTAATGCAAATTGATCTCAATCATAAAGTGTTTGATGTGTAAACATGAGATAGAGTGAGGTTTTTATAATAGTGGACAGAGGATCAAGTTAGGTGCAATATACAATTTTAGTTATACAACTAGATTGCTAGTACCTTATCTCACTCCAAAAGCTGCAGGATCATCAATGGATAGGGAAATTTAACAATGCTGCAGCAACTACTTTCCTTGGAAAAGCAGGCAAAAAAAAGAGGTTCTAAAAGGTAGATTTCAAGTGGCTGTGACAACAAATAAAGATGTCCATGATTGTGAATCATCACTAGCAGAACACCTGAGCATGCTTCTTAACATCAAAACAAATCATCTATAATGACAGAAGATTTAGACAAGCAATCTAAACTGACCTTTGTCTCGTAAATAGCCAAGTCTTTGCTCTTTTAGCTTAAAAGAATGAATATTTACATCCTTAATCCTTGACAGACATTGATAGATCACTAATTTTCTAGATTCGCACGCTCAGAAATCAAATCTCACACCAGACCATCACTTAACACAACTTCATGAAGAAACACTTACCTTATGTACATGAGCCCGTAGAGGTCATGCTATTGATAAAAGTGATTTTGCAGAATGTAAAAGCAAGTCTTGAAACTTTAAGATAGCCATTTCGAAGTAAAAGGAATTGTGTTCTTTTACATGATGTTGAATGGCATAATATTCTTTTATTCATGGAGAGGATGAAAGAAAAGGCGGTGGAGGAGGGTTTTGTAGATAAACGCGGAGGAGGAAGGATGAGGGAGTTGAGGCAAGGGATTCTGTACTAGAGCTCAAGCCTTTTATTCATGTTAAACGTACAGGATGATTGGATCATGCTTCCACCAAAACCATGATTTTCCTCCATAATGCAGCAAATCATAGAAGGGTCTTTCTGGCAGTCGTCTGTCACATTCAGTTTATGAAAATTGTGATATAACCTCGACAATTTTACTGAATGGAATCCACTTCCTCAAGCTTAAAGTAACAATCCTATGCTCTCTAGCACTCTCTTTTCTCTAATTATCAACACCAGCAGTTTTGAAACAGGAGAAAAGAACTTAACCTGATGTGGGATTGCTTAAACTAGAGAAAAACTCATTCTGAGGAAACCTAAAAGGTTCCTGTGTGAGATCAATACAGCAGATTTGTTCACATTAAGTTCAGTAGAAGTTCAAGAGATAACCAAGTAAAGGTAGTTCTGTTTCAGAAGCCTGATTTCTTGATAATTAGCATTCTCTACTCTTTTGCATTATGTTCAGCCTCGCATTCAAATGCTGTCAGCAGAACCATATATAATCTTACAGATTAAAGAGAACAACATTTTGATTCCAACCACTTCAAAAACTTGTAATGAAATATCTGCTTTCACCATTGTCCTGCAACCTCCTTTTCCTTTCTCTCTACCCTCCCTAATGCATGCTTTGTCTCCCCTAATTTTCAAATAATCTTCTCAACCCAATAACTTAAACTATTAGGTGAGATTTCAAGATATGATTTATATTATTCTCTAATACACCCCCCTCAAGTGAGAGTCATTTAGGCTTAAAACTTGCACAGATTCATACTACCTTGTGCTTAATTTTTATAAAATAAATAAAGATTGTGAGATTCAAACTTGTGACCGTTTGATCATTAAAGTTTTGATACCATATTAAAGAATCATCTCAACCTAATAGCTTAAAATATTAGATAAGATCCCAAGATATGATTTATATTATTCTCTAACACATCCTTTCAAGTGAAAGCCCATTGGACTTGAAACTTGTATAGGTCCACACTACCTTGTACTTAATTTTTATTAAATAAATAGAGATAATGAGATTACAAGATATAATTTATATTATTCTCTAATATACTACTTTAAGTGAAAGCCCTTTGGGCTTGAAACTTGCACAAATTCATATTATCTTGTACTTAATTTTTATCAAATAAATAGGAATAGTGAAATTCGAACCCATGATTGTTTGGTCATTAAGGCTCTGATATTATATTAAAAAACTAACTCAATCTAATAACTTAAATTATTAGGTAAGGTTCTAAATTTTTTATTTATATTATTCTCTAACAATATCGTGATAGTTTGCCACATGCTCACCCTTATTAGCCGACATCCCCCTATCTTTGCATCAGAAAAATATTCCTCGGTGGGAAGTAATCCTATAAACCTTCCTCCAGATCCGGTGAGCTAATGTTCAATAAAAAACATAGCAACAACTAGCAAGCAAAAACTACAACTTCTTAATATGACATCTCAGCCGAAAAATCCCCGAAACCTCCAAAAATCTCACTCCATTTACTCCTCCGATAACTAGACTTCCAAGAAATAGAACCACCAACACAACCACTATTATCTAAGAAACAGTTAGGGCATGATTCGATGACACCAGGGTAATAAAAAAAAAACAACAAATGAAGTTTGACTATACATATTTAGCAATTTGCTCAAGAAATTAAATAAAACCTCGAAACTCAATTTTAATCATAACCTAAAATCATACAAACTGGATTCAAAGTAAAATCAGAATTATTCAACACACACCAAGCTTTCAATCCAACTCAGAAAAATTAGACGCTGCCGGACCCAACCCAGCTTATCTCATCTCGAGATTCAAACCCTTCTACATTATAAAGCAAAGATTGCAGCAGCAACAATACCAACTGATCCAACCACGTTATTACGCGTGAACATGACTGCGCCAGATATATCCACTGGAGCAACAGGACTCTCAACATTAGCTGCAGGAACTGCCTTAGTAGGCTTTTCTGGTGCGGGTGCTACTGGTGCTGGAGCTGGGGCCTTAGAAGCAAAAATGTCCTTAGGAAGTAGCACCTTCTCGATCTTATAAATGGCTAGCTGGTTGTCCGTGTATACCGTGCCAGATAAACTTGTATTGGTAAGTCCTGTGGTTATGTTCACCGAGTTTGGATAACTTGTTACGTTAAGTGGCAACCTACTACCTGTTCCAGCCCATGTTCCAAGAGGATTACTTACAGTCTGAAACTGGGAAGTGGATAGGAATGTTGGAACTACGTGGAATTTCACCAACTCAGACTTGTCACCATCGCTTAGGGTATTGAGAGTTCCTGATTTGAGTTCCGAAAATGCACTATCTGTTGGTGCAAAGATGGTTAAACCAGAGCTTGAATCATTAAGTGCGGAGAATAAGTGGTTTTCCTCTTGGGTGGATCTCAAAAGGCGGATAAAGATCGTGAAATGGCCAGCCTTCTCAAGGATTTTGGTGACGTTGGTGATGCCGTGTGGAGCAGCTGCCTGTGTTGGAGTTGCGGCTGGGGGTTGTGCTACGACTACTGCTGGTGCCTGCGCTGGGGCTGCTGCTGGTGACTGGGCAAAGGTATTGGTATAGTGGAGGAAAAGAAGGAAAACTGAAATGGAGGAGATTGAGTACTGTTGCTTCATCTTTAAGTTTCCAGGCTATTCTGCTAGAAACTATAAAAAAAATGCTTATGTAAATTGAGCTCGATCTTATTTAGAAGTGTTTGATGTCTAAAGAAGAGACAGAGTGAGGTTTTATAGTAGTAGGCAGAGGATCAAGTAAGGTGCCATGTACAATTTCAGATATACTACTACTAGGTTGCTATCTAGTACCTTATCTTGCTCCATAAGGTGGAAGGTCACCAATGGAGAAGGAAATTTAACATTGCTGCTCCAGCTACTTTCTGAATTATCACTGGCAGAACATTTGAGCATAAAATTTAACATCAAAACAAATCATCTGTAATGACAGAAGATTTGGACAAGCAATCTCTACTGACCCATCTCTATATCTAAAACTGCTAAGAATTGGGTCCTTAATACATGTCCAACCTAAAACTGTAATATTTTGTATTAAAAGGTAGGAAAATACAATAAAGCCCTTGGTGGCTTAAAGTGTGGGTATAAATGAATGAGGGATAGTGTGGTAATTGAATAAACATAATAAGTATAAATAGAAAAAAAGAAAAAAAAGAAAGAGGGATCTGAATTTTTGAGAGAGAACCGGCAGGAGAGTGAAGTGAGAAAGAAGAAGAAGAGAAAAGAGGGGAAAGTAAGGGAAAAAGGAAAGGAGTTGGAGGAAATAAGTAAAAAGGGGTAAGATTAAGCTTTAATGTGTATAATATGTTTTATTTAGCTTTAATTTCAGTTTTGATTAATGTTAGGGTTTTGAAAATTGTGTTTTGGGTTAATTGATGAATTAAGTTGAATGTAATGGGGTTGATTGTTGTGGGTATTTGATTATTTGGATGATTTTGAGAGATTGAATTGAAAGATGATGATTTTGAGTTATGATTTTGTGTAAATGGTGAAATTGTGTTAGGAATTTGGCAAGAACAGTAGGTAATCTGTGAGAATTCTGAGTTGGAGGTTGAAGATGATGAAAATTCAATTTGGTCCCTTAATTTTGGAAAATTACAGTTTAGTCCCCAAACTTTGGAAAATTTGCAGATTGGTCCCTGGAGCATATTCCGAGATTCTGAACAGAATAACATATGAATTATGGACAGAATTACTGTATAGATAAGAGAATTTAACACTTTCAATTTAGTCCTTCAATTTGACAAAATTACAATTTGACCCTAAAAATTTGGTAAAATTCCAGAATGGTCCTTGGAGTATAATGAGATGATCTGGACAGAAATGAGGACTGATTATGGTCAGAAATTCAGTATAGCAATGGATTTATGACAATTTCAATTTAGTCCTTCAATTTGACAAAAGTTGCAATTTGACCCTTAAAATAGGATAAATTACAGATTAGTCCCTAGCTGTAATATTAACTTTTGCAGATTAGTTTGATGAATAATTAAGGGTTATTTAGTGAATTATTGCCAATTTTATTAGTTGTTTTATTATGGATTAGATTTCGGGAAAACCGTTAAATGTTGGGTTTTTAGGAAAGATAACTAGTTAGTTCAAAAACATATAGGGTTGTGGAATACACCCTTAGTTAAGTTTATTAAATAGGTTAAATGTTCTTTCGAGTCGTTCTTAAATATGTCTCCTTTATACTCGGGATAATCCCGATATTCTACCGGCGGGGACGCCGTGAGGATTTTCTTCTTGTCCGCTTTTTGGCTTCGTTTGCTTTTGAGTCGGTGAGTGGATAATTTTCCATATGCATGAGAAATAGTATAAATATTTGATTTGTTAATATGAATTGAATCATGCTTCTTGATAATATATATGTTGATTATTATCCTTGTTTTGATAAAGCATGATCAATTGTTGAATCTGAATTCTTGATATGAACTAGTATATATTTTGAATTGAATTCTGAATTGATAGCTCCTCATTTGATTGATGTCATGAGTTGAGCCTTGAGATATGAATATGTCCGCTTTGATTATGATTATGAATCTATGGTATGTCGGTCGGAATACCCATGCTAACAGGGTAGTGTTAGTCTTTGTGCACATCGTGTATCCAACCCTAGTTGGTCGGGGGAGTCACCAACCTGTGTGGACTGATCATCCCACAGTACGGAGCCTCATGCTCATTGCATTTTGATTTTCTGACGAGTTTTACCATATAATCTTCTTGTTATGGCCAATTTGAGAACACTTCCATAAGAACCTAAAGCCATACTTGTATATATATTTCTCATTGCTGTATTACCTCGTGTGTGTATATTGAACGTTATCTACTCACCGAAGTTGTTGAACTCACCATCTCATTATTTATCCTTTTCAGGCTTATAGCTTGATAACAGGTCACTTTTGTTGGACTTTCCGAACCTGCTCTTTTGGTTGTAATTTGTATCTTCCTTTTTGTCAAGTTAGTGCTCCAAAACTATGAATTATATTAACTCTTGTATTAAGACAATTCAATTATATATGAAGTTGATTTTGTTATTAATGCTGCGTTGAACTCGATTGAGTTAGGATAAGTTTGTGTGTAAGTTTGGGTTCGCATAGGTATGGAACCTTGAGGGGAACCTTGCCTATGTGCCGGTCATGGATCCGGGATTCGGGTCGTGACAAACTTGGTATCAGAGCTTTAGGTTAAAGAAACAATAATATAATTAAAGTTCATAATAAGTGGAGCATTAGGATCCGTATCGTCTTGTTTGTTGTCTTTAAAATTCTGAATTCTCATCAAGCATGTCTTCTTCCTTGTGATAGATATGCTTTCCTATAATTTTGTGATAATTATCATGCTATTGTTCTAGCATGACTTGAGTGTTCTCACTTTTATTTTAGGAAATGCCGAGGAATAGACGAATAGCTGATACTATTAGAGTAGAGGATGATCAGGATGATGTCCCTATTGGGCGGTTGAGAACTGCAAGGCAGAGAAGGAGGCGCGGTGCACCTGTGCCTCAACATGTTGAGGAGGTACCTCCACCAGTGGAGGAAGAGCCTCAGGAGATAGAAGAGGAAGATATTGTTGATGAAACAGGTATGGGGGTAGCTGACCCTGAACCTGTTACAGAGTTTCAGCAACTTAGCCAGGTTGTGCGGACCTGGATAGAGTTTTCTATGGAGAGAGATAGAAGGAGGGATAGAGATGTACCCTCGACATCTCACACCGCTCAGTGGAGTTAATGTGCCGTTGAATGACTTCATGAAGTTGGCACCTCCTATTTTTACCGGGATGGATAGTTCGGGAGGATCCTCGGAGGTTCCTAGATGATATTTGGCGACGGTGTGAAGCTTTGGGATGTACTGCACCACCGAGCCGTGAGTTTGGCATCGTTCGGGTTGGAAGGAGATGTGGCAATCTCTTGGTTTGAGTCTAGAAAAAGAGCAAGACCAAGAGAGGCTCAAAGTGGACATGGAAGGAGTTTAGCTCCATGTTCCTAGACGAGTTTCTCCTCGGGCGTTAGGGATGCTCGACTTTATGAGTTTGAGAGGCTATCTCGTGGGAGCATGACGGTGGATGAGTATGATCCAAGTTCACTCATTTGCCTAGGTATGCAGAACATCTTCTACCCACCGAGGAGTGGAGGGTAAAGAGGTTTATTAGAGGACTCAAATCCTCCATGTATAAGGTGATGGTGTCACGTGTGTTTCCATCATACTCTTTAGTGTTGATAGCGCCCGATTGATAGAGGCGCGAGAATTGGAGGATATGACCGCAGCCGGGCTAAGAGGTCTAGAGAAGAGGGTCAGTCTTTTAGGCAACAGGGATTAAGTGCAGGTTCGTCTAGAGGACGAAGTGGCCGTCAGGGCTCATGGGTTCAGAGGAGGTTTAGACAGAGACCGTCAGTTAGTGGCTCAGGCGGTCGAGTGGCGTGAAGTGGTACTCGTGAGTTTAGTTCGACCGCACCTCGTAGTTCATTTATTACACCTAGTGATAGTTCTTCATGTCAGCACTGTGGAGGAAGTCATACTAGTGCAGAGTGCTACAGAAGGACCGGGGCTTGTTTTAGTTGTGGCCAGATAGGTCATAAGATCAGAGAGTGCCCGAGGAGACAGTTTGTCGACCCGGGGTTATCCGCTTCGACCCAAAGATCCTATTCGAGGCACCATCGGCCGAGCCACCTGGGCTCGGGGGGTAGAGCTTTTGGTGGCCGTGGTCAAAGAGGGTCGCGGTGATAGAGGTCGACACAGCAGGTCGTGGGCATGCTAGAGTTTTTGCCTTGACTCAGGGGATGCTCGGGCATCCAACACGATTGTTTCGTGTATTCTTCATGTTTGCTCTTTTGAAGCAAAAGTGTTGTTTGATACTGGTGCAACTCATTCATTTGTTTCCCATATTTTGCCATGAGGTTAGATAAACAACCAACTTTGTTAAAATCCCCAATTTGGTCTCCACTCCCTTAGATGAATTAATATTAGTGAAGTATGTGTATCCGGATTGTGAAATAGAGATTGGAGATAAGATTTTTATGGGAGACTTAAATGTCTTAGATATGGTTGATTTTGATGTGATTTTAGGAATGGATTGGTTGACAAAGCATGTGGCTTTGTAAATTGTTAGGGTAAGAAAATAATATTTGATCTAGATGAAGAAGTTGGGTTGGTATTTCAAGGAGATAAGATTGGGTCTCCATCAATAATGTTGTCGGCTATCTCGAGGAAAATGGCCTAAAAAGGGGTACAAAGTGCTACCTAGCATACATAGTGGATGTAGAGAAAGAAGTTCCTCAATTAGACCAAGTCCCTATAGTTAGGGAGTTTATTGATGTCTTTCCCGATGACTTACCCGGATTGCCTCCATATAGGGAAATTGAGTTTTGTATTGATTTGGTTCCTGCATCGAACCTAATATCAATGGCACCATATAGAATGGCGCGCCAGAATTGAGGGAGCTAAAGGAGCAACCCGCAGGATTTGTTGGATAAAAAAGTTTATCCGACCAAGTGTGTCCCGGGGAGCCCCCAGTGTTGTTTGTGAAGAAGAAAGATGGGTCATTGAGGTTGTGTATAGATTATAGGCAATTGAATCGGGTGGAATTGAAATAGATACCCACTCCCTCGCATAGATGATTTGTTTGACCAATTGCGGGAGCTCAATTCTTTTCTAAGATCGATCTTCGATCCGGGTATCATCGATTGAGGATAAGAGAGGATGACATTTTGAAGACGACTTTTAGAACTCGGTATGGTCATTATGAGTTCTTAGTGATGTCTTTTGGGTTGACGAATGCACCAAAGAACTTTTATGGATTTAATGAATAGAGTATTTGGGCGGTTTATTGATCGATTTGTGATAGTTTTTATTGATGATATTTTGGTGTATTCGAGGTCTAGGGAGGAGCATGAGCAAAGACTTGAGAATGGTGCTTCAAACTCGCGAGAACATGGGTTGTATGGCAAGTTCTCAAAGAGTGAGTTTTGGTTGGAGAGTGTAACATTTCTTGGGCATGTAGTGTCAAGGAATGGGATTGAGGTTGATCCTCAAAAGATTGAAGCGCTTAAGCGCTGGCTTAGACCTACTTGCGAGCAGAGATTAGAAGTTTCTTAGGTTTGGCCAGGCTATTATCGGAGGTTTGTGGAGAACTTTTCTCGGATTTCCGCACCATTGACTAAGTTAACGCAGAAAAATGTTAAGTTTCGTGGTCCAAGCTTGTGAGAAAAGTTTCTTAGAGTTGAAAGAGAGATTGACTACAGTACTGCTCTGGAAGCACCATCGAGTTCGGTGGTTACACGATGTATTGTGATGCTTCGAGAGTGGGGTTAGGATGTGTTCTAATGCAAAGATGGCAAGGTTATTGCCTATGCTTCACAGGCGTAAGAAGCATGAAACGGAACTATCCTACACATGATTTAGAGATGGCGGCTGTAATTTTTGCCTTGAAGATTTGGAGGCACTACTTGTATGGTGAAACTTGTGAGATCTTCACAGATCACAAGAGTTTGAAATACATCTTTCAGCAGAGGGATCTATACCTGAGGCAGAGGAGATGGATGGAACTGTCAAGGATTATGATTGTACCATACATTACCACCGGGTAAGGCAAATGTAGTTGCCGATGCTTTGAGTAGAAAATCATCAGGGAGCTTAGCTCATATTCAGGAGGTACGAAGACCTCTGATTAGGGAGCTGCATGAGTTGGTGGATGAAGGAGTCAGATTTGATCTTAGTGAAGTCGGAGCAATGATTGCTTATTTTCGAGTTAAGTCGATTTGTTTGATAAGATAAAAGCGGCTCGGAAGAAAGATGATTCACTACTCGGGATTAGAAATGAGGTTGAAGCAGGGTAAGGGCCGCAGGTTTTGTGATAGGTGATGATGATGTCTTTGAGATATAGGGATAGGCTTTGTGTAACCGATGTAGATGATTTGAGGAGAGAATTGATGGTAGAGGCACATCGACAGGCTTTACACAATGCATCCGGAGTTCCACCAAGATGTATAAAGACCTTAAGGTGTGTTATTGGTGGAATAGGATGAAGGTCGATGTAGCATACTTTGTTTCTAGGTGTTTGACCCGCCGAGGGTAAAGGGTGAACACCGAAACCTCCCGGATTGTTGCAACCATTGTTGATTCCGGAATGGAAGTGGGAAAGGATCACAATGGACTTTGTGACAGGATTGCCTAGGAGTCGGAGGGTTATGATTCAATATGGGTGATTGTTGACAGTCGACAAAATCAGCCCATTTTCCCGCCCGTTAAGATTACTTATGGATATGCCAAGTTGGCATAATTGTTTATTAGTGAGATTGTACGGTTGCATGGAGTGCCAATCTCGATAGTGTCCGATAGAGGTCCACGGTTTACATCGCGGTTTTGGGTGAAATTCCAGAAGCTATGGGTACTAAAGTGCGATTGAGTACGCCTTTTCACCTTCGGATGGATGGTCAATCTGAGAGGACTATTCAGATCTTGGAGGATATGCTAAGGGCTTGTGTTATGGATTTTGGAGTTGGTTGGAGTAAGTTCCTACCATTAGTGGAATTTGCTTACAACAACAGTTATCAGGCTAGCATAGAAATGGCACCTTATGAGGCTTTGTATGGTCGGAAGTGTAGATCACCGGTTTGTTGGTTTGAGGTTGGTGAGAAGAGGCTAATGGGACCAGAGTTGATTCAGATTACCTCAGAGAAGATAGAGGTAATTAGAAATAAGCTTCAAACAGCTCAAAGCAGACAAAAGAGTTACGCAGATAAAAGAAGGCGTGACTTAGAGTTTCCGATGGGTGATTGTGTGTTTTTAAAAGTATCACCGTAAAAAAAGGAGTATTCAGGTTTGGGAAGAAAGGCAAGTTGAGTCCTCGATTCATTGGACCGTATGAGATTCTGGAGAGAGTTGGGGCAGTTGCTTATAGGTTAGCATTACCACCAAACTTGTCTGCTATCCATCCCAGATTTCATGTTTCCATGCTAAGGAAGTATATGTCGATCCATCGCATGTATTAGAGGTTTATCCCATTGAATTAAGGGATGATATGGTTTATGAGGTGCAAACTGAAGCTATAGTCGACCGACAAGTGAGGAAGCTTAGGTCAAAGGATATAGCTTCAGGAAAAGTGAAATGGAAAGGTCATTCACGTGAGGAAGCGACATGGGAGCTCGAGGATAAGATGCGTGAGGAGTATCCTCATCTTTTCGATAATCTCTGTAAGTGTTCAATCTTTTTCTATTAAGTTTCGAGGACTAAACTTTTATAAGGTGGGGAGATTGTAATATTTTGTATTAAAAGGTAGGAAAATACAATAAAAAGCCCTTGGTGTCTTAAATTGTGGTTATAAATTAATGAGGGATAGTGTGGTAATTGAATAAACATAATAAGTATAAATAGAAAAAAAAAAAAAAGAAAGAGGGATCTGAATTTTTGAGAGAGAACCGGCAGGAGAGTGAAGTGAGAAAGAAGAAGAAGAGAAAAGAGGGGAAAGTAAGGGAAAAGGAAAGGAGTTGGAGGAAATAAGTAAAAAAGGGGTAAGATTAAGCTTTAATGTGTATAATATGTTTTATTTAGCTTTAATTTCAGTTTTGATTAATGTTAGGGTTTTGAAAATTGTGTTTTGGGTTAATTGATGAATTAAGTTGAATGTAATGGGGTTGATTGTTGTGGGTATTTGATTATTTGGATGATTTTGAGAGATTGAATTGAAAGATGATGATTTTGAGTTATGATTTTGTGTAAATGGTGAAATTGTGTTAGGAATTTGGCAAGAACAGTAGGTAATCTGTGAGAATTCTGAGTTGGAGGTTGAAGATGATGAAAATTCAATTTGGTCCCTTAATTTTGGAAAATTACAGTTTAGTCCCCAAACTTTGGAAAATTTGCAGATTGGTCCCTGGAGCATATTCCGAGATTCTGAACAGAATAACATATGAATTATGGACAGAATTACTGTATAGATAAGAGAATTTAACACTTTCAATTTAGTCCTTCAATTTGACAAAATTACAATTTGACCCTAAAAATTTGGTAAAATTCCAGAATGGTCCTTGGAGTATAATGAGATGATCTGGACAGAAATGAGGACTGATTATGGTCAGAAATTCAGTATAGCAATGGATTTATGACAATTTCAATTTAGTCCTTCAATTTGACAAAAGTTGCAATTTGACCCTTAAAATAGGATAAATTACAGATTAGTCCCTAGCTGTAATATTAACTTTTGCAGATTAGTTTGATGAATAATTAAGGGTTATTTAGTGAATTATTGCCAATTTTATTAGTTGTTTTATTATGGATTAGATTTCGGGAAAACCGTTAAATGTTGGGTTTTTAGGAAAGATAACTAGTTAGTTCAAAAACATATAGGGTTGTGGAATACACCCTTAGTTAAGTTTATTAAATAGGTTAAATGTTCTTTCGAGTCGTTCTTAAATATGTCTCCTTTATACTCAGATAATCCCGATATTCTACCTGGGACGCCAAGAGGATTTTCTTTTGTCCGCTTTTGGCTTCGCTTGCTTTTGAGTCGGTGAGTGGATAATTTTCCATATGCATGAGAAATAGTATAAATATTTGATTTGTTAATATGAATTGAATCATGCTTCTTGATAATATATATGTTGATTATTATCCTTGTTTTGATAAAGCATGATCAATTGTTGAATCGAATTCTTGATATGAACTAGTATATATTTTGAATTGAATTTCAATTGATAGCTCCTCATTTGATTGATGTCATGAGTTGAGCCTTGAGATATGAATATGTCCGTTTGATTATGATTATGAATCTATGGTATGTCGATCGGAATACCCATGCTAACAGGGTAGTGTTAGTCTTTGTGCACATCGTGATCCGAACCCTAGTTGGTCGGGAGTCACCAACCTGTGTGGACCGATCATCCCACAATGACGGAGCCTCATGCTCATTGCATTTTGATTTTCCCGACGAGTTTTACCATATAATCTTCTTGTTATGGCCAATTTGAGAACACTTCCATAAGAACCTAAAGCCATACTTGTATATATATTTCTCATTCTTGGATTACCTCGTGTGTGTATATTGAACGTTATCTACTCACCGAGTTGTTGAACTCACCATCTCATTATTTATCCTTTTCAGGCTTATAGCTTGATAACAGGTCACTTTTGTTGGACTTTCCGAACCTGCTCTTTTAGTTGTAATTTGTATCTTCCTTTTTGTCAAGTTAGTGCTCCAAAACTATGAATTATATTAACTCTTGTATTAAGACAATTCAATTATATATGAAGTTGATTTTGTTATTAATGCTTGCGTTGAACTCGATTGAGTTAGGATAAGTTTGTGTGTAAGTTTGGGTTCGCATAGGTATGGAACCTTGGAGGGGAACCTTGCCTATGTGCCGGTCATGGATCCGGGATTCGGGTCGTGACAAAAACTCTGCCAAAAAAAAACATCTTTTAGCTAAAATGCTTGAGATTTAAAAAAGAAAGAATGGGAATATTGAGATTCAAACTCATTTGGTCGATAGAATCTGTGTGTAGAAATAAGAATTTCAACTCAAAAGCTGAAATTACTAGGTGAAGCATCAATATATAATTTATATTAATAGGTATCACATTCAAATGCAGTTAACAGAACTGTAAAGTTACGGATTGAAGATAACTACATTTTGATTTGAACTATGCTTGTAAGAGTTCGAAAATCACAACGAAAATATATGTTTTCACCATTGTCCCACAACATGTATGAATTAATTTGTATACTTTAATCTCCTGTGAAAAATTGAATAAACAGCTGTTAGTTCACACTAACTTAATACTGACTGGAAACGTTAAGACTGCAACAACAACAACAAAGGATTAACTTATTCCTGCAACATGGTACAGTAAGATGCTTGGCATGAAATATTTGCTTCAATGAAACCATACAACCTCCCCACCTTAAATTGAATAGTCTCTAGTGATCCAAGATTTGGACAAGGAATATCAGGCAATGCATCCTTGTTAGTGAAGGAACTAAGTTTTAGATCTTTTAGATTTCAATTGCAATTTTTACGTTCTTCATTTACCTCCAACCTTCAAGAGATACGCTCTCCGAACTCACACACCCAGAAAACAAGTCACCCACAAAGTCATCTGCTAAAAAGCAATTTCCAAGAAACGTTGTCACTGACCTCAGGAAGTCAAGCCCCATGAAGGCAATACTCTTTATTTTGTACTGAAAATAATATTTAAGTCTTAACACATCCATTTCTTAGCATAAAGGAAGAGAAAAGTCTCCGAGGGAGACATTGAAGTAAATTTCATGTACATTGCCCTTAATGGCATAATCAATCCACTGGGGATAACAGAGCGAAGACAGAATTTGAAACGGGAAGAGGAAGGAGGGTATTATCAACAAATTCGATGCAAACGGGGAGGGAAGTGCGGTGGGAGTAGTGAGAGTCATCATCACACTATTAATAAAGACTTGTAAACAGGAATTTGGATGGACTAGCTATAAGCTAGTCAGAAAAGATCAAGCATGATCATGTCTTTAAGGCTGAGCTTTTCGGGAAACAATTCTCAGTGAATTATAATGTAGAAACTGTAATCTATCAATCAAGTTTCGCATGAAATGCTTGGGGATTTGTCCAGAAAAGAGCAGTATGAATGTATACTCTAATGCTCCTAATCGTCGAATCCTTTGGGGGGGAACTTCCGATTGAATAAAACTCAATAAGTTCATGAATCATACTTCTTCGGATCGAAATAAATCATCTCTGGCATTTCTCTTCTGCTTCCTTCTTACAGTTTTTTTCCCTGGTCAGTGGTGACAATCTACATCAATCTCTTTCGGCCTCCATTATCTCATAACTCACCTTCCTTCATTCCTCCACCAATCTTGCAATCACTTTTCCTTCGCTTCAGATTTCCTGCAAGCTTTCGCTCCTCTGCTATCATGATAGTTTGCCCAATATTCACCCCACTTAGCAGACACCCCCCCAAGATCGGATCAGAAGAACCATCCCCAGAGGAAATAACCCTAAGAACCTTCAGCAAGTTAATATCCGCGAAAAAAGATGTCAACAGCTTGCAAGCTTTTGCAACCCCCTGAATAGGACTTCTCAGCTTGACAACCCTCGTCTCCTCCAAAAATTCCACTTACTACTCATCCTCCAGTAAGTATACTTCCCCAGAAATTGATTCACCAATCCAACCACCATTATCTACCCGAAAACTAGGAAATGATTAGATGACACCCGGATTATAGTTTTAAAAAAAAATTGAAATTTGACTAATCAAGTACCAAGAAATTAAATAAAATCTCAAAACTCAATTTTAATCGTAAACTCAAAGCATACAAACTGGATTCAAGGTAAGATCGAAATTACTCAACAGATTCAATACAGCTCAGAAAAATATAACATCAAAACCAGACCAAACCCCACCAAATTTCATCTCAAGATTCAAACCTTTATACATTACAGAGCAAACATTGCAGCAGCAACTATGCCAACTGATCCCACCACATTATTATGTGCGAACATAAGTGCACTAGATATATCCACAGGAGCCACGGGACTCTCTGTGGTTGCTGCAGGAACTGCCTTTGTAGGCTTTTCTGGTGCAGGTGCTACCGGTGCTGGAGCTGGAGCCTTTGAAGCAAAAATGTCCTTAGGAAGTAGCACCTTCTCAATCTTATAAATGGCTAGCTGGTTGTCCGTGTATACCGTGCCAGATAAACTTGTATTGGTAAGTCCTGTGGTTATGTTCACTGAGTTTGGATAACTTGTGACATTAAGTGGTAACCTACTACCTGTTCCAGCCCATGTTCCGAGAGGGTTACTTACGGTCTGGAACTGGGAGGTCGATAAGAAAGTAGGAACTACATGGAACTTCACTAACTCAGACTTGTCTCCATCACTTAGAGTGTTGAGAGTTCCTGATTTGAGTTCCGAGAATGCGCTATCAGTTGGTGCAAAGATGGTTACACCAGAGCTTGAATCATTAAGCGCGGAGAATAAGTGGTTTTCCTCTTGGGTGGATCTCAAAAGGCGGATAAAGATCGTGAAATGTCCAGCCTTCTCAAGGATTTTGGTGACGTTTGTGATGCCGTGTGGCTGAGCTGCCTGTGTTGGGGTTGCAGCTGGAGGTTGTGCTACAACTGCTGCTGGTGCCTGTGCTGGGGTTGCAGCTGGTGACTGAGCAAAGGTATTAGCACAATGGAGTAAAAGAAGAAAAAATGAAAAAGAGTAGAGTGAGTGCTGTTGCTTCATCTTTACAGTCCCTGATATAAAGCTTGAAACAATACCAAAACACCAAAGCAAATTAAGCTTTATTGATCGATCGTTGAAGTGTTCGATGTGTAAAGAAGGGATAGAGTGAGGTTTTTATAGTGGTGGGCAGAGGATCAAGTTAGGTTTAGTGTACAATTTTAGCTACAAACTAGGTTATTATCCAGCACCTTATCTTACTTCAAAAGGTGGAGGGTGTCCATGGAGAGGGAAATTTAACAATGCTGCAGCAACTAGTTTGCTTGGAAAAGCAGGAAAAGATTTCAGTGGTGTGACAGCAAATAAGGATGTCTATGATTGTCAAAATTATAGCTGCCAGCATCCACAGGAAGAATAGTTTTATGATTGCTAGAGCCTTCAGAGACATGGTAGCTTAAGATAGTGAGCAACATTCACTTGCATTTCAGAAAATAACTCTCAATGAAGAGATCTTAACGTCCTGCAATCCATGACACGCATCGATAGACAGATTTTTCGAGATTTACACACGCACAAATCAAATCATACGCCACACCATTACTTAACACAAGAAACACTAACCTTAATTGCTCAAGCCCCTTCGAAACCATAGTCACAAGATTTTGTTATATACAAGCCTCAAATCTTTAACACACCCGTTTCTGATAAAAAAGAAGGGGACTCTTTGAGTTTTTGCATCGACAGACCAATATGAGGAAAGCATGAGCTCGAGGTCTTTCACATGGTGGTCAATACCATTATGCATTAATCATGATAGTCTTAGAAGTCTAGTTGGAAGTAAACTTGTGGAGAGGAGGAGGGGAAAGAGGGGGCTGGCAGAGGCAGGTTTTGTTGAAAAAATCAGAGGGAGGGTAAGGGAAGTGGAGGCAACGGAGCTTTGTATCAGATTTCAAGCCATTTGTGGAAAGTTCAGAAGGTTTGGATTGCAGTTTTGGTAGGAAGAAAAGAGGATGTGGACTGTAGAGTATCTCTTCTGATGAAGTTGTTTAGGCTTTGAGTGGTGGTGGTTGTGGTTCTTGGCTCTGCTGCCATTTTCTTGAACTTACTTGATTACGCTTGCAAAGAACAAATCCAGAAGCAAATCATAGAAGGGTCGGTTTTGGCAGACATTAGTCACATCCTGTTTACCAAGAAACTCATTTTTTGACAATTTTACTGATAGGAATCCACTTTTTCCAGCTTCAAGTGCATCTGAATGTTCTCTCGCACTCTTTTTTTAGGCCATTACCAACGCCAAAAGTTCCGAAACTAGAAGAACACCCTGAAACTGAGCAACAATACTCATGGTTTAAAAGTTCACCGAGGTTGCTTGGATAAACAAGTACAAGAAGCCTTCTACTTCTTCAATTGGCGCTTGCATCGATGCACTGACACTCAGCAATAATTACTTTCAAGAACCTAAAAAAAGTGAGCCATAATTTTAGCCTCATAGATTCATCAATGTTCCTCTTCAACCCCATAGTTTAACATTTCAACAATGTTAACGCTATAGTTTTTCAAATGTTTCAATTTTACTCTTTACTATTTTATATCTTCTCATTGTTTTCCACTAAAAAACCATAAATATCATAATACTCGCAAAATACTTGGAAACTTTATATATATAAAAAAAAGCCCAACTCATACACATAATCAATTTTGGAAACTATAGGGGTAACACTGAGAAGTTTAAACTATTGGAGTAGGAGTAGGAGTGGAACGGTGATGAATCTATAGGAATAAAACTGAAGTTTAACCCAAAAAAAAAAGAGAGAGAAAGGACAAGGCAATCTTTTTATTTCATTCAAGAGCACACCTTTTTAGCATGTGTATTGGTAAAAGTGCGATTGGGCTTTTGTCATGTGCCTCAACAAACATGTGAAGAGAAGAAAATGGCAACACAAAAATACAAAAACAAAAACAAAATTTCCACACAGGAGACAGCTTCCCGCACCTCAAAATAACTTGGTGCAACTAAATTCTGGTGAAAGGACTAGCAAAATTTTCACCGACAGATCGTCGATGCAAGCAATGAGTTATGTTCAAGGATTTCTTGCTCAATATCTTCTATCGATCATCAAAAGCCAGTTTACGTCTCTTCTCATGTTGCTTTGAAACTCTCTGACCAAGCTTTGTAATATTGTATTTGCTGCTTACAAAGAAAAAGGGGTTAGACGAATATAAGCGAGGATTTCTGCTCTCTGTTATTAGACACCAGTAAGAGAGAGCTATACCTTCTCTGACACGGATGGTGAAATTTTACCAAGGGCTTGCTCAAAATGAGTGGCTGTGATGTTAACTGCTGGCTCATTTTGTGTGGCCGTGATTGTACCTGAAGTCTCATTCAAACATCTTTGTCTCTTGGCCTCCTTCAAAGCAGTCATTGCGGCTTCCTCCATCTGGGAAATAATTCCAATCCAAGTTAACAAGCGAAGGCTGGTCAGACCTCTTGAAAGTATCACAAGAATTAGAATGTGTTCCAGCTCTAACATATGTCAATAAAAAAACGAGACTAGTAGAAACATAGACAAACCAGCTTCCTAAGATCAGCCCCGCTAAAATTTTTACAAGCCTCCATTTGACCGATGGCAGCCAAGTCGACACTAGGATCAATAGGTTTTCCTTTAGCGAGAGCCTTTAAGATCAATCCACGGTCCTCTGAACTTGGCAGAGGGACATAAAGAAGTTTGCCAAACCTACCAGGCCGCAGGACAGCAGGGTCCATCACCTCAGGTCTACCATCAGAGACACCAGCTTCAGTGAGAGAAGTGGAGAGGAGAGGAGAGGAAAATGAAAGAAGAGAGAGATTAGTGTACCTGTTAGTGGCACCAATGATAAAAATACCAGGGCGCTGATCTGCACCATCCAACTCTATAAGCAACTGCAATTATAAGCATTGCATTCAATTGACATATACTGGGAACAAGTTGATGATATGGATTACATAGAGAAAAACAGATGTTTTAATTCAGTTTATGTCATTGCATCTTATTGACCTGATTTAAGAGCCTCTCAACGACCCACCCCCCTTCTTTTCCACGCATTGTTGTCAAAGCATCCACCTGTATAAAAATAAAACAAATTGTTGCAAAGGACAGAAAATTTAAAGGACTTCAGATAACATAGAAGTGCACAAAGTAAAGAAAGCCTCATCAGCCAGACAAAACCATTGATTTACTATACAGGTCATTAGATGGAAATCTCACAAAGTGAAGTTAAATAGAACTAAGAGGAAAGAAAAATCCAAATACAGAGTAACGTACAATTTCCAACATAGACAAAAAAAATATCAGAGTTCATTAGAGTAGGAGAAGTGCCAAATATTTCAGTCATCTATCTTTCCAATCTGGATCTCCATTATGTCAAATTAAATAACTGGATACCGATAAATACAAAGAAAGGAGAGCCACAAACCTCATCGAAGAAGATTATGCATGGCGAGCACGTTCTTGCACGACTGAATAACGTCCTAACTGCCAGTTCGCTTTCTCCAACATACTTATTCAGAAGTTCAGGACCCTGATAAATTATGGAATTCACAATCATTAATGTTTTGAGACAGATTTAGAACAGATTCAGTAAGAAAACTGTGGTATCAAGGCACCAAAAAAGAATAGAATGGAAAGAAAAAAAAGATTTGAGTTAGAGAATGAATGGAAGGACTCACCTTCACATGAATGAAGTTAGCTCCTGCCTCGTTAGCAGCAGCCTTAGCGATCATTGTTTTGCCACAGCCAGGAGGTCCGTAGAGCAAAATCCCTGTCTCTAAATTCACTCCAAATTTCTGAATTTATAAATAATGCGCATGATTAGTAAGTGAATCAACCAGAACAATACAACTATGTTGTCATGCTAAATCTAACAGAACTCAAAAATAATAAATACAATACATATGAAGTTATAACCTAGTGCAAACTGCTATTTAGAATAAATGTAAGGAGGTAAAGGAAATGAAAATTATCAAGCATTAACCAGGCAAAGAAATACTGTCTATTTGTTAGACGTCAATAATGTGCAATCCCTTATCAAGAGGAATAAAGTGCTTTGAAAAGATACAATTATGTTGCAGAAACTACATTCAACAGAAAATCAAAACATATAAATCGGCCCAACTTTGAAACTGAAACAGAAAAGGAAAGGAAGGGAGGTGTGCAGAGAAAGTGTAACGGTTACCTGATAATCATCAGGATACTTTATACGACTAATGATATAGAGGTCAAACTCGTCCCTTATATCATCAAGGCCACCAACGTCTTCCCATTTGACATTAGGGATAGTAGAGAATCCTTCTCTTTTCGATGAGGGCTGAACTAGCTTGGCTGCGTTCTGCAAGTGAAAAAAGGGGATTAATTTTCATCCTAATGTCAAACAAACCAAGGAATAAAGAAAACATAATGGAGTTTTTAAAAGCTTTTCATCAACAGGAAAGTCATAGGCTAAAGCATAAACAGAAGTTGAAGTACACCAATCTTGAAGTAAAAGAGCTTGAGACAATTGCAGATAATGCAGTTCCAGATTACCTCGAAATCAGACATTGTGATGGCAAGCTTTTCCATCTCCTCAGGCGACCAAGGTTGCTTCCACCAATCCTCATTGTCTTCCTTCTCTGTCAATTGTCCTGATAGCTCAGATTTTCTCTGGGAAGCAACTCTCCTCATTGCAAGATTACCAGCCGTGTTAACCAAAGCATTCAAATCAGCTCCAACAAAACCTGGTGTAGACCTAGCTATTTGCAAAATATCAAGAGAACCCTCAAGAGTACAATTTTTAGTAAGCACTGAAAGAATTTGAACCCTAGCTTTCTCATCCGGAACACCTAAATTAATCTCGCGATCAAATCTCCCAGGCCTCCTTAGTGCAGGGTCAACGGCGTCAGGCCTATTTGTAGCTCCAATAACAAGAACATTTCCAGGTATTCGATTGGAGCTTTCTGAACTTGAACTGTCATCAGATGGTTGTCCTAGCCTGTGATGTTCATCCATGCAAGTCATCAATTGTGTCACAATCCTTCTCTCCATCTCTCTCTGTAAATTCTCTCTCTTTGAAGCAATTGCATCGATCTCATCAATAAAAATGATAGATGGTGCAGTCCTGTATGCTTTAGAGAAAAGATCTCGGATATTTTCTTCCGATGCACCTGAGATTACCCAATGAACCAATGTCAGTCACGGTAGTAGCTTTGCTTGAAGCTTTTCCATCGCGGGACTCACTCATAGGTAGTTAAAAAAAGCCAAGATCATAACAAACAGCATGATAATGGAATTATAACCAGCCAAAGGCCTAATTTCTGCAAACCAAAAATCACTTCACTTAACAGATCATTAAGGGGAAAAGAGGCATAAAAAACACTCTGGTTTTGCATTTCTGATACTGCACCTATGAACTGCCAGACTGCTTTAGTTCAAGAAAACAAACAAACGAATGGCATCCACGAGCAACAACCACAAAACTAATTCAAACACTCAACACCGCATCACAAAACATTATAATCAAATTTCCATCACTAAAAAGCCTCTATCTACACAAACCATTTAAAAAGAACAAATAACACCACAATTTAGTGTTAATAAAGTGGAAGACATCCCAACAAACAGCATGATAACCACATTGTAGACCGCTAAAACCCTATATTTCTACAAATCATAGGCAATCTAGAAGATTAGAACTACCAGTAAAGAAAAACAAGCAAATACCATCATGATTTTGCATTTATAAAATTGAGTACTCACAGACTCCTCAACGTCATAATTGCTACATGATAACAAATTGAATGACATCCAGCTAGACTCAAGAAACAGAGCACATTCAAACATCAAAACAGCAAATTTCCTTCAAAACCCACATCAAAAAACTTCCCTTATAAAACTCCGTACCTGAAACACCAGAAACAACCTCAGTAGCAGAAATCTTGTAAAAAGGCACCCCAGTCTCATTCGCAATAGCATGAGCCAACTTAGTCTTCCCACACCCAGGTGGCCCATGTAACAAAATCCCACTTATAGGACTAACCCCAAGTCTCAGCGGCACATTTGGATGATACAATGGCAAAAACACCTCCATTTCCAACTCCTCTAAAATCCCACTCAAACCCCCTAAATCCTTAAACCTCGGCCCCCCTTCCTTCCCCTTCGCATCCTCACCAAGCCCACCTTTCAGTTTCCCCAAACTACCCTCCAAGTCCTCTCCTTTTTGCTTTCCTACCCCTCTATTTCTCTCAATCATGTCAACTTTACTAGTAATACTTTCTTTTCTATCATTAGCAAGCTCAACTTCCATATTTTTCTCCGCCACCCCATAACTTTCCCTTAACATTGATTTCATCAAATCAAACTTCGGTGGCTCTAATGACGTCGAAGAATCCGAATCCGACTCGAACTGGACTCCGTATCCGAACTCGAAACCAAAATCGGGCCCCGATTTCGACTCCTCCTTCTAGAATACGCATTTTCAATCTGCATCAATTTCTCTTCACTCTCATCAATTCGCTTCTGCTTCTTACTCACAGTCGTGCTAAGGTTTGCTTCTTCGTCGTCGGAATCGGATTCTGTTTCCAATTCATGTTTTCTGAATTTCTTCGGCGGCGGTGTTTGTTGGTTTAGGGTTTGCTGGACGATGCGAGTTAGGGTTTTGAGTTCCATGCGGCGGTAATTGGGGTAGCTATTGCGGAGGTGGTGGACTATGTCGTCTGTTGTGGTGAATTTTTTGTTACAGGTGTCTATGTGGTGTTTAAGCAGTCTTTGGTTTCTTCCTCCCCCGCTTCCCCCGCCACCACCGCCGCTTCTTCTTCTTCCGCTTCCCATTTTTTTGCGATACTGTGGATGCTCGAGGTGTTTAGCGGCAGCGGTGGTAGAGTTAAAGGAGGAGAAGAGCCGCTTTTTTGTGAGAGTGATCTGTCTGGTCAGTTCTTAATGCCCAAATCAAACCATGGGCCTTAAAGCCCAACAAAGTGTATTTTTTATTTCTTGGAAAAATTATCTCAAAAAATATTTATGATTTATGATTTTTTCTTTTAGAAGGTATTTGTAAATCAGCTTCAAATTTTAGTTTTTTTTTTTTTAAGAATAATTTTAAGGATAAAAGGTTAAAATTCAAGAATTTAAAAGAAGATGCAAGCTTTTTTTACCATCAAATTTATTTTTATGGTTTAACTATATGTATTAGTTGTGAAAATAAAATTGAATGTGAATCTTTTCTCCAAGCTGAATGGAATACCAAGTAAAAAAGAAATTCTTAAGAACCATGTAAGAAAAAAAAACTCTCTTAAAAATGTTAATCTCTTGTATATTGGTAACCATCACCTTTTAAATTTAAATCATATACTATAATTATTAATCAAGTTTTATTCAGGCTGGTGATTTATTAACCATGCATGGAAGCATCATGTGCAAGAAATTATGATTGTCCAGAAAGAATTATGACTGTCAACAAAATTCAACTAAAGATTCCTAAAATATTCAGAGAAACTATGAGCAAATAACAAAGAAACGGAGGACCGATTCGAGAAGGTGCTACAGTGAAACAAATGCTGCCCACCACCCATTTCTAGGCACCAGATGAAGAAATGAAATTGGGAACCTCAGCGCTCAGGGCTTCCTTCAACATGCAGTGAAGATTCTTCGTTAACTTCAGCCCTTGGAGGCCTTCTACGCAGAATTACGGGAGGAAGTGACATCCCATTATACAAAGAGACTAGAACAATCTTTTCTAGGACAACTCCTTGCTTTTTCAGGAGGGACACAAATTGACTAATAAATTGATTTTGATTTTGATTTTGTCCTGGGACGTATGCTTTCAGCCTGACTTCCTTGAGGTTTGGCATGAAGAGATTAATTGGTTTATTTAAGAGTTCTTCTGATAAACTCTCCTGAAAAATGAGAAACATGGTTTATTTACTCGTTAGATAGTAAAAAAGATAGCAAACATGGTCTGTATTGAACATATTGCCTGTTGGAACTGTAAAACTTATGTAGGGATACTTACATCTTCAACTATCTTGTATAGGGGATCAAGGTTCATTGTCTCAAGATTGGGGCAAAGCTCAAGCAATGCAGCCATGCCAAGAAGATCATATGTCGTATACCCGGTTTGTAGCTCTAAATGTTTAAGATTGTACAGCAGAAAATCTTTAGGAAAAACATCCTTGGGTGCAAGCTTTTTGAATCAGCATCATGCAAGGAAAGCAATCATATGAACATTTCATAAGATGATCAATTTTAAAAAAAAAATTGAGCAGCCACTCTCAAGTTGCTCATAACATAAGAGTAAAAGTTGTTAATAGTAGAATTTCTTCCTGTCAATAAAACCACTTGGAAATAATGATTGATGCTTGAATCAAGAGGAAATCAGCTGCTCCAAACTAGAGGTAAAGCACATTGATCACAAGAAAAGACTATTTGAAATTCAGTATATTGTGACGGTGCTTTTTCTATCTAAACACGAAAAAGTTTGACAACACTACCACTGGCACTCAAACTTATCTTGATATGCAAACATGGCTTTCCTAGCAATCCTTTTCTTGAATTCTTCAGTCTTCAGTCTTAAATTGCTTTGCAAAGCATGTGCAAAGAGAGGCCCTTTTTCACTACTTTGTGCAAAGAATCTGATAACCAAAAATGTTATACAAACAGATTCCATACAGTTTCCTTGATTACTGGCCACAAGGACAAGCAATTGCTTCACACAGTGAATCCGTAGTTTGCAAAGAAGGACGATAGAATGGAAGGGAGTTGTTAAAATGCTCAATGCACAGCCTGCACATTACTAATCCTTGACATCTGGTTACTCAAAGGACATATTTGAGCATTAATAACCATGTGGTGAGCTTTAACTTAGAGTTCATTTAGCTGTTTGGGAAATTAATCCACAGACGAAACCTCACAAACCCATCCCTAATCAGTTCCTTTAACGTAATCAAAATATCTATCCAGCACAGAACAAACCTTTAGTATATACACAGTAGTGATGATGAGCAAAAGATTTCGTGAAAATCTCAAATGAAACCAAGCCTTACCAATCCCACCTATCTCAACCTTTCATGACAAGCTAGGGGACCTTATTCTTAGTCCTCCTTCCACGTTTAGAAAATGCATTTTCCCACACAATCACGTCTAAGAAAAACCAAAGGCTCACTTCTGAAGCATTTGAAACTTACGAAAAACAAGAAAAAACGAATCGCTAACCTTTTACATAAATCAACATTGCTACCGATGCAAACATTACACAATTAAGTCAGTAATGAACACAAACACAAAAATTGCAGAGCAATACCTTAAGCCACCAATTTTGCACCACGAGATGCTTGATGTGTGCAATTCGATGAAGCTGCTTCACTACTTTACACCACTGACCATAGTACTCCAATCCATGCACAATAAAAGTATGGAACTCAACCAAAGAAGACAAATTTTTAACACAAAACTGTCCCATCTCAAAGCAATCAATATTCAACCAAACAAGATTAGGACAATCAAGCTCCAAATGCAATTCTCTCTCAGCAGTGTAAAAACTAGAAAGATCCAGCCTTTTCAACTTCTCTGAACAAAGCCTCAAATTCTCCATCCCATAACAATCTTCAAACTTTAAAACCTCGATATTAGGACAAGCTTTGAACAAATCCAAAACCGTGTCATCAGTCATATAAACCTGATCAAAATAAACCTCATTCATTGACCAGAGATTCATACTTTCCATATTAGCAGGCAATGTCAAATCACATCTACACAGCTTCAAGACTCTAACTTTACTATTTCTAAGAGCTGAAAAAGGGAAATCATAATTGGGTTTTGCTTCCGGTTCAAAAATATGAAAACTTTTATCAATAAATAAATCAAGATCAAGTTCTAAAACTTGGTTCTTGATTGCATAACGTACCCATGAATCAACATGGTACCCATACCTATCCTCATAGATGAATTCAAGCCTGAATTTTTTTAGGGGCAACTGGGGTTTGAGAATTAGTGTTCGGTCAATGAATTCTGAAAAGAATTGGCGGGTTGTGGAGAAATTGTTGTAAGGAGGGAAATGAGTGTAAGAGAAGTTTAGAGACGGGACTAAGGACCAAAGAGGTTTCCATTTTGTGGAAATAAGGCTTGTTGTGATTGTGTCTAGTGTGGGGAGGAAAGAGAGGATGTGGATCAGGATGTCTTGTGGGAGATCGTTAATGTTCGTGACTGTTGTGGCGGTGGCGGTGGCGGTGGCGTCTGGCTTTTCTTCCATTTTGTTGTTTTCAAGATTCTGAAGAAACTCATTGAGTGGCCATGTAACCGCAGCAGTTTGGGTGACTAACGTCGTGTCTTCTTCCTTTTAAGGGTTAGTTGTATTTATTTGGTCCTTGTATTCTTTTTTAGGATTTTTAAGAAGCCACGAGTTATATTAATTATAGTTTTTAAACCCTTGGTGATTAATTTGATATAATAATCGGTTCAAGGTTAAATGGATTGACTTAAATCAACTAAAAAAAAAAAAACTTTTATGATCAATAACAAAGGTAATGGATCCTACAATATAACGTAAACTCAATAAACAAAATAAATAAAATAAAATAACAAAAACATTCAATGCATCATAAATTTTACACCAACCTCATCGAAATCAACCCCACATTCAGTAGCTAAGCTAAATCCAATGCACCACCAAATCCTAAAAAAATCCCAAATTACAAATTATTCCAAGAAAACCAAAACACAAAATCGTAACAAAACCCATTTTCTCAAAATAGAAACTGCACCATAAAAATCATAACTTAAATAACAACAAACAACAATTTGTTTGGATTCAACAACTTCTTTTCGATTGAAGAAGAGAAGAGAATTAAGTCATCATATAAGTACTGGCCATAACGTTGAAGGGCGAGTTTTTGGTCATCAGCAAGCTTGAAATCAAGATCGAAACCACGAGATTTGAAAGAATTGAAGAAGATTGAGTGGGAAGATTTGAGTGACAAGTCGTCGAGGAGGACTAAGAGGCGATAATCTGTTGGGGAACATGTGGAGAAAGAGAGGGAAAGAATGGGAAGAAGTGTGACAGATAGAATTGTTAAGATTGACAAACTGTTTCTTCCCATTTTTGCAGTCTTGGCTATCTAAGTGTGTGTGTGTGTGTGTGTGTGTGAGAGAGAGAGAGGGAGAGAGAGGGAGAGAAGGCTTACCAAAAATTAATATGGCTATGAACTTTAAAGAGAGACGGGGATTAATCGATAGTGAAAAGCTAAAGCCAAAAATCACGTCGTTTAACATATATATATATATATAAACAGCGAAGTCTCAGCTGAGTTTACCCGGGTCCTGGGTCGACCGAGTTTTGCCGGGCTAATTTCCTGACAGGTCTTTTCATCAACTCGGCTCAGTTCTAGCCCCGGGCCAGCCGAGTCTCAGGTCAACCCGTCGGGTCGGGTTTTAAAACTATGATACTAATCTCTTTCATTATATATTTCTATTTTATTTTAAAAAAAATATATGAAAAAACAAATATTACAATTTTATCAACAATATTACTTGCTCATTCATGTAATAAATTATTGGTAAATATATCATGTAGTTAATAAGATGGTTATATATAACACTGATTTTATTCATATAAAATATATTTATTAGTAATAAAGGTTTTTTTATCTTGAATATTCAATTATATTTTATAAATAAATTTAATATTTGATTAATGAATCTAGAGTAAAAATAAAATTCATGGAACAAAAATATTTTATATAGAAAATTATAAAGTTATTATAGTTATGAGATTATTATTGCATCAATATGTTGTTCCTAAATGCTCATGTTCAATATTCTATAAAAATTAAATATTAATTATAATTATTGAGATTGATACATATTATCTCTTTTTTTTATGAAATGAACCAATTGCTCTTATAAATTAAGGTATGATGGATACATAGAACTAATATGTATATGCTTATTAAATGACATGTACACTAAATTGATCCACAAGATAATTACATACGAAGAAATCACTTATATACATGAAAAGGCTCACATGATAGTTGTGTAAGTGATTTTTAGATTTAAAATTATTAAATTATCTTATATGAGCAATGTTATATTTTAATCTTGGCCGCATGTTGTCCCAGTCAAGAATAATAAATAGATAGATATTAGGTATTGTATAAACTATATAAAAATATTTAAGTAATCAAGATAATGGACAATACATGGTCCGACCGCAAAAATAAACACTACATTAAGCCTAGGCTTCGACACCAGAACCCTTTTTGATTTTCCTATTCCTTCTCCTATTAAGCTTGCTGATCATCTTGCTGTTGAATAAAATAAACAGTTGCAAAAGGAAAGGATGACAGTCGAACAGATTAAGTAAGAACAGTGGTTTTACTTTGGTCTTTCACCACAAATTCGAGTCCCACAACCTACTAGCTACACCGCAATGCAGGTACATCCTACAATCTACAAGACCTTGAAGGAATTTATGCTACTGCGACGCAGTCTTATTAAGTTTGGTAGGGCTTGGACAGAGAAGGCACAGATCAAGTGTATTCTGACCGATCCATGACCTCTCCATTCTTGCTCGAGAACCCGTTGGAAAGTATGTGTTAAAGCTTGAAAAACTAATGGAAAGTAAATGAGAAGAATGGTTCTAAAGGGTTAAATCATAACATTAATGGATGGTGTTGGGAATGGAAGTGGAAGAATGATCAGGACCAAATTATAAAAGGAAAAGTTGGAAAAACACAGCCCTTTATTTAAATCAAAAGTCATAACTTGTGGTGGAAAAAAACAATCTCTAACACTCCGAGCGAGGAACCATAAACAACAACCCATTACAGAGCCGAAACCTTGAAAACACCAGTTGTTTTTAGAGGAAATTAAGTTGTTTTTACTTTAAAGCCGGACTCTTCAGTAATCTTGATGGAAAGTTAGTGACGAGGCTGGAAAAATTCTCAGTAAAAAGATTGGAGGTGCTTTCTGCAGCTTGATAAAATTCTCAGTAATCTTGATGGAAAGTTAGAAATCCCAGTATGAAAGGATGGGTCTGTGGTTGTTACCTGATGTCAAGTTTTTGTTGACGTTTTCGGTGTGTTTCTTGACAGAGAAGCTACTGTCATTAATGGAGTTCCATTCCCTGCAAACGCACTTGCATTGGGCAAGAGATTGCTGCTTCATCTCTCTGCTCTATGCCATGGTGGTTTAGTGCCGAGACCCTGAGCATTGCAAATAAGCTTTTAATTTTATAAATAAAAGTTAATAGAGAAACACTTCATCATGAAGCTAGTGGCATCAGACTAGTCCGCATGTTAGAGTTTTGTAACTTCCTCAATGTTTTAAAAAAATTATTATTATTATTTATTTTAAATTACTATTTTTTTGGGTATTTTTATATCATTTTAATATGTTAATGTCAAAATTAATTTTTAAAAAATATAAAATATATTATTTTGATTTATTTTTAAATAAAAAATAACCGCAACTACATTCGCAAACACGGTATTATTTTCAAAAATAAAAGATATAAATGGTTGAAGATAGTAATTGATTTATAGTGAAACTAAAGGCTTATTAGAGTATTAGGGTAAGTGACCATATGTGTTCAAAAAATGTAATTAAATCCGGTATGGCGAAAATAGATGGAGTTTTTAATATATTTATATTCTATTTAATATTTATTGATTAAAATCATAAATATCTATATTTTATTAATCAAGTTTCGAGTGTCTATTTAGATATTTATTATCTCAAAGTTTTTTGTTTTTTTGTTATTCAACAAAAAAATAAAAAAAGTAATATATATAATTAAGATATGCATACATGTATTAAATTAAATAATAAAATTATAAATGATATACTTAGATGACTGTATTATAATAATAGTTAGGGCACGCTTATATAATATTGGATTTAGACACACACACACGTGTAAATGTAAATATTTTAGGAAAGATTTGAATTAAATTTTAGATGGAATTTGACAATATTCATGTTACATTATATTTATTATTCATAGAATAATGCAACAATTAAAAAAAATCTATCATTTAAATCGGTTTGGTATCCATTTAAGGTTAAATTATCACTCCTAAATTTATTAATAGATATCTCAAAGAAAACGTGGTTTCAATAATTAAACCACATAATCACAAAAAAGGTTGTTTTTGCCCTTTATATGAATGTGTCTGATTCCCATATGACTACTTTTTCTGTTATAAATATAAAAAGAAGAACATTATTGAGGAATCTCTCTTGATTAAGAAAGAGAGCCTTGAATACAATAATCATACTGCCCTTCTCTCCATCGGGGTCTAAGACCGCCCCCGCCACCGCCACACATCAAACGAACACTGTGTATGCATGTAACACCCCCAGGCAAGCCGCAAACAAGAATAGCCCTCCACTCTCTATTTTGCCGACCCCATATCTATTTTGTAAGTTAAGCAACAACCACCACAAGCTTTGAATCATATCATAGAGACAGTTTGAAAACCAAGCCTCTACTCCCTCAGTAAACTCTTAATTTCCCTCCTCTTTCCTCGACCACTGAACACTCATAGAAGCCAAATGAAGCAAGGTTACAAGATCTCTTTGGAACTTTATTTCCCTGCCGCCGCTCCTTATTTCTTGTTATCATGTCATCCACTTTTCCAAGTACCAGTACCTCCCACCATGAGCACCCAACCCAGAGAATTTACCAACCCTCCAGGTCTTATTAGCATTAAATACTGGATTTCCTACGTGCAAATACTGAATATAGGAGCTCGATTCATCTGCGTGTGGCTGCACCTTGTGAAAACACTTCTTTTTGGCAGAGAGTTGAATTGATTTCTTGCCGCCCTTTCTTTTGCTACTTGAAGCGTTTGACAAAAACAAATGTGAACAAGCAGTTATACAAAACACGTAAA
Organism: Populus deltoides; assembly: GCA_015852605.2. Taxonomy (NCBI): domain Eukaryota; kingdom Viridiplantae; phylum Streptophyta; class Magnoliopsida; order Malpighiales; family Salicaceae; genus Populus; species Populus deltoides. The sequence continues at coordinate 16,949,186 of CM027582.2, forward strand.
TTAGTAACCATTTATCAGGTGTTAAAAACACTAACCATAGCATCAGCCAAACACAGTTCCACATAGGGTGGAAGAGAGTGGTGGCATCTTTGAATTTTGGGGATTTGATACTGTGATTATCGGTCAAATGGAGAATAAGTGGGTACCACCTTCCGAGACAGTTTGCAAATAAAGAAGGTTGTTATTGTTCAGATGAAGCGCACAGCTACTGATTAAACCAGCATCCAAGTGCAGTAATTTGGGAGTGCAAACTCCATGCAAAGCTAAAAGCAGCCCTTCTATTTGTTCTTAAAGTTCGCAACAAATATGTCAACGAGAAAATCTGTAAGTTACTATGTCAACCAAAAACATGCCATTTGACTTGTGAAGATTGGAATAAAAATAATGACTTAGCATTCTGCAAAAGGGTAAAAAGACCAATTCATATGCATCAGAATATAGATGCCAGTGACACGAAAATTTCATTTCCACTCAGGTGTATGACCGTGAAGAACAAACAGCACAGTGAATCACTTTTATCACATCCAATAATGTCATATAGACAACAGAAATTCCATGGTTAATACAGCACTAAATAAGTCACCAGTCACTGGCACAAGAGCATTGCATAACTCCACTTCCCCGTGTCCCAAAAAGGATGATTAGCCTAACCAGTACACTCTAACTAAGTGATCACCTTACAAGCAATGCAATGTGCCATTTTCCCGCAAATAGTTTCATAGATTTAATGTTTTTTCTATTCTGTTAGCTAACAATGATCAAATATGATCATCAACCAACATGCACCGGTGCTTGAGAAATTTGAAGGATTGCATATTAATAAATCTCCAAAGTTTTCCTTTCATTCGACAATATTATCAAGAAAAATAGTAAGAAATAATTATAAAAAATAGAAGAAGAAAGGGGGGAAATCACTAACCAAGCTTCTGGGATAAGCTCAAGATTTAGCCATTCTTGTCACCAATAATCTCCACAGGAACAAGCTCCATCCTTAAAATGATGGAAACGACTTGCATCCCTGACAACTATCTCCCTACTTACCAGCTTTGAGATGAGCTTGATTGCAGCATGACAGTTGTCGCATGCCCGAAGATTCTTTGTTATCCTAAGGGTTGTTCCAGGGGGAGTACTGATGAGGCCATAAGCAATCGCTAGTCTCTCACTATGATTACAAAGTGTCTCCTCTGTTTCCTCATAATTCAAATCATGCAGGACAGATTCTGTATGGGGACAAATCCAGCTTCCTTTAATCTTCTCTCTAAATCCTCAACTTCCTCAAAAATCTCTTTGGATCTTGGATGCGTCTTATCTCCAGCCTGAAATGCCTGGAGCTTTCCATTGATCTCAATCACACTATAACCAAGGTGCTTAGTAAGTCCTTTCTCCCTCATTAACACCCGTACCTTTGCAACACAATCCCATAAGCGAGAAGAAGCATAGAGGTTTGACAGCTGAACATAATGACCCGTGTTGTATGGATCTAATAAGAAAAGTCGTTCAGCTGCATACTCCCCTAGTGTCACATGGCGATGGATCTTGCATGCACTCAAAAGGGCTCCCCACACACTTACACCTGGTTCAATTGGCATGTTCATGACAAAATTATAAGCTCGATCTAAATGGCCTGCACGCCCAAGAAGATCCACCACACATGCATAATGTTGGTGCCTTGGTTCAATCCCATAATCTCTCATGCGGTGGAAGAGGTCCCAACCTTCTTCTACAAGACCTGAATTTTTGCATGCTGTGAGGAGCCCAACAAAGGTGACATCATTTGGGGACACCCCAGCTTGCCTCATTGCATGAAAAAGAATGATAGATTCCCGACCTTGCCCATGTAATCCATATCCCACCATCATCGCACTCCACACAACAACATCTTTATCTGGTATTCTGTCAAAAACAAAGCGAGCCATATCTACACTTCCACATTTTGCATACGTGTCAATAAGGGAAGTATTGACAATCACATCATTTCTAAACTCACTCATGCTGATATACTCATCCATCCATCTTGCTAATTCAAGAGAACCTATTTGTGCACAAGCTGCAATGCTAGAAGTCACAGTAATAGAATCTGGTCTTGTATTTTTACTTTTCATTAGACGGAACAGTTCAATAGCTTCCTCGGCATACCCATTTTTCACATAACCAGAAATCATTGCATTCCAAAATATCAAACTTGGGTTCTCCACCTGGTTAAAAAAATAATCTAGCAACCATAACGTGCCCACATTTTGCATACAAAGAGGTAAGAGAAATGAGCAAATCAAATTCACATTCAAGTCCCATTTTAATCACGCAACCATGAATAGATTTCCCATGTTCCAAATCCTCTACATCTGTATATGCTCTAAGAACGCTCACAAGCGCTATCCAATCTGGTCTCACATTTGTTTTCCTCATTTCACTAAAAATCCGCAAGGCTTCAATAGGCTGTCCATTCTGCGCATACCCAGAAATAATCGAGGTCCAAGAAACAATAGTCCTATCAACTAGCCTACCAAAAACAGCATTAGCTCGCACAATCTCTCCACATTTTGCATACAATGCCACAAGACCGTTCTGCACAAACACATCCGATTCAAACCCATGTCTAAATATCTGCCCATGTACCCTCCTCCCCATTTCAAGCGCCGGCAAGGCACTGCAAGCTTTGAGAACACAAGGAAAACTGAACCCATCAGGACTAACACACGCAACTTGCATTCTTGCATACATTTCAATAGCATGACCAAAGAAACCATGCCTAGAATAACACCTAACAATCGCATTCCACAAAAACACGTCTGGATCAGGAAATTTATCAAACAACTTACGTGCACAGCTAACTTCTCCTATATTCGCAGCCTTGTTAACCAATTTTGCTATCAAGAAACCACCATATTGCAACCCCGTTACTAATAACTTAGCATAGATTTGGTTCAAGTGGGTTTTGTGTATCGAATCATCGATTAATGACGCGTAGAATTTGTCAGGTTTGAAGGTACTTTCATTGCAGTCATCCTTGTTGTTGTTGAAGTGGGTTGTTAAATTGAGAGATGAAGAATAATGGGTTTCGAGGAATTTGAGAGTTGAGGCGGGAAATCTAAATGGAGGAGGATCCAACGGTCGAATTTTAAAGGGTTGGGGACAGAGAGCAATAAAAGAGAAGACTTTGTTAGGAGGCCTTGTAAGAAATGGCAGAGACTTAGCCATATGCCTGTCTCTGTTATTAGCTACAAGAAACTAGCAAAGCAAAGTGTATGTGCCTGCTAAAGACTTCTCATGTGACAAACCAAGTAGGCAAATATTATTTGTATTGATGAAGCAAAGTTTTCATACACAGTTTTTTAAAAATATTGAGCTTCGAATATTCATTTAATTTTTTATTTGTTACTTAATAAGATAGTTTAACATTTATTTTTAAAAATACTTTTTTATTTTAATTTCACACTATTAGTTAGGAATGTATTTGTGTTTTTTTTCCAGTTATTATTTTTATATGAAATTATTGCAATTTGGTTAGATTCGGATTTTTTTGTTTTTTTTAAATCTATTTATTTTTCAGTTATATCATATTAGATTTATTAGTAATTAAATTTATTAATTTTATTCAATTTATTTTTATGATTAAGTTACATGTTTTGCATGCTCATCCAGTTGAACTTAACATAGATAATTTCAGGTATAGGTAGTATGTTTTTGAATTTTTTTATGTTAATATTAAAAATAAATTTAAAAATATTATTTTAATATATTTTTAACAAAATAAATATTTTTACAAACAACACACTCTTCAATGTACCAAAAACAAACAAAACTCAATTACCGAACATACTTCAAAACTAACTTTGGTCACATGAACCGACATCGTACCAAAGCAATATCTCCACTGTCATGTCCGAAGCTCTCTTATCTTGATCCCTCTTTCCTCTTCTCTCCATCATCGTCAACGATGCATCAAAATCAAATCTTTCCATTTTTTCTCTTCCATTAACAAAACCAAACCCAAATGGAGAAACACATAGAAAACTTCTTAAACAAAGTCTCATTGGTTTTTATAACCATAGCCACAATCACCCTTCTTTACCTTTACCTTCATACCCCAGAAACATGTATCCCACCAAACACACCCATCACAAAACCCCACCTCAAATTTCCTTCTTCTACATGTGACCCTTCTTTAAATCACCCTTACACTGATCCTACCAAGAAAAGACTGAAACTTTGGTCCTCAAAATCTTGGCTTTCACAAGTCTCTTCTTTCACAATTTTCTTTCAAAGTTTGAATCTTTTGAACAATAAAACCAAAGTACTTTGTGTTTCAGCTGGTGCTGGACATGAAGTGATGGCATTGAATAACATGGGTGTTAGTGATGTTACTGGCGTTGAGATAGTGGATTCTTTGCCATTAGTTAAAAGGGCTGACCCCAATAACTTGCCCTTTTTTGATGGGGTTTTTGATTTGGCTTTTAGTGCTCATTTAGAAGAGGCTTTGTTTCCCTTAAGGATTGTTGGGGAGATGGAGAGGACTGTGAGGAATGGTGGGGTTTGTGTGGTTGCTGTAAAGGAGTGTGGTGGAGAGGAGGTGGATGCGATTGCTAGGTTGTTTAGGAAGTCTATGTTTGTTGGGGCTGAGAATGTTACATTGATTGGGATGAGGATGACCAGGATTATTATGAGAGTTGGCATTTCTTCTTCTTCATGATTTTCTTTGGTAATTATGCTACTTGTTTACTTGATTTGATTTGATTGCATCAGTTTTGCTACTTGTTTACTTGATTTGATTTGATTGCATCAGTTTTGATGATTTTGACAATTACTGTGGTTTTCTTCTGATAATGAAAATTAGTAGTCTTTGTTGATATTAATCCAAAACTGAAACTTAATAATCTTTGGCAAATAGCAATGGATGTGGAAAATTCATCTGGGAAGAAAAAAGGAAGCTTTGTTTGACCATTGGAATTGTTGAAGCTCCTAAAATTCTGAACATGTTCATGACTTTTGTAGAAATTAAGATTGGAGAAGTTAGTTTTTGTATGTTTCATGTTTCTTCACACTCTTGCAGTGGCTCAAATGGTATCAGTTCTGAATCTAACTAGAGAGTTTCTTTATACATGAATTGTATTTGTGTCTCTAGTTTGTGTCCTTGTTCCTCAGAGTGGAGAACCAGGAGACTGCAGTGCTGGTATTTTTCTTAGTTCAGTAACTGCACTGTGATTTTATTATGCCATCTGCTTTATCTTGCATCTTTTGTGCAGGTTTTTTATATATGAAACGAAACTAACAATTATTAACATTTGTAATTGGATGTGCATGATTAGTATGACTAAATTTAGATATAATCACAACATTGTTAAATGAATTGATATGATTTTGTTGGTTTACTAGTTGGTTATCTTTGTCCTGTCAAACTTGCTTTTGTAGTGTTCTGTGCCAGTCAAAGAAAGGCTTCAAGAGGCATAATTACTGTCTGCCTATGAAAAAGAGCAAATTGAGTGTTGGCAAGTACACCATATTTCCATTGATGATCAGCAATATGTTTGGAATGAAGCTCAGTGCCTGCTTTAGCAAATGGAGTTTGGCGGTGAAGGAAGTCACAATTAGCCATTGGACATAAATTTTTTCAGAGATATGGGGCACTTCAGTGTCAGATTTATGACATGGCACTCACTCGAAGGGTTCCTAAAAAGTGCAGTAAGATTTTCGTACAGAGTTCTGATATTGTTTGTCCTTGAATATTAACAGCAGCTGTCTATTCCTGTAGTACATACAAGGCAGGCATTTAGTTTTGCTTCCATGTCCATTTTTCTTCAAGATTCAGTATTAGGTTGCACAGAAAAAGTAAGTCTCCTGTAATTCATTGTAGATTTAGGTGTTTCTTTCTAGTTTCATCATTGCAATGACGGTATTTCGTAGACTAAGTTATTATGTTTATCTGTGTCTTTACCCTGTATTTTTGTTTCTGTATTCTGTTCTGTTAGAATTCCATCTTCACGATCCTCGCTGCTCTATTCGCCAACGCTTTGCACCTTTTAAACCCTTCACTGAGCCAGAGTTTCTTCATTAGCATCAAACCAGTTATTCATCTCCAAAATGAAAATCAATTGGGTTAAGTGGAAACAACCAGCTAAAAGTTTCGTTGGGCGTAAGATAACCTTATTCCAACCCATTCTATTAAGAAACCTCAAAAGTTTGTAAACCTGTCAGCACCTGACTAACCATGGTTGAATTAACAGCTACAAATACAACGCAGTGTTCATATCAGAGTTCAATACACTAGAGCTCATCAGCGCACAAAAATTGCATAAAGGTATTTGTTACACCTAGGGGGTGGAGCTACAATGGAACTATTCCATCTAAAGCATGGATGAACAGAAGGCTTATCGAGGGGTACCATTAAGCTAACCCACTATCTTGATGCATTAGGAAATTTAGCCATCTTGAAAGCTTGAGTAATCCCATGAACTATGAACTCCTTGGATGAGAAGATTTCTGGTGCTGCAATGTCTACTCCATTAATGGCCAAACCCTGTGTCACACCAACACCTTTAGTAATCTTAAGATCTTCATCAGGGAGCAGCGTCCTCAGCCGTTGTTTATCTGGCAATGCAGCAAGTTCTATGTACGTAGCCCTTTGAGGCAGTATGTGCAACCTCACAATCTTCTCAAGCATTGGTGATGATGATGCCACAAACTCAAGTTCTGGAGGAGCAAAGATTGTTACAGAACTCAAGTTCTTGTGATCGGCAAGAATCCTATCAAGAACAGAATTCAATCCAATTGCAAATGACACGAATCTGTGGGAGCTAAGCAAATGGATAATCCTGGTCCATTCCAAAATGATCCTGGGGCCATTAGCATCTGAAACTAAACTGGAATTGGCATCACAAATTGGAGCTTGAATAGACTCCCATCCAAAGTAAACATCTTTAGACCTCAATGATGAAAATGGTGCAAGAACACCATGAATTGTAATCCGTCTTTCAAGAACCATGTCAGGGTGAGATACCAATACATGATTGATCTCTGCCAGTCTTTCTTTTGCATCAATCTTGGTTACAGCAAGTTTCTTTCGATCAACAAGTGTTGGGAAGCAACTGCCTTGAGGTTTCTTGAAGACATCCTCCATGGATAGTTTCAAAGGAGAGGTGTGGTATTGAAGGAGATTTTTCAAGAACCAGGGAGGGAGGGATGTGTTAACGAGGGAAGAGTCTTTAATGGCAAAGATTGTTGTGTTAGGAGATAAAAAGAACATTTCAGGGGAAATCAAGAGAAGCGTAGCCATGATATTGAACCCGGATTCCCTTAGAGTTCTTGATGCATTCAATGAGAGGTAATTGCTTGTTGGTCTGGTTGGTCTCGTTGCATTGTTGGATGGTGAATTCATTGCGGTGGAGATTGCTATGAATGCCAAGACTGCAGAAGCAATGAAGTAGACTGGTGCATGCCACCAATGGGAGCAAGAAGCCATTGCTCTGCAGGGAAGTTCTTGATTGAAGAAGAGACTGGGAAAGAAGGTGGTCGCTTTCAAATATGGGTTAAAGACACGTTTGTTATCATTTGTGCTTCATTTCTAGGGACTGTAAATGTGGCCTGAACCGTAAGCCCGTTTAATTTAGAGACTAAACCTACTGCATTTGATTCCACTCCCTTTTCAGTTCATTGTTTGGTAATTAGATCCTACCCACAGGATATCCGACATAAACCATCATGGTTGAATCAGAATACCTGAGATAATTAGGATCAATCCATCCACCCAACCTGCTTGAATCAAGATTTAGTAAGTTAAAATTTGATTACTATATCATAAGGGAAAAATATGGAAAACGATTAATTTTCAAACCAAAACAAACACCCTTAATGGTGGATTATGCTCCCATGTCACTGTCAATTCCTCCATCATGACTTTAGAGGGCGATCAGTTTTTTAGCATGAAAAGGTAGATCTTGGTATGCACTGGCTACCTAAGATTCAACCCTACTAGAGGCTCGCAGCCTGATATGTGCTGTCATAACCAAATTCCAAACTTGAATTTGGTGTCTAGCAATTGGCATCAGATTCAGCTATAGTCAATGGTAGCTCTGGAAATTTGTATTGATGAGAATCAAGACTTGGTGGGACATTAACAAATTTTCTAGTTTAGGGCACATGACAGAAGTGATCCTTCTGTGCCCAGCAAATAATTAAGGGCCTAGTTAATTAATTATAGTTTATTAGGAGTGGAAAATTAGTTGAGATCTTGCTTTTCAGTAACTGGTCCTGCCTCTAGTGTCTTTGATAGCTTGACCTAAACTCCTCTTGGCATTTATTCGGGTAGTTTTTGCCTTTGCCACCCCAGATTTAACATTCTAGAAAGAGGGATTACAGCTTAGCAAGATGTCCGACGATACTTACATAAATAATTTTTAAAAAATAAAAAATATTATTTTAATATATTTTCAAATAAAAAACATCTTAATCAACAAACACTTTTTCTCTTATTAAAACAAAAAAAAAGCAAGTCAATTTATTAAAGTCCAAGTACACCAAACCCATGCTCCAGTGACATACCAGTGCTAGCTCATCAGTATGAACCGTCCTTGAAGACAAATCTCAACAATTCCATAGCACTACTGGCTTTCACACTGCTATGTTCTGTTCCCACACATTTGGAATACTTCTAAACTGGCAAAGTACCAAACCAGTCCTCCTCATGGGAACATCACACGTTCACACTGTTCTGTAGCTTTTTAATCAAATTAAAAAAGTGGATCACCTGATGCATCTTATAACAAAATCTGCAGTCCTTCTGTTTTTTTTTTTATAGAACATGAATCTCAAGTAGAATCTTTGCGCTTAGATCTGCATATTGGATCAACATTGACTTGAAGCGATCAAGAGTGAAAAGAATAATGGGCAAACCTCAAATTAGTGCCCAAGCAATAACCCAAATCTCAATCAAGTCCCCCCAACAATCTGAATGGAATCATCAACCGATATAAATAGTTGAGGGACTTTTTTGAGGATTCCCAAGAATTTTGATAAGCCAAGCTGCCCACCAGATGCCATATATCAGAGGATCGCCTGGGACAAAAGCTGAGGCCTGAAGGGCGTCAGATCACCTTCGTCTCTCAGAGAAATACAAAAGGCATGATCAAAGAATTCTTTTGATGATAAAGTTGCATTTCTCTCTTCCAAGAAAAGTGTACAGGATTTCTCAATTCCTTCGATTTCTCCTGTAAGAACTAATTATCAGCTTTTTTAATTGGCAAATCAAGCCAAAGATCCACACCAGAAACACCAAAATGTTTAGAAAAACTTGATCTATATTCACAGTATATAGATTGCTACTAAGAGAGTATATTAATACATGATGTGTTGTTTTTTATCAAGATCACCGCTTCCTATCAAGCACTCTTTTGCTTTTCTACACTCTAACAATCAGAACCAAAAAATGCCTCAAGAAAACCACAGGAATCACCAGATTTTGAACCCCATTACATTACTTTTCACCTTGATCACCATGTCTTTTTCTAGTAACTTTAATATAGCAAAAAACAGCAGCAAAAGTGGCAGTTGCAAGACCACCAATGATAACACCACCACCAGCAACAGACTTATCATATGAATGATGCTTTCCAAGCCTTCTGATCTCAGGAGCTTCAGCTTCAGCTTCTCTTGACTCTGTCTCTTCCTGCAGAGGACTTAATGCAGGCTTCTCTTCTGCTTCAACCCCTTTTGGCTTCACTCCTTCATGTTGAGCTTCAGATTTATCAGCCATAGCTTGAAGTACCAAGATCCCAAGAAAAATCAAGAAATAGAAACCAAATCTAGCCATTCTTCACCACCAAAAACAATTAAGTGATACAGCTAGTTAGCTAGAGAAGTAAGATCAGAACAGGAACTTGTTTGAGTTAGTTCTGGGCACTTTGGAGGAAGCGAAAGAGATTTGTGGGCTTTATACAAGGAGAGATTTTTGTTTGGTACTATAAGCGTGTGGGCGTGTGGGGTTGTGTGTGGCTTGAAACAGCTGAGAAGGTTCAACTCGTGAAGCTTTTTGGGAGGAGAGATGGCCTTAAAAAGTTCTGTTGGTGGGGATGTTCGAGAGGTGAAAAATAGGAAAGTATTTATGCAGAGGAGGCAGTTGTACCAAACGATGTTTCATTAAATTTTAAATTTTTTTATATTTTTAAATTATTTTAACATAATAATATTAAAGGTGAATTTAAAAAATAAATATTCTTCGCAATTAATAGAAAATGACATGGGAAGACAACTGTCTTCTTGAGGGATTTTTTCCTTCATATATTTCAAGAGTATTTTAATAAAAAAATTAAAAAAAATTTTATTATTTTCTTTACTTTAAATGAATATTTTTCTAGTATTTTTAAATTATTTTGATATACTAATATTAAAAATAATTTTTAAAAAAAAAAAAAAATTAATATATTTTTAAATAAAAAAACTCTTTAAAATATAACTATAGCCACATAACTAAATAGGCTGACATCTTTTATTCTAATTTATTAATGTTCGTTACTTTTAGTTTTTTACTTTTTAAGGAAATATAATTTAATATTACTTAAAATTGAATCTCTTTCCATGATGGCTCGTTTTTTTTAAAAAAAAATAATAACATTATGATTCTATTACTATTAAGGGTCGCAATTTCAAAAGTTGCTTTCAAATGAAAAGGATTTGATTTGCGTCAAACCCTTTATGGTTTTATATTGAAAAATATTAGATAAAAAAAAACTAAAAAAAAAAAAAAACTAAAACGCGTTGGCCGTGTAATATGCAAGCGGCACTGTTTACATTAACAAAACAATGTGGAAGATACTGTATTTTTTTATAATTTATTTTGGATGATCTGATTATAAATGAAAACTAATTAATTTTGATTTTTTAAATAATAGTGGAATTGGAAGAAAATAAACCAAAATTAAAAATGCTTCAAAAAAAGATAGTGTACCACTTATTATTTGAAAAATACATTTAGATTATTAAACTTTAAAAATAACATAGATTATATAATTTAAGCTCCTTAAATTTTAAACAAAATCAGTTTTGGTATAAAAATTTATTTAAATTATTTTTTCAAATCCTATTTATAAAAAGAAGAGAGAGAAGATTCGTTGAATTTTGGTGATGAGAGAAAAGGTTGTCTTTTAAGTCATTTACAACCACCAAAATAAACTCTCTCCTTTTGTGTTCATAGGTAACATGAAATAAGAAGAGCTTGATGGCGGTTGTTACAATATTGCTTGAAAAAATATATCTAAACTGAGGAAGATAAATCCAGACCGATTTAATTTCATGTTTTTAGACTCCTTTTTGTGTATTTTGAGTTGATAGTTTGGTTTATAGGTATTTTAAAGGTATTAATAAGATGTTTTTAAGTTAAAATGGCTTGAAAATTAGGTTTTGAAGGCAAAAAAAAAGCGTTATCCTGATTTTTCGACAACCACAATGGTAGCCAAAATCTAGGTTTGCAAACAACGTATCGCCTGTTTGTTTTTTTCTATGATAAATAAGGGCAGATCGTCCGCCCATTTAAAATATCAATAAAAAAAACAAAAACAAAAAGCTTAGGCATGCGAGCCTAGGTTTAAAGGCTCTCCCTCGTGTGTGGCCCTATGGCCCATCACGTCTAAGCTTTTTTTTTGCCCTCTTTTATTTAAATAAGTTTAAGATAAAAAAAAAATATTTTACTCAGTTTAGTTCGTGATTTAAATTACATGTTTGACAAGTTAAGCTACAACACCCAGACTATTATTTATTTTTATTGGTATTGCTAATCTATGATTTTTTTTATTTTTTATCTATTTTTTTTATCGAGATTATTAAATTATTTTGTGGTATTTAATTAGTGAGCATTTGGAGGGAATGATTACCTTTTCTTAAAAATTCATTCCTCGCCCGCAAATATATCAAACTAGCTTGAACTTTGCAAGGGTAAATCTTACCTCTGTTATCTTTCTAACAAACACAACCCAAGTATAAATAAATAATGTATTTCACTTGTAAAGTACCTCACATGTCATTTGAATATTATTATACAATTATTAACAAAATCAGACCCCCAAAGTTAAAAAAAATATAATTTAAAAGAAATCCTAATTCTTTTTTTTTTCTTTTCAAATGAACCATATTATTTTCAATGTATTGCTTCTAATAATCACTTGTAATAATAATTATTAAGAAAAATTATTTATAATATCTTATTGTTTTATCGAAATTATATTCAATTGTTGATTTTTGTAAAATTACCATTTATATTTTTGATAAGTGTAAAATAGACTAATATAATAATTTAAGATATAAACTGATTAGACCCAACAAAATTCTTATTATAAAGTGTAATTTTTTAAAAGTTGATGAGCATATATAATTTTGACCAAATTAAAGAATAATAACTGGGGTAATTTTCATTAATTATATTTGATTTATTAACTGTTTGGAAGTGTGATAATTGTTGTTTTTTAAATTATTTTTTATTTGAAAATATATTAAAATAATATTTTTTTTATTTTTTAAAAATTATTGTTAACATCAACACATCAAATTGATTTCAAAAAAAATATTAATTTAAAACAAAAAAAATTAATTATTTTAAAAAACACTCCGTCTCTTAACTGTAATAAAAATAAATATCATCATGGATTACAGGTAACGAGGACCATAATGTCAAAATCGGCGGTGGCTGCCATGGTGGGATCCAACAAAATTCCGCATGGGCCATTGAGGGCATAGCTCACCAGCCTTCACAAGATACAGCTACAGATTTTGATGATCCAGAGGAGGATAGCATCGTCACAATTTCCAGAGTTGCTTTCAGATGGAAAAAGCATTTGATTTCGGTCAAACTTTAGTTGCCGTTTTCCAGGGAAAAAAATAGTAATTAACTACACGAGGATAATTGAACTTCTCACAACGGATACTTAAAAAAAAAAAAAAACAGTTATACTAACTTTAATTTTTAAAATTTAAAGGTTAAAAATTTTATTTTTTTATTTTTCAATTCCTGATTTAAAAAAATAAAAAAACAAATCAGAATCCAATACTAAAGAAAGAAAATTTTCATTGCCCCGATTCTGACCACAAAAATAATCGATATTGATATTAAATTGTTCTATTTGATAGGAAAGTTCATATTAAGAGTTTTTTTTACCTTGAAATTGCTTCGAAAAACATATCTGAGCTCACTAAGACTTTTGGTTTCGGGTTAAATTCAGGTTTTGGGATGGTTTTTTAGATTTTTGAAGGGCATGAATTAATCTATCAAGTTGCTTAAGATGTTTTATAGATATTTTGAATGAAAAATAAATTGAAAGTAGGTTTTTGGGTCAAAAAAACTAGACAATCAGACGATGTGTCGTCTAGCTTATTTTTTTTTCAAAAAATTGGGTCGTATTCCACCCCATAAAAAAAAATTAGGGCCCATGTGGGGTCCTTACTAGATGGGTCAGACGCGCTTTTTTGGTTTGCCAAGCCCATCAACGCCTGGTTTTTTTCTTTTAAAAAAGTGGTTTTAAAATTAATGCCTTTCTATATGTAATTTTTAAATTTATATTTAAATTAATACTATTTCTCTCTTTGGTTTTGTTTATCTTGCCTCTTTTAAATAATAATTGTTTTTTAATTATTTTGTATATATATAATTTTTTGAGAGATTGTTCTAATTTATCTATAATTGTTTTTTATGTTTTATATAGAACTTATTGTAAAAAATTAAAAATATTTATTTTCAGATAATATTTGTAATATACATAGTCTTGCATAATATTTTTTTTTTGCCTTTTTAATTATTTAATCAATTTAATTTATGTTTATTTTTATTGTTATTTCATTAAATAAAAAATCAATTTTTGTGAAAAAAAATCATAAAAATAATCGGGTTAAAGATCTAAGTTGCGAGATAAAATATCTTAGTCTATATTTAACTCTTAATTTTTTAATTTTCATCTTTATTTATCTTCAATTACTTCATATTTATTTATCAACACAAATGATTCTGAACTTATTTAATTATATGTAAGTTTTTATTTTTACTTTTGATTTTTTGATATAAAAACACATTGAAAAAACCAGAATATTTATTATTTTAGAAAATAAATTGATCTATGATGAAACGCAGGTAAAATAGCTAGTATACACCTACCTTTGGTTTTATGATATATGTGGATTTTGTATGTAAGTGATTATTAAATTTACTAGAATTGATGTTTTTTTCAATAATTTTAGATAATCTCAATATAAAAATGTTGAATAACAGTGAAAAAAAAAATTAAAAAGAATCAAATGATTACATTGTCAGCTACAATACTTGTTTACAAAAACTGTCTACTATATTAATCTGGCTTATACAAAACATAAAAAAAAATACAAATTAATACATAAAAGAAAATCAATTTGCAAGTTGCCTTGCATGGTTGGTCTATTCAAGCTTCCATGCTGTTCTTGCTTGCCCTGTTTATCAGTGGCCAGAATTCATCACTATTTCGGTCTCCATTACAGCTGCGACTTGAAAGCCAGCAGTTGGCATTCCCTGGCTGGAAAATATTAGGTCTGCGTATAGTTGTCCATCCATCTCCAATCTCCATCTGCTTAGGGATGTTGTCATTGTACGTGACGGTGTTATAAAATCTGAACCGGTCACACATTAACCGATCTGATCCCCCAGTTAAGAGAAAAAATTAATATGTGATTTTAAGGTTCAAAAAATATGTTCCTCGGGAGATTCTCAAACTTTTGATTTTTTTTTTAAATAAAAAGAAATAGCCAAACCAATATTAATTTGATTATTTTTTTTATAAAAAAAATTAAATGAAGTTGAATTAACTATTTTAATTAACCATTAATCTGGAATCTAAATTAACTCTTTGACCAAGTTTTATAATTATGGCATGCCTTATGAAGTTCTCGCATGCATGGAGGGAAGGTTAATAATTAATTATTAATGTTAATGCCATGATTATGATATATTGTGAGTCATAGGATCCAAATTTTGATAAAAGAAAAGAAAAGAAAAGAAGTCTCTTATTAGATGTAAGTTTTTTTCAAAGAAGCTATGCTATATTTACAAGGTGGTGTCATTCTTATTTTATTTATTTATTTATTTATTGATAAATTTCATTATATTAATTGTAAATTCCTTTCAATTATGTTAGAGAGTGACCAAATTAACTACTTTCTCTTTTAGTTATAACTTATATTTTTTGGTGCTTTTTAATTATACATTTGATATTGAAAAATATTATATTAATTTGCTTTTTAGTTATTACATTTTCAAAAAATATTATATTTTTTGGTGCTTTTTAATTATACATTTGATATTTTAAAAAACAAAAATGCACAATAAAAGTGGGGAGCATGGCATCCACCCACCAAAGTGGCCCTCTAGCAAAGGAGCTAGAAATTCATGTGAGGTTCATAATTCATGTCTCACATTTCAATGGCAATTTCTTTGTTTTTTCTTTAAAGCAAAAGATAAAATTCATTGGATTAAAGCATAAATTAGTAAGGTGACCATGTGTTATCGTAGCACGACACTTTTCAAAACTTGTGTTTTATTTTGTAATTTAAAATAGTTTATTGAATAAAAGTTAAAAACAATTAAAAAATATATTCATAAAAACTACAATCACTTGAATTGAAAAGGAAAAATAAAACATATCTTTGATAGGTCTTTATGGAAATTCTAAATTTATTTTCAATTAATATGTGTCTAATATGAAAACAAAAGGCTCCTAAGCCATGGCCACAAAGATATCATATACATATGGATAGGGTAATCAAATATATGAAAGCCCGTGGATATCGCAATCAATTTTCAGCTGAGGTAGGCTTATCATCTTGTCAATTATTTATAAATTGGATCCCATGCTGTCCAGCATATGGGAAGCAGCAGCATTGCGGGGTTTACGAGTGTGTTAACGGATGTATGTTTGTTTTTTAAAATATTTTTTATTTAAAAATATATTAAAAAAATATATTTTTTTATTTTTTAAAAATTATTTTTTATTTCAACTCATTAAAACAATCTAAAATTAAGTTTGGAGGTTCCAAAATTAAGTTTACCTTCATGGTCTAGTTAATTCACATCACCTTCGCTTAGTTTATATAATAATTGTTAAATCTCATGTTAAACATTGAGTGTATGTATCCAACCAATCATTTATAGGTATTGTTCGAATGGTTATTGATTGTATTCAGTGTGTATGGTGAATTTTCATGAATTAGGGTATGACTGTATCTATTAAGCATTGTGTTTTTGGTTAGACACATAATCCTCCAATCATGTTTAGAAGCTGTTTGTTTGCGTGGTTGCTTCTGCATTTGAAGCAACCACAGCAAACATGATATTTGGTTATGCTAAAATGCAATTTAATTTTGATGGGTCCCATGCAAATTTCTTTTTTGCACGTGAATTTGACAAAGCAGCTCATAGCTGCTTTTAGAAATTCTGTGTTTACGTGCACAGTGCAATTCACTTGCACTGTTCGAGTGAACCTTTTTTTTTCAGCGTGTTTAGTTTTTGTATTTTTTTTTAAAAAAACTAGTTTAGAGTGAATTAAATTTACTCGCATTGTCATGTAAACAATATTTTTTTTCCCGAAAAACTAGTATAGAGTGAATTAAATTCACTCGCATTGTAATACCGAATCAATTTTATTCCTAATAATATCTTATCTAATTTTATTGCACGCTCAAAAAATAATAAAAACTGTAATTCTTGTCGAATGAATTTTGTACGTAATGGAATTGTAGATGATTTAATGGCATAATAAAAAATATTTTATATAAAGTATTATTTATTTCATGAAGTAATAACAATAGTTAAATCTACAACATTTAAATTAAAAACCATCAATTTTAATATATATATATATATTTTAAAATTATTTTATAACTTTAATTTAAAAAACATTCTTAACCAAACACATTAAATTACTTTTTATTCAATTTCAATTTCAACCACAGTTTTAACCAAACAGATACTTTTTCAAACCAACCTTAATTAAAAATATTTTTTATAAAATAATTTTTTTCAAACTAGAATTATAACAGTTATCACAGTATCAAAGACATTTTAAGTGGGCAACAAAAGCTTCAAGCTCCCTCCTGTGTTAGTTACAACTTGCATGTAAGAGCACAATATCAGAACTAGGAAGCTGCAGAACAACCTGATGGGCCCTTCTTTACGTATTGCTGCTGGTGCTGGTAGTGACCAAAAGAACATCATTTATTACAACACAAAAACTGGAAGCTCGGCATTTATTGGATGTTGTCTTGATATATTTTGCTTACCGTACTGTCGTCTCTCTTGTCAGGATTGATCCTTGAGAACAAGTCCATGCAATGTGTTGTTAGTTTGGTAATAATATAAATTATATTTTAAAATTTTATTTAATAATTTAAATTTTTAGATTGAAATAGTTCTTTAACATAATATCGGAATTTTAATGACCAAGCGGTTATGATTTGAATCTTATCATCTTTATTTATTTGATAAAAATTAAGCACAAGGTAATTAAGTTTAAAGGGCTTTCACTTGAGAAAATATGTTAGAAAATAATATAAATTATATTTTAAGATATCACCTAAGAGCTCTTAAACTTTTGAATTGAATTGATTTTTGATAATTGATATATCAGGGTCTTGTCCCCAGGTAATTGGACAATCTTGTATCTTTTGCTTGCTCTTTGTTTACTGCTACTATACCGCATAGGAGAGAACAATCGAATCCCAAACGAAAACAGTCGGAGAATGCCCCAGCGATCTCCACAACGACAGCGAGCCTCTCTTTCGGCATCCTCACCATGAAACAGGTCTGATAACACATAAGCCCCAAGCCCATTTTCTCAATAGCACAGGCGTCTCGTAGCAGAAGATGAGAAGAAGGGATCAACTGTCACTGTTCGAACCCATACTGCATTTGTCTCTACATATACAATAGAATGAACAGAGAATCACCAAGATAGCTTTGTTTTTTTGTTTTGTTTTTCATATATATACAATGCAATTTGTAATTTGCAAGATAGTACTATTGGGCTTCCATACTGACCGTGTAGAAAATTATGCCAGGTTCTAAGATTTTGTTGGGCTTTCATTCGTGTTCTGTTGAGGTTTAGCACCCTGCAGAAAGGCCCGCATGGAGTAGCTCGAAGGCCCTGTAAAAAAGTGTTTGTCAAGGCAGCCAAAAACGTGGTTTATAAAACAATTAATTATATATATATTTAAATTATTTTGATGTATTATATCAAAAATAAATTTTAAAAAATAAAAAAATATATTATTTTAATACATTGATATATAATAATAAAAAAACATTATAGTAATCAAGTCATTCCAATAACAGAAAAATAAATTTTGCTTTGGGTTAGTTTGAATGTTTAAAAATAATAATAACTAATATTAATTCAGAGTATTTTTACTTATAAATATATTAAAATATAACTTTTTTTGGATTTTTTGAAAAAATGCATCAATATGATCAAAAATTTCAATTAAAAATATAAAAAAATAAAATTTAAATAAAATTATTTTGAATTTTTTAGATCTGAATAACTCCGTTTAGGCTGGCTTACTCAAAATTAACGCATGAAACAAAAAAAATTTTATTGTAATTTTACAAAGAATTTTTTCTGGCATAAAAGTACAACGATCCAACTTCATTAGTTTGAGATGGATGAATTCTATCCCAAGTCTAATTTGAGACAGCACACAGATATAATTAAATACTATATATATATATATATATATATATATATATATATATATTAAATTCAAAGATCTTTTAACATTTGAAATCTAAGTCTCGACTATTTTATCATTATGGTGTTATACATCTAAAAAAATAAAAAATGGGGCATTGCTAACACAAAAGAAATTCAAGATTTTTCTTTTTTTATCTTCTCTCTCACCCTTCACCGTATTAGAACCACTTGCACAATGTCTTTAATTAGTGAAAAAGACAAACGCCAACATGCTACACTAAAAATAATATAAATTATATATTAAAATTTTGTTTAAAAGTTTAAGTTATTGAATTGAAATGATTTTTTAATATGGTATTAGAGTTTTGATGACCAAGCAGTCACGAGTTCGAATCCCATTATTTTTTATTTATTTGATAAAAATTAAGCACAGCATAATATAAATTTATGTAAATTTCAAATCTAAAAAATTTTTATTTAAAAAAATATATTTAAACTCTATTAAATTAAAATGATTTTTTAATAGGGTACCGTAAAAGCTGGTTAAAAGGACTTGAATTATGCTTTAAAGTTTTTCCCTTTAAAGGTTTTTTCTTGATGATTGTATTGATGTCTCCTCCACATGATCATCACGATCAATAAAAACTTGCTTTCAGCATCATTACTATGAGCTGCACAGAAGACTGCACGAAAAATGTTGAACAGTACTGCTAGGGTTACCGTTGCTGATTTTTTTGATATCATTTGATTCATTTTACTGAGATTTACCTTTTTTATTTCTCTTTCCTCTCTCCAATTATGCAGCCAATTTCACAATTATTTTTAAATGTGCAACAAGTTATGAATGTCGTATTTTTTCGCGATATGTATCCCTTATGTTATTTTATTAATATTTTATTTTAAAATAATAATAATAAAAAAACATGCTAATAAGCAAGAACATCCCTATTTTTCTTTGCCAAAACCATATATCAATCACACAAACACTACGGAATTCCTTGTCTTTCACTGTTCAAGTCGGCCTCTTCTAGTTGGCTCCAAATTGTTCATGTCCATCACATTTCTTCCATCCATCTTAGCCAGATTCTTTACTCAAAGAGATAACTCAACTTTACTTCATAAAAATCTATGTTTTATCTAGACGTTGATGCATCACTTGTTTTATTTGGACAATAATCTTCGATTGACTAAAGGTGTTTAAATTGTGACAAAACCATTGTAAATTGTATCATTGTGTCTTGATTCTTTTCCTGTCATAGTCATGGTGTAGTTGAGAGAGCCCTTTGACCTAAAAACTAGGATCGGTGCAAAGAGATTCCACACCTATAATCTCAAACGCTTCTAGCCATGCATGTTGTCAAGAACTCGTCATGTCAGGTCGTGCCAATGTTTAGATGGACGAAGGTTGATTCAATTTTTCGTTGTGTACTCATGAATTATCGATAGATAAGACCTGAACCATGCTAATTTCATCAATTTACAGTCATTGAGCTTGACAATACCTCCTCCACTTCTTATAAATCTCCATGTGAAGTCATTGCGACATCTTTTCATTGCAAGTGATTTATTTTTTTAAAAAATAGAAAGAGTATAAATACTTTGATTCTTTCAACTATCTTAAGCATGGTTATAAAATTTCCGTGATAATACAAAACCTGAATTGAGTCGAGTTTCTTTAAACCGAATAAATGATGTTTTTTATTAAAATAATTTCATTTTAATTTTGTATATCATTTCATTAAGAAAATAGAATAACAATAGCTTGTAAGATGACTCGGACGACTCAAAACTCAAGCCTTGAGCCGGTCAGGATGTCAAGATAATGAATGGTGAGAGTGTCTCTCAAGCCTTTGGATGCATCCATAGCCATGCTTGATGAGTTTATGCGATGAAGCACACATGATCTCTGTAAGATTGGATTGACGGGCAAATGATACCAAGAAACAAGCTATTGTTGCTTGTAGGTGTTTGCCTCTCTTACATTTACTCCACAGTTCAACTTCCTGTGACCTCTTTATTCCTTTGTATATCAAAGGGCCCCTTGGTGAATCATTTGATTCTGAAAATTGACCTCTGTGGCATTATTTTTGCCAACCACCATTTAAGATGGCCCAATGCATTCTATTGTCGTTGATATTCGTCACCTCACAGCTCCCTCTCTCTCTCTTGGTGCCTTGACATTACTGACCTGAGAAAGGCACATTTTTAAAGCAGATGGCCATCCCATGCCGGAAGGGAAACTCAAAGCTCAAAAAGAAATTATGGCCCCAGAAATCTTTATGGTTCATCAAGTTTATGGGTCCACGGTAGATGAATTGTGTTTTCTATCTCCATCATCATCATTTTAATAATGTTATGAACTGATTACCGCATAGTTTTCACATATTTTTTCAGAGTCAGAATTATTTTCGGTCGCATGTGTCTCTCGTGATTGAATTAATTAACTAAATATCTAAAATGCGTGGTAATTTTACTGTATGTATAAAACACTATGGACGTGCATTTTTTGCAATTTTATTTTGTTAATTCCTCAGTGTTTTATTTTATGCAATTTAATCCTAATTAAAGGCAAATTACTCCTAATTTCTTAGTCATTCATGAAATTAAAAGAAGGGGGACTAGAATGAAAAAGACGACAAACATGAGTTGCGTGTTAAAAGTTTTGGGAAAGATACACCTTCATCCTTTAACTTTAAAAATTACATAAATTTTTAAATTTTGATACCTTAATTTTTTTCTATTTCAATTTTGATACAAAAGTTTATTTTTGTTATTTTGATACAAAATTCCCTGGTTGAGAGAGGAAAGAGAGAGGTCACCGGATTTCGACAGTAAAGAGAGAGAAACGTTATGGATATCGATTTAAGCAATCAAAATGATCGATATTTGTGTCAAATGATTCAATTTGATGAGAGGAGTTCATATTAGGTGTTTTATTACCTTGAAAGTTCGTGAAAACAATATCTGAACTCGGATAGATTTTTTGTTTCAGGTTTATTTTAGTCATGTGGTGGCTTTTTTTTTTGTTTTTTTGAGGTCATAGATGGATTTGTCACGGTTCTTAAAGGGTGTTTTTGTAGGTGTTTTGAGTCAAAAATAGGTTGAAAACAAGATTTTGAGTTAAAAACTAAAGCCTCGATTTTTGGCCGCCATAGTGGTCAAAATCTGGACAAATCAAATGATGCATCGTCTGTATTAAAAAAAAAAACATTGAGGTAAATGACATGTTATCCGCGCTAAATACAAAAAACAAAATTAAGAGCTCAGTCGCACGGGCTGGCCTGGCACTCCAGGCCCGACAACTCTTAGCCTTGATTTTTTTTATATTTTTTTAATTAATATATTTTTATATTTTTTATAAGTAGATTAATTCTCATTTTCTCTTTCATTTTGTTTAAAGAGCTTATTTTAAATAACAAATATTTTTTGGTTATGCATTTAAATTTTATAGAGTTTTTCTAATTCATCTCTAATTTTTTTTCTTTTTTTTAGATGAACCTTATTTTTAAAAATAAAAAAAATCATTTTAAATAATATTTCTATTATGTGCAACCTTATTGTGTTTTTTTTTATTCAATCAATTTAATTTGTGGCTATATTTTTATTATTGTTTGATTGAATAAAAAAATTATATTAATAAATGTTTTTCCCCAACCTTTACGACGGGTCTCAATCTCGCTTGGCTCTCGTGATTGTTGACTCAACATTGATTGCATACTTGAGTTGAAGGTCCCTCTCCCTATCCATCGAGTCAAGTAATTTGCTATCGAAATAGTAAATATGATCCGGTAAATATCTTGTAAAAACTAAAAAACAAATAAGAAACACTAGAGAGTGTCACAATTCTGGATATTAAAATCTTTTTATATAGCATATTAATCATTCTAAAATTGATCAAGAATAAATATATTTCTTCTCATTTTAAAATCATATTAGAACCATCAAAATATTATTAGAAGCAAGAAATTTTAAACTAATATCAAAAGACATTTTTTTATTTTCACAATAACTTTTTCTTATTATCATATCAATTAAAAAGTAATTTGTTATATATATATATATATATATATATAAGAAAATAAAAAAAAACACAATGAAATAATAAAAATGCGCTGCATTAAAATAAAATTTTTAAGAAAAATTTCTTGATGATAGTTTTTATCATAAACCTAGTGAAAATTAATCTTACATGTGGCGATCAAGAAATTATAAATTAAGAGTTGAAATCAGAAAAATATCTAGATATATCGGTTAAAATAACCTATAATTCAGAAAGTCAACACGAATTAATCTTGAAATGTGTGTTTGACGACACAGGGTTCTGTTTGGCTGCTTTCGGCTAAGGTCTCATCACACTCATGGCTAGAGGATAGTGTCTGATGAAGAATCAAACATTAAACAAGAAAGTTTGCATAGTTCCAAAATTTCAAGGTACTATCATAAACCTAATTCTTTGTTTTGCATTTCGTACTGCTTTAGGTGCAGTGATTTTGTTAAATGATGCCTTCTTTAATGAATATTTCTTAGAAAAATTATTAAATTTATATTTTATTATTATTTTAATGAAGATATAATAAGAATTTAAATTATCTAAATTCAAAATTAATCTCATTTGAAGATATTTCATGATATATTACTCGTAGGTTCCAGTAACCCATTTTTTTTATTTATCCTTTTATTTTTTTACTATTAAATTTTATTTTTTATTATAAAAAATGAAACTTATATCTTGATCATTAGATTTTCATAAATTTCAATATTGATTTTTATATATATTAGTTAATTTAAATATATCATGCGCATTTATGATTTTTGTGTTAATATATTATCTTTCAAATACTTTTTTAATATATTATTTTTCCAAAACTTTTACTAAATACTGTGATATTAAAAAAAAAAAAACAAATCCATTTTGGCTTGAAACACAATTTTCACCACTTCCACGACCGGCCCAGTGATGGCACATTCTATATCTGCTTGTGCTCCTTTTCTGTTCTTTGCTATTCTGTAATTTCTGATTATTACATAAAACGTTTTCGTCAAGTTCCATTTGTTTCTGAAAATGAAACTTCAGACTTGTTGTCTGCCTAAACGCTCCATGCAACCCCACCTTCTGTCCCTTTCTATAAATCAAATCACACCCATGGTTTTGCCCTTCTTCTAAAACCATGGTGATAGCAGTATTCTCTCTTCTTGGCCACGCAGATATAATCCTCACAGGCCACTAAAAGACAACCCTAAAGTTGAATTCGACCTCTCATCTTCACCAAGGGTTTAGGGTCCACAATGCCACCCTTTTCTTTTGTTTCTCTCCAAGCTGCTATGATGCATGGCTCTCTCGTACCATTTATTGCACAACCTTATCTTTTCTTCTTCATCCACCATCATCCATAATTTTCATGTCCATGGCCCCAATGGAAATGTACCCTATTGTTGGACCCATTTGAATTACATGGGTATGGCAGCAACTTGACACATTATCACCCATTTTGCTCAGTGAGGCCACAGTTACAACAGAAACAAAGAAAGAACAAATCATATTTATCTTTCACACTATCTTACAACCTGAAAGAGGACTACATGAACAAAATATCAAACATGGAGTACATGCTGATGCGACTTTGATTCCATTCTTCTCCCATTCCTTTTTTACAATAGTACCCCCCCAAGCCCCCCCCCCCCTTTCCTCCATGACCATGAAGCCTTATTAACATTACTGGTGGCGATGGTGCAGACACTCCAGAGGAGTGACTGGGAACCTAGCAGTGTCACTGCAGTAGTCATATGTCATGTGGTTAGCCCTAACCCACAGAAGCTGATGGCTCTGGTGCACATTGAGCGCAGACAATGTTGGCTCATCCCACCAATACCTCTTCTCACCACTACTGCTACATTTCTTAGCGTTATCATCTGCTGCTATCGATGCTGGACACTCGCATGCATTGATTTCAAATCCTTTGTAGGAGGCGACGAAGGGTGCGTGGCTCCAATCAGTCTTGACACGGCCACCTTGTGTAGCCCAATCGTCTGCATTCCATATTGAGCTGTATACGCCCATAGCCTGGTCCCTTGGAAAGGGAATCCCTTTGTTTTCCATGTTGGTGTGCAATCTAATTGGGGTATCATCCACTAGAAACCTGAACACGAAGAAACATGTAGAACACATCTTAGAGCTGATATAATATATGTAGTAGTAGCATATCATCCATCAAATGCTAGATTAACCTAATATGTCAAATTTCTTTCCAATTAAGTAATCTTATCCACTTTCCCCATATTTGTCGCGTACCTTTCCAAATGTTCAAAATCATAGCGAATTATTTAAAGCAACCAAATAAAGCCAAGAAGAGCACTATCAGAAGACACACAATACAGGAGCTAACAATCAAATGACAGAATAGCAGGCATCATCATACAGCTAGGTTGGTAGACAAATCCAGCAAGCACCGATTGTATTTTACGTACGGAAACAACTATACGCCAAGAACCATTGAAACACCGTTGCAGTATGCAAATCTGTCTGTATCTTTGTTAGTCGTATGGGACCCCATTTGCCCCTTTGGCATATATATTACAAGATCAGGTCCCCCTTTTTTATGGGTTTGGTTTTTGGTGTAATTTTGTTCTATAAAGAGACCAGTGACATACACTACTCACACATGACATTCATGCACCACGGGCATGACATAAGAGTTAGACATACAGAACTGAACAGCACTGAAAAAGGTAACAGAACTGAACAGCACTGAAAAATACCTTTTTCAGTGCCATGGCAACAGGCTTTGCCTCGCATGCATGTGAAATTATAAAGCAACCACCCCGGGTTTATGCACAGATCCCCATGTCTATGTCATGCATGCATAATGCACATATTGATATTAGCAAGTTATGCGTGTGTGCGCGTGTGTGTAGCGAACATGAATCTAATATACAACATATTGCACACGAGTAGAGAGAAGCATCTTTTTTGTGAGAAAGTGATGGGGCTTACACAACATGGCGCTGGTTCCAAAAGATGGAGTAAGAGTGGAAATCCTTAGTAGGGTCAAACCAAAGGCTCAATCTTTGTTCTCTATTACCCACACCATTAACATACACATTGGTTTGAACCAAGTAAGGTTCACCTGTGGTGTTGCCAAGGAACTCAAAATCAAACTCATTGTGATTTGTACCTTCGGATGACATCTGTTTCATCAAAAGATCAAAACTTTAGACAAAACCCACAAATAAAATGTCACTATCAACATAAGCATAATTAAATAAAAAGATGCACACACTAAAAACATCAATGTTTTTTGACTTTACTGACGTGATAATAAATAATTGTTGTACTAAGCTAATAAATGCAAGATAAATGTGGACTTACAAGAAATTAGGAGACATAAAATTAGTGGGTAGATACTAGTGCTTCAGTACTAGCCTACTCATCAGAGCAAATGAATCCAAGATTAAAAATTGTCTGCAACTCAGTACATTTTTCTTGAATGGGTACAAACAAAGGTCTGGATCATGGGATAATCCAGCTAAGCAACAATCAATTCTATTTCAAGAGGCTGAGATGAAGGGTAAAAACTTTACTTTTTTAGCTTCGATTGAATTGAATATACTTACATAGAAAGCAGTAACAGTTCCGGCAGAGTCACCCTCTACAAGCTTAATTTGTACTGTGACTTTCCCAAACATATACTTGCTTTTAGATTGAAATCCAGCACCTGGAAAAAAAAATCCCCTTTAGTCTATCAATACTAACAAGACTATACCTCGGAGAAACCAAACACAAAACACATATTTGTGGCTAAAATGTATTCGCTAGACACATGAAAACACTGCAAGAAAGCTACTGTTTACAAACAGAAGCAGTGGAACATTTAAAGCCACAAGCATTCTCTTTATACAGAAATGGGCTTAAGAAGCACAAAAGCCAGCAATGAAGCTAGCTGGATTGGTTCAAAGTATCAGTATTTGCAGAGAAAACGAAGCTTATTTACCAGAATAACTATCAAGTTTGAGCCTAAGAAGCTCTCCTTCATAAGCCAAGTGATCTTGAGCCCAACTTGGTTGAAAGAGCTCATCAAACTTGACTGAACTAACCAGACCCACCATTAAAGAGAAACCAACAAAGAAACCCAACATTTTAAATGCTGAAACAGCCATTGAAATGAGAGATAGAAGCTCGAGAGAGAGTGTGAAGAGTGAAGCTCTCTTTCTACTCTGTAATGCATTATAAACAAAGCAGAGAGAGCCTTTTTATAGCCCCCAAACTCCCCTCTATTGGCTTCCTCTATAAGACCCCGTTTAAATGATTTTTTTTAAATTAACGATTTAATTTTACTGTACCATTAGCCACTTAAGCAAATGTTATACCACGTCAGCAAATTTTATGCATCAGCTCCTTGCTCAATTCAGCATTAAAACACTGTTTGGAACTGTTTCTTTACTTAATTTAATTTAATTTAATTGATCAATAAATATAATTTAAAATTTTTAAAATATATAATTAAATCCATTTTATTTAATATATTACCCCATTATTTTCTTTTTATTTGTTTAAATTTTTTTAAAAAAATTGGTAAATAAATATTTTGAAAGGATTAGTTTTAACATTAATTTTTTCTTTTTATTGAAGTAAATAAGATGGGTTAGCTTTTATTTTTTATTATTATTTTTAAAATTTTAATTCAATTTTAAATTCAATTGTTGATTCTTCAGACCGTTATAAATATAAAATTTTATTAAAACTTTTGAATAAAATTTAATTTAAAAGATTTTATACATGCTGAAAACTTTATTCGAACCATATTTTAGTGTAATTGGTCAATATACTCACCTTGTATGTCAGGCAGAGTTTAATAATATTAAGGTTGGGTATTAATAGATAATAATAATAATAAATAAATAAATTTTTTATGTTGTTTATTGTTGAATTGGGTAATTGTTTAATAATATTAAGGTTGGGTATTAATAGATAATAATAATAATAAATAAATAATTTTTTTATGTTGTTTATTATTGAATTGGGTAAAATTCGGGGTCTTTTTTAATGTTTTCCCGGGTCGGGAAGCTTGCACCCCACGCCATGTCATTTGCCACGTCGGAAGAAGAATGTGACAAGAATTCCCAAGAAATCTGAAAAATAAAAAATGTAGCCGTTACTGTGTTGCTTTGCTTAGCTGGATAAAGCTGCTCACTGTGTGATGGAGGTTGTCTCGTATTCGAAAGGATCGGTTGCAGGTATAAGCCAATAATACCATGACACGTGGTACAATACAGCTGTTTCACTGTCCTGTCCAGTTGTCACTGCCAGAATTGAGTTAAAAAAAAAAAAAGTTTCCCTCTTTTACTCTCATTGCATTTGATGTCTCTCTTTCAGACAAGAAATGAGAACACTCTCATGGTTGTGTAACCAAACCCCACTCGCTCCGTGGGAGTGACACGTCGTAACTATTTGGTGGTGTTTAAAACTTGGCATTTTGTAGTTCTTTTCAATAATCTTACTTGTTTAATTTTAATATTAAATTACATGGATTTATTTTTTACAAGTTTTTTAATTTAGATATGGATGGTTTATGTTTAAATTAATCTAATCTTATAAAAATATTACTTGAATATATTTTAAATATATATCTAACCTCATCCAAATTAATATTATCATCGTTGATAATATTTTTATTGGATAAAAAATACTATAAATAATAACAACAAATTTGCACTTTTAATTGGAGTATAAATACTATAAATAATAACAACAAATTTGCACTTTTAATTGGAGTATAATGTATCATTTTAAGCTTTGTGATTAGCCGCGTTAACAAATATATATTTAGAATTTATTTAGTATTATGATAGATAGCTGTAATTTTTTGAAATATTTTTTATTTTAAATTATATTAAGAATATATATATAGACACACATTAAGATGAACGGGGCCTTATTCACTCTTGGCTCGCGGAGGAGAGTGGGGTGAAGGTGACAAGGTGGGGAGGTGAAGGGGGGCGGGTCACTTTATCGTCTTTGTTTTTTGTGTTTACTTTGATGATGCCATAGCCAGCTGGGGCACTATACAATGCCACATCTTGTTTTAATTGAAGTTTTTGGTGGGAATTTAATTTCAAAGGAAAATACTAGTTTTTTTTTTTCCGTGACCTTTGAGATGTGTGCCTAATTATGGAGAATTTCTTTCTTTTTATAATATAGTTGTATTACTATATGTTTTTTTTTTCAAAAGCATGGATGTCTGAGTCAGTTTGCAGATACCTCAATTAATCTCACGGGCCCTGAACTTAGCGACCATGTAAACTTTAAATAGTCATTATAATAGTAATTACATGGCTCGAACTTAAAATTATAGGAAAAACAAACTATTTGATCCTAAATCTTTACCACTAAAACATCTACTAGATAATTTATGCCACTACATGTTGATGTTATAAGATGGGCAAGTGAGGGTCCAAGATTTGAAGGGGTGTAAAATAATGCAATGATCAATTCCCTTGTCGTCGTGTCTTTATATATTTTTTTAATTAATTAAAATATTGTTTTGTCACCGTAAATCAAAGATTAAGATGGAGAAATTCTGTGTAATGGTACTTGCCATTATTATTTAGAAGCTTCATGGTATGGAATAAGGTTCAACGTGGAGTATAATATTGTTGTTTATTTCTCCTCCATTCCTTTCTTCCACTTAAAAGCATGATTGATTTGGCTTTAGTTTCAATGATTATGGAGCAATAATTCTCCATTCCCATCTTTTTTCTATCTTGATGGAGAGCTTCACCAATTATTCTACGTTTCTTGATTTCTAATAGGAAAGTTACCTAATCAAGTTATTATTTAATTGACATTATTAATCTGTTTAATGTCGTGCATAATTCTCTCATCTTTTTTTCATGGGATTTTAGATTTACTTTATCGGAAGAAGCGCAACCCGATCCTATGAAAAAATAATTAATTATAAATTATATTTTTTTAATTAATTTTTTAAAAAATCAAGACAAAAATGTCATGCACGCAATCAATCAAACATTTTTAAGTATATGATTACAATAAAATACAAATCATATTGCACTTGCACCATGAAAATTAGTCTACATCTTCACATCTATATATCCTCGTACATAGTTGGTTTTCGCATTTAAAAAATATTATTTTATTTATTTCCGATTATTTTTTTAAAAATATTTTCAAAATTTTCTAATATGTTAATAATAAAAATAAATTTATAAAAATATCATTTCAAAATATTTATATATAAAAAAAACATTCTAAAAAATACCCTTTCACATTAACAAGTACCAAACGCGCTCTTGACGGACAACTTTGATTCGAAAATAGTTAAAGAAAATGACAGGGAGGCCCTCACAGAAGTGGTGTCACCTTTACCATGCACGAAGAAAGAAAGCTTCACACATATCCAGAAATTCATGTCCACTTCACTCTGCTATGTTAGCAGAATCTCTGACAATCCAATGAAACCTTCCCAAGTGGCAAGAGATATTTCTTGCCTTAGAAATATCTAAGAGTAGTACACCCTCCTGCACATATAGTTTAATTTATTTCGTGGGTGAAAACCTCCCAGCCAGCCAACCAGTCTTTATTGCATCCAGCTGGCATTTTTTGGTGCTTGATTGCCATTGGTTCCTGCTGTAAATTACAAGATTGTTTTCTCACACGAGATGGGGATTTTTAAAAAGAAACCATGACTTTTGCCATGGATATATATTAATTAGTTAAATATCTTAAAAATTATAATTAAAATAACTTGTATTATTTAATCACACCACACCTTCAAATTAATTATTTTAATATATTAATATAAAGAATAATTTTTAAAAATAAACATTTTATTTTAATATATTTCTAAATAAAAAATATTTTAAATCATCACTACATACAGGCTACTATAATTTCAAACACAATCTTATATTGTGTTGTTGTTTTAATCCATAATTTTTTAAAAATATATTTTTAAATTCTTATACTGGTGTATCAAAATTACATAAAAGATAATAAAATTTTAATTTTATATATTAAAAAATATATTTTTAAAACAAAAATAAGAACAAAACCTAGCGAGAGCTCGTACATACCCTCGAACTAGGGGCAGGGACTGTTAATTGCTGTCCTAAAAACAATAATTAGTAGTGGTTGTAATAATGGATGATCATGGACCCACTTTAATCCAGCTAATGGATCAGTTTCACAACACTAACTGCATTGACAGCTCAGCACGTTAACTATAATATTAGGGATGGGCTGTTCTTGTGATTTCCAGCTATACTGATGCAAAAATTATAACACTATGTTTCCATTGTTGTTAAATGATTAATGATATGATTTTAAAAATTTGAGATCCACAGCAAGTACTAGGTTATATTTTTAATCGATTAAATAATATATTAATCAATAAAACTTTATAATATCAGTGATTTAATTGAATTGATCAATCTTGGCTGGGCTGGCTAGGTTAAGAGCATGGATTTTTTATATATAAAAAAATAATATCATTTTAATAAAAATAATTTATTCAAATTAACATAAAAAATCAATAATCATTTATCCTTTTTCGAGTAAATTTTTTTTCAGATATGAAAATTGTTTTCGATACTTTGTCATAAAACCAAATTAATTTAGATAATCCATGATGTTATTTTGTCTTAATAATTTTAATGTTAAAAATAAAAATAATTTAGAAAGTATTTTTAATGTATTTTTAAATTAAAAATACTGTTAAAACACAGGTAGATCTTAAATGCATGCCTTAATCATGGATTCAATGCATTTGACATACTGGCTGAGCATTGAATTTTTACGATCTACTGTGAGTTCACGGCTGGGGACTTTCTCATTCTCTTTTCACCGGAAAAATCTCGTGCTCGACCAAATTAATCACAAACTGGACTAATACATATTTTTTTCATTGTATCATTGTTTGAGATTCAAATTTCAGTATAGATATAATAAATGTGAAAAAATATTTTAAAAAATAATATAATAGAAAAAGACTTACTACACACTGTAAATATATAATCTGAATATATCTCATATCTGGATAATGAATTTTTTCATGTTAGCATAACTTTGACCCGGATAATATTTTATTTATTTGTTGTTATTACCTTATTATTATTTTTTATTATATTATTAAAATAATTAAGGGGATTTTGAGAGTGAGATAATAATTGTTTTTTAAAGTTTTTTTTAGATAATGCATCAGAATATTATTTTATTTACCTTTTAAATATATTTTTAATATCCATATCAAAATGATAAAAAAAAATGTGTTAAAATAAAATTAATTTAAAGCAAACTAAATAAATAAATTTAAATCTTTTTAAAAAACTCTTTTAGAATAAAAAACAAACCGGAAATCCAGAACTTAATCTTATTATTAAATCTCTATTACTTTTTAAAAAAACACAATCATCTCAAATATAATTTATTTATTTTCTGTCTGGGTATCCGGCGTGCCATCAATCTAGTACGAATAACTAAAGATTTCGTGAGAATCCGAGGAGATGATGACCTGAGAAAGCCAGATGCATCGATGACAGTGATAAATAAAAAAAAAAAAGGTCCTAATAGAATAGCAGAGGGCTGCATAGGGTTCTTGCAGTCATGGGCAAAAGCCAGCTAATACCAAGAGAGATTAAGCAAATCCCGAAAAATTAATAATTAATGATACCACTATTGATTAGGCCTAGCTATTGTCACGTGTCAGAATCTTACATGGGCAAGACTGTGGATGCACGGACAGCAGGCAGTGGGCTGCACGCATGTTGACGTCTACATGTCTTATCCAACATGGCCTTCGATCTTCTCTCTCTCTCTCTCTCGCAACTCTCAAAGCCTGGGACTTGTTCTGTCTGTAATAAATAAAAAATCCCTTTGGTGAGTTTAATCCGCTACATGTCATTCCAGAATTGCTACGGTGCTGCTATCTTCAAATACAGTTTAATTATAGTGTTATGTTTGAATTCAATTGTATTTATATATTTAAAATGTATAAAAATTAATTTATTTTTTTATACCATCTCATTACCTTTATTTTGCTTCTTTGAAGATATCTAAAAATAATTAGATGAGTTTTTATTTTTAAAAATCTAGTTTTAATATCACGCTAAGGTAGAAAAAATTACAAAGTTGCGTAACTGAGGAAAAAAAATTAAGAAATACTCACTTTAATTGGCTGTGGTATTAAAAGAGGTATAACGAATTAAAATTTAATAAATTTCTCTATTTCAAGTAATGTAGCCTTAAAAATAAATTAAAAGGGTTTTGTTATTAAGAGTAGCGCAAACCTTGGAAATAAATATAAAAAAATTATGAATGTTGGGCTTCTAGGAATACCTCAATTCTCTATTTTTTTTTCTTTTTAAATTATCAATTTATTTTGGAGTGTGTTTGTGGTTGTTTTTTAAAGTATTTTTATATCAAAATACATTAAAATATTTTTTTTATTTTTTAAAATTATTTTTAAGATCAACGCATCAAAACGATTCAACACATACAAAAAAATAATATTTTGCAAAAATTTAAAAAAAAATTAAATTTTTTAGAAACGCAGTTTGTACCGCATTCCCAAACTCTTTCAAAGTAGAGTTTAATTTCAATAATTTTAATTTTATAAAATGCTTAATAAATCACTTTGATTTTCTTTTTTCTTCGGTTTTTAACTATCAGAATATCATTAAATTAATTTTCACATTCAAAATTAATCTTTTGATCAAGTTTTAAAGAGGATATCATACTTGAAAAAATTGCATTTACAGGAATCTTTTTTTTTTCCTCTCACGATCACTAGTTCAAGATA
This sequence comes from Populus deltoides, assembly GCA_015852605.2. Taxonomy (NCBI): domain Eukaryota; kingdom Viridiplantae; phylum Streptophyta; class Magnoliopsida; order Malpighiales; family Salicaceae; genus Populus; species Populus deltoides. The sequence goes on from CM027582.2 coordinate 16,982,679, forward strand.
AAGGGTAGCGTAATAAACAAATCCATAACATGCGAGTCAACATCTTAAGGATTATTAGGACACTTTCCATTCTTTGATTGGGGACTCGTGTTTGAGCTCATGCTAATGGCTGCATAGCAGGGCGGAGCAAGTGGAAAGGTGGGCCGTCTGGGCAGAGAAAATGTGTTTAAAATATGGTGGTGGGATTAGGTGACGGCAAGGAGGAGACATATGCGAGCAATTTTGCAGTTTCCAAGTTGTGGAATTTGAGCCGACATGGCTTCTCTAACAAGAGTCACTCACTTACTTGAGGACAAAGTAAATTTTACTGTATTGTTCTGTTCATTCTTGTTGGGTATTGATACAACCTGGAAACAATTAATGGATTTGGCCTTTCTTGCTGCAGCATGACTGTCTTTTTCGTGTTTTTTTTTTTTAAATATGATATTATTTTAACCTCTCAAGGACCAAACATGATTGTTTCTGAAACAGAGAGGTATATATGTTGAATTTTTTCAGTGAAGATTGGAAAAACCAACAAATAGTTCACCATTATCATAGTTTTTGAAAACCATTTTGTTTCGTTTTGAAAATCTACTGTGGATTTTTTAGAAAAATAATTTTTATATTTCTAATTTTGTTTTTAAAATAGAAAAATAAAACGAAAATGGTACTAAGAAATCCTGAAATTATTATTCCTTGTAAATCTTGAAGACAATGTTGTCAGGTATGGCTAAACACAAGAAATAGCAGATTCCAATGGCCCATGGGCATGTTTTTATTCACTCCAAGCAATCATAAAACTGTGGATTGAACCCAGAAAGAGTTTCGAGAAACACAAGAACAAACGACAGCAACTCGTACAAAAACCAACTTCCAAGAACCAGCAGCCTCCACTTCATATAATCGATTTTGTTTATAATTCACGCGACAAATACGATGGCTCCCATCTACAGAGGGATAAAAGACAAAAAAACAGGGAATTTCTTACCATGTTTATTACGTATATAGTCTGCAAAAACATTGCTCGAAAAACTTGTTCCATCGAATGTCGAAAGATGCCGAAGTGTTTGGATCTTCAATGGACTTCGGTTTATGGAAGGAATAAACAAGTCTTTTCACTTCGAATAGCTAAACTATTATCTGCTAAAGAAAATCCTATGCACAACGTTAACAGGCAAAGCATAAGCAGGATCGATGGCTTCTCATGAATCTCAAAACAACATTGTTTTATTTTTTTTCTCAAGAACCAAAAACGACTTTGATTTGATTTGTACACAAATTAAAAATAAAAACAAAATCCGTAAAATTGAGTCAATGTTTAAAAACCAGATTCATGTTGGCACTCCATAATCCACTGAATCACTTCATTTGAATCCACAACATCCAGCTTTCCTAGAAGATCAAGAGTGGCCAACCCCCTGCTGATGCTACGACACCACAGATTCAAAACTATCCTTTCTCTTTAGTAACATAGCCAGCCAAATCTAAGATTGCAACCTGTTTGGTAAGATAAAAACTATAATTTATTGTTTATGAGTCCCACAGTTTTTTACGTTCCAATCACAAGAAAAAAAAAAGCAAGAAAATACTGTTTTTTCCGCACCGTTAATAAAATTAACTAGCCATCATTGTAGACATAAAATTCAAAGTCTTTCCAGTTGCATATACTAAAAAAGTGAAATCTAATAAATCAAGATAACACTCTAGTTCTCCTAATCCCACTTAATTGAAAGTTGGGCTCTTTCAATATTCTTCACATTCATCTAAAAAAGAAAACAATTTTCACATCAGTATGACAAGATCGCCCATATTAAACTAGGCATGTATGGTAAATTTGCACCAAGTCTCAAACTTTTAACCATCCACAATCATTGTAAACATCACACCAAGCTCCATCTGTGCAGTTTTTTATGCTAGATTATTCAAATATTTGCTTAAACAGCAAAAATAAGGAAAACCCAGAAAACAAAAACAGAATCAGCATGACTGTAAAGACCAAAACAATGTAGTTCAAGGGAGATAAAAGGTGGTTATCTGATTATTGGTCTGTTGTTATGATCCTTTGTAATCGACGTGTTCAATGTGAAACTAATCAAAAGTTCCAATCCCAGAATTCTTGGATTTCTTGGCAGTTCAGTTGTCAGAGACCAGCAACCCCGGGAGGACGGACTTTTACATTGTGTCCCTCTTTGGGTCTTGGTTTTCTTGCTGAATTGGTGGGCTTAGCCTTGACAAATGGCTCATTTAGGGCTTCATTTTGAATTGGGTTTAGGCCTCAAACTGTTATCTCCTAATAATTTATAGATAACAAACTGGTCACCTAAGCTTTAAATCTGGTGCATAATGATAGTTTAATTAATTAAATGTGATTATATATATATATATATATATATATATATATATAAGTTGTGAAAATACCCAACATCAAAGTGAATGTATAAATAATAGTTATAAAACTTGGTCTAAAATTAAAACCAAACAAGCTTTTATTTCAAACCCTTTTTTTTTTAAAAGATGATATTATTTTTTAATTTTTTAAAATCCAACTTGTTTTACCGGTGTGTTTTAAAAAATAGTAGCTTGGGTTGACCCGCGGGCCACCTCCCTCAACTCACAAACCAAGCCTTCATACGTGTCAACTGCGGATTGGTTCTCACAACTATGACATAAACCACTGGGCAAAAAAGAAGCTAAACTTCCAAGTAGAAGAAAAAACAGAGAGACAGCAATTTAAACGAAGATAGACAATAAATGAAAACACGAACAGAATGGACGATCGTCGTTCTGCAACCCACAGCCCTAAAAGAGCACCGCAAGATAATCAGCAGTATCAACAACGCAAGTGACAGCAGCATACGCATATACTCTTGAATCAAAAGGTCTCTGCTTTTCAAAGCCATGCAGTTAGCTAGATCCTCACTCCTGAAAACACCTTGTTCAGGAAGCCGATTCGCTATGTTGTTAGCTTCTCTCAAGAACATGAACAAATCTTACATGTCGAAAACAAACCCACAAATCCCACTTTTTCAGCAAGCTGATTTTCGATAAATTGTATGTGGGCTAAATTATCTTTTCTGCAAGTGACTCATGCTACCATAAAGCAAAAAACAATTTCAGCTGATTTGTATACTGTCAAGAGACGAGTATACATAAAGTTTTTTTTCGAGGGGTGATGTGTTTTTGGAGGGTAATAGTTATCCTCCGAGTCCAAGCATGGAGCATAGTTCAAAAACCCGATGTGGGGTCTATCCAAGGCAAAATCCAAGTTATGAATTGTAGGGTTGATTCTAAATGTTTATATATATAGAAAAATTAAAATAATATCATTTTGAGATATTTTGTAATATCAAGCTGTTCATCGATTTTTTCTTCGAAACGATGGGAAATACCTAGTCGTTGAATTGTATCAATTAAGTTCAATGTAGATACAGGATCAGAAGATCTTCTCAACACCATTTGGGTACTTTAAACTAGTTCTTCTAGGGTTCTGGTACGATATTTTTTATCAGCTTCACTAGGCAATATATAACACCCGGAAAAAAAACACACCAGTTAATCCAAACCATAACACAAGGGAAAAGACTAGAAAAAAATTGATGAAATGATACATATAAAGTTATTAAGGTGGCATGATTTCAGCAAGGGGACTGTGCTTGTAAGTGATTTAGGCTAAGGTTTTGGAAATGGTGATAACTGGCAATTAGTCCAAGGCCAAGAATATGCATGCAAAGTACTGTCAAGAATCATAATAATGCAAGAATAAGGTCTTTGACTGAGATGGGCTTGAAGCTAGCTGATAGTAGCGTCTTGTCCGTCCATGGAGGAAAATCCAAAAGAGGCCTACATGAGGTGTTCATTTTAATCATTGCTCCTATTATTACCATCTTAAAAAAAAAATTACAAGTTTATATACATTTTGAAAAAATATATGGGAAGTTCTGTATACTATAAAATAATTTTTTTTCTTAAGAAATTGTATGTGAATAATATTGACTAGTAAGATGAATTCATTTAGGATTTGAATAATTTCTATTATATTTATAAAATTCAAACTATCCATTTTGATCTAAGATTTATAATTTTGATTTACTCATAAAAAAAATAGCTAATAATTTATTAAAATTTCAGTAATTCACTAAATTGGTTTCATCAAAATAAATGATGAAATATTGAATTGATTTTTCATGGCTACGTCTTGGGCTAGAAAATAATCAACTTAAATGCGAGTTTTTCGTTTTAGTTATTCTTAAAAAAAAATTCCTTGTTTAAACATTAGAATTTTCAATATTTAAGTTAGTAAATATATATAAAAAAAAAAACAATGATTAAAAAAGACATATAAATTAAAAATTATAGGGAGTATATGATTGTAAAATGAGATATTTATAAACCATGATTATATTAACTTAGCTCATGAAATGACATGAGGATCAACTCTTTTTTTTTTTTTAGAAAGAACTCGAAATAATATGGATTTTTGAAAAAAAAAGTTCTTTTCCTTAACCTTAAGTTTACCGAACTCGAGCTATGATCTGCTGGGCCATTTAAAACTCAACAGAGATGCTTGGGGCTTAGCTCATAAATGACATGTCATTTGCTTATTACAAACGACAGGTCCTCCAAATTTGAAGTACCCCCTTCTTCTCCCTTCACCAAATCAGCTTCTCTGTGACTGTCCACACACATCAGTACTCTGCGCATAGTGAAAGAACGACTTATCGTTCATATTTGGAACAAAGCCGCCGCTTTCTTCATCTGGGTTCGCTCTCTTTCTCTTTAATATCTCTGTTTTCGTTCAAAGTTTGTGTGTTTTTTCTTTTTTTTAACTATAGTTTGATTCTTTTTTGGATTTTTTGAAGGTTAATGGAAGATGACGTTTCAAACCCGTTTCGTAGAATGTCAATGCGAACTCGAAAGATTGCTCCAAAAATGGCAGCTGCGCTTGCCAGCAATGATAACAGAACTCAGGTTTCTGTTTTTTTATTGAAAAGACTGAAAAAAAAATGTTTTGCAATTGTTTGATTAATTAAAGAAGAGAGTAGTGAAATGGGGTTCTGTTTTTAAATGAGAAGATTGAAAATTTTTATCGTTTTATTGATGTTTGGCTGACTTGAGAAAGATAGTAGTAAATGGGGGTTTGTTTTTCTTTGCAAAGATCGAAGTTTTTTTGTTGTTTTACTTAAGTTTGGTTGATTTAAAGAAGATGGTTTTGGACTTTTTTTTTAAGGCAGCAATTGCTAGACTTGAAGCATTGGAGAATGATTATACAGGGATGGAAACAGTAGAAGCTGTTGATGATGACGAGGCTTCTCTTGATGATGACGATGATGGTATTAGAGTCTCTCATTCATTTCATTCTTGTGTTTTTTTCTGTCTTGAGAATAACTTGTTACATTTTCCGTTTATATGCTTTGCTTTGTATGATTTCAAGTTGAAGAGAATGTCCTTCGATACATTGAAGGCGTGGAAGTGTTTTGTGTGTGTGTGATATGTTTATGTCTGCCTCTGTCGTTTTATCTTTTGTAAGAATTCTATGTAGCCAGCGGGTTTTGTTTACCAGCATTCACGAAGAAGTATTGTTGTATGCATCTTTTTTCTGCTATTTTTTCAGGGTGCCAGTTATCTATTCTAATGCATCTTCTGTTTGGCAAGACAAGCTTCTGGTACTTTACTATTTGGATTGAAACATGTCCCTTCTTGTGAATTTGATTTTCAATAATGTTATGCAAGGCTATGTCCCGTATTTATGTTTATTTACCTTTATTTTAAAATGTTCTCTAAGGGCTCAGCATACATTTATTTAAAAAGTTTCTAACTTGGTAATTTGATCATCAATCCATAACCAATATTTGATTCTTTGAATGGGGGTTATGTGATCTTTTGAATAGGGAGAATGATAAGCCTTCTTGAAATTCCTTCCGTTTTTTTATCACCAGTAGTGGTAGTTTAACGGGATTCCTTAGCAAAGTGAAAGTTGATCAAATTGTGTATGTTTTTTCTCAATATTGTTTTTAAACATTCTTTGATCTCCATTGCAGTCTATATACAGAAGAAGCAGAAAGGCACAAAGCGTAAAACTCGGCAAGCAAAAGCGCTTGAGAATGCTAGGAAAGCCCCAAGAAATTTTTTGGAACTCTTACATGAGGTATGAATGGAAACGTTCATTGTCTGACTTATATTAATTGTATTAGTTGGTTTTAAATGTTCAACCTATGAAAACAGGCGAACCTGGAAGCTTTGCCTCCGCATGTTCCATCCTATTTGAGGGCAGCAGTGGGACCTCCAAGTTCTACATGCCGCAGGCATTTCTGCACTGTTTGTGGGTTCACTTCCAATTATACATGTGCGAAGTGTGGAATGCGCTTTTGTTCAATCCGGTGCCAGAAAATACATGATGATACCCGTTGCCTGAAATTTGTGGCCTGATTGGTAAGACTTGAGCCAGGCTGTTTTTTGTAGATACAACAACACTTCACCTCGATGAGCTCACTTTGATATACTGGAGCTTTTTATGGATTGTGCCACTCTGATTTTCAATATGTACATTGGATATAAGAAAAGGGAGGCTGTTTTTCCATTATTCTTTGTACATTTACATCTATTTGGTTTGATTCAGTCAGGTGACCAAGGGTGCATTTTGATTGTCAATTTGTGCATTTAGTCTGTAGGAAGTAGGGCGTTGCTTCTGTCTATAGATTTGATTTTAATGTAGCTGGTAAAAATATAGTTGGTTTGATCCACTCAGTTGACTTGTTTTTCTTTCTTTTTTTCCAGACTGAGTTTTTAATCAATCCCAGGATTATTGGCTGTGTCCCAGGTTGCTTTTACACATTTTTAGCAAATGTGTTGCTAGGTTTTCCCATGTGATTAGATCATTTAGGACACGAACAGAGTCATTATCGTATCCTACGAGCTAAATCCATTTCATGGGACAGACAAGTTAACATTTGCTAACTACATATTACTTACTGACAGTAAAATGAAATTGAAGTGATATTCCAACTTCTCATAATTCAGAAAATTTTCTTGATTTTAAAACAAATACACTCGATCCAGACACGTACCAAATCAATTGCTTAATGGAACATAGTCCTTCTAGGGACATAACTAGTAGAAAATAAGCTAGCTTAGAATACATGCATCTCTGGATTCAGACAAACAAATCCATTTATATCTTAGGACTGACTTTAGAAACTGTAAATTGATCATCAACTGAGAAGACTAGATGCAATTGTTGGTGAGCCTTTTAATGGTGTGATCTTTAACACCGAGGCAGATCAAGTGGGGGAGGCTGTACAGACTGCAACTTGCCAACTCCATTCTCAACTAGAAAAGCCATACCCAAACCCCAATTGAGATGTGAATCTAAATGACAGTGCATCAACCAGATTCCTGTTTCAAACCATGTAAGCCAATGCGAGGCATCATATCAGTCAATCTGTTCAATATTGAAACCAAACTAAATATATTAAATGTATATGCATATTCTCCGTGTTACCTGGATTATCAGCCTCGAACCGGATGGCTACCCATCCACCAGGAGGGGTTCCAATGGTATTCCTATATGGTGGATCAATGAGGTTGAACCTTGCTGGATCTGTTTGGGGGTTGAAGTTACCAAAGCCTGACCCTATAACAGCGAAATGGTATCCATGGAGATGCATTGGGTGGTCCTCAACTGTGACTATACTGGTATCCTGCAACACTATTTGTACCTTCGCACCAAATTTCAATTTGTAAAGCTTAGTTGATTTAACAGGCTGCCATAGTCCTCGGCTGACGTTGCCAGTGTAATCAAATTTTACAGGGGGGACAGGTGGAAAGTCTGTGGTAAAGATTCCAGGTTGGCCTTGGTAGTAGGCCTGCATTAGAGAGTTTCTTTTTGGGAGTACAAAAGACATATTGTTTATGCTAGCTGCGAAACGAGTTCCATTTGGACCTTGGCAGCGAGGGCTATTAGGATTGGTGCAGTTGATGAGTCCTAGCCCCACTGTAAAAAATAGGTTTTCATCAATCTGAAGTGGGACTTTAACCTTGGAAGGGCTCCTTAGACGGGAAGTGAATGCAATCGCACTGTTTGTGTCGTTGAAGCCTGGGAGTCGTGGGAAGATGGGTGTTGACTGCTTTCCTTTCTTGGCATTGCAAGGAGCTGTCTTGTATTCAAGGATTGCAGTTGTGGTTGTATTGTCAAAAGGTGCGTTGGCTGAGTTATAGGCACGAGCTGCCATGTAGTATTGACCTGGGGTTTGATCAGCAGTGAGGAGGACATCAGTTGTCTGACCAGGAGCTATCATGATGACTGAGGTTGTGAAAGGCTTGGTGTAGGCAGCATCAACAGCAACTACTGTCAGTATATGGTTGGCCACTCCAAAGAAGAGTTCTTGGTTCAGGGCAGAATTTATGACCCTTAGGAGGATTGTTTCCCCAGAACCCACAGGAAATCTCACAGTTTCTACATTGTCAAAACCACAACAGAAGTGATATTATGATCAATGGTTAGTGGAAATTAACGTTACAGATTAAAATTAGAGCTGAATAAATCTGAAAGCAAAAAAAAAAAGAATAACTGGCGAACCTTGCTTTGAGCATCTATAGAGATCGCCAGGTTGGCCATTGATGGTATAAGCATCGGATATATTTGGTGCTGCACCTGTGAAATCTGCTATCCTCAAGACATCCATAGGGTTCCTGTCCCACCACTCCCCTGTTAATCAACAACATAATCAGCTTCCAGTTATGCCACCATCTAATGGTTTGAGGACTTTGGATTGAAAATGAAAGACGGGTTACCGAGAAGAATGGGAATTTCTGTCCTGGGCATAGGGAATGGATATGGAGAACCCAATTTAGGATGAATGATTAGAGCACCATAAACGGTGGCTCTAAGCCATCTGCTATGAGCATGCCACCACAAAGTCCCCTCTTGATTTTCAATTGTGAACCGGTATGTATAACTCCTTCCTGGTCGGATGGGGCATTGAGTGACACGATCAGGTCCATCCGCCCACGGATTTCGCAGCTGTCGGATTCCATGCCTGATTAATCCAGACAACAACAATTGATCATGAGTTAAAACATCCATGTATGTATATGCAATTCTCTTTTTTTCTCATCTACTTGCATAGGATGTTCGATAATTACCAGTGGAGGGTAACATTGTATCTAGCATTATTTACTGCTTTGATCACAAGAGTATCGCCATCGCGCACTTCCAATGTTGGTCCTGGAAACTGTCCATTCACTGTAATTGTGTTATGGGTTCTGCACAGCCTCTTCACTGGTTTAGCTTGAATCTGTTTCCATCCACACGAAAAGGGAAAAAAAAGAATTTACTTCACAGCTTTATATTCTATCACAAGCAAAAGATAAGAAGATAGTAACGAAGAGAACACATACAACAAACTCTCGGTAGTGAGTTTCTGCTTCAGAGAAATGAGCTTGGAAACTGAAGATTACAAAAATGCTAAGAAAAAGGCAGTAGGAAACTTGCTTGACAGTCAAGTTACGAGTCTCCATTGCTGTGTAAGCTCGTTATAGATGATGTGTGAGATATAGCCTAGAATGACTGTCTATTTATAGTAGGATAAAGCGGGAAAGGACAGGACTTCAACTTTCCTTTCTTTTTTCTTCCTCTCTGAAAGAGATGTTTTGGGCAGATGAGATTATACGAGTCAACAATGAGATTAGGGAGTTTGAGGACAGTTCAGTCCAACCATCAAGGGATTTGGTGCACCCACTTGCCCCCATCAATATTTTGATCAACCAAATGAAGATCCTGCGCTAAAAGGACTAGGGCACAGACGAGGGACCAATCATATGATCATGCTGCTGAGCAGTTCAACTCATTTTGCCATGGTATTTGGAGGCTTGCCTTAAAGGCTCGATACCTTGATTTGTTTTTAGCATAGCGGCGAGTTAACTTGTTTCATTACATAAGCAAATGATTCGAAGTTAAAATCTTCTCTTCTTTCTGTAGGCTATACGTGCTAAAAGCAGGTCTGAGTTCTTCAGTTAGGAAGTAGGTATCCATAATTCTTCTTGTTTTTTACTTGATTGGCTCTTTATGTACTAGGAGTCCTCTTCCCCACTTGCTTCGCACAAGGTGATCATATGTAAGCTCCAGGCTCTGGTTGGAAAATCATGCTATTAATATCAAATCCGATGTATATATATTGAATTATCATATCGTTAGTTCATCAGAAATATATATATTTTTTGAAATTTTGAGAAGTGGTTTAGTTATGGTGCTTAGAGAGTAATTAAAAACATTTTATTAATTACTCTTTGAATGTACTTTTAAAAAATAGATGCAAATAGACGAGAAAAATTCAAGATGGAAATATTGTTATCACTATTGATGATGGATGATGAATTTTATTATTTCTTTTCAATTTTTATATATATTAATATGGACCTATAAATTCTTTCTTCAATGTGGATCCATAAATTAATAAGCAGGACGTGGCTGGTTAGTACCATAAAAGTTTTTACTTGGGATTATGCTGAGAAATTATCAAAATTATGAGACTTTTCAACTGAATGAAAAATAGCATTATTTCATAAGATTAAAAAAAAAAAACAACCTAATACATTCTAGCCTCGTCTTGATTAGACAATTAATCAGGTACAGAATCAATTGTTAGGTCAACCATTATACACTACCTGTCAGCCCATGGTGGACCAATCAATTCTTCGTGGCAGTAAATAAAATACAAGAACAAATGTTCATTTTCTAGCATATGATTAGATCTCAAGGTATAGAAAATCCCAGGACAGTTAGGGTAAGGTTGAATTTTGGTTTAGGGTTTGATGGAATGAGTAGAAGTCAAGTTATGATGTTGTGTTTTCTGTTATTGGTCCACTTATTAAGAATGTTAGAAAATAGTTTTAACCCTAAAGTCCATTCTTGACCCATGAGCTCAATCTTCTTTCAATGGATTTTTTTAACTCGTTATGTTTTACAAGATAGCCTCGTGATTTTCAAGCAATATTTATGGTTTTAACTGGGATTTACAACTATGGGTATGGTTTTGCCTCTTTTTTTTTTTTTTTTTTAATCAAAAGGGTTTGAACTTGAATATCTACCACCGGTGTGGATTTGGATTTGAAGTGATACTTGAAAACGAAGAGGGCAATACATAATAATCTTATAAAATTCAAATGCCAAAAAATATTAACAATTAAATTAATTAAAATTCATTAATTAAATCCCACTTACGTAATACATGAGATACACATCCAACTAAATTTACTTTCAATGAAAGGATTCTGTAAGACTATCACGCACTCTATAGATAGGGCTTTGGTGAAAAAAGCATGGATTGTCAAGGCACCTGTAAACCTACCTACCTACGGTAGTTCTTACTTGTTTGTCAGACAGATTAACTATATATATATATATATATATATATAAACATCAATCAAGGCACTGATCAATTCATAAATTACCTTTTCCACTATATTAGGTGATACAATTGAAAAAAGAGGCCAGACCAGTCTGCTCGAGCAACTTCTTGTCGTCTTCCTGAAGTCCCTCCCCCAAAATTTCTTTGGAAAAATACATCATCAGGGACACCTGTAAACCCAGAATCCCATAGATCTTAATGAATTAGGTAGGCCGCCAACTGATTTCAAATAGTATGATCTTGCACCCAAAGTGGGAACTTGACACACATAGATAGGTGTTCCCTCGTAACAATGTTCTTTGCCTGTTCTATTGAGAGAGTTTGCATAGTAATCTGACAGCAACTTAACATCTGCCCAGATCCAGTGATCTACCAGGGTGATACTCACGTAATACTACTGATACCGGTTAAACCATTGGATTCCAATATAGAAAAACTGACACCTTAAATTCAAATCTAAGAAGACAATTGACAGCTGCCTGTGTCAACAGTATATATTTTTGACTGTTTTTCAAAAGATTTTTTATTTAAAAATATATCAAAACAATAACTTTTTATTTTTAAATATTCATTGTTAAAATCAGCACATCAAAATAATATGAAAATACTAAAAAAATAATTTAAAGCAAATAAATAATATTTAATTTTTTTTCAAAAATAGTTTTAAAATACAAAACAAATCGAGTTAAATTAGAGTAGAACTAGAAACGTGACCTGCGCTACGTCACAAGTCATTTTTTTATATATATAAAAAAAATTAAAATTTATGAATATTAGGTTTTTCTACAAAGTTATACCTAAGAGTATTGGGTCTGTCTATTATTTCTGATCCAGAAGTTATATTTATAATATTAATAATAATATTCAACTTGCATGACCCAAGTTTAAGTGAGTTTGATTGCAACATCAAACCCGGAGCCTTTGATATGAGTCTGATTGCAAGATCTTGTTACAAAAATATGATAATTAAAAAGAAAAAAATTTAATATTACAGAATGAAATTAAAAAAAAAGATTAATTAAAAAAACAATAAAGCTAAGCATTATTCTGATGAATAGTACTTTGCAAGGAGTGGTTCAGTAAAATCCCCTCATGAGATCACAATAATTTAATGACCAGTAAACAAAACAAATCATAAAGTTTAATTCTTAATTAAATCAATATTAAAAGATAAAATTGAAAGAAAAAAACTACTTTAAAAAAATATATGAATCAACTGGTTTAACTCGTCAAACCTGTGATTCGTGTCATGAAATTGAAAGAAAAAATATTGATGTCTTTTAGTTATAGTTAATTACAATATTTAAAGATGAAATCGGAAGAAAAAAAACTAATAAAATAAAATAAAAATCTGAATCAACTGAGTTAGCCCACCAAATCAGGTTAACCCGTCAAACCTGAGATTAGTGTCATGAAAGTGTGATAACTAAATAGAAAAAAATTAACATTAATAAACAAAAAAAATTAATTAAAAATAAAAAAACACAGGAAAAAAACCTACATGAACAAAAAAACAAATGAAGAAAAAAAACTGAATTAACTGAGTTAACCCGTCAAACCAGGTTAATCCATCAAACCTGGGATTCGTGTCATGAAAATTTGATAACTAAATTAAAAAAAAAACTTAATATTAACAAACTAAATTTTTTTAAAAAATAATTAAAAAGAAAAAAAAAGCAAAAAGCAAAAATACTTGACAAAAAATAATTTTTTTAAAAACAAAGAAATAAAAGCCTACATGAAAAAAAAATAATGAAGAAAAAAAATTTGAATTAACTGGGTTAACCCTTCAAATAAGGTTAACTCGTCAAATCTGAGATTTGTGTCATGAAAGTTTAATAACTGAATAGAAAAAAAAAATTTATAGGTTAACCCAGAATTAGTTGGGTTAACCCATCAAATCCGGAATCCATATCATGAAAGTTTGATAACTAAATAAAAAAAATTTAACATTAACAAACTAAATTAAACGAAAAAATTAATTAAAAAGAAAAACTAGAAAAAAATCCAAATTAACCCGTCAAACTCGGAACTTGTGTAATGAAAGTTTAATAACTAAATAGAAAAAGATTTAACATTAACGAAAAAAATTAAACAAAAAATATATTCATTAAAAAAAACAAAGAAAACAAAACAGCTTAAAAAAAACAAAGAAAATATAAGACAATTAAACGTTTCACTGTAAACTACATTTGAAAAAATTAATTAAAAAAATCCAGAAAAAAAAAATTCAGGTTAACCTATCAAACCCGGAACCTGTATCATGAAAATTTAATAACTAAATAGAAAAAAATTTAATATTAACAAAAAAATTTAAACAAAAAAACATTCATTAAAAAAACAAAGAAAAGAAACAATTTAAAAAGAAAAGTTTAAAAAAATAAAATAAAATAAAAACAACTCAGCGTTTAACTATAAATTTGAAAGGTGAAACACTGAGCAATTTTAGTTTTTTTTAATAATACATCAAATTTTGACTTCCAAAGTTCACCGATGTGCACGCAACATTAAGCAAAAAATAACAAAAGATATATTGCAAAAAAGAATACATCAAGAGAACAAAGACACAAACCTGTTCTGTGTAAAAATTGAAAGAATATCCAAATAAATTGTGAAAATCTGGCACAACATTTCCAAAACCGCTCAAACAGAACTGGCTGGCCACGATAGAGGCTGACAACAATCTGGCAGGGAAATCTCATGGTAAACTACGAGTCCAAAGAGAGGATCAGTGCAGAGCTTGAACAATCCATTCAACTCTTTCTGTTAATGACAAGTAGCGCAGTAATTCCAGATCAGATGCAGCTCCCAAAGCTGAAGCAAAATGCCTGCTGATCAGGGGAAACACATTAAGCAAAACACACTTTATATTTGAGCTATCTGCTGATTCAATGCCTGAAATGACTTGATTTTTGACTCGCAAATATTAAGAAACTGGGACAATAATGTAGAGTCCCCGGTCACTATCTTCCTTGCAACATCAAGGGGACTCCATGTCTTCAATTCTTGGGAGATCCGATCACCAAGTTCAGCCTCATTTATTGATGGAATTAAACTTTCCAGAACATGGAAAACACGCCCAGGCCCTTCATCTTGTTCCTTTTTCCTAAGAGAGGAAAGTATAATTTCCACACTCTCATCCTCTGGTCTGTCAATCTGACCTCTGATCCATGTTGCAACCTCCTTAACTATATCACATAAAGAATGGATTGAATCCCTAATGTCATTAAACACCAGAGATGAATGCTGGTCCACAGGCCCACCTTTCTTCTTTTTCTTTCCAGATGGAAGAGATGATCGAACACAAGATTGAATCACAAGACCATGCCAGGCCAATGGCTCTGTAACCAATTGCACTAAAATTGGAAGATCAACCCTTGGAGAGCAAATAAGAGACTCCACGGATTTGATCTTCTCTGAAATATATTTCACCAGCAAAGTATCCACTAAACGCCAAATACCACGGCCACACTGATCTCCATTAGGCTGTAAGGGCTCGTGGGAATTCAAATTCCAAGCATTCAAAAAGACAGCAAAGTTTATCCAGTCAATCTCGTCTGAACCAAAAGCCTGTGTCAAATCCAAAAATTAAAATGCATCCAAGTTCTTGTGGTATTTAAGTGATCCATAGTGGGCGACTTGAATAAAAGCAAGCTAGTGATCACCAGTAACTAATCTTTTTTAAAGATGACAATTTTAACAAAAGCACTTGCTTTATAAGATATATTAACTTGGTGTGCATCTAAAGGAATGGAAAAAAGATAAAGACAACCTGCCTAACACAGAAATGCTTTCACACCTACAACAATGTGTCTCATACCTATATCACCTCATCTGAATGTGAATCAGAATTATACAACCACATCAACAAGAATATCATGAAAAATAATAGAGAGCAGTAAGAAAAGGCAAGGAATAAGATTGACAGCACAAGTATACCTCAAAGGATTTTACACCACTGGAAACACCCATAACCACTTCAACTGCATCACTTAAAGAAAAGCCTAACATCTTTGCATGGCGCTCAAGCAAAAACTTAAACTCTGAGGAGATTTTTGACCCAGATATGGACCCATTTTCTTCAACACTCTCCTTAAGTGATGCTGAAGCACTGTGAATGGACAGATAAATCATCCGAGGGAGAAGGGATTTCTTTTCAATGACTCCCCGCACATTTTCTTCCCTTACTTTTGTCTATATTCAAGTCAAAAAACAAACATAAAGGGCATTAGGAGCACACAGAAAGTCCATTAAGTATATGGATTGCTATTGCCAAATATTACATACAAAAGCAAATCAATGAATGAAGTTCCTTACCAAGTTTTCCTTGGGACAATATGATACTCCTTCAAATGGACCTGGGAAATGAATCGTTTCAATATACAAGAGAATTCATAGAGAGACAGGAAATAAGAAAACACCACTGTTACCCAAACCATCATAGCTTCTTCAATAACACTGAACATAATATGGTTTTAAAGATGTAGATATTAAGAAACAAAGACCACATGACTAACCTAAGAGATAATTTTTCTCTGTAGTTGGTGTCCACCAAGGCCGTGATTGGAAATCTTCATTGAATGTCAAGGTTTTGGATCCAATCTCATTGGAGAGCTCAACAAAGTGAACCCCGCCATTCAAGTTTTCAAGAACACCCTGAAAGACAGCATATTCATCAGACACAAAGGTATGGTGTTGAAACAGATAAAAGTGATACACACCTCTTCTTCTTCAATGTTATCTGCCTTTTGTTTTAGCTGTAGAATGGGTGTCTCAACCCTTGCAAATAAATACTGATTAGATCGTTGCAATCGCTCCTTGAATTGAACAAACTCTATTACCTGAAATACAAAGTAAGAGGATTGTCTTGAATCTTGATTGCACAAATCTATTTCAATACCATGTCCCCTTCAATCTAAGGGCATGTTACCAGATTCATTGGGAGAAAGAAAGATACAGAACAAATGTTTTAGATGGATAAAGGCAATGACCAAAAAGTGCAGAAAGCAGTCATCCACAGGTAGACAATAGAATCAAGTAATTGGAAAGATAGCCACACGCAATGAACTGGCAAACAATTCCAGGAACATCTAAGATTCATTTTAAAAAAGAAACTCGCCTTAAATTTTTAACACAGAATAAAAATAATTATATTGATAATGTGGCATACTTTAGAATAGTTTCTGTGGCGATAAGCAAGGAATGTCAGATCTGCAGATTCCCTGAAGTGGTCATCCATAAACCTGAGATAATCTTTCAGCAGATTATTTAAATCCCCCCAAAGAGGAGATACCAGCATCTGCGGCAAGATGTGATGAGAAACAGTTTCCATCAGAATATTCTTCACGTCCAAAGACTTATACCTACACAGAGATTTAGAGAGCTGCTTTAGACCTTAGGAAAACCAAAGTGATTTGATGAGTATAAAAGGGGGAAGAATAACCAAGTGGCTAGACAGAATTTGAAATACAAACCAAAAGGTAACAGTATTTCATCAACTAACAATGTGAAATATATATTAACATATGTTACCACTCATAAGCTAACGAAATTGCACCCAAGTGTGAATACAAGTGCAGCAACAAGATCTTGTACTGCCATATATATCTGCCAAATACGACCAAACACAAAAATTAGTTTCAAGAATGTGAAGTTCCCAACACAGCAAACAGTTTCCAGAAGAAAACAAATGGTTTCACATGCATAGCACTTGTATCCACTAATCCTTTATTTGTTTTCCTCCAAAACACTTAATACATGCTTTCTTCTCATTCATCAAGCAGAATTTCTAGTGCCAATTAAATGTGTTCAAGGTGGCACAGATGTAATATAACCCACCCCCACCAAAGCCTAAATCATTATAAAGATTTGGAACTCTTAAAATGCCATGTTTGAAATTACAATACAATATCAGCAGTGAAAAAATATCTTACCTTCGAATAGTCAGGCCAAACTCCAAAACCATAATTGCCTCTATGAAGTAGCCAAGATGTCTTGTACGCCAGAATAGCTATTTAAAAAGAAAGGGAAAGAAAAAACAAAAAAAATGCAATGAATATATATATATATATATATATATATATATATATATATGAGCATAACCTCAAAGAGAACAATACAGTAGTCAATTAAATAAAGAAAATCTTGTAACTAGCAAACCAATTCATGAAACAAGTTCTGGAATAATGCAAGAGCACGCACGAAGCACAAGTAGCCATAAATCCATGTGTTGTGTGTGCACGCACACTAACCTAGACATCAACTTTTAGCAGTGTCACCTCCATTATTAGGCAACAACGAGGTAATGAACATCAGAATATAAACTTCTTAAGAACAAGATAGGATCATGTCAAAATATCCCACAAGAAAATTTTCTTAAGTCAAATAAACAATATTTCATGGACTAAAGGAGACTTGTTGCACCATCTAGGGTAAAGTCCTTCTTAAGAAATCATAAAACCCATCCTCATATCCAGGCATCTACCAGTACATATGTGGCCACGCATCTGATCCCAAAAAATGAAAGTATGAATTGAGATACCTGAACCAACACATTGCACACCATAGATAGCAGCTCTTCACCATGCATGCTCTCTTGTGGATCCAAATCCTTTGAAAGTGGAAGACTTTTACAATACATCTCCACCATTTGCACAGCACAGCCTTCAAGTTCTGAAGAAGCATGGATGAAGTTAATATCATTGAATCCAAAAAAAAAAACACTGAATAAAAAGCCAATTTAATTAGAATGAAACACATTACAAGGAACAAAGAAAATGAAGTAGACTACATAACTGGGAACCTTCTACCAAAAAAGAATTTGCAGGAGGCTCAGAAAATAAAGAGGATGCATTGCTGAACACCACAATTTAAAAGAGAAAAACATGGTGGAGATTTATGTTTCTGATCACTCTTATGCCATTATGAGGCATTTAAATCCGATGCATGGCTACAAAATACAAAATACAAGTGTAAAGAGTGCAGTTTGGATGTGCAAAAGATTGTGTGTAGGGTGAGCAAGTGTATGTGTGCAAAAGAAACACGCACCAAGCACAGGGAGCTTATACATGTTCCCAGTCAACTCCTGAATTTTGAAAATCGTGATTGACTGTCCAAGCACTTTAGTTGGTGCAGTAGCAGAGGAGTCCAAAGTTTTTATCAACTTTGCAAGAAACTCCGTTTTTTTATCTGGAGTTAAGACTTGCAGAAATGCCTCAACATCAGAACTGAAGCTTGCTGAGTGACCAAACCTGCATTAAAAAAAAAGGACTTCAGCTTAGATGGTCCAAAACTTTCCATGATTTTGCCTATAATTCTTACAAAAAAGACCACCAACATAAAGGAATACCAGAAACTTTTTGTAAGAACTGAGAATTTCTTTGAAGCATACAAATGACTGACAAATGGTTGTGAGAGGAGATAAATTGTTCATCTAGTCTCGACTTCATATCCATTATTTGCCAAACACAGAAACAAAAATATTTTGGATGATTACAGACTTCGTGCACAATTACACTCAGCAGCTAGTTCCACACAAGTTGGGAAGAAAAGAAAGAGTTACATACTTGAGGAAATATAGCATTAGAGCCTCCACAATATCATCATCATTGCCCTTTCCATGTAATCGCTTCCTCCTCTCAATTTCAAGAGTTGCCAAGTATGGACACCTAATAAAATCATTACTGGTGTCTGCTTGTAATTTTTTCACAAAAGCTAATGAAGTCGATATTCGAGAATGAAACTGCACATCCAATTTGCAAAAATCAAAATCTGCATAAAAAGTCATAAAAAGATCTGCAGTATGCAGATATGACAGAAAATACAAACTACATATAAAATTCAAGGGTAGTAAATATGCACCACTTCATCTGCCAATTGAGAGACTTTGCAATCCACGGGTTTTGGGGGATTAATTGGATCATTGTTGGCTCCATTGCTCCAGCTGCTGCCATCCTCCAGCAAACAGCCTAGATAATGTAGGAAACACTCCCAATCATCAGGGCTGCCAGACAAACCAAACAAGATTAACAGCTAAAAAAATATACGTCCTCAAATGAAATGACCAAAATAGAAAATTTCTGGATTGGAAACAGGAAACAATTAGATGCATCACAATCTCTAGCAACGAGTTTCAACTACTCCATGTTCTACAGCAGTCAAACTTTAGCAAATGCCAAGCTGGTGCATGTAATTTGAACATGCAGGTGAGCGAGCAAATTCATAGTAAACCCGAAAGAAAATAAAAGGTGGCTAACAAGCAGCAAGAGGGGGAGTGTGGATTATCTATATGGGAATGCTTTAAAAACAGTCAGGTGATCCATATAAGGGCAACAGCAAACTTTCAGACCTCATTGACACTAGGGCAGAATTCAAGATAAGGTGTCAGGCTCCTAGTTGCAAATTCTATTCCTAAAGGACCTAGAAATTAGTTATCTGAAGCTTTGACAAGGCTATTTTCATTGAAAAAATGTAAAATCTCCACAGTAGGAGTATCAAAATAATAATTCCATGACTTCTAAAAACTTGCTACGAGCTTTGAAATGTGGGTTTCCAATAACTGGCTGTTTTCACAAACTATCCCATCTGCCAAAGCAAACAGCTTGTTTTCCCTCTACGATTACAAGAGGCTATTCATTTTTCCTGCATAATGCAACTGCAGCCTGTTTGATATCATGGTTCAGTAATCCCCGACTTATACGTCACAGCTGTCCTATTCAGAACATCCTAAACAAATCAATCAAACCCAAATCTAACCATAACACCTAAAAATAAAGAAAGAAAATTAACAGAGGCTAATAATGCAGCTAGTAGAAGAAATAAACAGCTAAAAATGAAAAGAAGAGAGAGAGAATTTTCCTGGTTCTTTTATTACAACTTACAACACACGACGTAACACTATATTATCTAAGTTGTGTGATCTTAGCTGCCTCAGTTGGTGATAAAAATCTCAAAACTGAATTCTTGAAAGAAAACTGTCATGCGCATACCATAGTTCTAAAATCTTCTGATATATGTTGGCACTTGTAGCATAGTCACCTGACCGAGCAAGAAGCCTCCCCTGTCAACTTAAAGTCAAAGAGTACCAGGTTGATAAGGAAACCAACAAGTAAAAAGAAAGAAGTTCCAAGAAAATGCATGCAAGACAGCGAGAGATAATGTGTTCTAAATTTCTATAGCAACAAAGTTGCATGAAAACTTAAATGTTGGAAACAAAATGATGAAAGGAAACTGTTTATATATATATATATATATATATATATAGAAAAGTAGGGCAAGGTGAAAGTGCAACCAAAACCATGAGCATAGATGATTAAGCCTTCATTAGGATTCATTTGAATGAGCAGGTGTTATTTATCAGCAGAAAAGTCTATGTGGCCTATATTATTATACAGGCATGCCCCTTTCAGTATTGAGCCCAAAACTTGATAGTCATTATGCTAAGAATTCAAGTTTACATGGCATCATCCTCATAAAGTTGTGTGGAAGTTCCACTTCAACTCTCTAGTGGAATGTAAGTCACAGGTCATCTAGTTTGTTTGCACCTAGTTCCATTTTAACAAATCTCATTTTCCATTCTAGCTTTCTTTTAGAATACCTCTTTAGTCTTGCCCATAATAACTCACCTTTTATTTACTTGACAAGTTCAGTTTCTCATCCCAAAAACAATGAAGAAATATAATAGCTACACAGAAAATCCATAAGATGTGCATTATCTTATGTATAAATTCAAAAATGTAAAATATTACTCTATTGTCAACAGAACTACTTTTAAGATAAAAAAAAACCAAGACATAATGTTTCAGAAAATACCTGTATACGTAGCTTATCAACTTCAATCATTAATAGTGATCCCAATTGCCCCGAGAGAATTTCCAATGCATCACCATACTTTTCTTGTTGTTCTAATATGGAAATATAGACCATAAGAGCTGCAACAGAGTTTTTACACAATCAGAGAGGAGATCATTAATGAATGATAGTTGTTCAAATTTTGGCAACAGATATGGAACTCACCTTCAGGCTCATGCAAGCTGTGGGAAGCTACATGCTTCTTAAGTAACCCTTCAGCTAGCATTGCTAGTTTCTCTCCTCCATTGCCACAAAATACCTGCATGAAGATCAGAGCAAACGAAATAAGCAGCAAAACAAGACATTCCACCCAGGCAAGAAGTGTGTTCAATAAACAAGCATTCTAAGGGCTGCACATGGGTTGCATGTGGAAATACAGCAAGAAGCTTCTTAAGAGAAATGCTGTTTAGTTTTTTACCCTTTCATGACAGAAATGGACATAACCAAATACATAAACTATACACTAGACCAGGACCCATTCTATGGAGATCAATTCACAGAAGTAGAACAGATAAAACAAATGCTAGATAAACAATGAATTAGGTTACTAGGCAACACAATCCAGAACACCAAGAGAAAAAAGGTTACAAGTGCAACCCCACCTGGGCAGCATCAACCTTTTTCTGTTGGGATGGAAAAAAAAACAAGAAGAAAAGAGAGCAAAGGAATGAGGGACAAGAAGGAGAAATCACCTTAATTATTGCTTCAGATAACTAAGTGTTCAATTACAAACTTAGGTAACACCACTGTAAAGGTGACATCCACAATAAGTACATTGTGAGATGGATGACCAAAGGAATGAGAATGTAATTTGGCTTTGATAAGTGTTAAATTGGAGGACAGAGATCAGATCATAATGGCCTTAGTTTCAGATATTAACTCGCTAAAAAAATAAAAAGAAGGAAAATCTAATACTCCAAGCCCTTAATTTGTCCACATCAAGATTGCTTAGGTGTTCATGTTCCCAGTGAAGCAGTTGGGTGTCCATAAATAACTTGCAAGAGGCAATGAAGGACAAGTTGCTCACAGCGTGGATCATAATCTCTCCACAAACTACCCCATGCACTCCAATATGTTATTTGTAAATGGCAAAGCCAAGTTAGCCAGCAGTCACATTTTGTACCATTTACAGTTCTCAAAGTCTTTAAGCGAAAATGTGAGATGCATGCATGAGCTCCCAATTTTATATTCTTTTTTAAAAAAAAAAAAGGATTGCAGTGCTTCAAATCTGAAACCAGATCAGACTGTTGAACCGCTGCAACCTTTAACAGATTCGATCTTGGCTTTGCATGCTGCAGGTTTTTGGAGCAATCTAAACTGCATGCAAGGATTTTCTTAAGAATTTGTTTTGCTTAAAAAATATCTTGTTCAACACACGTGTCTTCAATTATATTGCATTGTCAAAAGATTTATGGTTACATTCTTCTAGCAAGTAACCTCATCTGTTCATTCCTTTTCTCAATTTTGAATGTTCTGTGTTAGCAGTAATCTAATCGGGCATGAATGCAGACGTTCAAAACTTAACTAAGAGCATGCCAACAACAGCAACAAAGCATTAATCACAAATTGGTCAGAGCCAGCTATAAGGATCCTTTGACGCCAATCCACCTCAATATCAAGATTTTGAGCACACAAATTTTCCAAATTCTAAGGTTGCAAGACATGAAGCGAGGGTGATATTCATCAGTTAAATCAATGAGCCTTTCACCATAACACCGATAAAAGCCAATTTCCATGTATAAAACCAATAACTTGTAATAATATATGCACTATGCACACACAATGTGACAAGAAATGTTAGTAGCTTAAAGAATAAATACTATAAAATAAAGAGCACATGCTTAGCAATGTACAAGAAGGGAAGGCTGCTATGACCTGTAATTGGATGCTACAAACTGCCCAGAGCAAAAACCTCTCTTCACCAACAAGCTTGTACATTTTGATAGCTGTCTGCCAGATGATGACATCATAGTTAGAAAGCATTAGCCTAATTGTCCCACAATCTGCATCAAGCAGATGTCAAGACATAGCAATGAAGTTCACATATATCATACAAGAAAAAGAACACTGACCTGCTGCTGCTTCACAAATGAATACTCACGAACATAACAATTGAAAAGTCCCATAATTAGTTCCAAATTGCTTGGAAATTTACTGCAAGCATACTCATAGCATCCAGTAGCCAAATCCACTGATTATATTTAAAGGGTAAAAAATATTAGAGTCTTCCGATATAATGTATAAAAACAGAGAATCTCGGAGCAGTAAAGATATACTAACAGCGATCAAGCCGTTGAAAAACAATCTGCAATGTACTGAGAGTTAGATCATCCATTAGCAAGGAATCATTCTTGTATAAAAGCTCCTTTGCATTTAAGCAAACTGATAATGCCTCATCAGATTTACCCATCCTTTCCAAGATGAGTGATTTTAGCGCCTGCATCACCAGAACACATCAATTACTCCAAATAACCCACCATTTCAATTCTAATACAATAAACAACATACACCATAACTCTAAAAGTAATTAACTCTAACTATTCCCCAAATAATCCCTCTATCATAAAAACCACATGCTCAAAACCAAACACTAAAGAAGCAAGATTTATAAACATTATAAACAACTGGGATGGCAGCACGACAAGCATTCGCCACTTAATCCCCGGATAAAAAAATGACCAAATGTTTGCACATACATACACGCGCACGCACAAGCACACCTTGCAAATTTGCTCAGACAACAAATAACTGAAAAAACTACAACTAATTATGCCAGTTACTAGAGAAAAAAAGCTCAAAGCTAACACCCTAAGCAGAATCCAATTAGCAAAAGTAAACACACAAAATCACTTCACTTTACAGTAATTAGCAATCAAGAGCTGAATCAATCTAAGAAATATTTGAAGTCTTACGAGTGCGTAAGGTGAATTAGGGCATTTAGCGAGGAGTGAAGTGGAGTGTTTAAGCGCATTCTTGAACTGACGAGAATCGATTGCATCCCAAATCGGTCTCACTCGCCGTTCCGGTATCCCTCCGGCTAACCCAAACTTCGATGCCATTGAAGCTTTTTCTCTTTTCTCGAAAAAAATAGGGTTTATTAGCTAGGGTTTCAAATATTTCTTTCTCTCTGTGTAAGAGATCAGCTAACTGACTTTTTTGGTTTCTGTTTGGAGGATATGGTTGTTTTTCAAATGGAAGGAAACCTAGCCAATGAATGGGGTGTTTGGATACGGGACTGGAAAGGGACTGGACTGGTATGTGATGCTCTTACGCCTGGTTTGGCTGGGCTTTCGTTGATCAACCAACAAATTTTATGGACCATAGTATTTTAAATCAAAGGCCCGGAATGTGTTGGGGCGCTGCTTGATTGGGCTAGCCCCCAGTTAGATTATGGGGATGAATAGACCACGTCATTTTTTTTCTTAATGCATGCCGTTGCTTGATTAGGCTAGGCAGGCCTAGCGATGTTTGGTTATTATTTTATTATTTTATTTTTTCATTTAAAAAATAATGTATTAGTTGATTTTTTTGTGATAATTTTTATATTTTAATTTTTTGTGATGTTTTGTTTTTTAATAATATTGAATGTGTTTAATTTTTAAAGAGTAGGGTATAATTCATCTATAATTTTTTCTTATATGTGTGTTTGTTTCTATTATAAATTTTATGTATTTTTCTATGACAAATTTATTTTGATAGAGAAATTCATTAAATACGGTAAGGTAAATTACCCATGTTGTAATGTTAAATATTTTGATCTTCATTTGTCATTAAATTTTTTTACAGCATTTCAGTATTAGGTTGATGTTTTGTTTTTCAATCATATATATTTTTTATCATGAAGTTAAATAAAAACTAGTTTAGGAAAAAAAAATTATAACCCCACTAAAGTCCATACTCCGATTCACAAATTTAGCGTGTTAGCCCGGATTACCCTAGTGCATAGGTTTGACGAGTTCACCCACTAGCCGAATATGTATTTTTGGTTTTTAGTTCATTAATTGTTTTTAATAGTTTTTTTTTAATTTTATCCTTCAATATTTGATTGGTTGGGAAATAAATTGCATGATTTATTTATCTTTTGCTTTATTTAGGGTTATCATTGTCTCAAATAAGTTTTTTATTTTTAGGTTGGTTCTCAATTTTGTAATCATATATTTTTATCATATAATTACAAAAAAATATTTTATAAAAAAATAAATTATTAAACTCAATAGAGTCCATGACATGTTTTGCTTGGAGACCGAAATTGATCTAATTTGTCATTGTCTCGATAGTTTTTATGAAAAAAATTTCATCTTGAAGTTTTGTTAAAAATTAAGGCATGTTTTTACCAGCTATTAAAATTGCATTTTGATTAATGAAATTAATCAATTTAATTTGGGTCAACTCCCGCACGATTTAGTTTAAAACTCGAGTTATGTAAAAAGTTAAGTGAGAGTTGCCACCTAATATTGTAATCACTAGGAACCCTAACTAGTCTCAGAGATCGGGCATATGGACTGGTTGCGTAAAGGGAAGGTATTGGCACCCCAAATATATCTTACCTAATGTAAGTTGCATTATTTAATTGTTTGATATATGCTAAGGTCTAACTGCTGGTCTGTCTATGATTTAAGAAAAGTCCTCGTTAGTAAGGAGATTCTTATCTTATCGGGTAAAAATCTAACTATTTTAATATCTATAAAAGAACTACCTTTTTAATATCGAGAATATGTTTTATATATAAATTTGTTACCCCCGATACTAAAACAAAGTAAAATATTTTTTGGGTTTTTTTTGAAATATTGGCCTAGTTCTCATGGCTTTAATAAATTGGTTATTAAAACCAAAATACATGTTGAAATATATTTTGAATTTTTGTTGTATGAAAATACGATATGATTTTTTTTAAAAGACTTGGCCGTATGCAAGAAAGCAAGACATTTTTTTTTGTTTTTATAATTTTCTTTTTTGCAACATTTCAGAGAAAGCCGAGTATTTTAATACCGGATTTGTATCTTTATGGTATAAAAATACAAATCAATATTAAGCAAAATTTAGTGAAAAAATACGTGAGAAAATTATAAATTTTTTTTGAACTAGTTGGACCCGGCCCACATTTTGGGCGGGGCCGGACTTGTCCAGCCCAGTGAAGAGTGGAGCACTTTCCCTTGTTCACATGCAACATGAACATTGGAGGAGCTGGGGACCCCAAGGAGAAGAAGCTGACCTAACAACAATGGCGGTGCTGGTGTTGATGGCGACAAGCAGTGGCGGTGTTGAGGAAGAATCGCGCGGCGGGCGGGGGATTCCAAACGGTGGTTCTTCTTTGTTTTTCTCTCTGTTTTCCTGTGTTTTCTTCTTCTCCTTGTTTATGTTCTCCTGCTTCTACGTTTCTTCTTAAGTCTCTAACGATGGTAGAGCCGCTGTTGATGGCGGTGCTGCTGGTGCTAGCGGTGGCGGACTGGGGAGCTGAGGGTGGTCGGTGGTTCTTTTTTCTGTGTTTTCATTGCCCTCTATTTTTGCCCTCCCTCCTTTTCTTTCTCCTTTTCTTTGTTTTGTTTCAGTTTCTCCTCTACTTTTCTCCCCAAAAACTCTCTTTTGTTCCTCCCTGTTTCCCACAAACAATTCCCCCGTTCCCTTTATTTTTTTTCTTCGTCTATTCATTCCCTCTGTGTTTTTTTTTTGTGCTCTGTTTTCATCTCTCTAAACTGTCCTTGTTCATCTCTTCTCTTTATACTTTAGTTCCATTTTTTTCTTTTTTCCCCTCCTGTTTTCTTCTCTGCCTCTTGGTGTTTACAGGTAGTTGGTGTTTACAGGTAGAGGGAGAGAGGATCACCGTGCCCTGTCCTGTCATGGTGCAGGGCAGGGTGGCGTGGGATGGCTCTTGCCTTTGCAAAGCATGGTTTTCTTCTTCTTTCAGGGTGGTGACAGGATAAAGAGGCACGAGTTGCATTAATGGTGGCAGGATATGAGACGTGGCTTGTCAGGATTTGTGCTGGGAGGGGAAGAGAGTGAAAAGGGTGTTGTAGGGGAACAAAATATCTTCTTCCCTTGCCTCTGTATGTGCAGGGAAAGGAGAAGAACAATGTTGTTCAAAACTACGCTGTTTCATTTTTTTTTGGAGATCGGGAAAAAAATTAAATTTGAAGAATAACTCAAAAATAAAATATAACATATATTTTTAAATAAAAATAATTTAAAAAATAATCTTTATCATAACATTAAACACTCCTCCTCCTTCTCCTTATCCTCATCCGGAGTGGATGGAGGCATAACTAAAATGAAGCTGGACCTCCAAAAGAGGATCCCACACCGTTTAATTTACTCATCTTAGCAATTATTATTATTTCTCAGATGAAGTGCTCAAGCATAACTGCCATACACCACCATGATCATTGACAACCACCATCAATAAATGCGTTAGTTTGACAATGTGAAAAATAAACAAGCGACCTGGTCGAAATTTTTTTTTGGGAGTATCATGTGGTTTTCCTAGACGCAATTGACCAGGCCATAGAGAGAGGCAGCTTCCTCATTTTCAAACGACTCTCCCTCCACTTATCCACCTCTGGCCTCCTCGCTGTCCCCTTCCTATGGGCCCATCGAACCTTCCTCTCGGTACTTCCTCTTGACCCATCTCCACAAGTCACGAGACATGGCACTGCTTTCAGATAAATAAAAGAAAAAATCTCTGAAAAGAAGTTCTGACCAGGGAAAATTACACTCAAACCTTCCAATTTTGGTATACGTTTTAATTAAGTCCTTTTTCTACTGGAAGTTTCAATTACATCACCCATATATCATAATTGATGCAATGCCAACATCCCATTACGTTATAAATGTTCATATCATGTGCATCATATTTTCCTAAAAAACTAGTAATCTGAGATTTGTTTTTTAAATTCTCAAATATTCACTCAAATAAAGAAAATTTTAAATTAGGTATCTCCAAAATCATAATCTCTAGTAACTCTATGCTAATAACTTAAAGTGATATATTTTTATAAAATAATTACTAAATATTTAGCTCATTTTTTATGGAAATAATAAATTATTTTTAATACATCATGTGTTTAAGGTTTTTTTTCCTCTTAATAGTGAAAAAAATTTAAACCAACTTGTATATGCTGAAATCAAAGATTCAAGGATTTAATAGTGATTCCCATTTAAACCAAAGATTCAAGGATTTATCACTGTGAGCTGTAATTAAAACTTCCAAAGATGAGAGTCCAAATTGAAACCCATATTATAATTAAAGGATCTTAATTGAGTTTTGCCGAAAGAATAAAAGGGCAAAAAGTAGAAAAAAAACCAAATTAATTACCAAAATTGCCACTCAAGAATCTCTTCTCTTTTCTTTTTATCCACGTCTGCCGTCCCGTCACTCTCACTCTCTCCCTTTAAAACTTGAAAGTACAAACCGCGTTTTCCAAGGACATTCCCGTCATTGCACCACCCACCCTCCCTCCTTTATTCCCTTCTTCTTCTTGTTGTTCTTCTTCAAAACTGCAACCACCACTCACTCCAAACCTCCAGAGCGCAGCCGTTTATGCTCTTGCGAACCCTAAACAGCCAAACACAACCTTAAAAAATGGCGGCAGAGAACGGAGAGGAGAAGCTGATCGCTGTAGCACGCCACATA
Organism: Populus deltoides; assembly: GCA_015852605.2. Classification (NCBI taxonomy): domain Eukaryota; kingdom Viridiplantae; phylum Streptophyta; class Magnoliopsida; order Malpighiales; family Salicaceae; genus Populus; species Populus deltoides. Next base: position 17,011,542 of record CM027582.2, read on the forward strand.
GCGAAAACGCTAGGCCACAACGAGTCAATGGCTGACGATATTTTGCAAATCTTCTCAAAATTCGACGGTCGTTTTTCTCGAGAGAAATTGGCCGATAAATTGACAACAGCAGGACAAGAAGAAGATCCTAGAGCTCTTGATCATACTATCAAGTCCTTAGAGCGTCAGATCTCGCAGTACGTCGCCGCCGACCACCCGATCTGGTCTGACTCTGCTGACTCCTCCGCCTTCCTTGACTGCGTCGACGAGTTAATTTCAACTGTGCGTGGACTCTCCGCCTCCAGTTCCGCCGGGGCGTATTTGGCACGAGCTGAGGATCTTCTTCAGCAGACTATGTTTCGGCTGGAAGAAGAGTTCCGTCTCTTAATTGAACGTGGTGGTGAGTCTTTTGAAACTACTAGATCTTATAATAACGGTAACGGAGAGTTAACGGAGGATAATAGTAATTTATTGTTTGATGATTCTGACGAGGATGATCATGACTATAGTGATAGTGAAATTCCGGTAGCGCAACGTTTAAGTAATTATGACGTCATAATTGATGCATTGCCGTCGGGGATTATTAACGATTTGCATGAGATAGCGAAGAGGATGGTGGTTTCGGGGTCTGGTAAAGAGTGTTCACATGTGTATAGTAGTTTCCGTAGGGAGTTCTTGGAAGAAAGCCTGTCGAGGTTAGGTTTAGGGAAATTGAGCAATGAAGAAGTGCAAAAGATGCAATGGCAAGAGTTGGAGGATGAAATTGATAAGTGGATAAAAGCGGCAAATGTTTCCCTTCGGATTTTGTTTCCAAGTGAGAGGAGGTTGTGTGATCGGGTGTTTTATGGGTTGGGTTCGGTGAGTGACTTGTCATTTATGGAGGTTTGTAGGGGGGCTGTGGTTCAGATTTTGAATTTTGCGGATGCGATTGCGATAGGGAGTAGGTCGCCTGAGAGGTTGTTTAAGGTTTTGGATTTGTTTGAAACGATGAGGGATTTGATGCCGGAGTTTGAGTTTAATTTTAGTGATCAGTATTGTTTGGTTCTCAGGAATGATGCGTTGGGGATATGGAAGAGGTTAGGGGAGGCGATAAGGGGGATTTTTATGGAGTTGGAGAATTTGATTAGGCGGGATCCAGCTAAAGCTCCGGTGCCTCGTGGAGGGCTTCATCCAATCACACGATATGTGATGAATTATTTACGTGCTGCGTGTAGGTCAAGAGAGTCGTTAGAGCTGGTCTTTGAGGAGAGTGTGAATGTTGTTCCATCAAAAGATTCTACTTTGTCTTCATTGTCGGTTCAAATGGCATGGATTATGGAGTTGTTGGAGAGTAATTTGGAAGTGAAGGCAAAGATTTATGGGGATGCTGCCTTGTGCTCTGTTTTCTTGATGAATAATGAGAGGTACATCGTGCAAAAAGTGAAGGATAGTGAATTGGGTTTGCTGCTCGGGGATGATTGGATAAGGAAACACACTGCAAAAATCAAGCAATACCTTTCGAGTTATCAGAGAAGTTCCTGGAATAAACTTTTGGGGGTATTGAGGGCAGATAGTAGCCCTGTGGCTGCTAATGTTGGAGGAAAGTCCATGTCTATGAAAGACAGGATTAAGGCATTTAATTCTCAGTTTGGGGAAATTTATAAATCTCACTCCCAGTGGATCATATTTGATGAGCAGCTAAGAAATGAGCTGAGGAACTCTTTATACAATGTAGTGATGCCAGCTTATAGAAACTTCATTGCAAGGTTTCAAAATGCTCCGGATGTTGGGAGGCATGCCGATAGGTATATTAAGTACACTCTGGAGGATATTGGCACCCAGATTAACGAGTTGTTTGAGGGAGTGAATGGATCCGCAGGTGGCAGGAAATGAAGGTAAGCCACTGCTTGTTGTCCTATTGTGTATGAACTGGAGGAAAGTTTGTGAATTTTGGTGTTGTATGGATGTAATTAATGATTGTAGCCCTTAACTAGATATTTGAATGTGTTCATCACATTTTATTTTGCCTTTACCTTTGTCAATGAAAATTATGGATGCATGCTATGATCAATCAAGATGGTGTTCTGATTCCATATGAATTGTATTTTTGTTTTTCTCTTTCTATGATCAAGGCTATTATACATTTGATTAAAGTTATTACATGGAAACCAGCTTTATGCTGTTAATCTTATACCAAAACCCAATCGTTGTATGCTGTCAGCTATACGGCCTTGCATAATCTCACTTGTACACACTGGTAGCTTGTAAATAGTGGAATATCCAATTGAAAAGTAGACTACTTTTTAAATAAATATGGGTTTAGTTTAGGTATATGATCTCGTATAAATTGTCAAAATACACTTGTCACTTGTCAGGATTAAGCATTACAATTATTACTACTATATGATGGCTGCAAGTTCATATCTTACTCTTCTTCCAAGCTTGAAGTAGCATCCTTGTGATGAGTTGAAAACTGGCATTTTAGAGAGGCAGTGTTATTAGTTTGTTCCCACTTCTGGGGAGGATGAATCGAGAGCTTGCTGAGAGCTGACGCTATTTATGCAAAGCCCATTCCTTTCCAGAGTAGTAGTGAGGTTCGACTTTTGATTCATGATAGCAAATATTTGAAATTGATTATTAGTTTGTGAATGAAGGATAATCTTTGCCAATGATTCAAATAGATTTTTTTTTGTTTTATGCCCCTTCTGCGTGAGAAGTTAAATTAATGGAGGTGTTAACAACAGAAAACAATGATCATATAGCATTTGATTATCTCTCCTACAACCTAGCAGTAAAAGTGGTCAGAAACCTCTCTTTGACAGTCAATTCCCTTTAATCTGTTGGTCTCCATGCCAAAAGCTTCTATGTTCAGAGTGATTAAATGAGCGTATTCCTTTGCCATAGCCTACCACCAGCACTGAATGTGATCTCTCCTTTTACCAATTGTAATGCTTATTACGGAATTGATGCATATCTTTTGATAAAATTTTTACTGAATTTTGCAAAAACTCACCATGCAATTCGGCTACTTTCAGAATTGAGTGATAGGCAATTTTCTTTAACCTAGTGGCCGAGATCTAGAAGTGGTCAAAAACCTTTCCATGATGGAAAATGGTCTTAATCTGTAGGTTCCCCAAGTCAAAGGGTAATAGGTTCAGAGTGTTTAAATCAGCACAGCCCTTAGTCATACTCTTATCATTAAAACCGAATTATTAGCTCACCTATCGTTGGATTACCCATTTGACTCTTTAAGTTGTTGCAAGTCTAATACTTTATCAGGGATAGCAAAGTATTACCATGAGATCTGATTGATAGTGCAAAGAAACATAGAATATCATCACTTCTCTTTTTAAAATTGCCCCCTTCTTTGTGGAGTATGAAGTATTTAAAAAGTTACAGTACAAGCTGAGAGAAGCTGTGATCATATGGGATTGAATCGGGAAATGATATTTTTCTCTAGATATTCGGTTAGGAACTTGTAGGCTGATTCACTTGGATGGATAGCATCCCAAAACATGAACTGAGAAGCATTTCCACATGTTGGTGTCGCTTTGTTACAGGTTGATCCTGCTTCAACAACCCCTGTTCCGCAGCACCCTTTATGTGTCTCAACAAAACCTGTTGTATAACTTCAAATATTAGTAAACTAGGCCTAATGCAAGAGAGAGGCTCGAACCTAGGACCCCTTATGTAGATGCCGTTTGAGCTACAGGCTCATTTTCTTTGGCTATACCATGCTTAATTACATCAATGTATAGCAGATTGGACACGGATCTACTAGCTCTATATATGGTCATTTTCTAAGGGGTCTGTCTCTCTTGTCTGTTGATCCATAAATGACTTGTAAGGTCTCTTTGTAAGTCAGTTGAGTCCTTGAGTCCTTGAGTCTGATCTTTAATTTCTATTGTCCTGATGGCTAAAATTTTCTGAACATACATCAGCATTGCTCAGTGTTTAAATGAAGTGGACCAACCCCGTTTGTTGTTTGGTGCAACCAAAGCATTAATTAGTTCAGCCTAGTAGTTTAGCTTTTACCATAATACATGTTATATTTTGTCAAAACAGCTAATCCCCTATCTTTCCCCCCCTTTTTTGAGAAGACAGCTTACCGTATTTTTGTGGCTGGGAAACCATGTCAGATAATGGTTCGTAAATGTCTGCATAGAGAATTCTGCTTCCTGGAAGTGATGACTGCAATGGAGGTAGTAACCTTTTAAGTTTTTTATTATAGGCTTGACAGTCTGAATTTTGATCTTCTAGACATGCTAGATTCCCTGAACTCCCATATCTTGTGACTATCTGAATTGGCAAACACCCAATTGGAGGAAGGCCAGCAATCGCCATTAAACGGCCTCCAAGATTGTACAGTTCCTGTGAACATTACCATCAGAAGTTACCCGAGAAAATGCTGGCAGTTTTTATGCTTGAAAATACTCTAACCCTAGAAATTGATTGTGCAAAGCTAGATAGATGCCTGCATTCATGCATACCTGCACAAAATTTTGTAAAGAACTCAGCAGAAAATCATGATAACCACTGATACTGTTGAACTGATACCGTCTTGTGGGTATATCATAATAGTTGTAAATCAAGTCATTAGTGCCTGAACTAACAATGATGAAAGCTCTGCCAAGTATCTTCTTGGCCTCCTCTTCTCCAACAATTCCCCTGAGCCTTGTAATATAGTTCCGGAATAACTCAAGTTGCTCGTACATTGGGATGACTCCGGATGCCACCGTCGTCATGTCGTCGTATCCTGATCCTGCCGAAGCAAAACACACGCCGGTGCAAATATCATCATCGGTTAGGCTTGGACTGAGGACAGGCGGAACAGTTTCTTCCATCCCGAGGATGCTGGCTGCAAAGTCAGGAATGAGTTTTCCGTTAGAAAACCTCCCTGTAGGAAGGTGGCCTGGAAAGTCTCGGCCATATGGTGGATGGTCACTTCTGAACACTGTCTTCACGTAGTTGTTGTTACCAGTATCAACCGTCGAATCGCCGAAGATAAGAATGCTGGAGAATTTGGGCAAGGTTGAAGCCCCACTGAGGTTGCATATGGTCGCTAATGTGAGGAAGAGGAGGGCAGGTGCCATTGTTGATTGATTAACATGGTGAGATTACTTTGTATTTATAGAGAATAAGAGAACTGTTGTCTTTAGCAGTTTCATGCCCTTTTTACATGTGAAGAAAATGACTGAAATTAAAATCTCCCCAGCTACCTTGCCATGTAATATTAAAGAGAATTAAAGAAGAGATAAAGCCTGCATCCTTCTTCGGTCAACGAATTTGACTTGTTGATCGATTTCTCATGCGTGAAACTGTTGGGTTATATCCAGGTACAATTACACTTGCTTTAGCAATCAATGTATCCTTTAGTTGGTTTGTTTATTATATACACCGAAATTTAAGTATTTTTTTTTCCTTTTCAAATCAAGTTTTAAGCAAGCAATTCCTATTAAAAGAATCTAACTGGACTTGGAAAAGCAATGTATCTATTAGAACAATGTAATGATAGTTTTGCTCCTTTATTAAAAAAACAAAATTAACATTAGCTTTTAAGATATTAAATTTTTTTTTACATATTCATTAGTCATTGCTAAAATAAACGAGGGCATATAAGTTTTTTTCCATTTTAACCGCACAATCAAATGATCAAAATAATATTGGAAGCAAAAAAAAAATCAAAATTAACATGAGAGTGACACTTTTGTATTTTCACAATGTTTTTTTATTATTATAATATCAATCGAGGAACAATTTGATATTTAAACAAATATAAAAAATAATAAATAATAAAAAAGCACAACAAAATGATCAAAATATCTTTAAAAACAAAAAATTTAAACTGGAGTCAACGTGTGTTTTTGTCTTTTCACAACGGTTTTTTTATTATTATTAAATTAGCTTAAGGACAATTTGGTGTCTTACTAAATATAAAAAATAAAAATAAAAATAAAAATAAAAAGAATAATAATGTGGGGCGCTTGACCACGCTTCCTGGTGAGTGGGAGGCGCTTGTACTCTTTGAACGACTCATACAACACCTTTCAATATCCAAAAACACCATTTGATCTTATAACTGAAAGCGTTGCCGTGTTCTTTTTTTTTTTGAGAGGCACGAGTCAGTGTTGATAGTATGGTTTATCTCTAGTAAAACTTTCTACATCTCTTCTTTTCTCTCTTCTCCCCAGAAAATTATAGCTTGACTCTTTTTATTGTTGATATTTCAACTTCAATCTTTATTTTTTTGACTTCTAATTTTTGTTTTTGATCATTTTATAGAAGTTTTTTTTTAAAAAAAATTTCATCATTCCATCTTAGTTTGCTACATATTTTTTTTTCTAATTTGATTTTCATTCTTTTTATTTCTAATTTTTTTCTCTCAATTTTTTTTTGTAAAAGTTATTATTCTTTTTTATTTTACTGCTCAATCAAAAATTTGTTCCTTTATGTCATTTTTTATCTTCATTTTTTTATTTTCTAATCATTTTGCTAAATTGATTTTTCTTTTCAATTTCACCCTTAAATTAAATATAAAATTTATTTTATTTTTCAATTTTGATTCTCATTCTTTTAATTGCTATTTTCTTAATCCATTAGTATAATTGAAATTCTTTTTTCAATTTCATCATTCAATATTTGATTAATTAAAAATTAAACTTCATAATTTTTCCAAATAGGGTGCTTCAGAAAAGTTAACACAAGTTTTTTTAAAATAGTTTTATAATTCTCTTTATTTTTTTATCAAGTTATTCCAATCTCATAATCCAAGTTGTGAGTTTAGCAGAATATCCTGAGTTGGCTCGACCCTGATTATTAAGGTTACATGTTTATTATGTTAATTCAGGTTGATCATGTAATTGTTTTTACCCCATTTCATTCTTTTATATTTAATGGGTTGTAAATTGAGATACATCATTTGTTTTCTTTTGAAAAAAAAAATATTTTTTCCACAAGTTATCCTAATAACTTTTCTTTTTGAATTTGATCTATCTAACATTGTTTCTATTTTTTTATCTAATTAAAATAAAACTAGATTATTCGATCCAATTAGCTATATGACCCGAGTCACATGTTTGTATGGCATCTAAACATCATTTCTTGCGCAAGAAGAAAATATTCCAGCCCCACGATGAAGCGCGGACACCACAACTATTTTCATACTATTATTCATGAGAAATCTCTTTCTTACAACTTCTCTTAAGGTTCAAAATTAGAATGATAATGTGTAAAAAAAAACATAGTTACAATCCGAACTAAGTTTTTAAAAGTATTGAGAAATGGAAAACACTTCCATTCTACGCAACAAACAGTAGCACTTATTTATCAGAATTACTCCATGAAATATAAGAAGCTAAATTAATGTTATTTCTGCTTGTAAAGAATGTCTGCATTAGCCTACAAAGAAAGAAATCTAATAAATAGAGGGAAGGTAATCTTTGTTTTTTCAGTTGAAAAGTATTTTTGTAAAAAAAATGATTTTTTTTAATTTTAAATTAATTTTTTTTATATTTTCATATTATTTAATATGTTGATATTAAAAATAATTTTTTTTATTTTAATATATTTCTAAATAAAAAATATTTTAAAATATAATCACAACTAAAATACTACACAGACTCGAATCGAAAGGTGTATCTATGCGCTGAAGAGAATTTTGCCTTTTTAGGCGAAAAGCCAAAAACTAGTCTAATCAATTCAGGTATTATTTCTCTTGATCTGACCAGAAAGCCTTCCTCTCCAACACACAAAGCGAAAACAACGTTGTCTTTTCTATTGAAAGCAAGGATCCAGACACTGATCCTTTTGCTTGTGACAAAAATCATTTAAGGTTTGTTTGATAATTGATCAAATATTGTCTTGTTGAGAGTATTTTTTTTAAATAAATAATTAACAGAGTGATGATTTAAACAAGAATTTTAAGGCTATATCATCCATAACATTCAAGCCATTTCAAAAGCATCTAGTAATTGCCTTGGCAGCCTAGCGTGGCGTGATTGGAAGTGTAGTTGCGGTTATTTTTTAAAGTTTTTTTTATGTTGAAATGTATTAAAATGATATTTTTTTATTTTTTAAAAATTATTTTTAAAATCAGCGCATCAAAACGATTCAAAACACATAAAAAAATTAATTTTTAGTCAAAAAAATAAAAAAAATTGAATTGTTTGGGAACACGGTTTGCACCGCGCGTGTTCCCAAACGATAAGGTAGCTCAACTGGTTAGGTTTTGGGTTTACTTTCTAATGATCACGAGTTTGAGTCTTCTTAGGGCAACTGAAGGCTTACATAATCGTTAATTTCAAAGCCAATAAAATTAGTCAAGGTATGTATAAACTGATCTAAATATCCACGTTAATTAAAAAAAATAACAACAACAATCCTTTAAGTTGATAAAAATAAGCTTTGTAAGGGATTAATTCCACCCTAGTTAATAATCATTATCCAAACGAACACAACTTTGCTAAGTTATAACTCATTCTAATTCAATAAATACAGCTTACAATTCAAATTGGAAGCTAATAAGAACCATTATAAATACTTGGATTAATTATGATCATTTTATACAATCTATGCATATGATTATTTTTATGTTTTGTAGTGTTATAAAAAATAAGTTGGAAAATATTTTTTAATGTTTGGCTATGCTATGATGTTTTTGAATTTTTTACAATTTCTAGAAAGTGTATTCTATCAAAAATAAAAAAAATAATTTTCAAAAAACTAAGTCAAAATTATTTTTGACTAGAAAATATTTTTAATTGATGATAAATAAATATAAAAAATTTTGAAAAATATTTTTTTTAAAAAATATTTTTTATAAAACAAAACGGGGCTTTAAATTCTTTTTTCTCTCCCTCAACTAAGAACTTTCTCACTTGAGCATCAAAGAAATTAATTTATCGATGTCGGCCGAATGCAATACCTTATTTATTATTTTTTTTTTCACATAATTAAATACATAAATGTAAGTGATAAACAGATGAATTCAATTATGAATATAGTAGGGTCAGAAATATTTAAAGAGTACTTCAATTATGAAGTGCTAGAAGGTCAGTATTAATTGAAACCTGCCTGGTGCCAGCCATTTTATCTCTTATCCTCCCTTACAAGTTGCATGCATACTCGCATTTTTTTTTCAGACAAAAGAGAAGATGTCGTGACAAAACTGGGAATCAAAGCAGCTCATTTTTTCTCTTCTTTGTGTCGATCTTGGACTGAGAATTTCTGTGGTCCGAAATACGATATGGTAATATAAAATATTTGTGATATATTGAATCATGATATTGTAACAAATTAATCTCTCCTCCTGTCAAGAAACATGAAACAAACCATAAAAAACTAATTTATTAATTACATTGACATGCTAGCTAGCAATCCATGAAGTTTAATCTTTAATCTGTAAGTTTCAGTGTGAAAAATGCAAAGCCATGCATATATATATATATATCAGCTTGAGATATACGATGATTCCCGTGTTTTATATAAATTATATTTTAAAATCTCACCTAATAATTAAATTTTTAAATTAAAATAGTTCTTTAATATGGTATTAAAATTTTAATGATTAAACGGTTACGAGTTCAAATTTTACCTTCAAATCTCTATTTATTTTATTTAAAAAAAAGGTAAATTTTAAAATCAAATAACTTTTACGTGAGAGAATATCTTAAAAAATAACATAAATTATATTTTAGTATCTTATTTAAAAACTTAACCTATTAAGTGAGTCATACGATATGATTTATATTATTTTTTAATATATTTTTCCAAGTAAATTTTTTTTTTCAGTTTAAAATTTCCATAGACCCAAACTTCTTTGACAACGAAGACAATAACATCATCATTATGATTTGCTGCAAAATCTGCAAACTTTAACAAATTTTATGTGCAATTTTGTACAAAATAATATCAAATGTGCGCTGGCCCGGGAAGCTTGGTGGAAATCATATCATCGGAGGATTGCATCTCCTACGATCATGCAATAAGGGGAAAATTAAAAAAAGGGTTGTGGTAGTTCATCAACCCATAAACTTTTTAGAATCACAAGACATAAACTTCAATTTAAATATTTACTACTCAATAATTCTTTTTCTATTCAAGTAATTTATCTCCTCAAAAAAATTACAATTACTTAAATAAATTTAAAAAACAAACCCAAATAAAAATCCTAGTTAGAATGCAATAAAAATTTCTTAACAAAACTAGCACTAACAACATTTTCTAGAGGCATTTCAGACCTTAAATAGTTATAGTCAATATAGTTTTTTTTATCGAATAATTAAATAAAAGATTATAAGTATTTTTATAAAAATTATATGTATTTTTATAAGCTATCATTCTATGCAACCCAAGCCCCTTCTAGGGTTTAACCACCCTGTCCCATCGATCATCTTGATAGACAATTCATATAGATTAGTCATGGCAGATCCTGAGAACTATCTGAACTAGAAGTATCTATCAGGGGTTCTGTTCTTGAAACATAGATGCTGGCATGAAATCCCGGCTCAAGTTTGATACTTTATATATCAATTAATTCCCCTCACGATCTCTAATGCATAATTGCAATTCCCATGGCCCAAATAAACAGATTTCTGACGATATGAAAGGTGTCTGCAAGGACGACTTCGTGGAGCTCTAATAACCACTTCATATTTGCTGGTCATGCATGGCTATGAATTGTGTTGGCCTTTTTTCATGTCTTTACATCACTGTATTATTGTTAAGTTGTGCTTCTGATTAGACTTATGTGGGCTTGGTTTTATGGTCTCCACTCTCCTAATCGACCAAGCATTAATCACTTGGGCTCTCGCAGTTTCCTTACCTATATATATCTCGAAGAAAATTAACACTAGAAATCAATCGGGGCTTCAACTATTTCTGCCAGCAGATTTCGGATCCTAAATCTCGAGGCATGTTGCCCCTCGTAGTCTAGCTAGGCACTAGAGAAACAGGCTTCAGCCTTGTAGTTGCCATAAAGAACATGATCAACAAGGCCGAACAAGATATATATATATTTAATCAACTTGTAATAATCAAGTTGTGAATTTTTCATGAAACTGGCACGCCAAGTTTTTCTTGCTACACCGAAAAAATCCTAGCTTCACGGGACCTTAAATAATGAACAATAATTAGGATCCTAGCAAGCCAAAACCATGATAATATTCAATTATGCCAACTAGCTATATATAGAATGTGTCATTGTGGAGAAAATAATGCTTGATCACATGTAATAGATTGACGTTTCACCAAATTTTGTCGGGGTCCATGGACAAAAGCTTCAGTGACCTTCCACTATCAGAGGAATCGAACTAATTAAAGTGTGACATGTACTGCTTCACAAGAACTAGAAAACAAAACGCTTAATAAACATATATAACATATACTATAAGTTCCTGTCATTTCATTTCATTTAAATAATTATGAATAGTGAAATGACAAGCACTTTTACATTTTGCTGCTCAAATTTTTGAGGAGTTTTTTAGTTTAATTTTTTAAAATCTTTTTATTTAATATTAAGTTTATTGGGTATTGAACTCTATAATTTATTATGATTTACTTTTTATGGAGTGATCTCAGTCACTTCTTTCTCTATTTTTAAATTAATTTTTTTTCAATTTTATATCTCAACATTGAGTTGATTGGGAATCGGACCCAAGTTTGGAAAGTTAACTCGGGTTGAATCAAGTCATTTTTCTTCATTTTAATCCTTCAAAATTAGCTTGATTGGAAATTAGGATTTATGATTTTTTTCTCATTTACTCTCTATATGGTTATCACGGTCTTATGACCCGGGTCGCAGGTTAGGCTGGTTGACTCGAGTCTTTTTTTGTCTTTTTTAGTTGATTTTATTTAACTCTATCCTTCAATATTGAGTTGATTGAGAATTAGACTTTATAATTTTTTTTTCGGTTTGCATTCTATGAGGTTATCACAGTCTCATGACCGGGATGACAAGTTTTGATGATTGATTCAGGTGGTTTTTTATGTCCTTTTTTAAATTGATTCTTTTTTTAATTTCACCCTTCTACATTGAGTTGATTAAGAATTGAGTTTTATAATTTGTTACGATTTGCTTTTTATGAGGTTATCCCGATTTTATGATCCATGTTTGACAGATTAACCCGAGTTGACTTGACTTATCTTTTCAGTTGAATTTTGTTTTAAACATCATCATTTAATATTAAGTTGTTTGAGAATTGAGTTTAATAAATTTTTTAATTTGTTTTCTATGAGGTTATCATAGTCTCATAATATAGGTAGCGAATTTGATAGGTTAACCCAAGTTGATTTAATATATTGTCGTTTCAATATTTAAAAAAAAACCCATCCTAATCTATTTTTTAAGTCAAATTGTATTTTTATTGGTCATTCGAGTTATTTTTTGAATCTATTAAATCGATCAGGTCATATAAGGATAATCTCCATATAGTTTTTTTTTTTGCTAAAAAACACATGAACAACATCTAAATATTTTTTTTATATTAAAAAAATTTAATCCAACCCGCAACATAATGCAAACAATGATCTAGTGAACTACTAGTATAGGCAATAAATTTAGGCATGTATGGGTCTTAATAAGTCATATTAATTTGGAGGTAAAATATGAGATAGAAAGAAGAGGATTGAGATCCTTTCAGATCTCAAATTAGCACTGTTATTAAAACTGTTTAGAAATAAACTCCATGCAAAGATCAAATTATGAATTGAATGAGTTAACTCGAGTTGATTCAGGTTAATTAATTTTTTAAAAAGGACAAAATGACAATGATATTTTGAAATTCTAATAAAAAATTCAATGAGTTTTTGATCAGGTCACACCATAACAGTTCCAAATAATTTGGGCTGGATTCAATAATAATGCAAATTAAAAGTATCATATAGCATGTAAATCCAAATGATTACTTTAAAATTTAATGGTTAAGGCATGAAAGTGGAATGCATTATTATAATGGATTGTATTTTTTTTTTCAAGGTGAAAGGGAAAGCAAAACTAGGCATCATTAAATAGCTAGCACGGCCAAGCTAATTACTCAAATTGAAGTCATTAAGTATTTTTTGAGATGATGTCGTTTCGGATACTAATTACTCAAATTGAAGTCATTAAAAAGAGAGAGCATGTATTTTTATCAATGAAGCAATTAATCTAACTAGATCGAGGCAAATCTTTTGTCTAAATGACTTGAGATTTATGGAAAGTTTCCTCAAAATACTCGACCATTATCACAGAAATCTTCTTTAATTGATCAATCAAAACTGCTACCTGGCATTTTCATGGTATTTACACATACATCAGCCAACAGTGTACGTGTAATTAAATTAATTGGGTGAAATTAGTTCCTTTATAATTAACAATGGGAGAATTTCCATTCATAATCATCATATATCATACTAATTCAGTGCCGAAAGTCGAATTCAAGAACTCATGTGAAAGGTGGAGGTAATGATCTGCCCGACAAAAAAAAAAAAAAAGATGAAAATATATTTAATCAAATAAAAAATTATAAAAATAAATTTATTTTTAAAATAGTTTTGGAATGAATTTTTATCATTTAAAAAATAAAGATTTTATATTTCAATTGTTTTTTTTTTCCTGAAACAGTAAATAAATACTATCTTAATTATTATTTATTGAAAAAACCACCATCATTCTCATAAACGTTCTCATGCATGAATTTTGACAATCACAAAGAAAACGAAGCAACTAAGATGATAACAGCGTGAGAAGTAAGTAACTAGTCATAATCACCGATGTCTTTTCTCAATTTCTTGAGCAATATATACTTTGATTTGTCATTGAATCAAATCTCAATTCAAATATCATAATTTGTCTTCATTGTGATTTACAATTCCCACATAAATCTCCCACGATCCAACAACAAAATTGATGAGAAAACGAACTTGCTACAGATTCTATGAACATATATTCAAATTAATCACATAAAATAAAACAATCGGATAGATGCACTGAATCAGAAGCAATAAAAGCCACAAGACTCGTGTATAGAATTTAACCTCGAGCAACAGAACAAAACCCTCCAATATTATTTACAGCTAGCCGTAGAAGACAAATCCAAGGCCCAAGATCATACCATATAATGCATGATCTACTTCATTAGCATTAGCGGCACCCAAATGCATCTAGAGATAACCACCGCGCATAAAAGAACAGGAACAATATTAATGTAGCATGCCTCGTGGGGTTAGGGTTGGCTGTTGGGTAGCAGATACAGTGAGGTACGGTACGACAGGTCTTTGAGCCCACCGCACCTTTTCCTATCAATTCACCGCAAAAATGGACTGTTTTAATGATTAAAATAGATTTTTTTTTATAAAAAAAATAACCCATTAAAAAAAATTCTGATTTCATTCACATAACCATTTCTAACCTCAAAGAATCACTATATAGTACAAGAAATTGGAGCTTAAATCATACTCTTGTACAAATGATGATCATCCACCAACTTACGAGACTAATTAATTAGGGTTTGCACCCTGCAGGTTCTAAAGACAGGCTTGGCACACGTTCTTCAATAATGGGATATATATATAGTCCCCTTTGCTTCTGTTTATTGTGGATTAAATCTTACATTAAGAATCTTGAAGTAGGGCATGCCTCGTGCATTCTCTTAAATACCATTATTGTCTGTTAATGGAACCTTAATTGGGGTTTATGGTCGGCGCCTGAAACCTCCATAGCACGAAGCTTCCTTAGCTAATGTACAAAACAATGCCACCTCACTAGCTAGTGGTTTTTTTTATATATATATATATATATATATATATATATATATATATATATATATAATCATGTCCATACAAGCAGACAAAATCCTTAATTAAGACTTGATCACTAGTAAAAGAATCTTGTTTCGGTAGGTGGTTAATTAGCAATCCATTTCCAGATTAACGGCCAGTACACAAAATTAGTCCAGGGTTATATATTTTTACAGTTATTTTGTCCGGATTACTTTAGGGTCAAAGATTTTAATTAGAGGTAATTAGCTTTTCTCTTATTTCAAATTAATTAAGACCACTTGAAGTAAAAAGAATTAACTTGATCTCTAAGGTAATGAACTTGGTTAATATCCTAGGATAAAAGAGATAGATACAAGCATGCAATAAATTTATTTTTAAAATAATTTTTATGTAAATTTCTATATTTTTAAAATATAAAATACAAAAAAATATTTTTTTTATTTCTATAATTATTTCCATGTTTTCTATTCTAAGACAATACTATCTAATTTAATGTAATTACTTGTTTTTTCTTCTTTCCTCACGTTCATAGACTAATAATTTATCGGTGTATTAGGTATTGTAGTGTATATAGTACTTTTTATTTAAAAATATATTTTTAAAGATTAATACATTAAAATTATAAAAGAAACACACAAAAAAAAAACTAATTTCATTTTTTAAAGATAATCACCCTTTTAAAAAGCATACAAAACAAAAATTACCTCATTCCTAAACAGGTTCAGGCCCGGCACACACACTGCAAGATTCCAACCACTAAAGGCAGACCTGCAATCCAGGGTTGCCAAACCCAAAAAATAAAAATAAAAATAAAGACATTGTAAAATAATTTTATTATTTCTGCTACTCGGAAATGAATTAATCATTTTTAATCTTAGAGACAACTGCATCTGTTTATTAATCAGTTAGCCATAATTTTTTTCTTAAATAAAAGTTTAATCCCTGACAAATTAAGAGAAAAATTGCTCTCCATGTTTTTGATCACTTAAAAAAGAATTTAATGTGTTGAAGACAACTAGCTAGGTTCTTTGTGATTAGTTTAGAGATGTGAAAGCGAAATTAATTAATGTCAGCCACATTGCAGCTAATACCTCCTACGTGTACCATGCATTATATATATTTCAACTTCTATATTTTTAATTCCTTGATTTTTGGTGAAAATAAAAACATATTATTCTTAATTTAAGGTTGTATTTGGGTTTTAAATAGAAAAGATAAATATTAAATATATTTGATTGACATTAAAATATAAAATAAATCTCTTTTTAAAACAATTCAAAATAAATTTATATACTTTCAAAATAAAAAATATAAAAAAACACGTTGTCCTTGTCTCCACATCTTTGTCTTTTTTATTCTAAAATGGTAACGGATTACCCCCGGGGGGGTGAGATTAAATAAATTATATAAATGAACTCAAATTAATAGAAAAAATAATTGAAAGAAATTAGCTACTAATTTTAAAGAAAACAATATACTTTCTAAAAATTAATGATTGAAAAAAGAATTGAAGATATATTGTAATTGGATTTATTTCTATTTTTTCTTTTCTTTTTTTTTAATTTATTGTATTTTTTCTGATTATTATTTGAATGGTTATTATTAATTTTATATTCTGTTTTGCCTGATTGTGTTTATAAATCAATCAGGTTTTTATTTAATTTCTTAAAATACAAGGATTTGATAAAATACAAGTATTTCGTAAAATACTTACTTTTAAATATAAATTAACATACTTTCTTTAAAAAACTTGCAAAAACTGAATACTATAAAAAAATATCTTCTCAATATTCAATTAAAATATATATTTAATTAATTAGATGCAGCAGGATCAAACAAACCCTTCATTCCTATCTCCAAAATGGTGTAATACAACCTTTTGTGATCCAATTATAGTTTTTTTTTTAGAAAAAAAACCATATATAGAACCAATATATTTCCTTATTTATAAGAATTGATGATAAAAAATTAAAGTTTAAATTTTGATGTTATTGATTTGTTATAATTGAATTTATTTTTAATATCTTTTAAACTTATTGTGTTTTCCCATGGTATTATCCGAAAACTATGATTAATTCATTAATAAATCAATCTATTATTAAAAAAAAAAAAAGGGGAACTGGGCATAATTGTAGACAAGTCACATCACATTTGAGGTGACCTTAATTTATTGCCATGCCAGTTGGCTGTTGCTTAGGTTGCAATGGCTTGAAAGCAAAATCAGGGGCCAGGGCATGCATGTGTTCTTGGCAGCGTTGCTTCAATGATATGGATGTAGTACCCTACGTACCTAGCTATTATCCACCGTCCGATCAGATTTTTTTGTGGGTAAACTCTTTTTTAGCACCTATAATTTAATTATTTTCCATTTCTGCTTTTATACTCTTAATATTTCTTAACACCATTCACCATATTTTCAAGAAACTCCAATATGCGCATTTGAGGGTTTAGTTCAGTGGTCAACTGTGTGACTTGTTTCACTCTCGTCCCGAGTTCAATTCTTTATGTGCACGCCTGTCACTCCCACGGTGCCTTACCTATTTACTGGGCTTGCAGGATGCTCAATGGGCCGTGGGGAATAGTCGTGGTGCGCGCAAGCTGGCCCGGACACCCCATGATAATAATAAAAAAAGAAAGAAACTCCAATATGCTCCCTACCGAGCTTCAAATACCAAATGCTTCTCTCTATTTTTTCACATTAATTTCTTTATCTTTAAATCTCCTTCTTAATTCCCATGCATGTAACAATAGTATCCAATAAAACGCTAGAAAATCCCCAAATAACTCAAAACATTGGTCCATCTTAGCATTTTCCAAAAATAAGGTGCGATCGCACTTGAGGTCGCGGCGTAGTGGGGGAATGGATTTTGTTTCCTTCCTTTGCACTTGGGTTCGATCCTCTCTGTGCATGTTTATCACCCTCGCGGTGACTTATATATCCATTGGATTTGCAAGATGTTCAGTGGGTCTGGGGATTAGTTGTGGTGCACATAAACTGACTCGAACACCCCGGGTTATATAAAAAAAAGGTGCGATCTAAAGATTTTCGAAACATTATAAATAGAAAATTCTTAAACTATAGATACCAACTTGGAATAGGGCTAAACATATAGGGATGAAAACATACATTCATATATATATATATATATAATAACTTATTTTATTTCAAAATAGGTTAGGTTATCAAACACTAGCAAGAATGTAACATGTACTCTTGCATTGTCATTCCGTACCTAATGAATTGATTTTTCAGTAAGGAAAATTATTTTTAATTTCTATGTATGGAGTTTTATTCCTTCCCATCTCATCATGCCTATATTCGCGATTACTGGTTACTGGCTCATGTTGTGGGACCTACTATTTGATAAATACTGTATTCTAAAAAAAATAATACCGTATTTATAGCTAGCTTTGGTACTTGCCCTATGATTGCTAAATCAATTTAGTCTTTTGCCTAGAATATCTCTCCTCCCAAATCACCCATGATTAATTATAGCATAATTCCAAAATTAGATTCCCCTTTTTTTATTGTAAAAATATATCTCCAGACTAAATATATTTTTATTTTTCAAAAGAGAGTTTTCCACGTCAACAAATATTTAAATTTAAAAAGAAAAAAAGAAAATTTTCATAATTACTAGACCAATCTCTTTGATTTATATTTATATTTATATTTGATACTTGAAGTTGATTAATTAAAACATGTTATTATATATATAAAAAAAATTAAAACATGTTTTTCGACATGATTTTTACTCGACACGACTATCGATAGAAACAAAAAGCGTGAATCCCAATTGCCGTGAAGGTTTAGCTTAAAAAATACAGAATCTATGGATGCTCTATGCTCTAAACAAATTCATCTCATTTAATTAGTTTATTTAATTTTAATTATCATCGTTAATGGAGTTCTGTGTCAGATTTATCTATATACGGGACAATAACCACAGTTTCATGCTTGGTCAAGGTGCCTGTCTGCATTTAATAATTTGCTCCTTTTATCAATGTACAGATTTATTTGGAGCTTTGCGAGCAGGGAATAATAATTAAAAAAACAAAAAAAAAAAAACCAAGAAACAGGGTCTGGAATGTGGAAAATGGAGTTTTTGTTTGTGATATGCTTAATCACTGAATTAACGATAGGCATGTGAAGTTACTTTCATAATTTAGCTCAAGTGAGCTTATTGTCTAAAATTATGAATTTAATTTCTAGTTTAAAATCTAAAATAATAGATGATAGATAAATTACTTGAATACACTAGTTTGAATATAAATAGTTTATTTTAAAAATAATGAGATCATTTATATTTTTAGAAAAATGGAT
Organism: Populus deltoides; assembly: GCA_015852605.2. NCBI lineage: Eukaryota > Viridiplantae > Streptophyta > Magnoliopsida > Malpighiales > Salicaceae > Populus > Populus deltoides. The sequence continues at coordinate 17,030,581 of CM027582.2, forward strand.
CTATAGATTGATCATGCATATAATAATAATAAAAACACTACAAGATTTAACAGTTTTACCGACGGAATTTTTTTGTCGGTGTAAGACACATTTCGTCGGTAATTATATATTTAAAAACATTTTAAAAAAATTTATTTTATAAAATTATAAAATAATTAAATTAACATAAATCAACACTCTATAATATATACTCAAAATGCTTGGAAAAAAAGAATAAAAAAATCAACTCAAACAAATTTGCAACAAATAAATAAAAGGAAAAAATAAATTCAATTAAAAATTGATCTCATATGAAAAAAAATCTCACAACAACATTTATACAATTATTAAGAACAAAACAATTAAAAATAAAATAAAAAACAAATACAGTGAAAAAAATCATGAAAAAAGAAGAAAAAAGAAAAATCTTACCTTAATGTAGTTGCAAGTGAAGTTAAGGAGAGAAAAAAAATTCGTAAAGCATATTAATTAAAACAAAACTAAGAGGATAAAAGAAGAAAGAAGAAAAAGACATACCTGAGCATGGAGGAAAAGAGAAGGAGATGAGTAGAGAAAAGAAGAGAAAGAAATAGATATTGATATTTTTTACATATAGTTAAGAAGAAGAAAAAGAAGAAGAATAATAATAAGAAATGAGTCTGTCTCTTATGAAATAAGGAGATTCAGACTTTTTATTGGGACGCGTTAGCGATGGATTTACCGACGGATAATTGAATATTAATATTTTTTAAGTATTCCGTCGGTAATTTTATCGGTAATATTTAATTTAAATTTTCAATTTCGTAAAAAGTTTTCAGAAACCGCCAACAATTACCGATGATTTTTCAATCCATCGGTGATTTCGTCTGTAATATTTAAATGAAAATTGTAAATCAATTGATTTTTTTTTAGAAAACCGCTAAATAACACCGACGATTTTTTAATCTGTCGGTGATTTTGTCTGTAAAGAACAACAATTAACAGTGTAATTAAAAAGTGAACAGTTCTGAAGCTCTCTGGAAAATACCGACGAAAAATTCCATCGGTGATTCCCTTTGTAATTGACATGATGATCAGCATTTACAGTTTACCAATGAATTTACCGACGGATTTTACTGACAGAATAAATTTTGTTGGTAAAAATGGCACGTCATCATTTTTTTTGCTTTGTTTTAATTTTTTTCCCACGGTAATTCCTTCGGTAAAATCTCTTGAAAATTTACCAACGAAAATATTTCCTCGGTATTTCCGTTTGTATTTATCGATTTTCTGGTAGTGAAATATTATACACTATATCCACACATATTTAGAGAGATTACTATCAAAAAAATTGAAAAAGATAATGGAAACTCCAATGGAAAACAAAATCATCTTTGTATGATTTTTTTAAAAATATTTTCCAACTAGAATTGATAACAAAATATTTCTTCTATAATTCTTTCAATATTAGGAATCACTGATGAAATACAGAAGCGGTGTTTAACTTTTCAACAATAGTATTTCATAAATAATTAATTTCTAATAATTACAAATTTTTCTCTAAATATTGATGCATTCTCTAATTTTCTAGTAGTAGATTTTCATTGCGTCTATATTATGGACAAAGCTTAATTATAGTTTTTTTTTTCGTTTGCAAAGCTTATATTATCATCAGTAATATTACTCGAATCTTAAACCTTCGAATTAGATAAATCTTCTCCTTAATTACCATCTAAGTCAATCCTTTGGAAGCAAGAGAAATGATCGATCTAGTAAAAATTGGCTTAAAGACAGTGTGATTAAAGAGTAATTAATGAAGCTTAAGTAATCCACAAGCCTAAAGATTACAAGTCAGCTTATAAGTTAATCACATGATTAACGTATAGAAGAAAGGATTTGACCATTGGAACTCTAAATTAATTGATGAACCATATAGATTAAATATTAAAGACCATCACTCTTCTTAGGTCACTTTCGTCATTTTCAATCCAAAATAAAATAATTCACATTCTACTTTGTTCTTATGAGTACGGTTGTTCCTATAAAAACTTGTCCTCCCTCGGTCACATCCTTACCAAGGAAAGAAGAAAAAAAGTAGAGTCACAATAAAGAGTTCCAAACTCCACGCCTGCACAGAGGGGGAGAGAGAGAGAGAGAGAGCTCTTTGATTTCCATAGAAATGGGCAATAGTTTAAGGTGCTGTTTGGCTTGTGTTCTTCCTTGTGGTGCCCTAGACTTGATCCGTATAGTTCATTTGAATGGCTACGTGGAAGAAATAACAGGTCCAATCACAGCTGCTGAGGTCCTTAAAGCAAACCCTAATCATGTTCTTAGCAAACCTTCTTCTCAAGGTGTTGTCCGTAAAATCTTGATTCTTTCGCCGGAATCCGAGCTCAAAAGAGGCAGCATATATTTCTTGATCCCATCTTCTTCATTGCCTGGTGACAAGAAAAAAAGTGGTAATAATTGTGGCCACCAGATGAAATCCTCGTCAAAGAAGAGCAAAAGATATTGTAACAATAAAGATGCACGAGATTGTGATCGTTACTTAACCGATGTAGTCTCCGAAAATAAATCCTCTCGTCGTGATCGACGGACCGGTCGTGTCGGAGTATGGCGGCCTCATTTACAAAGCATCTCCGAGGACTAACAAGTTTTTTTCCGGTGCCGGATTTTGACGTTCTCCAGAGTAGATAAAGGGGTACAATTATTTGCAACTGGGACGTTTTTTTCAATGTACGTGGGGTTATACTGGTTTTCTTCTTTTCTTTTCTTGTATAAATTTTATATTTTAATTTTCTTTTTTCACTCTGCATATAATGGTGGCAGATTGAGATTTTCAATATTCATCGGATCGTGATCCATTTTCTTCGACCTTTAAGTAAATTATTATTTGATGAAGAGAGAGAGAGAGAGCTTTGTATTGATGGAATATTTCGTAATTACATCCACAAGTTCTAGGTAAATACATGTTTCTTAAATATTCAATGCCTTTTGGATTTATAATCTGAAGTAATTTGGTGGGTTTCTAAGAGAAAATTGTTTCATGGTCCCTTAGTTTTGAGTTTGAAATGAAGAAGCTAAACACAAGGGAAATGATTCAAATTAATTATCCATCGATGGAGAGCAATGGAATCTCATGATAGGAGTTAATTAAAATCCATTGCTCGATTTGATTTCTCAAGGAATTATAGCTATAATTTAGATTTACTCCATAATGTTATTATTAATTACTATATGCATGCCATGAAATGATTTCTTTCTTTCTTTTTTCGTTTTTTTTATAACCCGGGTATTCGGGCCTGCTTACGCATATCACGACTAATTCCCAGATCTACTGAATACCCTACTAGCTCAGTAGACAAGTAAAACACTACGGAGATGACAAACATATATACTAAGATTCGAATCTAGGATACACAAGCCGGGAATTCCTATTGCAATGATTCCCTTTTCTTATAACTTAATTATACATCCAAGAACACCCTTGATTATTCGTATTAATCTTGTTTAATTAATATAACTTAGGTTTTGATTTAATGTCAACATGTTTTAGGTTATGATGACAACTTCCTCAATGATTAACATGAAAGGTTACGTACAACTACTTCAATGATTAACACATGAATATTGTTGATTAGTTTCACATTAGTTTTTGTCCTATTGTATGTATTGACTTTATTAATTATACAACTATATAATAAAGCATTAATTAATTATCATGGAGGATTAGAATTGAAAAAATAAAAGGCATATGTGCCAGTACTTGGAGTGGAGACCAGTTGTGATTATTTGAATTTGGCACATAAATTTTACTTAGCATCATCGATGCACACGGTAGTGGAGACCATAATTTGTATAAAAATATGATGAGCTGAGGTAAGACATTTACAGCCAACCAGTAGAGGGAATATTGGGCAATATTTAACAATTTCTAAATATAAATGTTAAAGCCGATAGATTGCATCTCAAGGATAATGATTACTCATTAATTACTAGTTCTTACAGTTGTCAAGGAGATGGCAAATTTACTACTCTATGAACATATATTTCTATCTTATTCTAAAAAAAAATAAAAATATTATGCCCTTCTATTCTAATTATTGAATTATATATACCTAGGAAGAGATAACTTATAGTCCTACATCAAGATTTGAATGATTGCTCATATGAAAAAAAAAATTCATTTTTTTAAATTAAAAATTAGCAAAGAAAATTAAGAAAACAACATTAGATCTTTTAGATGGATTATACTTGTAAAATTTGACCCGAGATAAAGCTCGAGTAATGAATTAAAAGGATACATTTAAAATTTTTATTTTTAAAAAATTAAATCGACATTGTTTTAACAAAAAAATTAAAAAAATTAACAGATTAAGAGATAAATTTTGACTAGTCAATTAAATTCTTTTATTTTTTTATTTTTTTCAACTTGAACTAGCATAAACTTCAAATCAACCAAGCTCCAGATCAATCCACCGGTTAATTCAAGTTTATAACTACATATATATATATGGAGAACAAAAGCTCCCAGTCCTAGTATTATTAATCAATAAGTTTCTTGTACATGAACACAAAAGCAAGCACTCCTCAAAGTGTGACACCTCCAAGCCACATAAAAATAAAGGCAAAACAAGCTGGCAAATCCCCTAAAATGTTACATCTCAGTCCTCACATGGATTCCCCTCTTCCCACTCTCCATAAATATTATTAGACAAAACCTGCACATCCCTTTCTTAAACTCCAGAACACAATATTTTATGTTTAGGGCAGAAGCCTGCATTGGTTTTCGTTCAACACATTGATTCTTTTATTATCAACAGTACTCTAGTTGCTCGGTTCTATCAAAACTTGTTTTCAGTTAAGTCCTCAAAGTAAAAAATGAAGCAAAGCTACCCAACTTAATCATTTAAATTAATCTTAAGTCTTTCATAAATCAAGGGTTCTTTTCAAAAACATCTTAGGTTTGGGCATAAATCGAACTCTAAGATGTATTCTGGTTGTCAGAAATGAGAATGGAGGAATAAGAGTGAAGCTTCAGAAATCAAAATAATTTTTTAATTTCAATATCGTATTTGAAATTAAAGCAATGAACCAGAATGAAATTTAAAAAATATTCAAGTATATTATGAAGTAGCAACAATCAAGAACAACTCAAATTGAAAGAAAAATAAAAGAATCTAATATCAATTTGCTACAGAAATATTCATATATAGTCCATATTTAAAAGAAAATATACAACATGAATTTCTTTAAAAATTAAAATTTTCCTAATTCCTATATCCTTACATTACATAGACTGAAATACTTAGTATCTAGTTATGTTCCCTCTTATGTATACTCTCTAGCTATGTGTCTCCGCACCCTCTGTTGAAGTTCATTTCCTTCTTCCTTAATTTCCTTTATCATATCAAAACTATAACAGAGTCCTGTTGAAAGGTTGACGAATCTTTTGTAAAGCAGGGATGGTAGAAATCAGAACACCTATGGTATATTAGTTACATGTTACTTATACCATAATTTTAAAACTTGATCGGATAGTTGATATAAGACAAGGCTCGAGTCACAAATCATGTATATTTGATTGGGTTAGGCTTGGGTTGATCAGGTCACCAGAGCAACCTGGATTTTTAATTAATCGAGCTAGTTGAGTTTTTTTTTTCAACCGGGATCGGTCCAGGTCTTGGGTTAGCCGAGTCTCAAGTTGACCACTAACCCAGTCTAGATTTTAGAAGAATGGCTTATACAACCCAGGTACACATGCTATATTCTAGGCCTTTCTTAATTTCCAGTTCTTTTTCCATTTTTAAAAGTTGTGGTTACTAGATGCAGCAATCATGCAGAGTGACAATAGGAAAAATTTAGCAAATCTTCAGGCACTTGTAAATTGTTCTTTTTTAAGAATGAAGAGCTCCGACAACAACTTGTATGAAAGATGAAATCTCTGTATAAAGTATCTGCAAACAAGTTTTTTAGGTTGGCCAAAGCCAGTCCTTTCTGAAAGGAAGACCTCATTACCTTAATTCTGCCACAATCTCATCCCGCGTAATATAAAACCATTTCTGTGTCTCTGTAATCCAAAATATTAGAGTTTTAATGATAAAGTAGTAGGATTTTCATCTGAGACGATGTAGGTGTTAATTAGAGTATAATGTAAAATCATGTTTAAGTTTTTGGATTAAAATGATTATTTAACACCCTCCACCTCATAAACAAAATCAACTTCCCTGTACCATGTCCACTGAAATAATTTACTTGTAGGCGCGCCTAGAGTCCTTTTGTTTTAGAATCATTTAATTTACTATTTTCCTTTAAGCTTTCAAGATGGTAATTAACATAAAGAAAAGAAAAGAAGGATGGAGCTAGAAAAGCTGTGCTTACTGCATGCGTAGAGGACATGCAGTTTGGCTGAGTGCATGCCATCTTGAATTTCTTTCATCACCTACAAAGTGGTGGCAAGAACCGATTGCATAGCTTGGCATATTCCTAACAAGATAGGCTCAAAATTATCCTGATCAGAATCTCTCAATTCATCAATTTCAAAGAACGAACTACATATTTTATCAACTGCCTCTAGATATAGCCACAAGAAATTCTAATGAGTAAATATGTTCATTGAAAAGAGTACGAGTTGTAGGCCTGATGGCTGCAAATTCAATGAACAGATACAGGAGAGATCACAACAAAATCTTATTATTCTAAAGTAAGTACCGTTAGTTTTTTCTCTCGGATGTTTTGATATGAAAGAAGAACCCTAGAGATATCCAAGGATCAATGGATTCATCAACAAATATGTCAAATTGCAATCTACAAGTGTTCCGCGGCCTGTGCTAAAAAGAAAAGAAGGAAAGGAATGTTACAATTCTGATAGCCTTTTCTCATCTCTGTATGGAACTCAGCTACCTATGTTGTCAGCATTGAAGTTCGTTTCCTAGGGTTCCATGACAAGATTAAACAAATCTTCACTTTGTATAATGCTAGATTTGTGGTAGCTGTTAATTTCTTGTATCTTATCAATCAATGACAGAATCCTGTTAGGTTGTCGCCGGAGCTTTCGTTCGACAGGTATAGAAGAGATCAGAACAACTATAGAATGTTAGTATTATGATGTTTTTTATGCAACCAAAGTACACATGCTGTATTCTGGGCCTTCTTATCAGTTCTTCTTTCGTTTTTAGAGCTTGTGGTTGCTCCTTAAAGGAACCTAACATGAGTCCGATTCAGATTCCTAGGCCATATTTAGCAAATATATATATTCTCTCCAAAATAAAAAAGTTCCTATAGCATTACATTACATAGACAGAAATATTTAGTGCATATCTAGCGTGGTTGCATCCTATGTCTACTAATATCTATGTCTTTCCACCCTTGGGTACACTCAAAAATTATTTCTACAGTTTCTGCTGAATCTTCCAAAAGGTTTTTGGCACTATTCATCCTGTCTCCAGCTCTATACACTTGTTGTTGCACCACAAGCACAGAAACCTGGCACTGGGAATCTGATGATGCTAGCACGTCTCCCAAGAATCCAAGCTCTGGAAACTCATTCCATTCAGTAAGTCCCATAAATATTGGTGAGAAGCTGCGATGGTGTCTCCCCACCAAAATTAGATCATAGGAATTTTGAACAGATCTAATCACAGTAATCAATTCTACACTGTCCTTTACGAATTCCGTTAAGTAGGAATGACGCTTTTTTCCAGCGGATGCGGCTTTGAACTCAGTGATAATATCATCGTCAAGATCCATATCAAGAGACTGCACGGCTCCCTCGGCTGGATCGATCAAATGGATCACAGTGAGAGAAACTTTTGCGTGTTTCGCCATTCTCAAACCATATGCTAATGCTTCCCTATCATCTCTTCCATGAACAAAAATGATTCCAATTTTGTATACAAAATGGTGTTTGGAGGCACTTAAGGTGCCTCGATCAACCAAGATACCTACAGAGCATGGGGCCTTCGCAAGAATATGACGGTTAACAGCCCTGGCTTCTGTGATGTCTTCTATGCCATGAAATCTCCATTGCATATGAAATGGGATAATCACCACGGATGTTCTCTTCTCCACGGCAAGCCTACAAACTTCCTCATGTATAGAGGCAAAAGGCGATATGGATGTGAATAAGTTGACAATAACATTACCATTGCTCTCTTCCTCGTATAATCTGAAGGCATTTATGATTCGACCGCAATCCTTAGTGGGGAGTTTTGCAGTTGCTCCAGGCTCATGATACATGAAGAGTGGGGATAAACTGCCAACGAGCTGGACCAGGTGAACTACGTAACAGCACATGGGAGTCTTGGCTGTTGGATTGGAAATCTCGAGAAGTCTAATCATACAAGGCGTGGAATCTTGGTGATATATGCCGGCCAGAATGCGAAACTCCATATTGAGACTAGTATGATGGATTGTTCTTTTATTGCTGGCTTTGTAATGTCTGGATGGATCGTAAAGGAATTTGATTACAGGTGTGAAGGTTCCTGACACAAAAAGCATGTTTATGACCATCATACTGTACATCTGACGGTCAACAAGCTGCATGCGACAAGCAAAAACATGTAAGTTTCGGCACAGTATGAGGCAGTAATATTCTATAAGAAGTAAGGGAATTTGTATGTCAAGAATAGGATAAACAGAGGGTAAGGTCATTACGAAGGTGAGGTGGCCATGCTGTACGAGTAGAACGTCAGAAATGCCTTGACAACTCATTACAAGGCCCAGTGAAAATGCTTCAACAGGAGGCACTTTGAAGAAGAGTGCAGGCAACATGCCACCCAAAACTTTCCCAATGAAGCTAGTTAAACCAAACACGCAGATAACAAACACAGTTTCAGAATTTATCGAAAGGAGGTCAACGCGTGAGACACTTAACACAAAATAACTTGGCAGGAGGATCGAAGAAACAAATGATTCAATCTTGTTCTCTAATGCTGTTCCTAATGGTGGCCCATGAGGCACTGCGATGCCCAAAGCGGTAGCCCCAAATACCACATGGTGCCCTAAAACTTCACTAAGAAATGCAGTTCCTAATACCATGATAAAGATAGACAACACGTATCCCTCCTTGACCTGTTTTCCTTCAGGGGTTTTCGCAATCATCTTAACCATAAGGGGCCTCAATACATAGAATATGAGTACAATCAACGATATAGGACACAACAGAATCCAAAAGGGCTCATGTTTTAGTTCTGTTATAAATAAAATCACAATAACCAGGCCCCAACTACACATTCCACTGATCATTGATGAAGATATTGCTAACTGGCCAAGCTCCGAGTTAACGAGTTTCAGATCAGCCAAAAGGCAGACAATGACATGAAAGGAGGTAACAGCTTGAAAAATTGCAACGTGCCAAATAGACTTAAGTAGAACCGGGTCCATTTCCCTTTTTCCGCTAAGAATTCCAGCCACAATCAGGTTCAACGTTACTGGAAACAAGAAAGTAAGGAAGCCTATGACCACAGGTTTCCTTCCTGCTCTCTTCACTATCCCCAGGTCCATCTTTATTCCAATCAAAAATATATAAAAAATGCATCCAAAGAAAGCAAATGTCGAGCTGGTTTGGATACTTTTCATTGAATAAACTGATGTCAAGAATGAACTACGTCCCCAAAGTGTTGGTCCCAGGATGAACCCTACCTGACCAAATTCAAGACATAAGCTGAGTTATATACCTGAAGATCACCGCATTGCGGTCAGGAATGAATTGTATTGAGATTACTAAAACAAGATTTTTACTTTCTTTTTGCAGGGAAATAGAAAGTTTTACCAGCAGCAATGAAACGAAAGCGCTTTCACCAAGTGGGGTGAGGATGTATTGTAATAAGACACTACATAATGAAGATAAGCTGAGTTGTGCCAAAACAGCAGGAGTTGTATGGGAAAGTGGATTCTGACCATAAAAATACCCTTTTGATATTATACCAGCACGTCCTTGGCACACCCATAGATTCTGAACGTCTGGATTCGATGCATTCATTGTTAATGATGCAATAAAAACAAGCTCTTGGATGTCTAGATAGCCTTGCCTATAAAGAAGATAAAAGGGCGTGAAGGACTTCAAGGGACAGGAGGATTGTGCGGGTGTGCTAATGCTTCTTGTTTTTTTTTTTTTCTGTGGCCCTGATACCACTAGCCGTCAGGAGTCAGTTGACCTACTTCTTCTGGGTCGAAAATTGTTTACTACTAGAGGAGGAAAAAAATCTCATCCTCTATTATCTGCCCTACTTGTCAGCTACAAAAAATGTGGTACAGAGATTTTTTGTGGATTTAATGTTTGCGTTTTATGACAGGACAGCATGATTTACCACATATGAATTATAAACCACAGATAAATCAAATAAGAGAAATTCTTTCAATTAAAAATCAGGCTAGTTCATCTACAAGATTGTTTAATATTGGAAAAGGATTATACTTCATTTCTCTAGTTTCCTAAAAAAATTATTAAGCAAAATCTTCACTCTGTAAGGTGCAATACATTGGTGGTAACTGCTAATTAATTTCTTGTAGCTTATCAAATAATAACAGGATCCTATTAAGAGGTTGACCGAGTTTTCGATCCAACAGGTGTGCAAGAGATCAGGTTTAATATGTGGTTTATACCAACCTAAAGTGCACATATACGCTACATTCTAGGCATTCTTACCGGTTCCTTTTCCATTTTTAGAATTGTGGTACGTAGTATCGTCCGGTGAGAGAGAATGGCACAGGACTAATCTGACATATGATGCCAATCCAAAAGGAATGCAGAAGCCTAACATTCCCATAGCTAGCACAACTTTACGTGATTTCAAAATGATGGAAGGATCTATCTTCACCTCAATCTGGAAGATAAATACGTAGTATCAAACCAAACACTGACAAGGTATGCAGTTCTTCCTTCTGGTGGGAAGATTTTGTCTGTAAATGTCAAGTTGTGCCCAAGATGAAAACCTCTCACATCAGAGTGATGCATTTAGAAACGATTTGCATGGGGAGAGAACAAGTAGAGAGATGAACTTACAGGTACATGAGAAACAACAGAAGGTTGGCCAAGGAGCTTGAGAAAGATGTAAATGGAACGCGTGAGGATAGAAATAAGAGAAATCTGTAACAGCAAGAGAGGCAGAGTGTACTTTAAAGGGTCATAACCAAACCAGAGGCGTTTTGAGTTAGTCATGCCTACAACCTGACAAACAACATCAATAATTCAATACTGTTGCAGGGTTCTATAGCTGCGTAGACGAATTTTTTCCTGTGATATTGTTCTTACTGGAAAGAGAAGAGGCCTGAGAGGCTTTTAGTTATAGAAAATATGAAGAAGAAGCAGAATGAACTGATAGCCTCTCTCAAACAAAGTTTCTGATATACGGAACTTCTAGTTGAGTAACAATTCAAGAACATAAGAAACCAGACAAAAACACAAGAATCTACAATTTCTTCACTGCAAAAAAACTAAGAACAATCTATCAGAACAAAAAAAGAAAATGCATACACTATTACCAGTCACCACCACTGATGCACAAGAACTCCAATCTTTCTGAGAGAAGTAAGAAGCTGCAAGCATTGATCATAAGTTTTCTGATACTTAACACCCCGTTGCCCCGGACAACACCTCTGCCACCGATTATAATGACACTCCAGAAACAGCTCATCAATCAAACAAATCGCACCTGTCTCAACCAACCTCGGAATCAAATGAAACTCAGTCCCTTCAACATCCAATTTCACCACCACAAAATCCCTCTCCACCACCACATTTTTCAACCATTCTGCGAAATCAAACCCTTCAATCCTATCCAAATCTGCCTTATAACTCATCGACGATTGCACCACCGGTTGAATCCTCCCCACCCCCCTGGCTTTCTCCACAATTTTCCTATTAACAAACCTGCTGATCCCAAAAAACAAGGTCTCATTCCTCACCCACGCCGCATAAGGCAATAGCTGAACACCCTTTTTCGATCTATATTCCCCGAAAAACACCTTATCGGCTTCGATGGCATAAATTTCGAAACTCTTATTCTGTTTCGGATAACTTTTTCGGAACCAGCCGCCTATACTTGAACCATAACTCCGAGCACCAACATCAACATAAACATATTTTCTCTTAAAACTAATATCAACACTATCACTTAAGTACTTAACGTTCTTCAAATTTCTCTTCAATGTAATCCATGGCTTCAATGGTTCTTTAGGGATCAAAGCCTCGGCATTTTTTGCTAGTTCCCGTTTTAGCCTCGAAACCGAGCAATTACTACCTACATTGCCCCTCCACAAAAAATCTCTTACTTTCATGAACACAACCTCTCTAATTATCATCATCGACATTGAATCTCCACCGTTGATTTCACGCGATTTGATTAATCTACAGCAATTAAATAAATCAAGTAAAGATTGTAAGCTATATAAATCTCTCGATTTTGTATGGATCACTAAGAACCCGCCCGGTTTTAAAGTTCGACAAAGCTCTGACCCGAATTCGTCGGGTTGACCTGACCAGTCGAGGTTGTTAGTGAACTGGAAATCGAAAGTGTTGTCATGAAACGATAGAGGATAGTTCGATAGAATCAGCGGTGGAGATGATTTCTTTATTTTCTTTGATTTCTTTGAGATTCCGGTTGAATCAATAACGCCGATTTCTTTCAGAGCTATGATTTCTTCTCCAGTTAGTGTTTCGATGCAGAGAGATTTTGAGATAGGCGAGAGGAAGCCATCGGCGATGAGGTCCTGGAAGACGGAGAGGTAATGATCGACGGTGCAACGGGAGGTGGTGGCGGAGTGGTAGTGGATGGTGAAGTCGACGTTTTGTGGAGGAAAGAAGCAGAAGTCATTAGAGACGCAGGATCGGCCTTTGACTGCGATGAAGTATGCGAAACGGACGGCGAAGAATAAAACGATAAATGAGAGGAGGCGTGCGAGAGTGGATTTTATTAAGAGGTTTTTTGAGAGCTCCATTACATCAGAGAGATTTTGGGGGTGGAGGGATGGTGGAGTTTGAAAATATGAGAGGGGTTGGAGGGTAAAATGGGAGCATTATGGTTTCAGTGGGGTCAGTGAACAGGTGGCATTGTGTGAGTGGTGAATTCGGTTATGATGTGGCGTGACCGTTATGGTAGTTTGCGGGAAATGTGGTTAGTTTGATTTTCTATGGGCTGGGCTGGGTTGGGCTTGGTTTAGTTTGTTAATTGTTAGCGGACCTGGCTAAAGTTACTCGGGCCTATTAATAACTTTTAGGATTTAAAGGTTTGGAAATTAGAGAAATCTTCTGTTTAGATTTTTTTTAATGTATATTTATATATCCATTTTCTTTTTCCTTTTAAATTATTTAATATTCACATTATAGCACTCCGTCTTCACATGAAAACTGTAACTTAAGATTATGTGAGATTATGAATTAATTTTTATTTAATAGTTAAAATTATTTTTAAATTAAATTATATGTCAATAAAGATTAGATATCTTCTCAGACGATTTTCATATCATATTCTTTTATAAATTAGTATGATATTTGAAAGAAAAAAAATTAATCTTGGTAATAATACTAAAATTTGAATTAAAAAAAATAAAATAAAAGAAGGAATAAACCTTATTGACTATTAGACCAATCTCTTACTATTAGCACGCACTCACACAATAATTAGCCAAACGATCATTTTTATTTTATGATGGGTCTTAGGACTCATGATTAGCTTTGCTTGTGCTTTAATTTCTGAGATCAAAGAGCATTTTGAAGAGTGTAAATAGATTAATATTTCTTGGAACCATAGATCGACCATATTTGATTTTATAATGATGCATTCACTAATTGTTTTTATATTATAAGATATTCATTATAAATTAAATTCGATATATAATTTATATTATTTTTTAATAAATAATTGATACGTAAGATAATTTAAAGATATTTTTACGACAAAAAAAAAAATAGCTAGTTTGATGGCAGCTACCAATACGTACAAGATTTTTGGTGAGTAAATTTCGACTTTATTATGTGTGATTGTGGAAGAAGCAATTTATGGATATTATCTAATAATTATTTATATATATACCACAGCAAGAGGAACATGGCTTAAAATTACTGAATAATTCCTTAAAAAATTAATGAATAATATTTAGGTTCTCAATCCCAAATTATGGTGAAGCGAATCACAAGGACCGTCAATCATGGAAAGCTCCAAACTCTAATGATTTAAGATCATGATTTATTACATAAAAGAGTAATTAATCATAAGGTCGACCGTCAATCATGATTTTTAAAGAGTTAATAAATTAAAACTGTATTGTTTTGATTTTTTTTAAAATAATTTTTTATTTTTTTGGCATCGACCTCCCGATTGGTGAACCGAGTCTTCTTCTACGTCAAGTCTGAGAACACTGGCTAGAAGGGGGCGCAATCCAAGTCTAGTGTGAGTCTATTTTTCCTGGGAACAGGCATGTCATGGACCGAGAACCTGGCTCTTGCCATGTACGAAAACACAACTTGAAAATACTCGAGACTTGCAAACCATAAGTGACGGTGCACGTTACGGCCTTTCGTGATAAATCTTTGCTTAAAATTGACTATAAGCTATAAATGAATTAAAAAAAAAATTAATAGTGAAGTTTTTAGTCAACTTTAGCTATGCAATTATGTAATGAATATTGCTTTGGAGAATCGAATTACATATATATTTCCACACCAGGACGGGGGATATGCAAGGCCACGGCACCCTCAAGGCTGTTAAATATCATGATTTTCTCTTTCAAACTTTTAATATATTTTTTGATGATATTAATGAATTTGCCCAGCCCTTTCAAAAATAATATTTTGTCCTCTTAATTTGGTTTATCTTCAAGCTTGTTTTAATAATTCTTATAATGAATGATAACATCCTCACTCACCCCACGAATTAAGTCATATAATTTTAACTTTAAAAGGTGTAGTTCAATTGATCAAGTCCTGAGTTTATTCTCCAGATGTCACCAATTCGAGTCTCACAAATCTCAGGGCTACTGAAGACTTACATGGTCATTAACTTCAAGGCCCGTGAAATTAGTCGAGGTGCATGTAAGTTAACCCAAACACCCATGTTATTCTAAAAAAAAATCATGTCTTTTATGTCTATTAAAAAACATTATGCTTTCCCCCGAGCAATTTTATTTCAAATCAATGGGAACAAGAACTCCAACAAGCAACCACATCCAAAGCCCTTTGTGATCGAATCTCTATCAATTTTCGCATGAAAGATCAAAATCAATAAATTATTAGCAATTCTCTCACAAGAAGCAAGCGAGTGCCCGCCCCATTGTGTGTAGCTATTACAATGGTTGGATGGTAGCTACCGATATTATTACACATATAATAATATTGATGGTGATCTCATCATCGAAGCCAATTTCCTTACAATTAATCTCAAGGTAGCTTCATGCACATGGCCATTAAAATCATTGAAAAATGAATAAAAATCTTTTGGGCATCAAAGAAATTAAACAAGAGTACAAAACACAGGTTAAAGAGAAAGAACTCAAAAGCACCTTTAGGGGATGTGAACACAAGATATATATATCGGCCTTGTTGGGTCGGTCGGTGAATAGGCAGCGTCGACGTTTTCTTATTGGACAATCTATATTCTTTTAAACGCACCTTGTGCATTAAGCAAAATGTCTTCATCTCTCGAGCTTTCAAAACTATTTATTTTTTCCATATATCAAGATAAACTTAAATGGTAAATTAAAGACTTTATATATATTTGTTAGACTTGTATGATATTGATTGAAAAGAAAAAAAAAATCTAGGAGTCAGCATGGATTAATTAGGTTTTAATGTTAATTTGATTAGGTTTGGATGGATCAATCATATCATTAAAACTTTGGCCAGGTTGCACGAGTTTAGTTTATTCAATACCTTATCTAATTCGAGTAGAAATTTAATTTAAATTAGATTTTAAATTCAAGATTTTCTGAGTTTTCTTATTAAATCAGTTTATGTTTAATAATTATGGTTTTTATATTATTATTATTATGGATTTGGATCCAAGAAAATGATTCTTGACAAATTTATCCATATAAAATAGAATTGTAACTCTTAAAAACCGATTTGAAAATACTTTTATCGGTCAAAATTAATGATGAGAAACTCAACTTAGTTCTAGATTTATATACCATTTTCTTTATGTCCAAAACTTATAAATATTACCGAGTAGATCTTAAATATTTCTCACATTTTTCAATTGAATTCTTTCATTTATTTTAATTAATTGTCTTCAACTGATCATGTGTTTATGCAATAAAACTATGTAATTTTAAAGAAAGTTTTTTAAAAAAGTTAATAAACATGAACATAATTATCTAATTGAGATTTTTTAAAGGAATTAAAATTAAATTGATAAAAATTATAGATATGAAGCATTTTTCGATAAAAGAATTGGCTATTTTTTGTTTTAACATCTTTTTTAAAAAATATTGATGAAATAACACAATTAAAAAAATAGCAAAATATAATACGGTTTATAAATGTTGTAATTGAAAAACATGATTTTTATAGCTTGATGTTATTCAAATAACGATATTCTTTAAAAAATATTTAAAGGGCAAGAGAGAAGAAAGAAAATATCTTAACAAAACAAGTCCAACAACATAAAATAAAAGTCACAAACGATGACTTTAAGTGTGTCATACTTGCTTTTCAGTATAAGTGAGACATCCTCCACCTTAGAACAGTAATTGTGGCCCACTCCAGTGATAGTTAATGATTTTTTTTAATATTTTTATGGTTTTTTTTATTTTTTTTTCTATTCATTTAATATATTTTTTTTAAATATCATTATTATAAATATACAAGCTATAAAAATTATGTTTTCTAATCATAACTGAAACCGTGTTATTTAAAAAAAAAAAATTGTACTGTTGTGTAAATATTTTTAATTAACTATACTAATTTAAAAAAAATATAAAAAATAAAAAGAATTAAGGTTGAAGTGGTGTGTGGACCATGGACAGGAGGCAACACGGTAGATTGGTGGAGGTAGGCAAGGAAAAGGGACCCACAAGAGGGAGCAACCAGGCAGCATCCATTATCCAAGAGTAGTACTAAAATATATATATAAGAGCTGACTTTGACTAACTTGTTACCAAAGCAAACTCCGAGCTCCAGCCAGCCCTCATCTTTGACTCTTTCAAACCTCCAAGGCCTACGTAACCAATGGCGTATGCGTGACCATTAAAGCCCGTGATTATGGGACCCATCAAAGTAATGGGTGGTTCCCATTCCTTTTGCAAAGCTTGCTTTAAATTCTCAATTAATTACTTTCCTGTTGGTTTTTTATTTTTTTAAACGGTAAATTTTGGTTTCATAGCATCATTTCGGGATGATATATATTTCGGGATTATATATATATATATATATATATATTATATATATTTTTTATAGGATGATATATTTTGGTATATATTGTTTCTAGCATCATTTCGGGATGATATATATTTCGGGATTATATATATTATTTATATATTATATATATATATTTTTGAACCATTATAATTCCAATTCAAATCTAAAAATAAATTTAGTTTAAATTATACTATTTAAATTTTAAAAACAAGTAAAAGTTAAATGAATTAATTTAACAGATTTAAAAAAGAATTGGATGAATAAAAAAAATATTATTTAAATAAAAAAGATTTAAGATATTTTTTAAAAAAAAATAATAAAACAACAACATAATATATATCAATTAATTTAATTTAATCTTCTAATTCTAGAACTTAGATAAACCATAATAACCTTAAATAAAATAAATTATAAAATTTAATTATTAATAATACATAGTTAAATGATAAAATTAAAAAAATTAATTTAAAAAACATAATAAAATAATATTTTTAAATAAAATTATAAATTAGTTTCACAAATTACATGAGATATTATAATATATAAAATTAGTTTCATTTTTCAAACCTAATAAATTAAATAACAAATAATACTAAAATGTATATAATTTAACGGGATACAAAAAATTGATTTGAGGTGGGCACTGCGGTAGCGTAGCAAAAGGCCTTAACAATCAAAAAATAGGTTAAAGATATGGATGGATGGATAGACAACAAGAACTCCTACGTGCTACGACAAATACAATTTGGAAATATACACAAGACCAAATCCCTTTTGTAGTTGTAGAAGTAATATACAACAAACAAATTAAACAAACTGAATGCAAATTAATGGGGTAATGGATTTGACGAGATCTTTCTTATTCATTGTGTGATTCTTTTGCAGTAGTTTCCTACCAAAAACTCTCTACTTCCAATTCTCTTTTGGCTCTTGATAAAACTTCATCTGTTGATGATTGATTCATGTAAGACCCCATGAGGTTTCCAAATCCTGAGAAACCAAAACTTCCTGGACTTTGCAGCATCTCTAGGGTAAAAGGCATGTCACCTTCGGATGTTGCTGTAGGTGGTGCCCTTTGATTTCTTATAGGGTTGTTAGAAACATGGTTAACTGTTGATGGCCTAATTGCCATTGCTGCATTGTTGTTGCCATTGTTGCTGTGGTCTTGCAATGACCGGCTGCCGCTGCCGCGAGCAGCGGGGACATCATGGTTGTGCTTTCCTTCATAGGTAGTGATCACTGCCCTAAGGTCATGTGATGCTCTCTCAACATGCTTTCTTACAGGACATCCTTGGAACGTGCACTTGTAGTAGCTCCTGTGAAGCCACAATCATACCAAATTTAGAGAAACAAAGTCATAACATGACATAACACAGAAAGAAATTGAAGGCTCGTGGTTTTGTGACCAAAAAGCTCACAGCCTTTAAGGCTTGAAATTGTAACAAGATTACATTAATTAATACCAAGATTAGTTTAATTTTCCCATCTAAGAAACTTTATGCCAAACAGTATCTTTCATCAAAACTTGTAAAGTAAGCTTTTTTACCTTGGATTTGGATTTCCCTTGACCACTTTCTGCCCATATTTCCTCCACCTGTACCCATCATCAAGGATATCAATGTCACTGGTGGTTTGAACTACAACTCTTGGTTCTCTTACTGTTCTGCTGCCAGGTGCTGAAATTCCTTCATTGTCGCGCTCTCTTTTCCTGAAATAAGCAAGACAGGATTAATAATGACACCAAACATTCCAAGACCTCCCTCTAATAAACAAAACACGCCATCAATATGTTTTGAAGTTTTATTTTCTTAATTAATCAAGAACTTACCATCTTTTGGCCTCAGGTTCATCCTCATCCAAGTCATCACCACCTACTGATTTACTCTTTTGTGAATCAAAATCATCATCCCCAATTGAAATTGATGAATTATCAGGAGTGGCAACTGATGAATCCATTTGTCCATTACCATGAGTAACATATGACTGATCTTGAATCTCATTAGAGTTACTATTAGGAGCTGGAATCATTGCAGGATTAGATCCTGTTGATGATGATCTCCTAGTAGACTGAGGTTTAGGATGGTTATGACTACCCTTGTAAACTATCTCTGTAATTTGTCCATCCAAGGACCTCTCGACTTTCTTCTTTGTTGGACAATTGGGGAATGTGCACTTGTAATAACTTCTTGGATTTTCACTTCCTTTAACTTGTTTTTGACCATACTTCCTCCAATTATACCCATCATCTGATCTTTTCTGCTCCCTAACAGACTGATACTGTTGTGGTTGATTACCGTGATCAGATTGGAACCCATTATTGCTTTGAGGGTTTGCTTGAATTGCAGCGATCTCAGGGGAGAAACTCTTCATGGAATTAGAATTGTATTCCATTTTTACCATATTACTCTTCCCTGAAACAAACTCATCTTGCTTTGCAGGTTCTTGAAAACCCCAAGTTTGTTGCTGTCCCTGAAAATTACCAATAACTGTTAAAACAACACAATCACATAACCAAAACAGAGAAAATTTCACCAAAAAACTTGATACTTACAGGCTGAACTGTGGAGTTTGAAGATTGAAACATGGCAGATGAAGTTGTGGATGGCCTTGCTGGTTTCTGGAAAGAGAAATCAGAGAAACTCCTGTCTTCTTTCTTGACATTTTGCTGGATATTACCAGAACTACTCTTCCAGTTCAAACCCTGACCTGGAAATGTCCCAGTTGTTGGAGATGGCAAAATCTGAACACAAAATAAAAAACAAACAAAACCCATCAGCCGAAAATCCCATCAAGTGGACAATAAAACAATCTTTAGCTTCAATCACACAAAAAACAAACCAAAAAGCTCAAAACTTTATCATCAAGCAATGATCTTTATACGCAACCATTAGACCAAAACATCAAAAAGGAACACAAAAACTTACATTAGAAGGGTTTAACAAGACTGGAGAATCCAAGAGCTCAGTAGGGCTTAAACCAGGAGGAATAGCAAAGTAATAAGAAGGAGAAACAGGGGGAGGGGATAAAGGCAAAGCAGGAGGAGGAGTAGACTTAAACTTAGGCACGCCAGAGCCAGTTCTCTCAGCTATCCTATCAGCCAACTTACTATTACCTGTGTTATTATTAATGGGTTCTTCATCATTTGAAGCAAGAAGATCAGTGAAAGAAGAAGAGGTCATGAAAGGGTAGTGATTAGAACTATTAGTGCTGAAAGAAAAATAGTTGTTACTGCTTTGTGGGTGTGAATTCCCAGACGTGTCTAAGCTCCCTGAAGAAGCAGCCATGGAAATATATGAAAAACGACCGAGAGAGAGAGAGAGCTAGAAATTCTGATTGAAAGAGGGAGCTAGGTGATGATATAGGAGAGATTGTGGCGTTGAAGAAGAGAAAATGGTCACGTATTGCACAAGCAAAGGGACTATGTTGTCAATGGGGAGGTTTCTAGGAAGGTACAGGGAGTTTCTGACCAAAGAAAGATTTAAAAAACCCTTATATAGTCCCTATAAATTTCATATTTTGTGATATCAATCCCTCACATTTGTGATCCTCAATCCTATTGATTCATTACTCATTTTGGGAAAGAAATTTAGTTACCGTTAATGCATAAATTAATCTAATAATCTATTTTTTTAAATAAAAAAAAACTCACAACAATCATCTAGCTAGGTGAAAGGGAAGGTTTGCGTCTTCATATCATATGATAGAACCTTAAATAGAACATTAAATAGAAACTAGAGGTTTGATATATTTTCACGTGAAATGATGAAGTTTTTATACTTTAATGTTTTATAATTTTTTTTTCTTAAGTGAGGGAGTTGGATAAAATAGTTTGAATCACCAGCAAGTAGAGGGGTGAATGTGACAAACATTAAAAGTTAAGGGTTTTGATTTGATGAATTGAGAAACGTAAAGGGCTCAAACATGACTTTTAGCCATTTTTGTGTGGACGGGGGAGCCTTTGGTCAAAATTAGTGGGTTTGACTGGATGGCGGCTGGCTGACACTGGGATATTTGTGGATTTATCCTCTCTCTATTTTTTTTTTTATTTTTTTTTTTGGGAAACTTTTTTCCTCCATTTCTGGTGGTATTAGGCTTTTGTTAGGCACGGAGGCTAATGAAAAATAACATGTGATTTTGGGTTAAACACTATAATTAGGCAAAATTTTCAAAATTTTTTAGTTTAATTTCATAATACCGTCTATTATGCCAACTGATCAGATTTTAAATATAATTTATATTTGAATTAATATATTTATAAATTAAAAATTTATCTTGTGATTTTAAAAAAATAATAATCACAATCCTATATCACATGATTATAGATAATATAGGGAGAAAGCGCACGAGAAATTATATTATATTTAAACTATAATTACAAATATTTATAGTATATACTTTTTGGTAACTCACTTAACCAACATTTCAAAAATGTCTTTTATTGATGACATTTGTAATGTTCATTAATGCATGTTTATTTTGGAAAATTAATGATGTCTTAAAGCTCCGATGTACTACACAAGTGAATAATTGGAAATAAATGTGTTTTTAAATGATTGTTTCTCTTAATTAATTAGTAAGGTAATTAAGAAAGATTTTTTTTCCTTAAGATCACCGAATTAAGACTTAAATCACTTCAAAATGACACAAACTCTAGTGTTCTTGATGAGAAGTAAACATGCATGGGCAAATTAATTAGTTTTACAATAAACTTAATTTGACATTAGAATTTGGACAAAAAGAATTTAAGAGTCTTGGTCTACCATCCACTTAATTTAACCCTTGAGTTGTCTTGATTTTTTTCTTCAGCTTGTTCTTTGACTGTTCCAATTTAATTTGTCAATCCTCCATGTGATCATATCCCTTTGATATTTCACATCATAGATAACCCCATAAAATATAATTAGAGGCCTTAATACATCACTAATTACCATCCCTTTATCAGTAAACAGTGCCTTAATCCTTCTGTAGAATTAACAATTTATTTCTTAATTACTTATGTTGTAAAAGAATCAATGAAGTTCAAAATTGTGATGTCATTACAACAAGTAAATTAATTAATTAATCCACTTTTAAATTTTATTTTGACAAGAAATCTTTTCAAGTTAAAATAACATTATTTTTATTCATAATGACATGTTTTTTTTATTTATTTTATAATATTTCACAACAATTTTAATTAAATTTATTTTTTTAAATAACAACTAAAAATATTTTGATGTATTTTTAAATAAGAAATACTTTTAAAAAACATCAAATACTATAAAACTAAATACACACTAATATGAATGACTATTTAAGACGTGATTGAAAAAAATGTAGTTTTGATATAAAAAACAATTTAAAAAATATTTTCATGGTAAGATCTAATTTTTTTTATTTAAATAATTTAAAAAATGTTTTCATGATCCAAAAGATTTACTTTTGATATATGAAAACAAGTTAGAAGTTGTTATTATTTTTATTTAAACTCAGTGAAAGTATGCATGGTAACCAACCTAGCTTGTCAATGCTTGAAAATCAATACAAGAATTCTACATAGGATCAAATAAAGAAGAACAACTAATAAATAGTTTCAAACTCAGCCAGCAGCAATCTGCAGTCTGCAGTCTTTTTTTTATTCTGGTTTAGGAGAGAAACCTCAAGAACATCAACAATGTTTTCCTCGACAAGAAAGGCTGCGTATATTATTAATCAACAACCAACTAGTAGTTCAAACACGTGCATTACAGGAATGATAGGGTTGCTAGTGTTCCTCTCTAAATTCATTGTATGGAGTCTCAGAACTACTCATCGTATCTACCTTGTCTGCTTTTAAGGTTTTGCCCCTCCAAGTTGGGACTTAAAAATCGGGCTTCCCCCTTGTTTTCAACTCGGCACAAGTCTCGGGTTATAAATGGAGATAATGGGTCAATGTTGATTTATTTTTTAAAAATAAATTTAAAATAATATTATTGTAATTCAAAAGGTTTTTTATATAAAAAAGTGTTAATAAATTGATTTTAACTTTAACTGGGTCAAAACCTGAGTTGATAGAGTTTTGGATCGATTCATCGGACCGGTCGGATCTTAAATCTGTCGCATCCAATGCACGATTAGATTAACTGTTGATTGGTGTATCTTGGTGGAGGCATTTAAGTGCATTTCTAGAAGAGGTGTGCTAAAGTCTTGTAGATAACGTGTTAGTATAGGGCAGGAAGGGACAGCTTTCTCTTCCTTTTTAGATTTACAGAACTGTCCAAAAACTTTTCTTTGTATTTATCCTTCCTATTTGTAGAGGAAAAGTGGTAGGGACTTTTGAGGTCTCGAGATTGAGAAAATGGAATATGCTACACTTGGGAGTTTTGAATTCATTTTTCTGGTGCTCATCCTACCTTCCCTTTGTATCTCTCGGTTGGTTGGGATAATAAGTAATTTTTTTAATAAAAAAACTGATTATTTTCTTGATAAAAATATATTTTAAAAACAATTATTAATTACCTGAGGTGTTTGTGATTTCAATTCAGAAACCAACAAGGACAGTGGACTTTGAATTCTCAAAAAACTTCACTAAAAGAAGAAGAGGTACGATGATGGGGTTAGGAATTGCTCAAGGGGATTAAAATGAAAATTTTCAAAAAAAAAAAAAATATGGGAACAAAGACGTAATGTTGAGAGACACATAATTTATTAATCTGTCAATCTGGTTGGTCTTGCAGGGCTATCAAAATTTATTATTTCACAAAAAATTGGATGCAAGAGTCTCGTTCTTGAAAGGATTACACTTAACATTGCTAGTACAGTTCAATAATTCACAAAATAGTCAAGTTTTATGAAAATGAGACTATCCATGAAGCCCTCTGAATTCAATGTATAAGGGTATAAAAGGCCAGTCGTTGGGCATATAGATGTAAGCATGACGACTATCCATGGGAGGTCATGACGATGCCAAATTAAACAAGCTTTCTTCTCAAACACCTTCCATGTTAAGGGGTCTCAAAATAGTTCTCTGTGCCAACTGATATTTATTGCTTGCATGACATGGCTGTTTGGAGTTGGGGAGTGTCGTTTGACTTGTCTTGTAGATTGAACAAATGCAAGAAGTTGAATCATATGCTTGTTAGAAGCTTGATTCTATCTTCTTGCATGGCCAAAAAGCTATAAAATTTGGCTAAATGAAGAGTAGTAAATACATTGAGAAACACAGGAAAACAATACTGCAATAATTTGAAGCCACCCTTTTCTATTCACACCTCCCACCTTTCCTACCTAAAAGGAAAAGGAAAAAGAAAAACATCTGATCCCTTTCTCTTTAAGAATCCGTTCATTCAATAGAATAGAAAAAGGGTGTAAAAGCACAGGCACAAGTTGATGAAAAGACCTTTTCCATTCACTTAAAAAAGATGTATATTCTCCTTCACAGTCTATGGAGATTCAAGACTTTGCCCAAAATGTAACTTCCATCCCTTTGGATCCATTTCCACCTGTCAAGTGTCAACCATATGACAAAGTGGGATTAAAAAAAAATCATCAGCAGTATGATTTTAGCTTATTGGTGTTGATATTTTGTCAGGTTCGTAATAAAATGAAGAACAAATTTAAAATTTCATAGGCCAACTGATCATTGTCAAGGTAGGGGTCACCTTCTCTAGAAGCAGGCAGTCAGTAATCTACATAGGATAAATGGCAAAGAGATTCCAAGACCAAGTCTTAGCAAGCATATTAATGGTAGTGGAGTCATTTGAAAAGGTAAAAAATTCTCTCTTGAACTTCATATTATATGAAATGTTGACTAGCAATACAAACTCAAGGCATTTAACACTCTGATAAAGAAAGAAGGGTACCAGCTCATACCTGGAATGCCTTATCTCTCCAAAGAAATTTACAGCTCTGGGCTTTGATGTAATCAAGAAGGGATTTGGGAAGCAATGGTTTGAAGGTAGCATGTAGCTTCACCTTGGTTATCCCTCTGCAAGCTAAGAGAGCAGCTGCCAAGCCATTTGGAGTTAAGCCTCTCAAGTGTAGCATAGTCATGTTCTGCAGGCGATTGATGCTGGCTAATGCCGAAAGGCCAACATCTGTTACTTAACAGTACGACAAGTTTATCTGCAACAAACAGAATGAACAATTGCCACTAGCCTATTATATCAGATTTCAATGTTCCAGGAGATCGGATAAATGCCATACCTGTTTGAGGTTTTGGGAACAATGAGCAACTGGGTGCATTGCATTATTATTGATATCGAAGCACTTCTTAATGTCCAACACCACAAGTTGCCTACATCCAACAGCAATAGCTGATATACCTTTAGATGAGACATGAGGACATCCTCTTATCTCAAGTACTTTTAACCTTGAACATCATGATAATGATATTGATGAAGCCTCAGTAAATTTATCATTATAAGCTATGTTAATGACTTCCAGTTCAGGACATCCACTCCTGAGCACTTACTGAAGCTCAATTCCTAGACCGAGTTAGGCCAACTTCCAAATGGCTCTAATGCCAGAACATTTAACCACACAGCAATCCAGCTTAACTGATTTCAGCACCGAAAAGTTCTGCAAACATTTTGCTAGATCTGCAGTAACCTGAACCATCATCAAGTATTAATAATGAACCTCTATGTGACCAAAAACTTCCAGGAGATATTTTAGATATTGGACTCACAGTAGGACCATAAGCTAGAGTAAGTTCTCCTAGGTTTTCAGCATCGCTTATCAGAGATGACAAACTCACATGACTGATGTTCTGGCAGTTTACATATTAAGTGTCTGCGAGATTTATAAAATTAGAGAAATTGTCGATTGAATATTAAACACCCTGCGCGAAATGGGCGAGTGAAATGGACTACAGTAAGAATTCCCGCCTAGGAATTCAATAAACAGAAAACAATTTCGACTTAATTCATTCAATTCTGGAATTCACATGTTTCGCTCCTACATGAGTTGGTAACAAACTCAACGTAAAAAAAGAGCATCAAACAGCATCAAAATTTGCAACCCTGCAAACAATGCAGTACTAATTTATAATGAAAAGGTACCTCGAGTGACTTGCAACTCTGTTGAAGAGTTGAGAGGCCATCATCATCAATACCAAGGCATCCCTCAAGGACTAAATCTTCAAGATGCTGCAATTGCAAAATAGATGGAAGACATTTCTCTGTAATCTGCAAACAAACTCACAATCATTTTAGAGTTCTCAAAACTGCCTGCATTGCATTTTAATTACCACAATTTGAAAGAAAACTGTTAGGAGGCTGATTAGAACACACAAAATTAGCGAGGCAGTAATCCACCATATAATACTGTATAATTAACTAAAGTGGTAAATTCCTTAAAAAGCGCCAATCAATTGTACAGTGGAGAGGAGACTTTACCAAAAGATTCTCTCTTTGTAGCTACATTTGCATGGACTTTTTATATCGCGTGCAACTTTTTTGACCAAGTTTTAGTCAACAAACATTAAACCTCTCTAGAAGGTATTATCCACCATAAAACATAGCTGAAGAAACAAATAAATAAATTCAGACAAACTACCACGGGGCATAACCTAATTCTTGAATCTTCTGAGACAACTTTTCAGGAATGCTGACCATCAAATATTGTCCCACTGGGATTAGAATTTTCCCAATCATAGACTTGATTAGTGCTCTAAACAGAAACAATGCGTCGGGAAACAGCAGCAGGGTTCAAATCATCAAAAAGCCAAACTTCAATTTCAACCCCAAGTGGCAAGAAATCACATTGCTGGCAATTAAATTCTTATCAGTACTTAAATCCAAGTCAAAGGAAACATTGTGACATCATATTGGAAGTAAAAACACCACAGTTACATAACAGAACAACATCAAAAGCATGTACTGTCCTAATAATAACTTCAACAAAGATCAATTATTGAAGGAAGTAAAAACAAACAACAATTCAACAAGATGCCTTCGGATTTTTCTTTCCTTCATGTTTCTCAGAAAACAAACAGAGAACAGAAACCAAGATAGACAAAGAAACACATCAAATTACCTGTAAGTAAGAGAGATCCAAGCTCCTAATATCCTTACATTTCGAAGCAAGCAATTCCACACCAAGATCACTAACCTTCAAACACCATTTCAAGAAACCAACCTCAACTTTCTATACCCAACAGCAATACAACCAATCCCCATTTCAGTAATCAGCTTACACCTAGCCAACCACAACTTCTCCAAATTCTTAGCCTCAGCAATTGCAGCAGTAGCCAAATCATTCAACTCTACCCCATTAGACAAATCAGTCTCAACCAAATTGAAACACCTTGAAACCAAACTCACCAACCCAATATTAGTAAAAAACCTTGACCTTGACAGGTTATAGAACACAAAACATCGTTACATGACAAAGAAACAACTTTCAACATGCTGTCTTCAATGCGAGGACAAAGAGTTAGATCAAGATGTTCAATATGAGGGTATCTATGAAGGGCTCTTGATAAAAGCTCAGCTCTAAGCGGCTTAAGAGTCTTCCTATGGTGAGCTTCAATGGAGTAAAAAGCTTCGCAAGTTAAAGAAAAAGACTTTTAGCAAAAGGGTCATTGTTAAGATAGTCAAGGATTGTAAAGATGATTTCTTCAGTGAGAAAACCTAAGGGGTTGCTAAAGGGCGGCGCTTGCATAGTGGTTTTCTTGTTTGTTTTCATGGGTGGAAAAGAGTGTGCAAGATTTTGAAAGGAATTTTTTTTTTTGTGGAGTTTAAGGAAAGGTTATATGATGGAGTAACGGTTAACAGTGGTACAGCTGGTGGAGATTCTGTAGCACTTGGGGAAGTTGACTTGCGTAGGTAAAAAGTCTATATATTAGGTTTTTTGGTGTTATTTTATTTTTATAGGACTGCATTAATTCTTTTCTCTTGTTGAATTTACCTATTTAATTCAGTGAGCGTTCGGGAGTGCCGTATTTTTACTTTTATATATGTTTTAAAAGTGTGTTTTATTTTAAAAAATATTAAATTAATATTTTTTTATAATTTTAATATGCTAATATAAAAAAATCTAAAAAATTTATTTTGAAACATTTTAAAATGAAAAATATTTTTTAAAAAATACTCTACATTAAAATATTAATCACGCATTAAACATGAAATATCCCAGTTAAAGTTACCAAATCATCTTTTAAATACAACTTACTTCTTGAATCATAGTATTTAATAAAGTTTTTTAAACTATTTTTAAATACAAGACTCATTTAGGTTCCTAACCTATGATATGATATGATATGTATTATTCATGTCAAAACTATAAATAGAGATGAGTTCATAATACCAATATTATTAAAATATAAGTATTGATTAAAACATTAAATTTGAATGAAAAAATAAAAGAAAAACTCATAAAATTTAAATCTAATGATACAGAGAAGGCCACATCTTTGCTGGACAAGAGGGATTAGATTTGGTTTGATGTATTTTCTTAAGCTTCGGTTATAAATCTTGTATTGTTCTAAACTCCTAATCAGTATTCCTGATTTTGCAACAAGATTCATCCATTGAAAATGGGTGTTCTTTAAGAATTTTCTTATGAACGACAGGTTACCTGTGGATGACTTTAAGTTAGTTGAATGTCAAACATAACCTATCCACTCCACAGTCTCCACTCCTAATCCAATACAAGGTTCTTCAAATTGCAGGCTAGTTGACCAAATCTTCCATTTGCAATATGAGACTCCCCGGCTAAATTATGGCCGCAGCTGGGAGAGCCATGCTTTTCTTTTCTGCTAGTGACACACATAAACAATGGAAAGAATCATTAATGAGACATTATAAAGTTTTGGTGAAACCCTAATTGTGTTTTCCAAATCAATTTCAACTACAAGTTCATTGGCTTCCATTTCCATTCCTATTTTGCAAGGTGGATCAGAATCCAACGGCACAACAGTTCTGAACCATACTAAGGAAGATGCCTACTCTCAAAATATAAGGCCATGATCTTGCTGTAAAAATAAAAGATGAGAGTAGAAGACTTTTAAATTCTCATCGATTGGCAACATCGTGAGATATGGCATAAACAACGAGTTGAAAATAAAAGTACATATGGAAGCTGCCCTCACCACTTGGCAACATCACTAGATAGGATATAAACAATGAGTATTGAAACATCAATCAATTGGAAGTGAAATTCTACAATTAGTTTTCAAAATTCTACATTGCTACAGTATTCATAAAACTCTTCAATCATCGCATCCACGAGTAACATTTGAGGCAAGAAGTGAAAGAGGCAATTGCTTCATAACAAAGGCCGGTTACTTCTTGGCATAAGTAACAGCCATGGGGTTCTGGGGAGTAATTTTGAAACCTTGAAGGGCCTGCATGGCCATGGAGGATTGCACATCATCTTCAAATTCCACAAATGCAATACCTGGCTTCGCCTCAATCATTCGGACTTCCCTAAATCCTGGGTATTGCTGGAAGAGCACTTGCAACATCATGCTAGTGGTTTCATGGGGCAAGTTTTGAATAAACAATATATTATTTGGCGGAGCTGTTTCTTGTGCACCCTGGTTTCCATGGCGGAAAGAAGTCTACACATCAGAGACAGACAGGACATAATAAGCAAGAATTGATCAAATAAAATAGGAGAATTCACTCTTCTTTTCCAAAAGAAGTAGTTGAGGTGAACAGATGAAATACACACAAAAGGTGCATTAATCCCAGTAATGAGATCAATACATCAATGCACACTGACTGCTTCAAACAATTATCACGCAATCATCTTCAACACTTTTCATAGTCATGCAAATGAAACACATGAATACTGCACACATGACCTAAGTATTTGCCCAACTCTTAAGAAAATTAACATGTATGCAAGTGTGCAAGTTAATATGGTGGAGAGAAGCATAAAATATGACCTACCGGGCCCCCGTTACTTTCAGCAGGTTTACCATTAGCTGGAGCTGATTGCTGGGATTCTTCAGCACGTTTTTTTCTTTCAGCTGAAGAGGAAAACATGTGTTAAATTATTTGCAGATAATAGAATAGCAGGAGCATCACTGAATAAAAATTAAAACACAATCCACTTAACAGTAAGTCAAAACAGAACATTGGTCCTGTGCCAGAATTTAAATCCCATTTCAATAAGACATGGCACAGCCCAAAAACTGCTCTACTTTTTTCTTTTCTAAGTTGTCAAAAGTTATTAGAAAACAATACATTAGATATCCAGAACTTTTGGCACACACATAACTTGTTTCTCCTCTGATTTTGTCCATTAAAACCGTAACCCTAGAAGTCCAAACCACCTAATTTACACAGGAGCATCCACTGAAACATGTAAATCATGGTATCAGCAACAAATTCATAGGGGCAGTGCTTGCTTCAAGTTTGCTATTTGGTTTCACTTTTACAATAATAGAATCATGTAAAAGATTATATTTGAACCATGTATATTTCCTCAGGCCAGTCATATGCTTGAGTGAGGAACTAGATAACTGAACCAACCATTAAATGATGTAGTTTCAGCAAACATAGCAAGCAGTGGGAGACTCTTTCACAAAGAATTTGCTCAAAAAATGGTTCTTCAAACCTTTTTGAGCAGTCAAAAGAAATGGCCAACTGGATATTTCTATTACTTCCATTCAGTACTGCATTTACATAGGAGAATTCAAACATATTTCTTTGTTAAAATTTCCTAA
This sequence comes from Populus deltoides, assembly GCA_015852605.2. Taxonomy (NCBI): domain Eukaryota; kingdom Viridiplantae; phylum Streptophyta; class Magnoliopsida; order Malpighiales; family Salicaceae; genus Populus; species Populus deltoides. Next base: position 17,061,528 of record CM027582.2, read on the forward strand.
TGCAAAGCTATTTTCCTGACTCATTGTAACGAGTTCCATTTGAATGGTCAATTTTTTATGACATAACATACCAGTCTAATAAAGATAAAAGTATAAATTGCTAGGTAGTTGCACTCACCTTTTTCTTCGTTCTTCTTCTTTTTCTTTGCATTTGGATCATAGACTCCTTCTGCTTCTGTAATGCAATCAGACATTGTTTTTGCATATTGGATTCGCTGCACCAAATCAATGAGATACATTACCACATTGAAAATTTAGTCGGAACAAAGATAGAATGAAGAAATAGAAATTTGATTAAGATTCTAAATGAACGTATCATTCACAAATACACAGAATAACCGTCTTCAATGAATGCATGCTTCAACGAGTCCAATGGTCAATTTTTTTGATCAAATTGCAGTCAATTAAGGACATGCATGATTCTCCCTTCTTTATTACACTAACATAAAATATATCACACAACTATGACCATTTTATTAGGTGAAAAATAATATAATTCCATGAAGGACATAATTGAAACTTCATATAAGACATCACAATCTTTCCCTTTTTCTTCTTGTTTCCATTACATAATGAACTATTAGTTTAAGAATCACAATGGCCCCATTATTAACCACAAAAAATCTCATGGCTTCTCTTACAGCTCACTCAACCAGAACCATTCATTTTCCAACCATAGTTTTAGAAGACAGCTAGTGCAAAATTACCATTCCCCTGTTATGCTTGTCCATGACAAGCAAACAAAAGCTTGATGATGAAACCAAAACAAAAACGGAACAGCACAAGTACAAAGGTTATAATTGACGGTCACAAAATCACATCCAAAACTAGTTGCAAATCAATCAATTGTATAGACAACTTAATAATCCATGAAAATTCTGTCTTTAAAAACGTGAAGATAATAAAACATAAATTCTTTACATTACACAAACTTAAAAAAGGAATTGAAATAACATACCATAGCTGATGCATTATCAAATACAAAGAGTTGAAGACTTACTGACCAAGCATCTCAAAACGTACCATAGGTTTATCATAAAATGGAAAACCCTGCATTTGCCGCACAGCATTACTTGCAGCCGTCACTTCGCTAAACACAACCCATGCTTGCCCTCGAAGCTTTGCCGTCTTCAAAGCAACAACATCCAAAATCCTCCCGTATTGAGAGAACAAACAATAAAGTGATCTCTTCAACTCTACCCACCAAAAAAACCCGTCAAAAACCTAACACAATCAAGCTAAAATACTTCAAAATCACAAAAAAAAAATCACTATATTCTCCACTTCTCATTGACCAAATATCTTCCTTTAACAGCTCTTTTAAGCTACTTCCACCCTAATATTCTAAACCTGATTTCACTTTCAGTAACCCTAAGAAGAAATCTACTAGAAAAATCAATTAAAACTGCTTTTAGCTTAAATGGGTCGACTTATATATGGCCTAGAAAGAAAAAACAATAGTGAAGTTGAGATTTTTTAGGGTTTTAGTTACTCAAACTCAGTAAGAAAAACAGGAAGAACGTTAAAGTAAAGCAAGTACAATATACCTTCTTTCCTGACCTTCTCGTTGAGGTTCTTAACATAAATTGTTTGGTTCGGTGGTATGTCTCCTGTTAGCATCTTCGCTGAAAAAAAAAGGCAAGAGAGAATCTGAGACTGAGACTGAGAAATTTTGGGTTTTTGAGAAAGAGAGGAGAGGGAAAGGGGAGGGGAGGGAAAGAGAGTCTGTTTTAGGAATTAGGACAGACCGTGCCCGAACTATATATTTGGGCTTTTTAGAGAGGTTGCAGTTATTTGGGCTGGAGTCGACTATGTTTTGGGCTTCTGGCTTTTAGCATGGGCTAAACTTTGAAAACTTAATATTGGACTCACCAGGATTTTTCTAATTTTTAATTTTATTAACATTTTTTTATAAAGCAATAATAATAATAATAATTTCCCACAAACAAATGTGTCTTTTTTTGTTAACTTGGGGAAGATTTTGGATTATAGAATGGGAGGGAACCTCTTTCAATCCTCTAGGTTAATTATGAATGTTGTTTTGCTTATAGTTGTAAAGTTTGGATCACTGGTTAAATATTTTTTTAAAAAAAAATTAAAATAATATTATTTTCATAATAAAAAAAATTAATGAGTTGAGAATCATTTTTTAATTAAGTTAGGTTTAGATTGATTAGGTTAGCGGGTCAACTCGAGACCAAGTTAGCTAGTTTTTTTGCTTATTTTATTTTTTTGAGAGTAATATCAACCATTCTAAGATTTTATTTAATAATTTAAATTTAAATTAATTATTTAAATTAAGCTTTTAAATCAAAATTTTAAATTATTTGATATAATTTTAATTTTTTTTATTTTTTATTTATTTAAATTAATATTTTTTTGATATTTATAGTTATTCTAACGTGCTGATTTTAAAAATAATTTTTAAAATGATTGATTATAAGTAATTTAATTATTAATTAAGATATAAACTGATATACATATATTATTTAGAATGACAGTCCAGGAACACGAAAACTAATCACTCGTTAATTAGAGTGCCAAAACAAGACCAGGCACAGACTTGTTATCAGAGACCTTGCTTTGCCAAACGCTTTGGCAACTAGCCCTAGACTGAGAAGTGCTAATCGCCGGTGATGATGATATTGATGACCCTCCATCTCCAAAACGGGTGACAGTAACAGAAGTGTTGAAGTATTCTCTAACATGGGTAACGATCCCATTTGTGACAGTCCATGCATGAACCCACGAAACATTCCAATCCTTGTTAAACCCTTCAACAAGGACCATTGATCCAAAGGCGACAACATTGGAGAGGGGGTACTGAAAGATGAAGGAGTTGTTGTTCGGTCTTACTGACGAAGATGAAGATGGTGGTTGGCCAGTGAGTAAGCTCATCAAATGTTGTTGGTGAATTGGTGGACCATGAAACCACCACTCTAGGTCAGGTGCTAGCAAGCGGTGTGCCGTTTCGATGTCTTTGTTGACTAGGGCATCATACAGGGCTACCACAACCCTCTTGTTATGTTCTCCTTCGATCTCCTCCAGGCTTGCTCGCTTGGTTTCCAGTTTTAAAGAACAAAGAGATCGATGTAGTCTTAGGGGAAAAAAGAAAGAGAGGGGTGATTGCGTTTTGCTTTTGTTGTTTTTGGATTTGAGATTTGAATATGGGAGCTTTGGGGGTGGTTTTATAGGGAATGTAAGGAGAACGTGGACTGTACGTATCATGAGTTCCATGGATGGTGATGAGTCAAAGGACCTACAGTCTACAAAGTCAAGCTTTAGGTTCCATATATAATTTTGAGGCCAATATTTAATTAGTTAACTAATTACATGATAAGTGAGAAAGTTTATTAAGAATGGAAATTCTATCTTTGGCTAATGACTACTCAATTAACAGTATCATTTGTTTTAATATGTGCTTTTTTAAGGCCTCAACACCCATACTTTTCCATCTATTTATATTTTGAAGTTTCAGAATATATATATATATATATATATATATACATATATATACATATATATATATATATAAATTCACAAATAATATATGTATTTTAATAGATTAATCAGGTGATTAAGAAGATTTTGTTTTCTTTCTTAATTTTTTAGATTCAAATATTAAAATCAAAACTCAAATAAAACTAATAATTAAATTCTTCTAATGGGAAACATATTTTTAAAATCATTTAGAAAAAAGACTTAATCTCTTATTCAAAAATACCTTAAGTACTTTAATTCTAATTAATGATAAAAATACATACAAATTATACAAATCCTGAAAATATATATCTGGACTTTATATATCAATCTCTTGTCTAACTCATGATGAACCCTAAACTCAGAGAATATACTTTCTGTCTACGCATAAATTAAGTTGTCCTTCATCGAAATGCAATCTCAATTTAAATATGGGAGTCCTCATCAATTTGTTATGTGTCTGTATTCTTAGCCAAATGAATGGATAACTTAGAAGTGTTTGTTCGTTATATGTTATACAGTTCGATCAAGGGGCCTAGATGAAAGTGCTGCTTGCGGATGGGACTTTCACTTATTGGCAGTGACCTCTCGATCGAGGACAGAAGTTCAATGCCAAGAGAATAATGGAGATCTGCTTAGGCAACTCTTAGGTAGAACATTAGGTAGACTGGACTCTGGTGATGCCGCCATGATGACCAATCTAAAACAAACATAATTTCACAAATTTTATAGAGTTTTTTCTCTAAAAAAAATATACTCAAATTATCACAATTAAAAAAACTTTTTTTCTAAAATAAAACAATTTTATAAAACATTCAATTCTCATATACGTGATCACAAGATACGCATGTCATGTCTACGCGATCGATACAAATACAAGAAAAAAAAAAGCAAAAAAAAGAAGAGAAAAGATGTGGTGGAGAAAGGAAGAGTTGTCTCTAACATGGTAGAGGGAGAGAGAGCTTTAGCAGAGAAGAGAGAGGTCGAGAGGAGAAGGAGGAAGAAAAGACAAAAAAAAAAGGGAGGGAAAAGAGTTTTTTCCAATTTAATTCGATTATACACGAAAATTGTATCTACATGCATGTTCAGGTGGGTGCATGGCGTATGTACAACCAGCGTATATTATAAAACTGTGTTATTTTAAAAAAATATATTTAAGATATAATAATTTAGGTATATTTTCTAGTCAATATGCTTATATATATATATATATTATTTTTTAAATAAAAGAAAAACTACTCTTTGCATACCATAACTTTTTTTTAACCTCCGCCGACGTGATGCACGCACTATTTTTTTCTTTTTAAGAAAAAGACTAGACTTCATACACATTTTCAAACCAAGATTAAGCCAAAAATAAAATAAAAAAAAAAATTCAATCGGCCCATGAGGCTCAGCGAAAAAGGGCAGTGCCTATTTCTTTGACAATGAAGGCACAAATGTTTATATATGGACCAGGTGTGGAGCAATTGCTAGCTTGTGTGCCATGTATTTATATATTTTTAACACTGAAGTGATGGAGATTGGACACCGACATTCATGGCCTTCAATATTCAACATTTGTGTGGTTATGATCAATGCTGCTATAAACGTGTGCCCACTAACCTTGCAAACTTCTCCTCAATTATAAATGCATGATTTTGGTTTGAAAATAACGTAATTGGAGAATTTTGTCTGTAATCTCTTGCAAGTTCTTCAAAAAGGGTGGATAGTAGTTAAAGAAGGGCACCTTTCGGCCATTCTCAGGTCATCACTTTGATATTAATAAGCAAAGTCACCGATCAGCCTGGTTGCATTTGACCCCCCCCTACGATTATGACCCCGCCGGCCCTATGATCTTCTTGTAGACTTATGTTGAATTTATTTGCAGGGTTTGGAAGTGTGGTTCGAGTAGAAATCTGTTAAAATTTATTTATTTTATTTTTTTATATTTTTTGTTTTGATGTATGTTAAAAAATAATATAAAACATATCTTGAATCTCATATGATAATTTAAACTATTGGGTTAATTGAGATGGTTCTTTGATATAGTATCAGAATCTTAATGATCAAGTAGTCACGAGTTCAAATATCATCATTCTCATTTATTTAATAAAAATTAAAAACAACATAGTGCGAATTTGTTTAAGTTTCAAGATTAAAAAGCTTTTATTTAAGGAGATGTATTTCATCGAGTTGAGATGATTATTTGACAATTTACTGATATAAAAATAAAAAAATATTAATTATTTTAATGTATTTCTGAAAAAAAAATACTTTAAAAAATAGCCGCAACAACGCTTCCAAACACCTCCATCATTATGGAAACTAAATTTGGAGAGCTGCTATAATCTAACAACCAACATATATGATCAGATGAGCTTTGCTTTAATTCTAATGAATCAACTTGAGAAAAAAACAAAAGTGAAAGATCATTATTTATGCCGACATTTGACGAAATTATTCCATTTGGAGATGGTTTTATTGTAAGAATTCTACTGGGTCGGTATTAATATTGTCATCAATAATTCATTGATCCACCAATAATTGATATAACAATTCCCTGTTCCAGGTCAAAAAAGTAATTAATGTTTAATGGATTGATTTTCTATTATGATAATAAATTGATGAAATTATTATATCTTTTAATGCATTAAACCGACATAAAGAATATATATATATATATATATATATATATATATATTATTAAAATTATACGTATATATGGTAATGTATTTAATCATAGAAACAAAGTAAAAAATGAAACCCTAGTTTTATTTAAATGAGGGGGCATAATCAATAAGCTGTGGACAATTTAATTAAATTTATTATGGAGAATATATCATTAAAATTGGGAGACCGATATGGAGAATGTATTATTCAAATTATTCGGGAATATATTTAAATATACAAAAAAATGAAAATTAAACATAATTTAAATGAGGGGGCATAATTTAAGTTAACTTAAATTAATTGCATGCTGCTTAATTAAGACAGCGAATTGTGCTAGAAAAGTATATTAAAAAAGCATTATTTTAAATTCGATTCAGAAACTATTAATCTAGAATCTAAACTGATTCAAATTAAAAATAAAAAAAACAAAAAAAACCTGTTTTATTCACAAACTTAGATTAACCCGATAACTTGATCAAAATCCTATTTTCAATTCTTTAATATTTTTTTAAAATATTATTTTAATTTTAATTTTTTTAGATCGACTTTCAAAAATCATGACTCAGTCTTAGTCTTCATATGAACTCCGAATAGGATTTTAAAAGATTAAAACAATCATTGAACCATGTATAGTGCGTTGGAGGATTCAGACAAGCAGCAAATTGCATGCATCATTAAGTGATTTCCAGAATTTATCAACCTATGGTGGGCTCTTCTTCTTGTTAAATAAAAGTTAAAAACATTAGGGTTTAGTTTAATTTGTAAAAACTTTACGAGCCAATATGGGCCGAGAGTTAAGTTTGGGCTCTACACCAACAAAAAAAGGCCCAAGCCTTCATAAGCCCAAAACAACCCCAATAATACCTTTCCATAACCTTCCTTGTCTTGAACACAACACAGAAACCTCAAAAAACCCAAAACCTCACCAAGACAGAACAGAAGCAAAATCCCAAAAACACAGAAATGTTGTGGTTTCTTGCAAGATCCTCACTGAAAAACCCTAAATGGAATCCAAAACCCATCATTGCTATTCCTCAATCACCACTTCACAATCACTTCTCTTCAAAATCAGGCAAATCATCAGCTCCAAAAGGAAACAACAACAAAGCCGACAATCAAAAACCCAAAAAGAACCCAAAAAGATCTGGCCTTGATGATTCAAAAAATGCTGTATCTGACACCAAAGAGACTACTGATGAAAGAGTGCTTCGTGCTCGCCTTCTTGCTCAAGATGAGAAGAACCCTTCACTTAATGCTGGTCCTAATGGGAGACCTTTGTTTACTAATATCAGTTCTCTCTCTAGACTCTCACGCAAAGACACTTGTTCTTACTTCAAATTCGGGTATTTGTTTAGCTGTTAATGTCTTTAGTTAAGTAAATATTGTGGCTTTTTATGTGTTTTTGAATTGGGGTTTGATAATGTTACTGAATTGGGTTCCTTTTAATGTAGCTGAATTGGGTTCATTTTAATGTAACTTCTAATCGGTTTTTTGTTTTTGTTTTGTTGAATGTGATAGATATGTAAAAATGGAGTCATTATGTGTGTTTATTAGGCTGAATTAGGATTTTGTTTTTGTGTTTTGGGATTTGAAGAGAGAAGGAGCTGAACCAGATGTTGCCAGAGGGATTGCCAATGGGGATGGTTAAGGAGTTTGAGGAATCAATGAGGAGTGCTTTGCTTGTTAGACAAAGTTTTCTGGATCTTCGTGATAATTTTAGACGTATTGTTGATCCTCCTTTGCTCTCTTCTGATGGTAAAGGTACGGTTTTTTGTTACTATAGTTATAATGTTTTGGGTTTGATAAGCCATTGGTAGAATGATATCATTAGTATTTGCTCAATTTTGCATATGGTTAAAGCTAATTGGAGATAGTTTTGATTTTTTAGTGATGTGGGTAATTCTAGTTCTTAGTGTGTAGTGTGTATGTTATTGAAAATATTTTGAGTAGGGCTTCAGTGAGTACTCCTATCCCTTATGATTTGACGTGTACAAGTAGGTGTGTGGTTAGGTAATTATCTGTAAAGTTGCAAAGAGATAGCTGCTTTTGTTGTGTATTGATAAGATAAATGGTGTGAGAGGTCTGTGATTGCTGTAAGTTGATGAATTTCTTTTTACAGGTCTGAAAGTTAGAAAGCAAATTGTATTAGATGGTCCTTCTAACTGCGGGAAGAGTATCACGCTTGCGATGCTTGTTCATTGGGCTCGTGAAGAAGGTTGGCTGGTGTTTTATGTTCCCAGAGGACGGGAGTGGACTCATGGTGGATATTTCTATAAAAACCCAATTACTGGTCTTTGGGATACACCTATTCAGGCAGAAAATGCTCTCAAGGTAAGAATTTTTAACATTTATTTTATCAAATGAATGTGATTGAAGAAGTATGCACAGTATGATCTGCTGAACTGCTATTATCTTTGGTAACAAATTGTTGATATCATGACATTAGTTTTTGCTTGGAAAATGTAAGAAAACAGGCAGGTCCATATCTTCTTTGTTTTGTTTGCCGTTTATGTAATTGAGTTCCAAAAATCAGTGATTGGCAATCCAAGTTTACTCATGAAGCATGTTTAGGTCCAATCCCCCCTCCTAAAACAGAAAGATAATCCATGATTTTGATTCTCTTTTCTACAAATGATTCTTCAGAATGTGCGAATGTTCTTGCTGTTAACTTTTCTGTTGTTTTCTTCTCCATTTGTCTTGCTATGCTCAATGTACTGAAAATCTTGTATTTTTCGTACTGTTTATTTCTTTGCAGGATTTTGTAAAATACAATGAATCTCTCTTGAAGCAATTGCCATGCCATATATTTGATCCTGTTCCACTTGGAGAGGGTGCTGGAATTGGATTGTTAAAAGGAGTCGATTCAGTTCCAGTGCCTGAAAGCTCGACTTTGTATGACCTGGTTCAAATAGGTATCAAGCAAACACATGCAGCTGTTGGGGTAGTGCTTCGCTTGAGGAAAGAGTTATCACTTGTGAAGGATATTCCTGTCCTCTTTGCTATTGATCAAGTGAGACAGATTCTAGAATCAAACTCCCACATCATTTCATTTAGTTCTTTAAATGAACTAAGTTTAAGAATGCCACCAGAGTCATTCCATAGTTATTGATGTATCTTTTTTTAATTGTTGCCATCACTTTTTCTCCAGTATAATAACTGGTTTACGTTCAGCGAGTATGAGGAACCAGTAACTATGCGCTCATGTCGACCAGTACATGCTAGAGAACTTGCAATGGTCAGTATCAAATGCTCATCTTTGTCAAGTCTTTGATTGGTGTCGTGTTAAGCTCTTCCTGGAAAATTTTCCTGTTTACAATGCTCTTTGATTGGTCAGTATCAAATGCTACTCATCTTTGTCAAGTCCTAAAATTATTCTAATCTCTTTGGGTTGAAATGAGCACATGTATGTTGTGGATGTACCCTTGAAGAGAACTCATATTCTTAGGACGTTGATCATCCTTTTCCATGCGATGAGGATTTGGTCCTTGAGATTTAGTTTTCTTCCACCGTGGACATCTTGCACACACTTTTCTTATTCTTCTGGATAGTTAATTTATTGGAATCAAGGACTGCTGGTTGGAGTTCATTGAACGTCACTCCATAACATTCTACATCTCTTGCAGGTAAATGCTTTTAGGTCTATGATGCACAATAGCATGATGGTGGGTGCCTTTTCTCATTCAACAGCAGTTGGAAAGTTGCGCAAGGATTTGCCAGATGTCCCTTTAGATGCTCGTATTAATTTACCACGATATGGTTTAGATGAAGCAGCTGCTGTTTGCCATTACTACCTTAGGTATGTAGAGGAATGCTTATGATTGCCGGGTTGACTATATCAGTGATGAAGCACGCTTTCATTCAACTGGCTGGATTCTTATAGATAATGCAGAACTTGCCAAATACTTTCTCCTTGATGCAGTTCTGACTTGGTTTTATTTGTTAACTTTGGTAGGCAAAGATTATTGCCTCGAGAAGCATTCTCAGAGGAAAGCTGGAAGAAGATATATTATTTGTCAAATGGAAATGGAACAGAAATGAGAGTGCTACTTCCTTTAATGCAGTGACCCATTGAAGATACTATCCTTGGACAAATTTAAACAGGGTTTGGCACAATTGCCGTTCAATCTTGTGGTCTTTGGTTTCCGAGCCGCATGGCACTTTCTACATCCTAAAAGTGAGATTAGCAAAATACAGTTCCCTGCGTTTTGAATCCTTTATGTGATGACAGCAGTTAGAGTCGCAAAGTGAGAATTTGGCAATTTTTGCCACAATATGGACTTGCTTGGTTCAGACAACTCTTGTAGCTCAAGCATGTACGGATCAGTTACACATTTTGTAGTTCTGATTGATTGTAGAAGATTGATTTCTTGTGATAACTGATAATAGTTTTCATTTTCTAAGCCAAAATTTTATGGTTCTTTCTTCTAGATTTTAGTTTAATGATGGTTGCAAGTTTATATCGCTACTTGATGGTATGGGTATGCAATCTGTTGGAAAGTTGCGTAAGTTTATATCACCGACCTTTTGACCAAGTGGACTAGGTCGCCAGTTGATCTGTTTTTCACCCGGTTTAACGTGAAACTTAGCCCAGGTTGTACGTTGGAATTGAGACTTGAGAGTTGCGCACACATGCAAAGAAATAACAAATGCATTCCCGTGAGTATGGAACGATGTACAAATGTAAATTCTCAGTTCAATTGTTACTGTCCATATAAGAAAATTATAATCAAAGATACTATCAAGCAATGAAATATGGTTAACAAAATTTACTCCGCCGGGCATAAATCTGGCGAAGCTTGTATATGAGACTGGTCTGCATCAAATCAAACGTGATATTAGAATCCCGATATCAACTTCCCAGTTGGAAAAATGAAGGAACTTCCAAAACGAGATTAAGCTGAATTTAGGCCATAATCCATAGCTGGTGAGCTTTATGTCGACCATAACCAGAAGGAAACCATTTTAACAGGATTAAACAATGATTGCATTCATAAATAGTTGGAAAACGAATGGAATGTAATCAGTTCAATGTAGATGAAAATGCAGAATTAAGTTTTCTTGCCAACGTTTGAAGTAGGCAAAGAACAAAGCTAGAAAAGGAAGACAGCAAAAAACAAACTGAATTTTTTGCAACTATCATTTACAGCAATTGTTGATAATGTTCATTGATAATACCTGCGCTACAATGGAATCGCCTCGATAGATCGTGCATGATCTTTGGAAGGGGAAACCTTTCACCTTAAAGTCAGGTTTTGACTCTCAAGAAACCTCTCCGACGAGAAAGACCTCCAGCTCAGTTCTTGCAAGCTTTTTCAGAGTCCTTTTCACTCTGAAGATCAAGTTCTTGTCCCTATTATCACCACCCTTGAAACCTTGCCAATAACCTTTCTGCAACCAAGAAATAAACCAAGTTGCTTCTCACAGCCCATGGAAGAATAAGCACACAGAATCTGCAACCAATGACATGAAGCAATAACCTCATCATCTTATATCAAAAAGAGAGACAGAAAAACAAACTTGAGATCTATTGAAAGGATCAGGTTATAACTTAGTCTCTTCGATTCTTGCTAATAATTATATTATCAAGGAGTGAACAGCTGTTTTTTCGGGTTTCATGGTTTTGAAATCAAACTGGAAACAATAATTCTTTTTTTGAAAGAGTTTTACAATTGGAAATCTTAAGAAAAAACCAACGTTCATATGTATTTTAAACATGAAGGACTAATTTATAAGTGTATTTCAAATCTAAGGACAAAACAATGATTAATTTGTAAAACCATGACATTAGAGATGTGGCTGGCTAGCGCATCAGCTGGCCCTGTCTCCATACTAATTTCATGGCCAGCTAATTGTTGGACCACATCGGCTCAACATCCTTGAACAACCGTATCTACACAAAAAACAGACTGGAATACATTGATCGGAGATGGTGGTTCTGTATTTAATTTCCGGCCCGACAGCGATCTTCACTTGTAAAAGGAATTTAGTTGAAGCAAATGAAGAACAATAGTTGACTTAATATCTTTGTACGAAGATTTATTTGCGATTCTATTTTAACGATCGCAGAGAAGAATTTTGACGGCCCCTTGAACCAGCAGGAATTAATAAGCTGGAAGTATTTGTTAGCTGTCTAACTCAATGTCATCGTTGAGAATAATTGAGTGTCGGACTTAATATATGGGCAACTTTTACAATAATTCAATATTTTCATTAAATAAAAAAATTAAAAATAAATAAAATATATTTATCAATTATATTTCAATTATAAGATTGACCCACTTAATAAAATACCTCAAATATAAAATAAAGATTGCTCAAGACTTTTCTTATCACATTCACACATAAAAAATAATAAAAAAATTATTTCTTAAATATTTTATTTATAATTTTACTCAATAACCCTGTTCATTTTTAACAGGTTATGAGCACATCAAATCATTTTTGACGTCTTGCTAATTTGCAACCTTACAGTATATTATCCTGCTTTCCTTCCCCTGATCAAATACTGGGAGGGTTGTGGTCTAAGTGGTGAGTGGTCTTGCTAGGTGCCGTTGATATGGTTCTATCCCTTCTACCCACAAATTATCAGCCATTTGTTCTGAAAATACATGTTAATTTCCTGAGGTCAAAGATTTTTCCACTGATCATTTGTGCACATGAAATATCCCTTCTTCCTAGGCATGTATTATCTGTCGAGTTCAAGTTCTTGGCTTCTGTGAGGCCCTGATTTGTCTCTCAGTTGCATTGCCTCAAATAGAAGGAATCAATTAATTCAATAATTAAGTTACCTTGGCAAATGGGTTTCAGTTCTCTCTCCCGTGTATACACAGGACAGGCATCCTTTTCTTCCACGTCAAGGATTTTCCACCATTGGTTTGGACTTATGCATGGGCATGTATAGGAATGTTAGTCAATTAAAATATTATTGGTTGTGAGTTTTTCACTGGAGTCCATCTATGATAAAATGTGTTTAGGGTTGAATAATTATTTGAGGGGTAGGATGCTTTAATTAAACATGATTAATTTATCATTCTTAATTTGTTTAGCAGCACCATCTTTTTATTATTTTAGCTGGATGCAGAACCCTAATAACAGGCCTTGGATGCACCGTAAGCTTTTCTCCCCATTCAAGAGATTTTGACTTCATACGTTGGCTCAATCACCTTCACTCATGTTTATCGTCAGAATAATCTCATGGCAGATCACCTGGCTAAACAGGGAGTCCGAAGATCAACTAACTTTGTTGCGTGCATGGTTTTGAATGATCATCCAACTGTTATGCGGGTCCTCTTTGTTTTAGTCCTGATTGTGACTCCTGGTGGAAATGGGATGTTGTTCAGGGGGTTCTTGATGGTATTGCTTTATATAAATTGACTGATCTAGTTTCTCTGTTCTTATGTGTGGAGGCGATGCTGCTCTTCTGCTTGTTAAGATGCTAAAGGTTGATTTCTTGAGAGGCCATGGCCGACTCCAGCAAGAGTTAAGGAGTAATCTGGTTTAACTCCATACCATCCTGCATTCTCTTTCATTTCTCTGGAGAATATGAGGAGGCCTAGGGAGGGGTTGCTGTTTCAAGTTGTGTGTTGCATTGTCTGATCAAGACGTACGTTAGTATTGATTTGGCTAAGAAGAGGAAAGAATCAGTAACGTACGAGGTAGAAGTTTGGTTTTATGGAAGCATCCCCTGGAATTATTGCTTGGCAACTCTAGTTTGTGTGGCGACAAAGTTGCATCTTTTGGCTGTTGTTTTGCTTTTGGTAACTTGGTCTTGTCGCCCATCTCATTTGTTAGAGATATTCCGCTAAACTTAATCTTATTGCAGATTTTGTATTTTGACATTCTCGCCAGCTTCTGCGTTTTAATGCAATACTTTATTTCTTAAAAAATAAAAAATAAATAACAGTATAATTACCGTATCATCCTTAAAGAATAAACAATCATAACTTTTGCTCCAGGTGCATGTAATAATTTTAATTTTGTCATGAATAATTGAATTATACTGATAGCCTTGCTATACAAATTTATTAGCTTTGCCTTACCTTTAGAGGCTTGATTGTTATTTTCTAATAGTTTTTTTTTTTGTTATTTAGTTCTAGCAATATTTTTATATTTTTTAATTTTATAAATAGTTAAATTGTTTCATTAACCTTGCCATTCCTTATATATTTTTTTTTTGAAGTGTTTAACCTTTCATAATATTTTTTTATAATGTAAGTTTATTCAATTATTTTCATTTGTATTTATCATTTAAGTCATGAGTTTTTTTTTTATTATAAGTAATCATATATATTATAACAACAATAGCAAGCGGACACCTGGCGCTTGGGTGGCCCTGCACAAGCGCCACCCTAGCACACCGACCCGAGTGCTCGATGGCGCTTAGGGGTGCATGGGGGTGAGCCAAGCAGCGCCCACCCACGTGCATAGCCAAGCGCCACGTGCCGATGGCGGTTGCTTGGGGTGAGCCAACCTGCACCCGCTCAATGTGGGGCACCTGACGCTTGGGTTTGAAGGAGAACCCATTGTCTTGGGTCCGACGTTAGCACCCAAGCTCAATGGGTCTTGCATGACCCAATTTAATTGGGTCTTGATAAAGGATTTTAAATATTTTATTTTTTATTATAATTAAAAGTATTAATATAAAAAATAGTATTATTTGTGTTATAACTATTTTTATTATAATTTAAAGTAGTAATATTAAAAATAGTATAATTTGTGCTATAAATATTTTAATTTTTCTTATAATTAAAAGTATTATTCTTAAAAATAGTATAATTGGTGTTACAAATATTATTATTTTTACTAAAATTTAAAATATTCATATAAAAAATAGTATTGTTTGTGTTATAAATATTATTATTTTATTTATAATTAATAGTTTGAATACTAAAAATATTATCAGTTGTGGTATAATATTAATATTTTTATTATAAGTAATAATATTATAATAACAATGAGAAGCAAAAACCTGGCACTTGTGATGCCCTTGCGCCACGTGTCGTTGAGACTGTCATAATCAATCGGGCCTTTGCCAAAACCCAAGCGCCAGGTGGCGCTGGGATCTGCCCCGCGCATTGAAGTCGCCCAAGCACCAGGTGGCGCTCAGGTCTGCTCTGCTCAAAGGCCGGGCAGCCCAAGCGCCAGGTGTCCTTATGAGCATAGTGCCAGTGCCAGGTGCCCGCTCCTCATGGCCTGCAGCCCCATCAAAACTTGTGCTGATAATTTTCTTCTCAACCATCCCTTCAATGTCAAATACATCTTAGCGAAAAGATAACCCTATCCTTCTTCCGCTGCCCTTACAACTATTTGTGTTAAGGGCTAGACTGTCATTATACTGCTACAATCCACAATGCTTTATATCTACTAGATGTCATGCTCACGCAAAGCCGCGGGCTTGTGCGTTATCGTGGGTTTGTGAAAAAAATCATAAAAAAATTATATGGAAAAAAACTGTTGCAATCCACAATATTTTCAAGGAAAAAACTACAAAGCTAAATTCTCAAACAACTAAATATTAAAAAAATAAAATCAACAAAGATAATTTTAAAAAAATCAGAAAAAAAAAAGAAAGGGAAAAAAAACCAAGCAGGGAAACACTGTAGTAATCTATAGTGTTTCATAAGGAATTCTAAAGTTGTAATTTTCAACCAGCTCAATATTAGAAATAATAAAATCAATAAAAATAATTTTGAAAAATATCATAAAAAATCATGTGGGGAAATACTGTAGCAATCCACAGTGTTTTAGATAAAAAACTACGAAACTAAATTGTCAACCAGCTCAATATGAGAAAAATAAAACCGACAAAAACAATTCTAGAAAAAAAATCATAAAAAAAGAAAAAAAACCATGTGGGGAAACACTGTAGCAATCCATAATGTTTTAAAAGAAAAAAACTACAAAGTTAAATTGTCAACCAACTCAATATTAAAAAAATAAAATCGACAAAAACAATTCTGAAAAAAACAAAAAAAAGAAGATAATTTTGAAAAAAAATATATTAGGAAAACTAAAGCTCAATTCTTAACCAGCTCAATATTGAAAAAATAAATTTGACAAAGATAATATAAAACCATGTAGGGGAAATACTGTAGCAATCCACAATGTTATTTTTGAAAAAACTACGAAGCTAAATTCTCAATCATTTCAATATGAAAAAAAATAAAATCGACAAAGACCAGTTTGAAAAAAAAATCATAAAAAAAAGAAAAAAAACCATGTAAGGAAATATTGTAGCAATCCACAATGTTTTAAAGAAAAAAACTACATAGCTAAATTTTCAACCAGTTCAATATTTAAAAAAATTGACAAAGATAATTTGAAATAAAAATAAAAACAAAAAAGAAGAAGAAGAAGAAGTCAATTTTGAAAAAAAAGGAAGAAGAAAACATGTAAAAAAAAGGAACAAAAGCCAAAAAAAAACATGTGGGGAAAGCTACAATGCTTTTCTCACGTGTTTTTGAGTTATTAACTAGTTACATAACCTACGCGATGCTGCGGGTTAATTTTTTTTTTTGCATAAATAAAAAAAAACTAATATCTAAAAATGTTAGGTTTTTCTGTAAAGTCATATTCAAGAGTCTTGGGTTTGACTGCAATGCCTGACCCAAAAGTAATATTTATAATATTAATAATAACATTAAACTTGTATGACCTAAGTTTAAGTGAGTTTGGCTGCAACACCAGACCCAATAGCCTTGGATGTGGGTCTGGTTGCAATGTCGTATCATAAAAGTGTGATAATTAAATAGATTAATGAAAAAAAAACCAACAGGAAGAAAAAAAACTAATGAAAAAAAAGAAAAATATTTGAATTAACTGGGTTAACCCTTCAAACCAGGTTAACTCGTCAAACCTGGAATTCAAGTCATGAAAGTTTGATAACTAAATAGAAAAAAAAAATTGACGGGTTAACTGGGTTAAACCGTCAAACTAGGTTAATCCGTCAAGCCCGGGATACGTGTCATGAAAGTCTAATAATTAAATAGAAAGAAATTTAACATTAATAAACTAAACTAAATGAAAAAAAATTAATTAAAAAGAAAAAAAAAGTAAAAAAAATTCCGGGTTAACCCGTCAAACTCAGGATCCATGTCATTAAATATTAATAATAATATTAAATTTGCATGACCTAAGTTTAAGTGAGTTTGGCTGCAACACTAGACCCAATAGCCTTGGATGTGGGTCTGGTTGCAAGGTCGTGTCATAAAAGTGTAATAATTAAATAGATTAATAAAAAAGAAAAAAATAAAGAAAAAACCAACAGGAAGAAAAAAAAACTAATGAAGAAAAAGGAAAAAATCTGAATTAACTGGGTTAACCCTTCAAACCAGGTTAACTCGTCAAACCTGGGATTCACGTCATGAAAGTTTGATAATTAAATAGAAAAAAAAATTGACGGGTTAACTGGGTTAAACCGTCAAACCAGGTTAACCCGTCAAACCCGAGATACGTGTCATGAAAGTCTGATAATTAAATAGAAAAAAATTTTAACTTTAACAAACTAAACTAAATAAAAAAATTAATTAAAAAAAAAAGCAAAAAAAAATTCTGAGTTAACCCGTCAAACTCAGGATTCATGTCATGAAAATCTGATAACTAAATAAAAAAAATTAACATTAACGAACTAAATTAAAAAAAAATTATTAAAAGAAAAAAACACAAAGAAAAAAGCAAAAAAAATTTAAATAAAAATAGAAAAAAACAAAAAAATAAATAAAAATGAAAAAGAAAAAAAAGACAACTAGTGTATTTTAGTATATGTTATTATTATTATAATATTATTATTATTATAAGTATAATTTTAATATATAAGTTATATTATTATAATTATAATTTAGTGTGTTTGGTATTGCTGTAACTATTGTGATTATGGTTTGAAAAAAGTTGTTTTTATAAAAAGTACTTTTAGTTGAGGTTGTTTTGAAAAAATAGGTGTTTGGTTAAAACTATGGTTGAAATTGAGGTTGAATAAAAAGTAGTTTAATGTGTTTGGTTAAGAATACTTTTAAAATTGAGGTTATAA
This sequence comes from Populus deltoides, assembly GCA_015852605.2. Classification (NCBI taxonomy): domain Eukaryota; kingdom Viridiplantae; phylum Streptophyta; class Magnoliopsida; order Malpighiales; family Salicaceae; genus Populus; species Populus deltoides. Next base: position 17,079,685 of record CM027582.2, read on the forward strand.
AATAATTTAAAAAAATATACATTAATATTGTTGGTTTTTAATTTAAATATTGTAGATTTAACTATTTCGATTACATCATGAAATAAATAATACTTTATATAAAATATTTTTATTATTCCATTAAATAATACTCTACAATTCCATTATGTACAAAATTCATCCGACAAGAACTACAGTTTTCAGAATTTTTTGAGCGTGCAATAAAATTAGATAAAATATTATCATGAATAAAATTGATTTGATATTACTGTGTGAGTGAATTTAATTCACTATACACTAGTTTTTCGAGAAAAAAATATTGTTTACATGACAATGTGAATGAATTTAATTTACTCTAAATTAGGGTTTTTTTAAATATATAAAAAATAAACACATTAAAAAAAACTATTCACGCAAACACAATAAATTATACTGTTCACTTAAACGATGATTGAACTCAAGAGCTGCTTTGTCAAAATCACATACAAACATGAATGATCATGGGCTCCATCAAAAATAAATTGTATTTTTTCCGTAACCAAACATATTGCACCACGCAAACAAACGGCCAGAAACTGGCAATCTGAATAAATTAATGCCTCGGCTTTTCTTACAGTTTCCTGGCAATCTCCATAAATGAACTCGTTACTAATGGCAAAGCTACCACTGGCCTGATGATGATGGCCTGATGATGATAATCATTACGGTCCCATCCTATATATATATATTTTTTACAGTCCTCTGTGTATAACTCTCCATATCCTTTTTTTAATTACCCCTCCCGTGCCTCCCTTTAAACAAGAAAATCAGCATGCAGTATGGGCTGCTGAAGACATGATCAACTGATCGGTGCCGATTTCGTTTGCTTCAGGATCTTGTTGACTTTTGTCGCTGCCTTTGTGTCCCTGCATTCAAGTATATGGTACTATGTCTATTACTTTGGCAGGAAAACATCAACATAACTGTTTCCCTCATGGCCACCCAGATGTATTATTAGGTGAAACTGGAATTGTGGGACGTCACGAGAATGGAGGAAAGGGGATTTTTACTAGTTTTTGGAGGTGAGATTTTGTTGTGGAGTTTTATTTTTAGAAAATAAATGTTTTTTGAGTGATTTTTGATTATTTAGTTTAAAATTTTTATTTTTTCTGTTTATCGTTCTAAGATTTTTCTCTTTTTTTTTAAGAAAATAATCTGCCTTTTCAATATGTTAGACTCTTCTAAGTTTTTCTATTTTTTTTAAATAAGTCTTTTTAATTATGCAATATTATTAGTGTTACAAACTCAGTTTTTCTTGGTCGAATTTAGTTCTTAATTTCTGAGTCCGTCAAATCTGAGTCACAATCTCACAAGTTATTGTCTAGAGCCATCCTGGCAGACTCGTAAACTCAGTATGTAAGCATGCATCAGAGGTGAGTCTACTGTGTACAATTAAAAGGGCTATAGTAATTTGCTATGATTCATGAATCTTCCTCATTTAAGGCATTGACGAAAATGAAGCTTGTCACAATCACTGTCAGTGACCTCTCTCCAATACGATACTTCTAGCATGTTCTTGAACTTGAGGCTATCATCCTGCCATGGATGCTCTCCTTGGATTAATTAATTAATTAAACTCCTGGTTAACTGTAACCAATATCTGGCTTGCAAGTTATTTGCTTCTCTTTTGTTGATGTCAATAGTTTTTCTTGATTGTTTCTGGGTACATTGGATGGACAATTAGTGATGCCAATATGACATAACTGATGATGCATTGTTTATTTGAAATATTTTGTGATTGGTATTCGTTTTATGTTTTTCTTTTTTAAATACTTTTTATTTAAAATTATATCAAAATAATTATTTTTTACTTTTAATATTAGTATATTAAAATTATCATAAAACATCAATTTAGTATTTTTTTTCAATTAAAAACACTTTTAAAATACAACTAGAAGTATAGGCTAAGGCACACTCAAAATAATTATTAGACCCAGTTAAATTCATGAACCGAGTCGCGTGTGACTACGATCATCCAATATATCATCGTCTCAATAGTTTAAATAAAAACAAACTTCTTGGTTTTTTTATAAATTGATTCATGTTTTTGCTGGTTATCTTAATTTTATTTAAACCCATTAAATCAACTAATTCACATCATGTTAGTTCTTATATGGTTTGGTTGAAAACTTATGTAAATCACGCCTAATAAGTTAAGAAATTTCATGATTTACCTGTTTTTCTAGGTTTAATAATGTCGAAGATTCAATCTTAACCCAATAGCTTAAGCTAACAGGTGAGGTTTCAAGATATAATTTATATTATTCTCTAACACATCACCTCAAATAAAAAATTTTTGAGTTTGAAACTTCACAGCTTCATATTACCTTGTGCTTAATTTTATAAAATAAATAAAGATTATAAGATTCGAATTCGTGATCGTTTGCTCATCAAAGTTTTAATACCATGTCAAAGAATTAATCTTAACCTAATAGCTTAAACTATTAGGTAAGATTATAAGATATAATTTATATTAATTTTTAATAAATAGCTTTGCTAAAACATTCTCATGCTCTTAATGCTTTTTTTTTAAAATTGTTACGATGGACTAATTTATTAATTATAACGTGATCGGTATAAAATTGTTTGTAGATTGAAGGTACTTAATTATAATTTTTTTATCCAAAAAAAAAAAACAAACACATGTGGTGTGCGTACATTTGGCGTAAACATAATAGATGAACCTTTATTAGAGTAAATTTAGGTCATACATGGGAGCTTGGATTCTTTTTAAAAAAAGAAAAGAAAAGGAAAGGAAAGGAAAGAACCTCCACTTGTTATGGACCCAATATTCTGCGGCAAAAATCAGAATTCCATAACCCCACACCATCAGCCTCCCGTCATCTTCAATTTCAGGCCGTTTGTAATTCGTTTTGAATGGGTGTTTTTAAAAATCTGATTTTTTAAAATTAATTATTTTTTATATTTTTAAATCATTTTAGCATGTTAATGTTAAACATAATTTTTATAAAATATAAAAATATTATTTTATATATTTTTAAATAAAAATTTTCTTAAAAAACAACTATTATTATACTTTATAACGTGTTTAATTTCTTCGGGCTAGAAATTTCTTTGTACAAAGTCATTTTTTCATTAGCCAGCACAATGTTTTTGTCTTCGGGGAAGCCATGCTTGTCCATACACTAGCTTCCCGTTGTTGTCGCCTAGAAATAATTATATCTAGCTTGAAACTTCAATTTCTTACAGGGTGTGTGTGTGTATGTTGTCGGGGTGGGTGTGTGAATCACAATTGTTGTAACCATTTATTAGGGTAAACTTGTGTCTTACGTCGGAGCATGGACTGTTTCAAACGAAGAAAGAAAGACCTACACTCGGTATGGAAACCCCACACCTTCATCCTCGCAATCATCTTCCTGCAGGACGTGACATGTTCTGTGAAGTTCTTAAAAAAAAAAGTTTGCACTGAAGCAAAAAATTAATGTTGGCGACTGTGCTCACCTATATATCCTCTCTAGCTACATGCATCGCTGACACACAGAATATCATTAATGGATAACAATGTGGTTGACGAAAACCCACATGTTATATGCACAGCCACAAATAAATCCTTTCTTCACTGCTAACATTTCAAAGCAAAATCCTTCACACTCGTTTTCATGCTGGCATTTCAGTGTGTATTTTTTAAAGTGATGGATGATGTTTTTTTTAAAAAGTATTTTTAATTAAAAATTTATTAAAATGCTTTTTTTAGTTTTTTTAATATTTTTGATATTAGTGTATTAATTAAAATCATTAAAAAATACCTAAAAATATATCAATTTAATATTTTTTTATATAAAAAACACTTTGAAAAACATATTCAACTACACACAAAACAAAAACTCCTTTGGAACTTAATTAGAAGCTAATCCATGCAAACATCCTGCAAAATTATAGGTGGTTTTTAATGTTCTTACCTCATGAATTTTTTCTTATGATTTCAATTCTTCAACTATAAAATATTTTAAAAGATATTCCTCACATTATATCTTTATAAAATATCAAAAAATCAACATCCACCAACATTATATATGATATAAATATCATATTGATAAAATGATAAAATAAAACAACAACCTTCGACATACAATTTTTTGATGACTTTCTGATATTTTTCAAAGAAAACATGTAACTTATATGCGAGATTCAATGATTAAATTGGGCTGATTGTAACATAAAAAAGTGTCATTCAAATCGTTTTATAGTTGAAGGACTAAAATAAGAAGAAAAAAAAATCCAAGTCCAGTGGCCTCAAACTTAAGAGGTGTTAATTTGTACGGTTTAGCCGTATTTTACAAAACTCTCACCCCTATAAATGACCTCTTTCGAAGCATTTTAAGTTTAAACCTCTAACTACCATGGCTTCAAAAACCCTTCAATGGTTAAGCCTTGTGGGTATCATATGGCTTCAGTCTGTAAATGGAACAAACAGCAACTTTCCTGCATACTCCTCCCAACTCAAACAACTCCTCTCTATGTCTCAAGTTCAGCTAAACAACCTTGCTTTTGCCTCAGATGCTGGAAAACTATTTGGTTTCTTTTCTGGCATTGCTTCTCTTTATCTTCCTCTGTGGGTAGTCCTCTTGATCGGTTCAACTCTTGGTTTGGCTGGTTATGGTTTGCAATATCTCTTCATAACAAATCAAATTTCCTCTCTTTCTTATGCCCATATTTTCTTGCTCACTGTTTTGGCAGGAAATAGTATCTGTTGGATCAACACAGTTTGCTATGTTGTTACCATCCAGAACTTCCCTTCTGATCGCCAAGTTGCTGTAGGATTAACCACTAGTTATCAAGGATTAAGTGCTAAAATCTACACAGTACTTGTTGACTCCTTCACGTTTTCTCCTGTTAGAAGAGCTAAAGCCTATCTTCTTCTTAGCTCTTTATCACCTTTACTAGTGAGTGTGGTGGCTGCACCATTGGTTAGAGATGTTAATGTTGGAACTAGCACGAACATGAAGGTTGGGTTCGTAGTCATGTTTTTGATAACAATAGCCACAGGAGTCTATGCTGTTGTCAGCAGTTTGGGATCCGTGTCAAGTAGGTTACCTCCATTATGCAATGCCATTGGTATCTTAGTGTTTCTGTTAGCCCCGCTTGCGATTCCAATGGCAGAGAAGATGAAAGAAAAGCTCTTAAATGGAGAGATGAAGGTGTATATAGAGGAGAATGTTGGTGATCATGTTGAGAGAATAGAGAGTGGGGTAAAAGTGGAAGATGATCATACAAGGGAAGGTGAGGTGGGTGCGAAGGAGGAAATTGGGGTGATGTTGATGTTAAAAAGAGTTAATTTTTGGTTGTATTTCTTTGTATATTTGTCTGGTGCAACACTCGGGCTAGTTTATCTGAATAACTTGGGACAAATAGCTGAGTCTCGTGGGTGCTCAGGGACTTCTTCTCTAGTTTCTTTGTCTTCCTCATTTGGGTTCTTTGGCCGACTCATGCCATCTCTCCTGGACTTCTTTTTGTCAAAGTAAATTCAATCTCTGTCCTTGAGTCTTTTTTATATTACTTTGTCAATTTCTGCAACTCATTAAGATCAAAAGGGCATGGGATTTTTAGAAAATGCTTTCTACTATGATTTTCAATAAACATGATTAGAGCAATCCAGGATAAAAGAGATAAATACAGAAAAAAAATATAAATCCAAGATAGAAAAGATAAATATAAAAAGATATATAGAAATTTATATGTTTATTTAGAATAATCTTTTTAAATGGTTTTGAAATAAATACTTGTTTTTTTAAAAAATAATAAGTACATGGAACATATTCATTCTATTCCAGCTATCTTCGTCTTCTCTAACATAAATATACTTTCTTTTTATGGTGTTTTCATTCAAAAATACTGTAGAGGGCACCTGCTACCGTTGGTAGGTGTATGCCGACCATAAAATTTGGGCAAAAGAAAAGCATTTTCTGGCTGTGCTTTAATCATAAAGGGATTTTGATATTTGCATTTATGATTTACCGAAATTTTATAGATTTATTCAATGCTATATCCCTCCATCTGTTGAGATAGTAGTTCAGGAAATTAAAGGATTGATTTCAATTTCTTTTCAGGAGTAGGTACAAGATATCAAGACCAGCTTGTATAGGAGTATTGATGGCCCCAATGGCAGGAGCTTTCTTCTTACTTCTCGACACAGCAAATATCTCCCTCTATATCAGCACCGCCATCATAGGTGTTTGTACTGGGGCAATCACTTCCATTTCTGTATCAACAACAACCGAGCTTTTTGGCACCAAGAATTTCAGTGTCAACCATAATGTTGTGGTTGCCAATATCCCTATAGGCTCCTTCCTTTTTGGCTACTCGGCAGCACTTCTTTATCACAGGGAAGGTAATGAAGATGGCAAATGCATGGGGATGGAATGCTATAGGAACACTTTCATTTTATGGGGATCACTTTGTCTTTTTGGCACTTTCCTAGCTTTAGTCCTACATGCTCGCTTGAGAAAATCCCACTCGCATACATAGATTGACAAGAAAATGAAACTTACTATAGGAATTGAGCTCATGTGGATCAAAATTATCATTGAGTGCTGAAGCCATGCTTCTTGTAGTGTGATTGATTTGATCCATATGAACTAAACCGTACTAAATGACAAATTCTTTTGTGAGTGGTCCAAGTTAAATTGTATTGTAGTAGGAGCACATGTACTGTGAGAATTTATCATGACTTGCTAATATATAGAAATATATTCATGTACAATTACATACCCTTGATTCAAATTAACAGCAAAGCATATGGCTTGACGATGTCTGTCATTTTGATTTTTCTTTTATCTTTTCATAAATAATATTAAGATATCTGCAAAGTACTTATGAATTTCTATAACTGAGTTTTTATAACTTGAAAACGAATATTATAAGAGGGTATTTAAGACTGTGATGTATCATAATTTTTAAAATAGAATTTCAAAGGGTTACACCCTAGTGTTGAAGATTTGGGTTTAAGAGATATGTTTCCTTTTAGATTTATTTTTCGAATCCCACTTGCTATATTTTCTTGGGGTCATACCCCCTGGTATAAAAAACCAGTGATTTACTTTATTTTTATATGGGAAACTTTTGTGGGCAAGAGCTTGGAGATTTAGTAAAGGTGTGTATAAGCTGGTCTATATATTCTGATTAAAAAAATTAAAATAGTTTTTACTTAAAAGTGTATTAAATTAATTTTTCTTAGATTTTTTTATTTTTAATATTATCACATTCAAATTATTATAAAGCATTAAAAAATATTAATTTAATATTTTTTAAACTAAAATAATTTTAAAAAATATCACTACAAGATTTAACAGTTTTACCGATGGAATTTCTCCGTCAGTGTAAGACACATATTCCATCGGTAATTAATTTACCGACGACATCACCGACGAAAATGCTCCGTCGGTGAATCCTTCATCGGTAATTTTTTATCCGTCGGAAATAAAAAAAATTACCTGCTTCATTTCGTCGGTATATCCCTCGGTAATAATATTTTTTATTACCAACGGATTTACCGATGGAAATTCCATCGGTAATTCCGTCGGTAATTATTTAAAAAAATTAAAAAAATTTATTTTATAAAATTATAAAATAATTAAATTAACATAAATCAACACTGTATAATATATACTCAAAATGCTTGAAAAAAAACAAGAAAATCAACTCAAACAAATTTGCAACAAATAAATAAAATGAAAAAATAAATTCAACTAAAAAAATTCGTATGAAAAAAATGAAGTTGCAATTGCTAAAAATTTAAAAATCCTATAAATAAATCAACTAAAAATTAATCTCATATGAAAAAACAAATCTCACAACAACATTTATACAATTATTAAGAACAAAAACAATTAAAAATAAAATAAAAAACAAATATAGTGAAAAAAATCATGAAAAAAGAAGAAAAATCTTACCTTAATGTAGTTGCAAGTGAAGCTAAGGAGAGAAAAAAATTTCGTAAAGCATATTAATTAAAATAAAAACTAAGAGGATAAAAGAAGAAAGAAGAAGAAGACATACCCGAGCATGGAGAAAAAGAGAAGGAGATGAGGAGAGAAAAGAAGAGAAAGAAATAGATATTGATGTTTTTTACATATAGTGAAGAAGAAGAAGAAGTAGAAGTAGAAGTAGAAGAATAAGAAGAAGAAGTAGTAGAAGAAGAAGAAATAAGTCTGTCTCTTGTGAAATAAGGGATTCAGGCTTTTTATTGGGGTGTGTTAGCGACGGATTTATCGACGGATAATTGAATATTAATATTTTTAATTATTCTGTTAATAATTTCATCGGTAATATTTAATTTAAATTTTCAATTTCGTACAAAGTTTTCAGAAACCGCCAACAATTACAGACGATTTTTCAGTCCGTCGGTGATTCCGTCTGTAATATTTAAATGAAAATTTTAAATCAATAGAATTTTTTCAGAAAATCGCCAAATAACACCAACGACTTTTCAATCAGTCGGTGATTTTGTCCATAAAGAACAACAATTAACATTGCAATTGGAAAGTGAACAGTTTTGGAGCTCTCTGGAAAATACCAACGGATTTTGTCTGTCGGTGATTCCCTTTGTAATTGACATGATGAACAGTGTAAACAAGTTTACCAACGGATTTACCGACGGATTTTACCGACGGAATAAATTCCGTCGGTAATTCTGTTGGTAAATCCTGACACGTCATCATTTTTTTGTTTTTTTTAATTTTTTTGTCCCTATATAATTCCCTCGGTATATAACGAGGGAATATGTCCGTCGGTAAAATCCCTCGGCAATTTACCAACAGAAATATTCCCTCAATATTTTCGTTGGTATTTATTGGTTTTCTGGTAGTATATATAAAAACAGAAGTTATGTCATTCTTATCTCAGCTTTGCTGCCTAGCTATCAAATATCTTATGAACTTGAATCTGAATCTCATATCAGAGGGAGTGTGTGGGTCCTATACATATCAAGAAAGCCACTCAAGAAGTGGGAAAGACGTCCAGAACTACTTCAAACTTAGGTATATAGTGATGTAGGAGCCACGATGGATTAGCTCATGCTCGGACTCCTCCTATCTTGCTCTACAAGAACAATACAAATGGTCCATCCACGTTTGTAAGTTCCATTATATAATTGCCAATAATTCACACACATATATATAGTTAGATACATGTTTATATATATATATATATATATATATAGACACACACACACCCGGTGCATGGCAAATAAAATTTGTTTTTTCTCTAACAATTTAATCTATGTTTTTGACATGCAAGCTAGCGTATTAGAAAATATATATAACAGTACAATAATAATAATAATAATAATAATAAAAACTATATGTTATAAACGTTTAGAGTTTGGAGTAACTAATCACTCAGTTAGAAGGGATCGAATAAGATGTTTAACTACTTCATAGATTCTTAAGGCCTTGAGTCGTATAGTTATATAGTGATGTACCATTAATTATTTCGTGAGTTGAAAACTTGTTTATTTTTGTATTTTAAAAGTATTTTTAAAAAAATTAATTTTTTATTTATTTTTATATTATTTTAACACATTAATATTAAAAATAAATTTTAAAAATAAAAAAATATATTATTTTTATCAAATAACTATTACTACACTCTCGAAACCCCCCAAATAAAACATGTGAAGCTGCAATGTGTTCTCATTCCAGCCACATCAATCCTCCTCCGTCCAATCTAACTAGCTGCTACGGTGCTACCTATTTTCTTTCTTGTTGATCAGTGTTATAAATGCTCTTCACACTATATTTCTAGTGAAACCTATCAAATATTAGACGTTTTAGACTGTTGAAATAGAATTAGAGGGAATTTCTTTTTTCTTTTTTTTTAAATCTCTTAAATGTATCAGTTCAGCCATGCATTGTATATTTGAAATTTAATAGAGAAAAGATCTCATTTTGGTATGCAATAGCCAGCCAAAAAAACAGGATATGACTATGATAAGAATATATTCGTTTAATATTTCTTTATCCTATTTGTATTTATTTATTTATGCAAAGTATTTATCATAAAATGTTTGCGTATGCATGACAAACGATGACATCTTTGAAAGACAAATTTCGGTGAGATAATGTTCTGACAAGACTGTACTAAAGAGGTATGCTCATACGTCCTTGGGGCTTGGGAGTAATTGAGTGTATGGAATTTACACGTCATAAGGACAAGTGCCTGAAAATATTTAAGATAAAGAGCAAAAAAACAAAACATTGAAATGAATCTTAAGGGCCCAATTTCAAGATTTTAATTGATTTGCTAACAGTAAAATGTTGTTTTTGTATTTTAAAAGTATTTTTTTAAAATAAATTTTATTTTTAATTTAAATTAATATTTTTATATCATTTTGATGTGTTTATATCAAAAATAATTTTTTAAAAATAAAAAATATATATTATTTTCAAGGCCCTCTAATGTTATCAACACATTAATGCAGGGACTTCATTGAGCAATATGTGAAACTTTAGGAATGCACTTGTACTCTTTTCAGAGAGCAAATTGAGAATTGCTTGATAGTTAAGAGACTAATTTGAGATTTGTCCATGAAACTTTGATAATCGAAGGAGAATTAATTGGACTTCTTAACCATTAAATGTCAGCTCCAGAAAATCTGAAGGGGTGATTAATTCACAGCCGTGGAATATAGACGTTAATCATACAGCTCCACCAGCCACCCAAGTAGGCTCCAATCTTATTAAATCCTCGAACCTGTTCAGGCATCTTTCCTTCATGGGACCAGCGTACTGCTAGCTTGATGGGTGTCATTTTGAGCCTCCACCACTTTCCTGGGTTGCTGGCGACCTTGATATCATTCTATCATCACAACTACGTAATGTCTTCTTCTTTCAAGAGTTTATATATATATATATATAGGTTAGTTTTTCTTTTCATAGCTAATATCAGTATATATTTGAACCGGTTTCTAGGTTTTTTCCTCCGATATTTGAAACTTGTAGCTTCGTCATTAATTTCATGATGAATCTTAAAGATTTGGGCCTATCTCTTTTAGTTTATTTCCTTAACATTCATTTCTATCTTGTCGCTGCATAATCCTCGGCAAATTTTGCAAGTACATGTATGATTCACTTGTGCTTATCTTTTCACTTTTAAGTGTCCCCCTCACACCACTAGCTACTTGATTGCAGGGATGCCTTTTGCTCTCTTGGATTGAATATCAATACGTCAAGAGAGCTAGCTCAATAGTTAAGAGGGCAACGTCTCCTTCTAGCCTCTCAAGATTCATAATTTAAGCCAAGCTGTAGCTTATACACTTGTATGACTTGTAAGAAAGAAAAAAAACCTCGGCTTGATTCAAGATTTTGATCGGTAAATTCATGGATTGACTTGTCGCGTCAGGCTTAATCAGACGAGATTTTAGAACCATGTTCTTAAGTAGCTTTGGATTCGAACAACTCTTGAAAAAAGAAAGAAGAAAAAAAAGGCAATCGTCTAGGTATCTCAAGGAGATGTGTGAAATCTAGAGTGATGCAAGTCGCCCCACTAAACTTGGGGGACTCGAGGTATGCTTGCAAGTATTCTAGCAGCCCGTTCGCAAATTAAACTAAAAATATCCACTAGCCCATCTAGCTAGCTGAAACAAAACCTTCAAACCTACAAACCCACCTGTGTCCATGACAACCATGCTGACCTTTAAATGATGAATAGGCTATACTTTTCGTGTCGTTTATTATTGGAGCAGTGCTTCTTCTTTTTTTCAAGTTTTTTTTTAAATATCTTTTATTTAAAAAATATCAATTTAATTTTCTCTTAATATTTTTTTAATAATTCTAATATATTTTCAATTGAATAACACTTTTAAAAAATATTTTACATGCACGAAATCATTTACTCGCCACTAAAAAGTATAGAAAGGTAACCTAAGAAAATGCATCTACCACACATTTGAAGCCCACTTCCTCTGCCCTTCGATTTCAGGCAGTCCTATAGGTACGAAGTTCACAAGACATACATCCTTTCCCTGTATGGGTGAAGAACGTGAGTGCATTTTTGTCTTAAATTTTGTCTTTCTCAATTCACATGTTTGCACGACCGTTTCGAACCCATTAAAGAAAACTTCTATATATATATATATATATAAGGAATTTATGGTTTCTATTCTATTAACTTAGTTCTTGTTGTCTTTATCACATACATATATTTGCATGTGAATATTTTTTACCTAATACAACTCACGTGACCTTGTTAGCTGCTTCAAATATATATATATATATATATATATATATATATATAAAGAGTAATTTCCACATACAATTAACCTACAAACTAAATAGTCATCCTTCTGAGAGTCTGGCTGCTCTTCTTTTTTCTTGATATAATTAAGGTTGTTTTTTTGTCTCGTATTAGTCACTTGTATTCTTTTTTTTTTTGAGCTGATCCGGCCTATTATCAAAAAAAAAAAAAACACTAAACAATCCCATGTATTTCTATGAAAAATTAACAGTAAAATATTTCATCGATGATTCTGTTAATATTAAAAATTATTAATGGAATAAAATCACCAATGCTTGAGTTTTATAGTTTATAATACAACAGAACTTTCTCTTAATATCAATGAAATATTCTGTTCACATTCTTTAATTTTCTGTAGGGTAAGCAGTTCTCTATGTGTAAACAAAGAATTAATAAAAAAAAAAAAGTTGGAAAAGCAATGAAAATTGGAAGCATGAATGACTAACTTCCAAAAGAGTGGCTTGCATAACATGTGTGTTTTGAAAATGTAATGGGAATAATAATAACTCCAAATCTTCTTTGGAATTCAGAGAGCAAGTTGTCCGTCTAATTAATTAATTAATATAAGAATGAATGCCATAAATAAAATAATATTATGGAATGTCACGAGAGCAACATATACATATTTGAAACCAGAAGAACCTAATCAAATGGCATCCTTAAACAAATGTTGGCACTAAACAACATTATATTTTCTAGAAAAGCATCTGATAATGTAGAGATTATGTCGACACATGTTTGTTTTACTATATATACTTATATATATATATATATATATAAATTATCATATTCATAAGAATAAAAAAAAATAAAAAAAATTAATCTTTTCTTTTACCAGAATAAGAAAATATTAAGCTAATTCCTTTAGATATGTGCATTGATTGCTGACAGTATAGTTTTTTAATTTATATATAAAACAGTAATATGTGCCTCTCAATTCTTGATTATTATTTGAAAATTATATATGTATGAAGCAATCTTCTAGGTGAGGAGCAATAATTCCAAAAAATGCCAGCTGAACAACACTATCTTCTTCTCCTGGCACAGTTAAAACTGTATATCCCTAGATGTTTCCAGGTACAGTCTGATTTATAGCTCCTCCTCTGCTATTATTGTACTTCTTCACATTGGTATAATTATTTCAGTGTGATAAGGATCACATCACCTCAATGTGCATATAATTCAAAAAGCTGTATAGATTATTTTTGGTGAAAAACGAAATGACAGGATGCAGTTCTCTCTCTTTTATATTATATAAGAGAAACGAAACGGGCACCTTATGCATCCCATCAATGGAATTCTTAGTTGTTGATGTTATTTGATACGAATATTTATGATTGATAGTGGGAAATGTTGGGATGTAATTTCAACTTAATCCATCTGGGAATTATTATATATTTGATTTTTTATGATATTAAAATTTAGTTATTTTAAAAAATAAATGGTGTGTTATTCATAATTAGAGTATCAAACAATCATTTTAATTTAAAAATTTATAATTTTATATTAATTCTTTTATAAATTTTCTTCAGCTTAAAATTTATAAAGATCACTCACACACTACTTTATATATATATATATATATATATATATATATATATATATATATATATTTTATTAACATGAAGATAGAAGATAATGGAATTTAAAGTCAATAAGAATAATTATTCTGTGTTAAAAGAACAATTTCAATAAAAAAACTTAAATTGTTTAGTAAGATGTGAAATAATTTTATCTTTATCCTTGTAATAAAATGTCATTCAGCAAGGAAATTCTGAAAATCAGCAGTGGCTTGCCCTTCAATGGACAATCTAGCATTCATTAATTTCAATTTTACTAACATATTCTATCCTGTTGAGAAATGATTTGATTAAAGAAAAGATTTAACTATTAGCTAGACATAGTATATATTATGTGTTTAATTATATATGGGGCAAATCAAGATTAACCCTGGAGGTTAATTAATTGAGATATATATAAAGCTCCAAAATTGGATGAGCAAGACCATATATATATAAAACCCTAAAAAAAGTATAGGGTTAAGTGTGCAAGGGACAAATTGGGAGCAGGGCTAAACGCGTCTGGATTATATTGTTTGGTTGTGATGATTAATGGGCACTCATGTGAATTGATGAAGTCCTGATTTGTCCATGCTTGAATGCTGACAAAGCTCTAAAGCAAACCCAGCTGCCAGTTGACACATGACCTACCAATGGATGTCCCAAACAAAATCATACAAAAAAAAAACTATGCTAAAATTGATGCTTCAGATTGTATCAATTATTCAGTTTCTTTAACTGTTGGAAAGACGGATGCAAGGGAAGGATGATGAAATAATTGAAATCACATGAACAAGTAGTGTTGCTCAGGATGAACATGCAAGTACTGTCAAGAAACTAATTAAGAGCTAGGGTAATTCGACTATAAATCCGATCGAACACATACATGCATGAGAAATTTCTCTCCAACAGTCCAGACTAATGATGTGAAATTAATTACAAGCTAATTAATTTGAAGATGATATCAAATGTGTGTGTGATTAACTATATAAAAATGGTTATGTATGCATGGCATGTAGCTAAGGGACTCGCGTCATATCCTCCAAAATATTTGGAAGAAATTAAGTGAGTTATGAATTTCTCAAAATCCCCCTTAAGCTATGAAGTCCCGTTTCCCTCTCCATTTCTAGTAATTCTATAGTGCTTAATTACAGTTCGAATATTTACAATACATATGAGAGATATACATGCAAAGAGAAGAGAAAAAATTTAATTTTTTTTAAATAATTTTTTTTAATAAAAAAAAGATTTCTTATTATTTTTTGGTGGGATCAAATATAATTTTATTTTCCCTTTGTGTATATCTCGGTTCTATACTATATGTATTCAATAATCATTGCGTTATTGAAGCAATTCAGGCAACAAGCTAGGGCACACTTCTTCTTCTTCTTCTTCTTCTTCTTCTTCTTGTTTTTGTTTTTGTTTTTTTTTTTGTTTTTTTTTTGTGGATGCACCTGATCTTAACTGCGTATGCATCATGTCGTAGCCCTTCTTGATCATCCAATAAATGCTTTCTCTTAAAGTAAAACAAGTGATTAAGTTCCTTCAATATTAATTTGATGAAACTTACACAGATCTGGGAGAAAATGGTACCGTAAATAAGGATTAAGTTTTGTGAATAATTCAGGAGGTATTATTAGAACATTGAAAAGCATTGCAGAGACAATGGCGAAAGATCAAGTACATCAATGATGTGAATCTTCATTTTGGTCTTGGGATTCAATCAATGCATCATTCCTCATCTACAGACTATGTTTTGACCCACAGAGGTACAATATGCTCTCTTTTCTCCTTTATTTTTGAACATTAGTGAAGACATTAATTTCCCCTGTAGCTAGTCATATACTAGAGTAAATTAAGTTGGTTAAAAAATCCTCTAATCATTTAAACAAAAAAAATCATATAATAATATTAACATAAGCTAATTGAGTATTGAAAAACACTGTAAACACATATATATTTGCACTGTTCACTTGAACACTAGTATAATGATGTCTTTGTCTTTCAAATCAAAACATATTAAATTGGCTATTAGGGATATCAAGATCTTTTCATATAATGCATTAGCTATTAGCAAATTGATTAAGAAGAAATATTTTTTTTTTCATTTTAAAAGCATAATGAAATGACCAAAATATCCCTAAAAGTAAAAATTATAAAATTGGCATCCAAGGAAATTTTAGTGTTTTCACAATGATTTTTTTGTTGTTAAGGGGAAATTCGATATTTAACTAAATAAAAAAAATAAAAAGCACAGCAAAACAATTAAAATATTCTTAGAAGAAAAAAAAATTAAAAGTGAATATTTTTAATTAAAACAATCAAAATATCTTTACCTCAAGGGGCTTTTTTGTATTTTCACATTTATTTTTGTTATTATCAAGTCAGCCAAGGGATATTTTGGTATTTTTATAACTATAGAAAAAAAAAACAAAGAATGGGGCATGCTTAGCCTCCCTTTGACCAGCAATTACGACGCCTCCTTACGACCAAAATAGCTTTTTTATCTTATCATTGAAAATGACACTGAGTCCTCTCTTTCTTAAGGCGATGTTTGTAATCAGTGGGGACATGGTTTGTCATTGGCGAAGCTTTTTTCCTCTCTCCTCCCCTTGAAACTCTCGCTAACATCGTAAAATTTCAAAATTATCCTCTAATTTATGAGGATTTCCACTTTAGTCCATATTTTTTATATATAATTTTTGTTTATAGCCTTTTTGTAAAACTTTGATCTTTTTTTTTCAATTTTACCCTTTAATTCCAATTTATGATATCTTTTTTTCAATTTGGTTATCATTCTCTTCATTGTTTTTTTTCCTTTTGTTAAATTGATTTTTGTTCTTAATTTCACTCTTCAATCAAAAATATATTTGTATTTCTTATTTCAATTTTAATCTACATTCTTTTGATTGTTTTTTTTTGTCCTTTTGTTAAATTTTATTTTTCTTTTCAATCAAAGATTAAAATTTATTTTATATTTTAATTTTTATCCTCATTTATGTAATTGATATTTTTGGTTTTTAATCCTTTTGTATAATTTAATTTTTTTTAAATTTATCTTTTAACATTTGATTGATTGAGAATTAAGTTTCATGATTTTTCAAGATGAGGTACTTTCAGTCTAATGACCCGAGTCACAGGTTTAAAAAGTTAACATAGGTTGACATTTTTTTAAAAAAAAAGTATTGTGATTTTCTTTATTTTCTTTCCTATCAGATTAACTTGATCTCATGCCTTGGATCACGAGTTTGACGAGATGGACCCTATTGGCTCGGCCTCGATTATTAGGGTTACATGTTTGTCATGCTAACTCGAGTTGACTCCACCCTTTTTTAGGTCATTTTTTCACCCAATTTTATCATTCTGTATTTAATGGGATGAGAATTGAGCTACATCATTTATCTCTTTTTGGAAAAATGTTGTTTTCCAAGGTTATCGTGAGTATTTTTTAATTTGATCCATCTAATGTCGTTATTAATTTTTTATCGTCTAATTAAAATAAAACCTACTTATTTAACTACCTTAAAATTGACAAATATAAATGGAAACGCCAACAAACATGTTTCATTTGTATATTATAGTGAATTTTTTTGACTAAATGTGCCCTCATAGTAGCCATCGATAAATATCAACAGAAATATTTTCTTGGTATATATCAAAGGAATTACAGTGGAAAAAGAAGGAATGAAAAAAAAACCAAAATATACGATGGCATATTATTTTTACAGATAGAATTATCGATGATTTAAACTCTTCAATTAAATCCGTCAATAAACTCATCTGTACTATTTAATTTATAACATGACAAGTGATCCCTACCCATTTCTTCTTCTTCCTTCATTTTTCTTTATAACAAATACCACAAACCCCCTCTAATTTTATCGCAAATCAACATTCCATTATAAATCCAGGCATCTCAACACTCAGTTTGTTAGCATTTCTATTCTGATTGAAATTTTATTGAGGATTCCTTACTTTAAGTAAGCAAAACTATTTATTTTATGTTTAACTTAATTTTAAAATGTTAATTTTTATTGTATATTTTTGTAGTACATGTATTTTGTATGGGTGTTTACGTTCTTTTTCCATAGAAATTCGTTGTATGAATATATGATTTATACATGTTAGGGCTTGTTTAAGATTTTAAAAAAATATATTTGTATGTAAATTAATAAAATTTAATTTGAATTTTTGACTTAGGAGTTATGTGATGAAATAAATAATGGTTTATTTAACATATTTGTTTTATATTTTTTCAATTTTATTGTTGTGTTGAGATTTTTGGTAAATATATAGAAATTAAAATTTATAAAGATAATTGATAATGAATTAGTTGTACTCTTAAAATAGTTTGAATTAGTTTGAGTTAAATCAATGTTCTGTTATTTATTTTGTTTACATAATTAATTAATATATGGTGTCATCAATATTCTATATAGGTTTGACATAAGTAATGGATGATCGTTCATAGATGTATCGAAATTTACTAGAAGGGTTGCGAGGAATGAATTATTGTAATGGAGTTCAGGGTTTTATTAATTACGCACTATCTAATCTGAGAAATATTAGTGGAGGTGATATTAGATTTCCATGTAAGAGGTGTAAAAATAAAAAGTTTTTCGATACAGATGTTGTAACGATGCATCTTCTATAAAAAAGGTTCGTAGAGAGATACATGTGTTGGTTTGCACATGGAGAACCACATGTTCCTCACTAAACCATGGTAGAAATGATAGTTGGGTCAATTTCTAGTTTTAACAATGTGCATGGAGTTGTAGATGACAATAGTAATACTTATAGGAATATGGTTATGGATGCGATGAGAAAGAATTATGGTTATGTCAGTCAATGTCCAATAGTAGATAAAGAACCTAATGCAGACATGACCAAGTTTTTTTTATCTTTTGAAAGACTCTGATGAACTATTATGGGATAGGTGCACAAATCACAGTAAATTATCTGTCGCTGCACATGTGTTCACCATCAATTCATATCATGGGTTGAGGGAGTTTGGGTACAAAATAATTATCAAACAGGTGAACAGCATTTTACCTGAATGAAATAGGCTGAAATAGAACTTTTATAGTCCTAAATCCATGATGAAACCCCTTGGCTTAGGATATCAGAAAATTAACATGTGTCTAAACTTCTACGTGTTGTACTACCTTGAAAATACAGAGTTGACTGAGTGCCGAACATGTGGGCATACTCATTATAAACCCAGAACTGACAGGGAAAAGTCTCTTGTTGCACATAAAAAAATTAGATATTTTTCAATCACACCTAGACTGCAAAGGATATTCATGTCACCAAAGACTACTAAGCACATGATATGACATCATTCACATGATTTGGTGGATGGAGTGATGGTACACCCTTCTGATGGTGAAGTTTGGAAACATTTTAATAGGGTACATCCTCAGTTTTTAATGGAATAAAGGAATGTGCATCTTGGGTTATATATAGACAGATTAAATCTATTTAGGTTATTTTCTGCTCCTTATTCTTGTTGAGCAGTGATACTCTAATGGTTTACAACTTGTCACCGGGGATGTGTATGAGGCCGAAGTTCATGTTTTTATCTACGGGTTGGAATATAGATATTTTTCTTCGTTTTTTGTTTAATGAGTTGACCAATCTAAAAGCATGTAAGAGTATGCCAGAAAGGATGAAATTAAATCATGTGAGATCAGTATCTTTGATATGATCCAATTGATTTGGCCAGTCCAAAAGTAACCTGGCTGACCAGTAAAAGAAAAAGTTTGAAGATGAAATTAAAAGGAAAAAGGATGAGAATGACAGAACAAAAAATCTTCTGACCCGACTCCTTACCTAACTCAAGTTTAAAATTAAACTATGCAGGAGCTAGCCCGACATGACTCAACCGACTTGGGAGGTCCAAAAGTAAGTCAGACAACTATTAAAAAACATATGAGGACAGAATTGAGAAAAAAATGACAAGATTAAAAAGAAAAGAGAAATGAGAGATGAAAAGGGAAATAAAGAAGAAGAAGAAAAGCGCACCTCTTTTATTATTCATATGAACAATATAACAAATGCATTGCACCTTTTTAGTGCAAAGAAGAACTTGTTTAATTCTCCAAGCTACGTTGTGGGATGAATCATTCTCTTAACACAAAAAAAGGTGTAGGTGTTATCAATTTTTTTTTCTACCATCAAGAAAAAAGTTTATACATGCATTCAATAAAATAAATTTTTATTCCAAAGTTTATACATGCATTCAATAAAATAAATTAAGAATTATATGTGTCAATAAATGATAACAATTTTTTTATTCCAAAGTTTATACATGCATTCAATAAAATAAATTGAGAATTATATTTGGGTCCCTAAAGTTTTGATTGGTTTGAATCAATAAAATTAAATTTTATTTTTTAAAATTGAGCATTAAGTCAACGTTGAAACTTATTTTTTACATCGCCAGAGCCTCGTATAAAGCCAACCAAAACAAAATATCAAACTCAATCCTAAGTCAACTTAATGTGAAAGTATTAAATTGAAAATAAAAAAAAGTTAAGTGACAATTAAGAAAAACTAAAGAGAGAGAAAAAAAAAACAATGTTGGTAACTATTGCAATCCATATTGAATTGCTTTCTTCTGCGTTGCGTTTTGATCATTTATTTTAATATTTCTTAGTTAAGTTAAGAGATTGATTTGTATGTGCATTTCAATAGTTGCTAATAGCTGCAAGGTACCATCATTTGTATTTATATCTTTAGGATTGTGTACAATACTAGAGTGAAATATACTACTCATGATAATTATTCCTATATAAGGTATTTATATATATATAAGGAATCTAATCTAATCTCTTTCCATAATATTCTTTCATCTCGTATTGTCTCGTGTGTTCATGATTCTAAATATCATTTCATAGTTTACCGAGTGCTAATTTTATAAAACTGAACTACAATTTAAATAGAAAAAAAAAAGAAATCAACTAAAAAAAAGAATGTGAATAAAAAAAAAGTTTGAGGTAATCTAAATATCATTTTATGATTGAGATAGCGTCAATTTTCGCAAAACCAAACTATAATTGTTAAATTAAAAAAAACAGCAATAAATTTGAGATAGTTAACTATTGATATTGATATGAACAATGTCTCCACCACAAATATTTTGATGTTTTTGTTAATAAAATCAAAAATCTTTTGACGTTACCATTTGGAGAAATAAAGGCATGTGTGGATTTCCAAGCCTTGATTTCAATTCAAGCTAAAAGTTTCAAAGAAATTTGGAATGATAGGAAGGTAGCCAGGAGTGGAGACAGATCAGAGAGAATTATCCTTCCCGTGAGGAAAACTTGGAGGCATTCAGAAAACACAACTGGAACATGCTTTTGCTACTTTCGATGGTGTTCGATCACGAATAGATTCCTACCTCTCACGTTAACCCCACCATCACCACTCAAAATCTTTCTCTATAGTATATAGTTTATCTATGTATGCCATCAAATCACTCCATGCAAAACATCTCTTCCGGTGATTTCTTGCTCTCTCTCTCTCTCTCTCTCTCTCTCTCTCTCTCTCTATATATATATATATATATATATATATATATATATATATATATATATATCACCATAATTGTTAAATTTAATAGGGTGGGATGGGACAATTAATTTGATGACGTATTGTTTCTGAACTTAAGTTATGTATATATGACCTATTAATTCTTAAATTGATTTGGGCTAAGTTTTATATTAAAAAAAATACAAAAATGATATTATTTTAATATTATAATAAGATTTTTTTAATTAATCAAGACCCGAGTTGGGTATTATTTCAGCCTATGATACCTAAAATTATTGTAGTGTTAGAACAAATTAAGCAAGTTAGTAAAAAAAAAACTTCAAGATTACAATTTGGAATCGCACAATTATTTATAACAACAGAACTTCGTTTTCTTTCCTATTTAAGCTACCAGTCAGCCACACAAACTTGGGAGAAAGTGGGAGTGAGAAAGAGAAGTCATGGTTTCTAGGGAGCAAAAAAGGGCAGCCAAGCAAAAGAAGCTGCAACTTCTTCGTTCCATCACCAACTCTCATGCGGTAGTGTGTATATATACTCTCAATATCGTTAACTAAAACAACTTCTCCTTGGCTTGCTTGCATGCATGTCCTTTATCTTGGTCAAAAGAAAAATTTACAATCATCATCATCATTCTCTTCTTCTCAAATTCTGTCAAAAGCTTAAAGTTCATCATCATCATTCTCTTCTTCTTCTTCTTCTTCTTCGATCTCGATTTCTGTTTTTTTCTTATGGTTATTATGATAGTAGTAGTATAACTAAGTGCACTATATTGATCTAATATATGTTTTATCAAAGATTTGATGAAGAATATAGTATGCTATTGATTACTATAGTTAGGCTCTTAATTAATTTTCTTGCTATCAAATGGGTTCTAAATTAAATATATCATTTATTAATCATCCATGTTGTTACCTTAGCAGCACGACAAAGCCTCTATCATATTAGATGCATCAAATTACATAAAGGACTTAAAGCAAAGGGTAGAAAAATTGAATCAAGACGTTGCTACTGCTGCAAGCTTTACTAGCCAGAATTTCCCCACGGTATGGTATTGAATTCTTCACCAATATATACTCCTGTATGAAGAAAATTGTTTGCGTGAAATGGGTTTCTCTGTGATCTTAACTTGGTTCCCCCCCCCCCCCTCTTTTAACACCATCAGATTAGAGTAGAAGAACAAGAGAATGATTTTCTGATTAAGGTATTCACCGCAAGGAATTGCCAAGGATTGCTTGTATTCATATTGGAAGCTTTTGAAGAGCTCGGCCTTGAGGTGCTCCAAGCTAGGGTTTCTACTTCGGACAGTTTCCATTTAGAAGCTATTGCTACAAGAGTAAGAAGACAAGTATAGATTTTATTTGCTACATATCCTTATGCACAAACATACAATCCATGCCCTAGCTATTTCTCTTACACACGAGCATGCACAAACACACATAGATTGCACGTAAAGTTTCTTATGTGTAGCTAATGAACCTGTAGGTCTCGGATTCGAGCCTCTCCTTTGAAACCATAAAAAGTTTCTCTTGTGTAAAAGATTTATTTGTTCAAGAAGCCAATGATCACTAATGAATTTGTTGATGTCACAGGAGAATAAAGAAGCTGATGACCATATCGATGCTCAAGTGGTAAAACAAGTAGTGTTGCAAGGGATACAAAAATGGATTGAAGTTAGCGAGCAAGAATGAAGCAAAGCAGTTGCTAGCTAGCTAGTAGCCAAGCAAGCATAGGTTGCTTCTTCATCTCTTGTCATCACATGTGAATCGATGATTTTTGATATGCAGTAGAGAAAATCCAAAAGCTGGACCTGCAATATCGATCATATAAATGTGCATCATGTGAAACAATCTGTTTTTATGTACAATGAGAAACAAATGACAACAAAATGTTTTGATTCCTTCACTTATTTTTTTTTCTATCTTTTTTTGGCATTTCTCCTTCACGAAGTGATCATCAAATTTCTATATGAGTGACTTGTGATGTAATTTGACGGCAATAAGGACATTTACTCGCACTACTAGAATTTTTAGATTTATCGATGGGGTTTTTTGTCCACAATTATACTCACAGTTTGTCAATAAAAAATTTACCGATATGATCATAGATGGAAATAATTCGTCAGAAAAAATCTCGTCAATAATTTGTAGTATATCGGTAATGATCAAGTCTGTCAGTAATAATTTTACAGATGGATTTATTGACGGACAAAACATGCCAAAAAATCCTTTACCCGATTCATTCTATCGATACTTCCATCACTAAATATATTATATCACTGATAGAAAAACCGTGCATCGATCATTCCATCGATGATTTTTTTTGTTCGTTGGTAAATTTGACATATAACCATCAAACAAATCGGTAGTTATTATGTTGGTGAGTAAATAGTAGCGTTTACAGTAATTATTTTTCAACTCTCTGAAATATATCAATGGACTATGTCCGTGGTAACCCTATCAATAATAATTTTAAAATATATTTTTAAAAAAATCTATTAAACAGAAACATAAAAAAATGAAAAAAAATTAAATTAATATAAAATTCAAATATTTATTAAAAATTTAAATATTTATAAATTCAAATGCAATTAATTTAAAATAGAGGCGTTGAAGCTCTTTTTTTTTCGTATATTTTTAGGGTTTTTTCGCACCTCGTACCAAAAATTATGCAATCTATATGGAACAAATGAATTATTTGTTAGTAAATGAATAATAAAATGATTAAAATTTGTCTCTTGATTTCAATCTTAACTTGTTGCAGCGTGATTCTCCTAAACCCTTTTTTCAATAGCATTGTTAGCTCTATCACTTTCAAAAACTTCATTAATAAGTTAATAAGCTAACCAAATTAACATAATAAAAAATTATTTAAGTTAATATTAACCTTAATAAGAACATGAACTTCAACCTCATATACATCCCAGTGACAAGTTGTAAACCATGAGAATATCACTGGCCAACAAGAATAAGGAGCAAAAAATAATCTGATTTGAATCCGTCTATAGATAATTCAAGATGCACGTTCCTTGATTCCACTGAAAACTGAGGATGCACCATATTAAAATATTTTCAAGCTTCACCATCTGAAGGATGCACCATCACTTCATCCAGCACATCATGTGAATGATGTTATGTCATGTGCTCAGTAGTCTTTGGTGACATGAATAACATTTGCAGTTTAGGTGTGATTGAGATGTATCTAATTTTTCTATGTGCGATAATAGTCATTCCCCTACCATTTCTGTGTTTATAACGAGTGTGCCCACATGTTCTGCACTCGATCAACTTTATATTTTCAAGGTAGTACAACATGTAGAAGTTTAGACACATGTCAATTTTCTGGTATCCTTTGCCGAGGGGTTTCATCATGGATTTAGCAACATAAAAGTTCTCTTTCAGCCTATTTCTTTTAAATAAAATGTTTTTCGCTTATTCAACAATTCTTTCGTAATTGGCCTTACTCAACCTATGATCTAACTTGATAGTGAACACTTGTGCAACAGGCAATAATTTACTTTGATTTATAGACCCATCCCATAATGGTACGTCAAAGTCTTTCAAAAGATAAAAAAAAAAAAACCTGGTTGTGTCTGCATTAGGTTCTTCATCTACTATTGAACATTGATCGGCATAACCCTGATTCATTCTCATCGTATCCATAACCATATTCTGATAAAGATTACTATTGTCATCTACAACTTCATACACGTTGTTACAACTAGAAGTTGACCCAGTCATCTTTTCTACCATGGTCTCATAAGGAACATATGGTTCTCCGTGAGTAAACCAACACATGTATCTCTCCACGAACCCTTTTTGCAAAACATAATTTTATAAAATCTCAAACAAACCCTAACATGTACAAATCATACATTCATATAATAAATTTCTATGGAAAAAGCTATAAAACAAGTAAACACCCAAATAAAATACATATACTACAAAAATATGCAATAAAATTAACATTTTAAAATTGATTTCAAATAAAAATGGATAGTTTTGCTTGCTTGAAGTGGGGAATCCTCAATAAAATTTAAATCAGAATAGAGAGTTGATAAACTGTGTGTTGGGGTGGCTAGATTTGTAGTGGGAGATTGATTTATGATACAATTTGGGGGTTGCAGTGTTTGTTGTAGAGAAAAATGGAGAGAGACAGAGAGAGAGAAGGGTTGTTTGTTAGATCATAAATTAAATATTACAAATGGATTTACCGATGAATTTAAATCCATCGGTAATTCTGTTTGTAAAAATGACACGTCAGTGTACATTTTGATATTTTTCATTTTTTTCCCACTGTAATTCCATTGGTATATAACAAGAAAATATTTTCGTCGGTGTTTATTGATGGCTACTACAAGGGCATATTCAGTCGGAAAAATTCACCATAATTTATTGACATAATATTTTTGTTGGTGTGTCTGTTTGTATTTGTTAATTTTCTAGTAGTGTCTCTTTGTGTAAATCCATCTCTAGCTAGCACTCTTTTTTAATTCATGAATGGATCATGCTTCCTCTTACAATTATAAAGGAAAAACATTTGGGTTGATTGTGTTAAGGGATAAAATTTCTGAGATAATTATTATTTGATACGTACTAAAGCTAGACTATAACTAGAAAATTTATTTGAGAAAAAAAAATTGATGGAAGTTTTTTTAAAAAAATAAAAGAGGATGGTTGAATTTTTTTTTATATTTTTTAGGAATGTGCACTAGAGGACCTAATTGAAGAAGGGAATGTACAATTAGGTTTCACTTGTACTTTAAGAGAATTATAAGCATTCACCTAACACAAGGAAGAAATACCACCAAAATTTTATGTTTTACCAATAGTATTTTCTGTTGATACAACTTTAATCAACAGGTTCATAGACAGTTATTGTTCGTTGAAAAACTTATTGTCGGTGATTTATATTATGTCGGTAAGTTCATCGATAATATAATTATTGATGGAGTTACGAAGCACGTCAAACAAAAAAAATTATCTACTTTATTCTGTTGGTTTATTCCTCGGTAGCAATCTACTGATAAAAAATTTATATTAATATTTTTATTTGTATTTATTAATTTTATGATAGAAATCAGCATAATCATAATGATTGAGAGCAATATCTATTCAATTAGGAGGTAAAGACCTACCCAATAGCTAAACTGTATGTTTTATTTTTTTAATTTTAAATCATTAATATTGGGTCAAAACTCAACATATCTCACTCTTGAATTTAACTCTTCATTTTTATTCATAGGATCCCTTAAAGCATGTATTTATTATATTATTATTAAACCTGGCTTGATGAACTTATAATTTATTAATAAAAAACTTAATTCAAGATGATTTTATTGACCTGGTGGATCAACTCTTTATTTTATCGATCTAGTAAAAATTTATTTTGATTTTTTTAAGATTATTTTTAAATTAAATAAAATAATACTATTTTAAATAAACCAAAGTCAGTATGAGTTAATAAGTTCAATCCATGTTTTGATTCTTGGACTAGATTTTTGATATATAGATATAGACATATGCTATGGCGACAAAATCCTTCCATATCATCGTAATACGATTTCTGGGGATGAAACAAAGACGAAATTGACGTCTGAGGCAACAAATACTTTCCACCATATAACAAATCTATTTTAATGCATCTTTCATATATATATATATATATATATATATATCAATGTCATTGCATCTGAGTTGAAAATTCAATGTTTTAATAAAATGATGATGATGATGATATTTGTATAGTTTATATCATAGCTTTTTTTTTTTTTTTAATTTATCAATTTATTCTTGAATCAAGTTTAAGTCTTTTACAAGATACTGGAGCTGAACTGAAATAATACGTTCTCAAGAATGATATATATTTTCTCAATTATGGAGCAAATCAAATCCATGTTTAAATTAAAATTGAGAAACAATTTTTTCTTATATATATTTTTTTAATTCAAACATGAGATGATAATGCAAAGAGCAGACTCATTAATTTACCATATATATTAAAAAAATACATAGAGAGCAACTTTTTCATTCACCTAAATATTCTTAAGAACATGAAAACTAATGTTTGAACTGAAATACTGAATATACTAATATATATATATATATATATATATATATATATATATATATTTATAATTTTTTTTTTTTTTGAAAAACATTTTAGTCTAAACCATTTTTCTCAGTTTGGTAGCCTAATGAGAGTTGGTCAAAGAAAAAATATTTTCTAGTCAAGAAAAAAAATGCATTAAAAAAAAAATTAACTTTAAAAAAATGTTTTATTTTTTTGAAAAATACTTTCCAAAACTTAAAAAAAATTATTGTTATTTATTTTATTTGAAATAATTTATTATCTATTTTTTATTGTTATGTATTTTATTTAAAATAATTTATAAAATTAGATTTTTTTTTCAATTTTATTATCTCTTAACATTTTTATATGTCAAATTTAATCCATGTTTTTTAATTATTATTTGTTTTATTTAAAATAATCTATGAAATTTAATTATTTTTTTTCAATTTCCTCGTCCTTTAACTTCTCATATGTTAAATTTAATTCCTATTTTTTTAAGAAATTTAAAAAAATAAAATATTAATAAATTATTTTTTAACTTATTTTTCATGACTTGATTAAACAGTAAAAACTATTTTTATATTTATTTTTTTGTGAGCCTTTCAAACATTAAAAAATAATTCATTTTTAAAAATTCACTTTCCATAAACTATTTTCTAAATTAAAACTATTTTTCAACGAAGAAACAGAGTTACATAGAAAAAGAAAAAAAAAACACATGTAGTTATCAACTGATTAAAACACAAAGCAATAATCTTCTGCTTACGTGCAGGTTTTAACTACTTGAAGAGTCGTGATGGTTAGGACCCCCAAAAGACATGGAGAGTGGACAAAAAAGATAGCTAGAGATCAGACCGCAAAACTCATCATGGCATAAAGACTCCCAACATTTGTGAAATTACACGTTTAAAACTATTTAAGCATGATGCATGAAAGATACAGCATGCTTTGAGCGAGTATCTCATGTGCTAAAGGTCAAAAAGACACCAAAACTGCCAAGAACTCTATCAGTTTACTTTTGATTGCGAAGTTTCTTGTTCAGCCTATTCAATCTCACCCCATATTGAGGACGTGTTGGACCCAGCAACCATCAGCCACTTTAACATGCTAGAAGTTGCAAGGGCGATCCACCATAGTGTGTGATCCCCCGCCATTAGCACAGTGCTGTGGCATCAGTACTTGATCATCTGAACAATCTAATCCAGCATCACGAACAGAAACTGGCTATTACCCTGGTATTTTGATGACCAGTCAAGAAGCAGCGTCTCAAAATGGTAAGATGCATGCTCAAGCAACCTTGCAAATGGTTATTTCATATTATTGGTGAGAACCAATCACCAGGGTACAGACAGGGAAACAGAGAGGCTCTGGCATTACAGATAATTCGCCCTGTTACACATCAGACAAACAACAAACCGGGTGGTGAAAATCAGTCAAAAAAATCACAAGTCAGATGACAAGTGTTTTACCCCGTTTCACTGATTTACAACAGATTCAATGCTTTTCCTGATCTTAAAATTTTCCATCCAGACTTTCCGAGCAATCCTGACTTCATCCAATTGTGCATCAGGAATGCTTGTGTACTTGTCCAAATTCTCAACCCATTCCTTCCAGAGAGGCATGCAAGGGTCCAAGAATTTTGAAACTTGAGGTAGCATCATAGTAGAATAGAACTCATTCACAGCCCTGAGAATCTCTTCTGATTCGACCATTGTCTCCATTTCAGGCCTTTTCCCTTCACCAGATTTTTTTCTCAAGGAAAAATCGTTTCCCCTCAAAATCAGAACTTCAGATGGAGCAAGGGGTAGAACAATCCTTGAGAACTTTGTCAGTGACAACATTATGAGATCTCTTGGAAGTACCTTCCGCTTTACAGCCACAGCTGTCCCTACCATTTTGCGGATCTGGTGAACCACATAACATAATTATGTTATAAAATATGCGAAACACATTAGAAAACAATGACAACAGTACACAATAAGCTTTGTTTGCTTTAATTTCCTCTCCAATGAAGAAGCAAAGATGTTATAGGTGTAAGAGATTTCAAGCATGAGTGGAATCAACCATTCTGTATTGCATACAATACAAACATATGACTAGTAGGGACTACAAAAGGATGAGGTCTGGTTTATGTACTTCACATCAATTAGCTTAAATAAGGGGCAAATTTTTGTGCATAAGATAGATAACAAATCCTGAACGATGCAAGTCAGATTCAACTCTATCGTCATGTGATTTTTAAACTTTCATTTTCACATCAATCATGGTTTGAAACACCAAAATGAAATACTCCATATCACGTAAAGGTGAATTCTGAAAATGAAATGGGTATAATGGATATCATAGGGGTTTCCTGGAATCAATACAAGTACAGCTCAACTCAACTAAGACTCAAAATCCCAAATTGGATGACATCAGCTATATGGATCCACTGCCTCCATAAATTTCTCTTACACAGATTAAAACTGAAATCACTTGAAGCCAAGACCACAATAAATTTATGTAAAAGCTTTTTTTCTTCCCAATATATTAACTTGAGAATGCCAGCTGAACTAAAACACATAACAACCATGTACTAAATAAGCATATAGATTAACTCTGGAAGGAGTGAGGAAGCAGTTTAACAGTAATTTTTGTTAAGTCAATTATACTAGGCTTCTACACACTTCCTGACAAATTCCTTACAGATGAAAATTAAGCACCCTATAAGCAATCTCCAAGAGACTTGCAGAGGATACATACACCATGTGCTTGTATCTCCTGCGAAATTATTTAGGTGACAATGGAAGAAGTAAATATATGAGATGAGCCTAAGTGTTATATATGATTAAAAATATTTATTTTTGTTAATTGTAAAGAAAAAAAGAGTCTTACCTGATGTAACATGAAAGACTCTCCCCATATAGAAATCTCAACAAAATCAAATCCAAGAGATTTCTCCAGCTTTCCACAAGAACAACGAAAAATCTTTCTGAAGTGGGCAGCACCTATTCTGTCTGTCTCATCAGGTTCATGTAGCCATCTTGCACGAAGAGGTAAATTTGAACTTTGATCCTTCAAAATATCCCCATTCAGATCACAAATGCTGGATTCCAAAGAGTTCTGACTCAATTCCACATGATCTGATGAACTTGTTCCGTCAATTTCCAAATTTTCTTCATCATCACTTTCCTCAGATCCAGAGGCTGATGTCCCCCAAGATGATCTAGCTCTCTTTGACACATGGCCATTTTTTGTTGGGTATTTTCTCCGGTACTTCGACCGTACTGTATAATTATGAAAAGGATGGTCTCCCTACAAAGAGCATTCGAATCACAACTACAAATAACAATGAAAATATGATCTCGGGCTTAATTTATCTGGGCCATGTTATATTGATCTTAGGCTCTTCTGAACTGCATGGCATTCACATGCAATAAAATGACAGATAAGAAAGTTTCAACATAGCTCTGAGAAGAGGGTATAAATCTTCTAAATCAACCATAGCAATGATCACAGTTGTCTCTACACAGCAGATCATAATTTCTATCACCATCCAAAAATGTAAAACACCAGATGGAAGAACCATACAAGATATGAAGCCCATGTCAACTACCATGCCAGCATTTTCATGTGAACTACAGAAATGAAAATAACTAACAAAGCCAATAAAATAGTGTCTAGAGTGAAATTCTCACAAAAGATCGATTAGAAGAAAGCAACTCAAATATGATCCAGCAAGAAATATTTCATCAACTAATGAGAAGTACAAAATCAAAAGAACCATGAGAAAAAAGAAATGAAATCAAAGATAATGATACTCACCTCAAATGCATTTAATATGTTATTGAAGTCTGATATGTGATCATCAATTTCAGCCATGCTAAAGTGACTTTTGATGCCAATAACTTCGGCAGGAAGGAGATAAGAGTATTTCCGTATATCACACTCCCTTCTGGGATCAAAACTCCTAAGAACAAGTAGCAGAATAAAAGAGAACGTAAAATCTGGGAAAGCAGCAGAGACAACTAAATAATTTAAAGACAGGAAAAACGAGTTTAACTATACTAAAGAGTTGGCAAAGCTTTTGAACAATCTTATCACTACAATTCACCTAAAATACATATTGCAAAATCCACTACAGTAATTAGTTGTCAGGAACTTTCTAAACCCTTGCATGTACAACCCAATCAAGACCTATACAATTTTTATTTACTTTTTATTTCCACTAGCATCACATCTGTTATTTTTATTGACATTACTTACGATCTTGTTTCTTTGGCAATCTCAGGAATCAGATTAGAAAATATTTACAGCAAACCAAAAGTACTACAGTTTAATGATTCCCAGAGATTTTAATTTTCATGCGTGCATAATCTTTCATAGCAGGCAGTACTCTCTTTCAGTATTCTGTTCACTAAAGCACTATTCAGAGTTAGATAGAACTTGCAAGAAGCTTAGCAGAACCTTGATCTTGAAAACAAGATTATGTGTAGATAAAGTAAATAGAATATACATAGATACAGCATCTTTGATAATAAATACGCATGCATATGACCTTTTTTTGACATAAAAAATTGTGGGATCTATGGTACTGATGCGTATGAAAAGAGCTCAGAGCCTCACTTCTGTGCTGGTAAGATGCTCAAAACTCTAATACTATCAGGGAGATAAGAGTTAACATGTTTCGCAAGAACCATTCCATAAAGGTCATCCTTCCATGCATTTTCCGGTATCTCCATTTTCATTGTTATAGTTGTTGCCAATGAGTGAACCTAATCAATTCAACCACAATACACCCGAGCAAACAAATAAATCATTACCAAATGAATGCCATCTGCACAGAAATGCAATAAAAAAGAAAAGCAAGTAATAAAAACGTGCTTCATATATTAAAGTCTCACTCCTTTGTCTGTCCGGCTACTTCTAGCCCACGAAATTTTATTCAAATTGCCATAATTACTTTCACGAATCCCACCAGCCTCATATATAGCACGTTCCAATTCTCCTTCAATAGCTACACATTCCAAAACACCCAAAAAAAATGCCTATATTAAGACCCCATAAATATTTCATCTAAACCAATTAAATCACACAGCATAATCAATATATTCACATATAACACCAACCCATTACAGATAACTCTTTCACAATTCAAAATTTTAACTCAGACTCAAGAACTTACTCAATAATGAATGCTGGTCATGTTGCTTTTGAAGACCTGAAATTTAAAAAACAATCTTTAAAGAAACAAAATATACACATAAAAAAACAGTAAAAAGCTAGAAAAATTAAGAAAATAACTAAAAAGCTGAGAATGGTTTCTGGAAATAGACCTCTATAATCAGTACCCACATAGCCAACCCGCAAAGCAACCTTTTTCTTTCTAATAGATTCCCATTTTGAATGGAGGGACTGATTTGAGTTTGAGTCCGTTAAGGGAGGAGAAATGGACGGTGGAGATTGAGAGTAAGAGCATAGGAGTAGTAATTGAGTGTGTCTTGAAGAGGGTAGAATTGGAAATGAAAATCTGAAGGAGGGTTTTAGCTTTGGGGTTTTGAGGAGCAGCCATGGAGAGAGCGGGAAACGGAGAGAAGAGATTGCCATTGATGAAGAAAGACACGCAGCTGATAAGAAATGTCTCTTTTTAAGCTAGATAAAAATCCAAACCTAACTTTAGACCCAGGCCCAGAACCAGAACAGGCCCAAGTTTCTTTTTTTAGCTAGAAAATATTCAAGCCATAGAAAATTAGTTGGTAGCTTGGTCTTATTATTACACAACGTCCAGCAGGCAATCCTAAAACTTCGTGAACTGACTTTTATATACTTTTAGTTTAAACTCAAATTATATAGGAGTTATTTTGATTTAATTTAATTAATTATTTAAAAAACATATAAGGATAAAAATTTTAAAAATTAACAAGAAAAAAAATCTTTTAACCTAACCCATTATGTTATCATGATTTAATTGATTTAATCAATTTAAAATTTTAGAAATTTTAGATAATTGTTAAATAAAATTTGTATTTTTAGTAAAGGAAGATAATATATGATGTGAGGCTACGATTTTATAAATTTTTTTTATAAAAGCTCTTAAATTTGACATAAATTTTTGAATGTCAAATTTTATTTTTATTAAAAATATTACATATCTATATGGTTTTTCTTTTTTCTTTTTTTCATTTAATTATATACCTTTAAAAGTTCTTTTTTCAAGTTGTTTTAATTTTATTTTTCAAGAATATCTTGCCTACATATTATTATTGATAATTTTTTTATTATCTGATTAAAATAAAATTAATTTATTAAATTTATTTGAGACCATAACCTAAATTATTTAATACAATTATTTATTTAAAATATGATGATATTGTTTTTATATAAAAATATATAGACTCGAGGTGTAACACTGCTTAATAATTTACTGAAACTTTAAAAAAATCAAGAGAATATAAAACTTGATAATCATTTTTTCTCCTTTATCGTTTTTACTATCATTTATGTTTATGACGTCATTCTTTAAATTATTTAAAAAACCAAATATTAGAAATTTTATATTTCATTCCAATTTAAAAAGTACGGTAAATTTCAAGATAATTTGAAATAACAATATGCAAATGTGAAGAAAAGTTAAAAGCTTTGCTCTATCTTCTTGTTTCCACCCTCCCTCCTCCCCCCTCCCCCTCCCCCTCCCCCTCCATCCTCCTCTTTATCTTCCCTCTCCCCTTTTCGTTAAACCCTATAAGCCTCCCACCCACCTTCTCAATCTCCAAAAACGACTCCGTTAACACCACCGAATGAGCCCTTCTCTCCTCACTTCCTCTCCTTCCACTTCTTTCCTCTCCCCTCTTCCTTTCAAACTCACTCCTTCCTCCCTAACCCTCCCTAAACGCCACCGTTTCCGCGTCTCCTACCCCCGCAGCTCCGCCGCAGAATACCCTTCCGCCATCACCTTAGAATCGAAACCCGATGATCTTTTTGGAGGAAAGAGAGAGCTATCAGGAGCTCAATCTATAGTAAGTAATCTCTCGCCAACGCTAAGACTGGCGAGCTCGGCGGTAATTCTAGCTGGTGCTTTAGCTGCTGGGTATGGTTTAGGGACTAAGTTCGGTGGTGGCTCTCGGAATTTGGCTCTTGGTGGTGCTGCTGTGGCTGGAGCAGCTGGTGGGGCTGTGGTTTTTTCGTTGAATTCGGCTGTTCCCGAGATTGCCGCCATAAATTTGCATAATTATGTTTCTGGGTTTGATGACCCTACCAAAGTCAGTAAAGAGGAGATTGAAGGCATTGCTAAAAAGTTAGTTACTTTAATTTTATTCTGGTTTAATTGTTAAAAGTTGGTATTTTTATTGCTTCACTGGCAAAAAAGTTGGTGCTTTTGAGTTAGCGTTTGGATTTTTGTTGGTTAATGTTTTGGTGTGTTTTATGTATGCTGGTTATAGTTAGGATCATGTGTGCAGAGTGTGATTTTTTTGGTGAATTGCAATAGGAACTATTTTTCTGGAGAGTATAAAGGGTTTTTCTTTTTGATGGAATTGGTGTTTTTTTACTTCATTTGGTGCTTAGTTACTTAAGTTGTTAGTGTGTTTAGCTTACTCTTGTTAGTTTTTGAAATTTCTTTGTGAATGTTGAATTTTGCAGGTATGGTGTGAGCAAGCAAGATGAGGCATTTAATGCAGAGCTTTGTGATTTATACTGCCAGTAAGCTGGAATTGGTGTTGAGTGTGTTTTTTGTAGTTCGTTGAAGATTTTGCTTTTGGATCTTATTTTGTTCCTTTGTTAAGATTTTGGTTATTTTACCTTGGTTTAGGTTTGTGTCTTCTGTCCTTCCTCCTGGGGGTGAAGAGCTTAGAGGGAATGAAGTTGACACAATCATCAACTTCAAAAATGCTTTGGGCATGGATGACCCAGATGCAGCTAGCATGCATGTGGAGGTATTTTTATATTATATGAGCTAGATTTATGCACGTGAAGAATGAGCATGCTTATGGTTATATGTGATGTGAATTTGAGAAATGTTCCCCTAAGCTGCTATTTTGTGTACTGATTGCAGCTTGGGAGGCGGATTTTCAGGCAAAGGCTCGAAACTGGAGATCCTGATGGTGATGTAGAGCAACGTCGGGTAGGTCATTTGTAGTTTTGATAGTTTCTGAATCTGGAGACATTGGTGTGTGAAAATTTTGAATGAAGATATGGAGCTTGACCATTATTACTGATTCTCCAGCGCAGGCATTTCAGAAATTGATCTATGTTTCAACTCTTGTTTTTGGAGAAGCATCGTCGTTTCTTTTACCTTGGAAGCGTGTTTTCAAGGTCACTGATTCCCAGGTAGTTATTTATCAACTGTTTCTATTCTAGCCTATGTGAACTTGTTTTCTGTAGTGAACAGTGTCTTGTCACCAGTGACATGTTTTCTCTCCTTTTTTGCATAGTCAAAATTCAACGTGCATTGAACTTCAAAATGCATACCTTTTGGTTTTCATTCTTCCCAGTTTATTGATATCATCTTGTTTGCCTCATCCTTTTAATTCTTGTTATTATTCTAATCTGTTAGGTTGAAATTGCTATCCGTGATAATGCCCAGAGGTTATATACTTCAAAGCTAAAATCAGTTGGCAAAGGTAAATTTAACATAAATTAAGGTCTTTAATGTTACTTTATTTTGTATTGTGATTTGTGAACATCAAGCTGTTTCAGCTATTGTCAACTTAAATCTATAGCTAGATTGTGTTCCGCAATTTAACTTTCATCTATAACAGAGGTGCGCCATGTTCTTGCACTGTAATCAGTGATATCCTTAATCATTGGTTATCAGTATCAACTAATCTACTTGATTAGTTAGTCAATACTATTCAATACTCTAGTTATGATTTCAGAGCGATTGATGTTTCTCTTATTTTAGAATTCTGCTTAGAACTCTGTCAGGGGTGTGTGCTGTGGATGTGGGGTTGAAGTGCCTAGGCATGAATAGTTTATAACTTTGTATATAATCTTCTTCATTAGCTTTATTTAAAAAGACATGCTTAGATTGATCATTATACTAATAGCAAGTATTGAGAATGAGTTGAAAATTCTTTTTGCTTTGTTTCACCTTTTTTAACACATGTTCTTGCTTTCCCCAAATAGATATTGATGTGGAGCAGCTTGTTAACCTCAGACAAGCGCAGATTTCTTATCGACTTTCTGACAAGGTTCCTTGTCAACTTCTCATTGATGGTCCTTTTGTGTTTTGGTTCTTAATGTGTTCTTTATGTGGCATGTTCTGTTTCTGACAGCTTGCAGAGGACTTGTTTAGGCAGCATACAAGAAAACTGATTGAGGAAAATATTTCAGCAGCTCTTGATAGATTAAAATCAAGGACGAGAACAGTGTATGATCCTTACAACATGGCTCAAATTACAGCTTCTGAATGTCTTACTGACATTTTTAATTGTTAATTTAAAAAATAGACTGGATATTTGATATGTCAAAGAATTCCTTTCTTTTTAGAACTTTTGGTCAACAATATCATCCATACTTGCAGTTATATCATTTGCACCATCTAATTAAATTAGGTTTTACAGCCAGGATGCTGTGAAAGTTGTGGAAGAGCTTGATAAGATATTGGCATTCAACAATAAGCTTATTTCATTAAAGAACCATACAGATGCAGCTTCGTTTGCCTGCGGAGTTGGTCCAGTTTCTGTACTAGGTCTGGATCCTAAGGAGCTCTTGCTTTTAAGGTTTTCTCAATTTAAGTTTTTGACAGCTCTTTTTTAGCTGGCTCTAAAGCTTTTGTTCCTTAGGTGGTGAGTACGGTAGTGAGAGAAAGATAGATGACTTGAAGCTCCTTTACAGGGCATATATAACAGATGCGTTATATGGTGGTCGCATGGAAGAACATAAGGTGATGCATCATGCATTGCACTTTATTGATGTGTGTATAATAAATTTGTGTCATTGATGCTTGATATCTACCTTTTCATCAGGTTGCTCTGTATATTTGTTTAGGTCATAATCCCCTTATTACTTTCTTTTTTGTAGCTTGCTGCTTTAAATCAATTGAAGAATGTATTTGGTTTAGGTAAGAGGGAGGGAGAATCAATTAGGCTTGATGTTACTTCAAAGGCATATCGTAAACGACTTGCACAGGCTGTTTCAAGTGGTGATTTAGAA
Organism: Populus deltoides; assembly: GCA_015852605.2. Taxonomy (NCBI): domain Eukaryota; kingdom Viridiplantae; phylum Streptophyta; class Magnoliopsida; order Malpighiales; family Salicaceae; genus Populus; species Populus deltoides. Next base: position 17,117,268 of record CM027582.2, read on the forward strand.
TATGCCGATAGCAAAGCAGCCTTCCTACAAAATCTTTGTGAGGAGTTGCACTTTGATCCACTGAAAGCCACTGAGATTCATGAAGGTAATAAATATTGTTTAGTACCATATATATGTTTTAAATCTCATCTTGAGACCTTTGTACAATTATCTTGAAGATTTTTTTTTTTTTTTTTGTGCATAGTGGAACTAATGCCTCCCTTTACATCCAGAAATTTATCGGGAAAAGCTTCAGCAATGTGCAGCTGATGGAGAGTTGAGTGACGAGGATGTTAAAGCATTGACCCGTTTGAGAGTCATGCTCTGTATTTCTCAGCAAATTATTGATGCAGCTCATTCTGATGTCTGTGGCAGTTTATTTGAAAAGGTAATCATTTTCTATATAAGACCTCTGGCTATGATATGGCAATTTTCCTCAAGTCTATCTCAATGGTTCATTTGGTTCCTCTTCCCAGTAATGCCCCTCCATCTTTGTTTAGGTGGTTTCTAGTTGCATTTAGGATTAAAGTGGTCAATGGGAACTTGGAGACGTTTATATCATGGGATGGGTCTGTTTTGAACATTATACATGTATTTAATCTGTGTTCAAGTGAACTGTGTTCAGGCTCTTCCAAACTGTATCTTATGTTTTGTGGGTTGACTAGGACTTGGAAGTGTCTATACTAATGTAATGGGGATGTATGGAATCTACTGAGGGCCTTATTACTTGCCATGGATTATTCTCTAACTTTTCTATTACTTGCTAACTCATTAAGGGCAAGGGTCTACCCCTACTGGCTGCCTGCTGGTAGGGCGTCTCCTCTAGCTTCATAATCATAAATATTTTGGATGAGTAGAATTTCCCATCTTAACTGAAATGAAGATATATTATAATACCTATCTGCTATAGGATTTAAGTTGCATGATGCTGATTGCTGAATTGCTGCTCAACTTAATCAATTTATGGCTGATGCATGGCATTGTTTTTCAGGTGGTTAAAGATGCAATTGCTTCAGGGGTCGATGGCTATGATGCTGATGTTAAGAAGGCTGTAAGAAAGGCTGCTCACGGCTTGCGCTTAACACAGGAGGCTGCCATGCCTATTGCTGGCAAGGCGGTGAGTGTACACTTCTACTACCTGGCACCTATGGTTTAGATCAAACATAATTTTCAAATTAGACATGTTTCCTTCTGCTCAAAAACTCTTTCTTGTTGAAGGTCCAAAGGATTTTCTTAAACTACATAAAGCGAGCACGGATGGCGGAAAACCGCACCGAGGGTGCTAAAGAACTAAGGAAATTGATTGCCTTCAATTCCTTGGTGGTGACTGAACTGGTGGCTGACATAAAAGGGGAATCTTCTGATGCTCCACCAGAAGAACGTAGTAAGGTGGAAGAAAATAAAGTTGAAGAGGATGAGGAATGGGATGATGATGAGGAATGGGAGTCCCTTGAGACACTTAAGAAAATAAGACCTGGTGAGGAGGTTGCTGCAAAGATGGGTAAGCCTGGCCAGACAGAGATAAACCTTAAAGATGACCTTCCTGAAAGAGATAGGACTGACCTTTACAAGACATATCTACTTTACTGCCTAACTGGGGAAGTTACCAGAATTCCATTTGGTGCTCAAATCACCACAAAAAAGGATGATTCAGAGTACCTCTTGCTGAATCAGCTTGGTGGAATTTTGGGTTTGACTGTGATGGAAATTGTGGAAGTCCACAGGAGCCTAGCTGAGCAGACTTTTAGGAAACAAGCCGAGGTAATTTTAGCTGATGGACAATTGACAAAAGCCAGGATTGAGCAGCTCAATGACCTGCAGAAGCAAGTTGGCTTGCCACCCGAGTATGCACAGAAGGTGATAAAGAACATCACAACTACAAAAATGGCAGCTGCTCTTGAAACTGCTATCAATCGAGGGAGGCTTAATATGAAGCAGATAAGAGAGCTCAAGGAAGCAAGTATTGACTTCAACAGCATGATATCTGAAAACTTGCGAGAAAACCTGTACAAGAAAACTGTAGATGAAATTTTCTCATCAGGCACTGGGGAGTTTGACGAGGAGGAAGTCTATGAGAAAATCCCAGAAGATCTTAACATTAATGCAGAGAAGGCTAAGGGGGTTGTCCATGAGCTTGCACGAAGTAGACTGTCAAACTCACTGGTTCAGGCTGTGGCACTACTAAGGCAGAGAAATCAACAAGGAGTGGTATGTATTTTTGAATCTTCTATTTAAAAATACATCTTTCATGCAAGAGGGAAATATTTAGTCAAGGTCCTTTTTAACCGCTTTTGTAGGTTTCTACTCTTAATGACCTGCTGGCTTGTGATAAAGCTGTGCCTTCTGAGCCACTGACATGGGAGGTGCCAGAGGAGTTAGCTGATTTGTACACCATCCACATGAAAAATAACCCAGCACCAGAAAAACTGTCACGACTGCAGTATTTGCTGGGCATAAGTGATTCAACTGCCACTGCTCTTGGAGAGATGAAAGATAGAGTGCTCCCAGTTGGGGCAGAGGAAGAAAAGTTTGTGTTCTAACTTTTTAACACGATAGTATTTTTGCTCCCAAAAGGAAAGGTATTTGCTGGGCATAAGTGATTCAACTGCCACTGCTCTTGGAGAGATGAAAGAGTGCTCCCAATTGGTGCAGAGGAAGAAAAGTTTGTGTTCTAACTTTTTAACACGATAGTATTTTTGCTCCCAAAAGGAAAGGATACTTGCCATGTTAGGAAACAGTATGCCTAATGCAACTAGATGATGAAATTTTGGTAGCCACTAAGAGTGCTATAAATTTGTTCAGTTAGTATATGAATGTTTGTTATCTTTAATGTATAATAATTTGCCGAGTTTTTCGATATTTGCTTCTCTTGTTTCACTTTTGATGGTTGCGATCCTTGAATCATTCAGTTGTTATCAGGTAGTGTTGAATGGATTAATGATATTAGTTCTCTGTCAAAGCCAATGAATCGAATGAAGTTCAATCTATGCTTGTTTTGAATGGTTGGTTCCATTCATCCATGTTGATCACTTGTTTATTATTTGGGGAGGAGAAGCAGCTCAACAATTAGCATTCTTTATTCTGTTTATGTCTGTCAACATTGAGACGTTGCTGGTGGGACTGCGCCAAGACCTTTGCTTGTGTTGAACGTCTTACATGTTTAGGTAATGCCCCGAACAGTCAAGAAAGGTACAAAATGGTATTAATTTTCAGAAGAGGTTCTCATGTCTTTCCAATCCTTGTCAACTTTATCCACACCTCTTGCCTCTCAGAATTGGGATTTTGTCCCTTTTGGTTAATCCTCAACTTTCCCATAGTGATTTAACCCCTTAAATCTGTGGCTTGTCGACCATTGAAATCTAATTAACCAAAGAAAAACCTGTAAAACGATGATTTTATTTTCAGAATCTTTAGTCAAAACCCGAAGGATGTGCTCCCTTATAAGCACTAGGGCTAATCCTAAACCTTAATATCTCAAGCTCTGAGAAATAAGATTATCTTGAATCGTCTAGTTTGTTTTGATATGGAAGGCATGCATTTACCTTTATTAAAGAGATGTATTTTGTCTTCGCGTGCACAGACAGACATGAGAAAATGTCTTGGCTATAAAATCAAACCTTGGTCTACAAGTAATTGTTATTTCTTCAAATAAACAACCAGTTTTGACTTACAATGTGTGACTGTCATTTGGTGGTGAGTTAGAGGAATATTTGAAATTAACTTCAAATCCTTAACATGTCAAGTATAGTTGTAAAATACGAAATTTAGAACTCATAACTTGGAATGGGCTTTAAATTGACCTATAAATAATATTTAGTGAAATTTAATTGAGTTGGTTGGATTAACATGTGATTTTATGACCGAGTTAATATCAAGAATTTTTTTTAAAATAACAAAATAATGTAATTATAATGAAAGAAATATTTATGTGGGTTGACTTGTTTGGTTATGATTTGACCAATAACTTAATTATATAGATTTTTTTTATTGTCAAGTTCATTGAAAATTAATTACCATTCCCACCCACACTGCAATAATGGGCAACAGTGGAAGAGGCTCGCAAAATTAGTGACGGAAGTGAAGTAGACGGGCTGGGTGATTCAAATTAATCAATGTGCCATAACTAGAAGATAATTTTCTCTGTATAGATTAAATGTATAACCTAATATAGTATGTATTTATAAATTATTAGAACAAGTTTAAATCTAAGAGAAAGTTTGATCATGAAAAACTGGAATAATAACTTAAAAATGTTATAATTTTTAATCCGGTTGTTAAATCATGTTATAATTTTACAAGAAATTTCAAAGGCTGTTTTTCCTATAGAATCTACTACGTCGCTATATGGATCGTCAGATCTTTAGATATCAAAAATCTTATTTAAATACTTGGTTTTGACAGTTTTGTTATTTTTATTATTATTTTTTAACTTTATATATTGTTTTGGATTTTATGGTTATTTCATTTGTATTTTTGAATTTTTATTTTTATTTTCTAGTTAAGGTAAAATTTCTAATATATTTAAGATTTTGCAAATCTCCTAAAAATACAAATACAGAGTTTATAAGTAATATATTACCTTTAAAGAAAGGTTAAAATACATATTTTGCTCATCAAATATAAGTGTTCTCTCTGCATCAAAAATTTGTGCCAGATACAAGCATTGTCGTCAATTACTCCTGCACTTTATCTAATAGGATTATCTTTCTCGTCCCCTGATTCTACTGCATGGCTATTGGTTTAGGCGGACAGTTCGTCGCAAGTTATATATCATCTCAAGTTCAAATTCAAGGGATCGTTGTGAGAAACAAATTTCTTGTAAATTTATATATACATCAGTACTGAGTGTGAAATAATCTGTCGAGAACCCAATTTTTTCCTAAAAAAACTAAGTTTCAATTCATGTAAGTTGGCCTGAACCCAACTGTGAAATCATTAAGAAAAGAAAAGGGTTCTTCGGTACATATGCCTTTTAACCCATCATTTTCTTCATTAAGGAGGATGTTCATGCACATCGACGCCTCCAGCTTGGTGAGTTCACCTTAATGGAGTCCTAACAGATCATATCCTTTACTGTATATTGAACCAATTTCGAAAGGTCGTACTGGTCTACGTCAATGGTTTTTACTTTTAAGTTATTTCCAGTTGTCAGACACGAAAATTCAAAGGTGGAGAAAATCAATTCCGAACTCCTACAAGATAAGCATCTCCAGATTCAACCTAGCTAGCTAAGAGGTTTAATATGAATCTTTAAGACTTGTGTTATTCCACTATCTTGTCGTTCTCTTTTCTTCTCAACATATTCAACGTTGGATCCATTATATTAAGTTCAAGAGGGTAGAAAATTCTAAAGTTTGGGGCATTCGCAAAATCATGATGTCTTATAAATCAAGATGGTGGAAGACAATCATGCTTTATAATTAAACCTAATGGCACTGGCACTTCAGTTGACAATTATTAGTAATAGATTCCTAATGGGATCTTTGTTCACACAATACCTACTACCATCAAAATCCAGTGCTACTGGGCATTTGATAAATTAACCTAATTTGGATAGCTTCAGGTGATGTCAAACATTAATCACTTAAAACCCTAAACCCTAGTAAACTATCTCAAACTCATCTTAATACTCAGTTACATCTAATCATCGATAAGAGCATCTCTGTTTAATTTATTTTATTATGGAAAGACAAACGAAACGAATATAATATATAAGAATAAAAGAGATAGGTTTTCTTATAAATTCATTTTAAAATTATTAATTTTAAAGATATATTATTTTATATTTCTGTTTTTACCTTGTCAACAAATATATATATATATCTTTGTCAAATAACAATTACTAAACAACTAAATGTAAGTGAATAGGCAATTCGAGGAGTATGATAGTCGTTGTTTTCAAAATGTTTTTTACTCGAAAATACATTAAAATAATATTTTTTTTAAAAAAAAAAATTATACTTAATTATAGCACATCAAAACGATGTAAAAACATCAAAAAAATAATTTAAAATATAAAAAAAATAATTATTTTTAAAAACACTTTTAAAACTAAAAAAAGAAACAACATTTTAATAACTTGGCTGTTATGTAATATGGAGGGGGGTTTCTACGTATCGTTTGTTTTTTAGTTCAAGTTTCTTTGTACGTCTTGATCGAAATGAAAAGAAAAAAGATGCCCAGTACCACATTAATTTGCATCAAGACCAGCTAATTAATGTGTTCGTCCTGTATGGAGCCGGCCATGGAATAATGTAAAGTTTCCACCAATGTGAGAGTTATAGTTACGAAAGCAAACGAAATTATTGTTGTTATTGGTATTTATAATTACTTCATATATACGAGTAGAGAAGTTATGCAATGGCCTCCACAAAATAATAATCTTACGTACGCAATTATTTATAATTTCTTAGTTCAAAGTTTTGAGAACAAAATTAGGAGAAATTATCAAGTGGGTTCACCACCATCATGAATGCGTACATAATTAGGTTTCTTTGCTTTTAGTATACTCAATATTTTGCACATAAACTTTGACCGTAAACCCTAATTAAGGTATAAAATGGTAGACGGTCCAGACCAAATGGTTCCTATAAATAGGCCTCCTCTACTGCACTTACATGCCATCAAACACAAGAGATATCACAAGTTCAACTATATCCCTCTGTGTCTTTACATTTAATTTGGATTATATGGCTCTCTCAAAAATTTTCTACGGGTTATGTTTCTCTATGCTTTTGCTTGGATTAGTCCATGCACAGTTATCAACCACTTTCTATGCAACAACATGCCCTAAAGCCCTCTCTACCATCAGAACTGCTGTACTAAAAGCAGTTGTCAAGGAGCATCGCATGGGAGCCTCCTTGCTCCGTCTCCATTTCCATGACTGCTTCGTTAATGCATGTTTCTCTTATCCCTCTCCCTTTCTTTCACATGCAGATATACATGCACACACAAGGGTGGGGAGGAAGAAGGATATTAAGATTGTGCCTTGGGGAGGATAGTCTCTCCATGTTTTAGGTTTTTTAGTTTACCAACTTGCACGTAAAACCCTGCATGCATGCACAAGGATGATAGTATACTGTGTGTTTAATTACTATGGTTATCCCTGATGGCAGGATTATATACAATATTTTCATTAAGAAATGTTATCGTTATTTTAAACATTGTAATTTGACGAGGATCTTTATTATTGATTCAAGCAGGGATGTGATGCATCAGTCCTATTAGATGACACTTCAAGTTTTACTGGAGAAAAGACTGCAGGCCCAAATGCAAATTCTTTGAGAGGTTATGATGTGATTGATACCATTAAGTCTCAATTGGAGTCAATTTGCCCTGGAGTTGTTTCTTGTGCTGATATTCTGGCTGTTGCTGCTCGAGATTCAGTTGTTGCAGTAAGTAACCTAAAGCATATATATAAGACAAGGTGCCTTCTTCAACACGTGCCTTCAAAGGCATTGAAATCCTTTTGAACCCTGATGTTTCAATGCTGATGCATGCCTTTTAAGGCCGTGAAGAAGGCACCGTGGAAACGACTCAATTCATACATTTCACATAAACCTGTGCGCATTTTGATTTCTTTTATATTTCTTCTCCAGTTGAGTGGACCTTCATGGACAGTTCAATTGGGGAGAAGAGATTCGACCACAGCAAGTTTGGGTGCTGCTAATTCAGATCTTCCATCTCCACTCATGGATCTGAGTGACCTTATTACTTCCTTCTCAAATAAAGGGTTCACTGCCAAAGAAATGGTTGCTCTCTCAGGTAAAATAAAATTAAGGGAAATTAATCATCACCACAATTAAATAAGGATCTTGTACCAATTGACTTCGGTTTTGAGATTTTCTATAATCTTGTAGGATCTCACACAATAGGGCAAGCCAGGTGCCTGCTGTTTCGAAACCGTGTCTACAATGAGACCAGCCTAGATTCAACCTTGGCAACATCATTAAAATCAAATTGTCCAAACACAGGCAGTGATGACAACCTTTCTTCACTGGATGCTACTACTCCTGTCACATTTGATAACTCTTATTTCAAGAACCTGGCAAACAACAAGGGCCTTTTGCACTCGGATCAACAGCTTTTCAGTGGAGGCACTACGGACTCGCAGGTCAAGACATACAGCATCAATTCTGCTACATTCTATGCTGATTTTGCTAGTGCCATGGTAAAGATGGGTAGCATTAGCCCCCTAACAGGAAGCGATGGACAGATTCGTACCAACTGCGCCAAAGTAAACTGAACCTCACAGTTAATTAAGTAATGTTAGCCATAGTAAGACTTTGGCTAATTCTCTTCAATTGTCAATTTAAAAAATAAATGTTGTTATTTGATGTAAACCGTGTTTAATGGTTTATGTTTGTAATTTTTCTGGCTTTCATGTAAGTGTGTGAAAGCTACTTGAAACATCAACTGATTAAGAAATGATCGATCATGATAAGTTTCTATATATTTTGCCAGATGCTTGCCTTATTTTAGGAAGAAAGAACAAGACTTGAAAACTTCACAATATACAGAGTTCTTCATTAAACTCAAACACAAGTAATGAGTTGATAAAAAAAACTCAAGATTCAGAACTCGATCCATTGACAAGATATTAATTTGAAAACTTCAGTGCAATGCAATCGAGAAGTTCCTACAAAATCAAGCTGGTACAAAATTTTATATCTTGGTCATACATTTACCAGGAAAGACTTGTACAAAATCGAACATATATTTGTCTTGAATTTTCTTTGAAGATCCCTAGCCGCAATGCAATTCAAAAGTGTAGTACCCAAACTTTTGATTCAAATCCATATCCAAATTAACTCAAACCTAACCTAAATTAATCTAGACATATAAAAAAAAATTGTAAGAGGATTACTTCTCTCTTCTAATTCATGTAGCCGTCATGACCCTCCTTTTATGATCAAATTAAAGATTTCAGTTTTAATTTGATCTTGAATTTTTTATTCAAAAAAGATGAAAGTAGTAATTAAATGGTTCTTTCTCATGTTACTTTCAATTATGGCTTGTTTATGGAAGAATTAAAGAAGATATTAGAGTTTATAAGAATTTAAAGTTTATATTGTTAAGATTGATTTATAATTATTAGGGGTTAATGTTAAGTGATTGATTTCAAGTTTAGAAATAAGGATTTGTCAGTTGATTTATTTAAATTGATTTTTATGTGTTAAGAAATTCATTTCAACCTTACTGGAAAATCTGGACAGAATGGTCTTGAGGTTGAAGATGGCAAATTTTATTTTGGTCCTTGATTTATGAAAATTACAATTTAGTCCCTAAACTTTGAAAAATTATAATTTGACCCCTGATATGTCTTTTGGAATTATGGGCAGTGTTATTATGAGGTTAATGATTATGAATCTCAGTTTGATAATTGATATGGAATATTTTCAATTTGGTCCCTCAATTTAGGGAATTTACATTTTAGTCCCTAAACTTTAAAAAATATGCAGTTTGGTCCCTGTTTCTTTCTGGACAGAATTAAGGATGGTTTATGGGTGAAATTTCAGTATGGTTATGTATTTACAGTTTGGTTCAGTTTTGGTCCCTTTTTCGAAAAATTATCATTTTAGTCCCTAAACCTAGGAGACTAAACCTGGTTTTCTTTTATGTATTGGAATCTTTTTATTTGTGTTATTTTGATTTGCTTTTAATTATATTTTGTATATTAATTATAGGTTCTCCTAACAATTCTCAATAGGTTTTTAGAGACAAAAAATTCCTTTAATTTGTGATAAACCCAAATTTTAAAAGGAAAAACCCCTAAAAAGATCCAAAAACATCCTTATAGGCAAGCATCCCTATATGCTCGGGCTACCACGTCTGAGCTCAATTTATATCAAGGTGTATGAGCTTGGGCATAGTAACATGTGTTAGGCATACGTCTAGGCTTGGGCCAGAAAACATGAGCCCACCATCTGATTGCATGCCTATTATTGGGCGGACACCCAGCTTTGTTGGGTGTGTTGCCTAGATAGTGTTAGACATACAACCCGTGTAATATCTCACATCGGCGGGTAAGGGTTCGGTAACTGGTCTTATTAGTAGTGTTGGTTGCTAACATGTTGTATGTTTTTTGGGGCGTCAAGCTCAGAAGTGGGCTCGCGTCACCAGGAACAAAACCGTGAGGGCGGTAAAGCCCAAAGCAGACAATATACGGCATGTTGAGCCAAACTGTTACATTTGATATCGGAGCCGACCTCACTGGCTATCCGATTGCGCCGACAGGGTCATCAGGCTCCTTAAAGGGGGTGAATTGTAATATCCCACATCAGCGGGTGAGGATTTAGTAGCTAGCCTTATTAGTAGTGCTGGTTGTTATTGGGGTGTCAGGCTCAGAAGTAAGCTCATGTCACCACGAATAAAACCATGAGGACGCTAAGTCCCAAAGCAGATAATATATAACATCTTAAGCCGGGCTGTTACACAGAGAGACAAGAAGCTACTGGTATATTTTTCAAGGGACCTTTCATCCAGCAAGTCCGTGGTCTTTTACAGAAACTACATATACATTTCATTTCCAAGTTAGTCCACTAGTAAAAGTTTACTTCACACTACACAGATTTCCTTCACGAGGAAATACTTACAAAAACCATATGGATATGACTAGGAGGAAACCTAAAAAGGGGGGCAAGAGTGTGCTAGACTTTTATCTTGAGCAACAAACAAAAGAAAGCGAACTCTAACTTGCTGACAGTATCAACCATATCTTGTCATGTTCCTCCACTTATCCTTCAAATCAACCTGGAGAAATCATCAGGGGAAAAGAAAAAATATGCCCAACATTAAAACAAAGAAAAATTGCCAATCAAACATAAACACTACAAGACAATGGATCTTGTGAACCTCAGTTCTCTCTTGAAACACATCACGCCTAGAGTTCCAGATCAGCTTCCAGTTTCCTTTGCCATACCTTCAGAAGGAGAAAATAGCAAGAATAAGAATCCATCAAACAATAAAAAGCAGAAAAGAAAATATTAGCCATCCCCTAGATAGAGGAGAAAGGAAAAAACAGCAAAAGGAAACTTGATTTTCCTAATGCTTTGCCTAACAAAACTACATACTTCTTTACAGCCTCCCTCAAGGCATCTTCCTCCTCCAAACTCCACCTCTTAGGTTTTCTCCTCTTAGCAAACCTTGCCAGTTCATATTTCTTCAATGGAGAGACAGCCTTTCTCTTTGGGCTATCTAAATGAATTCTATTCATCTGATCTCCTGTTCCTTCAGAAGAGTCATATATTGAATCGTCCCACTACAAGAAAATTATATGGTAAGAGGCAATTAAAAACAACATGCTTGCAAACTATGAAAAAAGAAATGTAAGGCAAAACAAACTGAACAAGATAAACACTTCAAAGCAACTGTGAAACCCTATCAAAATGTCAAAAGAAAATATGGCATTTCACTTATCAACATGAATCTGAAGGTCTTGAAATAAAACACTTAACGTAATATTTTGTTGAAAACTAATGTAACTATCAGATTATCAACTCGTAAAAATCATTTCAATTGAAATGGAAAATAAATCTGTTCTTTCAAAAACTGAACATGACTTCCTATTAGTTACTTTTGATATGGAAAGTCAGCCTCTATCTGCATAAAACTTTTACCAAGTAATAGGATGGTGCTTGTCATTTCCATTCTATAGAAAACAGAACACCTAAAGACAATATAAAGACATTTTGAACAGATGTTTGTACAGCCAAAAACCCCTATGCCCTTCCATTCAAGAAAATATACTCAACAAACTGCAAAAATATACATACTTTATACAAGGGAGCAAAAGCACCCCTTTAACAATGTCATCTGAAAATAAACAAGCAGATTAGTTTCAATAAAAAAAATGACTCATACCTCAAAGGTACGAGCAGTAGCATTCCGCTCCATTAAGCTAGGTTTAGAAACATTATTCTGATGGCTGCAGGATGCGACTCCAGTGTTAGCCTTTTTGCTGAGATTAGCTGAAAGATTAGGAGCATCCACGCCTTTTCCCTTCTCATTTCTTAATGAAGGTACAGCAGTTTGGTTGGTGAAATGATTGGCTGCATCCACTTCTGATTGATTCGGGTTTTCTGCAAAAGGTTCAACAGTGTGATTGGTTGAAGGATTACATGCATCAGTATCTTTTCCACACTGATTCTGAGCTGAAGGCACAGCAGTCTGATTAGCTGAAAGGAAGGATGATCCTGCATCTTTTCCATTCTGGTTTTTTCCTGGAGGATCAGGATTTATTATTTTTCTAGCCAGTTCAGAAATAACAGTATCTGCACCTTTTCCACTTCGTATTTCAGCTAAAGTACCCTGATTAGATAAGTTCCTTGCCATTTCAACCATTATATTATCAGCCTGCTTTATGGTATCAGGAAGAGGATCCTTAACCCTTGCTCGCAGCTCCTTAGAGCTAGCTATGAGTTTTCCTCGCGCTGTATTCACTTTATCAGTAGTTATAGTATCATACAAACTAGATGCTACGACCCCTACTGCAGTTTCTGTATTTGTGATCTTGACAGGACCTTTAGAGCGTTTGATAGGAACAACATGCCTGTGTTTACGAACCATATTGTTCTTCTGAATTTCTGCATGAAAAAAAAAACAAGAAAAAACAAAAAAAACAAAACAGAGAAGAGAGATGAATACAGTTATCACATGTGCATCAACTATGTCAATCAGCACAACATGAACCATCATATAAAAGGATGATTTTTATTCAGTTGTATGCACATATTGGATTCTCAACTATAAGGGAATTATAGCTCTCGCATACCCCAAGCAAAAAAAAAAAAGAACAAGACTATCATGAAAGTGCAGAAATGAAACACCAAAATGAACAGAACTAAGAACAAGGTGTACTTTCACAACAGAACAGAACACACTTCCACAACGCATTTGACCCACAAAACAATCCCAAATCATGTCATAAACTAAGTCTACTAATAATAATAAGCTCAAATGACACACTTGATTGTTTGTTCTTCCCTTGTCATAAGATTTCCTCAAACATCCAAAACTAGTCAAGCAAACCATGATAACACACAATACAGCCAAAACAAACCAATCAAATAATAATAAAAAGTAAACAGCATAAAACCATGACTAGCAAACCGGAGGGAGAAAAAACCCACCGCTGCTTTTCTTTGCAGGCATATCAGCAGGACCCAACTCCAAATTCTCGTCATCTGACCTCGAACATCCCTCTCCAGCATTAACATCTATACAAACCCTACCGCCACCCACATTGACTTCCACTGCCCCATTTTCACCACCCCCTCCCTCCCTACTTTCCTTTGCAGGCATATCAGCAGGCCCCAACTCCAGATTTCCATCAGCCAACCTCGAACATCCCTCTCCAGCATCAACATCAATACAAACCCTCCCGCCACCCACATTAACTCCCGCCACCCCATTTTCACCACCACCTCCCTCCCTACTTTTCTCCACGAACTCATTCAACTCCCCACCACCCAAATTTACTTCAACCCCCTCATTTTCACCCTCCCCTCTCTTCCTACACAGAAGACCACCATCCCCTCTCATCTCCATCCTCGCAACCATCTCAACAAACACCGGCCCACTAACCGCAACAGCTTCCCCTAAATAAATCCTAACCATCTCCGCAGCCTCATTCCTAGTATTCATTTTCAACCACCTCTTAGCGACCACATCATCCTTCAACGCCACTTCCATTTCCTCAAAATATTTCATCAATTTACCCGTTACCAACTCACTCTTCCCCTCTCTCTTCAACCCAGCAACCCTCTTCTTCCAAACCCTCTCCACCGCCTCCAAAAACTTTCCCTTTCTCGCCCTCTGTAAATTTCCCAGCATATATTTCACCGTACACTCCACCGCCACAGCACAATAAGCATTCTTCATCGAATCCATTATCAAGTCCCCCTCATTCCTATCAATTTGTTCCACCATCTCAATCGCATCAAGGGTTTTCTCAGAAACCGAACCGTCTTCGATGTCGGCATCGATTTGACGGAGAAGAAGGGTTTTTTTGAAACGAGGGCTGGTGTTTGATAACGGGACGTGACGGTTGGTAAGGATTTTGTTGATTGTGAGGACTGGGATTTGTAATTGACGGAGTATGAATTCGATTACCCATCGAGTGATATCTGGGTCGAAGCTTCTTCTTCTTGTGGTTGCTGCCATTGATGACATGTTTTTTAGGGTTTTTACATATAGATTGAGAAGAGATTAGAGTTTTTAGGGTTTTTTTTAAATTAAAAAAAAAGTAGGAAGAAAAGTGGAAAGGCAAAGAAGAAGGGGTGGGATAGTAAAGAGTGTATTTTGAAATTTGAAAAAATTGGTTGCTATCAAGGAAACCTTAATTTTATATTCCCTAAAGAATTCTTCCCATCCTTTGACTGCCAATTATTTTAATTTTCTCAATTTTACATATAATATAATTGACATTAGTATTTTACTAGATAAAAACATTTAAAACACAAACATATGTTTCGTGGAAGAAAAAAAATAGAAACATAGAATAATTATGTTTTAAAAATATTTTTTAAGTGAATTTCTAAACTTTCAAAACAAAAATACACAACAAAATATATCTATTTCAACTATCATTTATTATTTTTATTTTAAGATAATAACTAAAGTTATCCAATAATATATCATTTTTTTCATTTATCAATGCATAGTTAAAATGTTTTTTTAATATAAATTTTGTTTATTTTTATATTTTAAAAGTATTTTTTTAAACAAATTAAAAATTATTTTTTATTTAAAATTATTTTATTTATTATCGCATCATTTTGATATATTACATTAAAAATAATTTTAAAAAAATATTATTTTATTATATTTTCAAGTAAAAAATTCTAAAAGACGATTATTAATATATTTTTAAAAAATATATTATTTTAATATAATATTATTTGCACATGTGGTTGGATGTTATATTCAAAATGTTAGAATAAATATCAATCTATCTGATAGAGAATTATACATTAATTTAACAAAAAGAAATCAAAAATTCTAAGTATTAAAATGTTTTAAATTTTCCTGTGAGCTTGATAGTCGAGAAAGTACATTAGGAAAATATTTTGAGAGATTTCCATGCTTTGACAACTAGAGTAGTGATTGCTTATCTGAATCTGAGCTAGAGCTACCATGCTCTCTCAGTGCATCTAAAGTAACTGCTTCTGTGCTTCTCTATCTATCCTGAAGATTCTGAGATTCCAGCTCAACAGTTACTGCTTTTGTTTCATCGGCCTGGGTAATTAAGAGCTCAAGAACTGCTGTATAATTGGGCAATGAACATCTTACAGAGTAGAAGTAGTGGACCAACGTGGCTATGATGGAAAAATCTACAGCTGTAGAATGCATTCTCTCTGGTGTGTCTGCAGAAGACGATTGGTCGATTGCTTGCTAAATTTGCTTAAGATGATGATGATCTTTATCTTGCTTGTAATGGAAACTGCAAATCTCAAATCTCCTGGCTGTACATTGCCGCCATTGCCTCTTCTTTTGCTGCATCATGTTGAGGTTAGCCCTTGTTTGCTTCGATTTGAAGAATTTCTCATGTCTGGAAGAAAAATGATGACTGAAGATTCAAGCCTGTTAAAGATTCCAGTTCAAGGAGTGTTTGCACCTTCACCTCGACACCTCCATAGAGGGAGGTCTCGAGGTGAAGATTCAAGCCTGTTAAAGATTTGAGGAATTTTACTAGGATTTCGTTTGTTTTTATGTTTTTTTTTTTAAAATTAATTTTTTATTTATTTTAAATTAATAATTTTTGAATATTTTTAGATTTTTTTATGTGTTAATATCAAAAATAATTTTTTAAAAAAAATATATTATTTTAATCATTTCCAATCAAAAAATATTTTAAAAAATAATTATTACCACACTCTCAAATATTTCAGCTCCGGCTAAGATATAACTTATTGGTCGATTTTTAATATTTTTTAACTTGATTGTATTTGGAGTGATTTTATCTTGATATTTGATAAAATAAAAAAATAAAAAAATTTGAGTTTTATAAGGTGTTTAAGAGTTTGATAGAGATTAATTTTTAAAATATTTTTTATTTAAAGATATATCAAAATAATATATTTTTTTTATTTTTTAAAATTTATTTTTAATATAGCATATTAAAAATAAATAAAAAATTCAAATCTCGTGGTCAAAATTCATATTTTTTTACTTAATTTTTTTTATTTTTTTATATGATATGTTAAAAATAAAATTTAAAAAATAATATATATATATATTATTTTAATACATTTCTTAAAAAAAAACTTCAAAAAGACACAAATTATGCCATGAAGTTGCACTACCTTTGTATTTGGTTTAAATGCTGAATTAAAAGATTAAAAGCTGAGTGTGTTTTGCAGTGTGGTTGTGGTTGCTTTTTAAATAGTTTTTCGTGCTGAAATATATGTCAATGATTTTTTTATTTTTTAAAAATCATTTTTGACATCAACACATCAAAACGATTCAAAAAATATAAACCGCATTCAATTTTAGTAAAAAAAAAATTAAAATTTAATAAAATATAGTTACAAACACAATGTCAAACGCTATATTAATAAAGAGATAGCTGGGAGTTGACTCGATAGTGCGAGTATCGCCGCGTATGATTACGATGGATGGGAAGTACCGTCTAGGAGACCAATATTCTTTGCGTGAGGTTTCCTTAATGATAAACTTAAATTAGTCCTCCAACTATCCGATAATTCTTAATTACATCCCAAAACTAAAACTTTATAATTGATTTTCTAATATTCCGAAGTTCCTCAATTAGGTCTCTCCTCATTATGTTGTAATATCTTATGACTAAAATACATAATTTAGGAAACAAAATGATGTTTTCATAAAGAGAAATTAATGTATTTTAATAAATAATTTGTTATAGCATATTAAAGCATCAAATTCATGAGCTCGTTTAGATATTTACCTATCTTATAATTATATCCACTTTAAACTATGTTGAATTCTAGATTCAATGCTCTAAATAAAATATTTTTACATAGTTTGATTTATAACTATAAGCACTAATTATTTTTTTTTTGGTAAATTATATATGTAATAATAATTAAACTTCCGTTAATTAACATTTTCATATTCAAACTTTATTATATAGAAGACAATTCTGATTTTTTTTAATTTAGACCATACATTATAATATATTTACACATAATAAATATTATATATTATAGAATTAGAATAGTATCATCTAATTATTAATTATTAACTAGTAAATTATAAAAAAATTTATAATTTTTTAATTCTTAATATCAACATATCAAAATTATCATAAAATATTAAAAAAAATTAATTTAATATTTTTTTCAAACTCATAAATATTTTTGCAAAAATACTCAAAATAAAAAGTAGAAACTCTCGCATATACAACCGGTGGTCTCCAATCAAATTGTTACCCCTAAAATTGATTTCAAACAAGAATCTTACTTGAAAAATGGCAATAAGTAGGGATACAATTGAGGAAAATACTTGTTTGAGGAATACATTGAGAACCAACCATCGCCTTCCATGTTTAAGATCGCTGCAGCCTTCAGGATAGTGAGCCCTTCCTTTCAAAAGCCTCTCTCTCTTGGAATTACCTTTTCTCCTCAAACTCAAAGAAAGAAAGAGAGAGAAACAATGGTGGCGCTTTGCGTTTCAAGGTCAGACGACGTCGTAATAAAGTCGCCGAATGATAAGAGACTGTATAGAGTGATTGAACTAGAGAACGGACTCTGTGCTTTGCTCGTTCACGATCCAGAGATTTATCCAGATGGAGTTCCAGATGAATCTGGAACAGTAGAATATAGTGAAAACGATGTTGAAGAAGAGGAAGACGATGACGATGACGATGACGATGACGAAGAAGAAGAAGAAGACGACGAGGAGGGGGAGGAGGAGGAAGAAAATAGTGAAGGAGAGGAAGAGAAAGGAAAGGGAGGTGCTTCTTTGCAGACTAAGAAGGTTAGTTTATTATTCATAAATCTTCGAATAGAATCTGTTGGGACTACCGTGAGTGAGTTTTAGGTTTTGTAGGATTCATTCATTGATTTATTATATATAGTTGACGAACTGTTTATATGATGCTGAATCGTTGAAATTTCATTTTTATTGTGATTAATTCAGGATTTTTTCACTCATTATGAATATGGTAAAAAGAAAGTCTTGAATTTGATGATGGGAAATTTGGTGGCTTTTTTTATCTGCAGGCAGCGGCAGCAATGTGTGTAGCAATGGGGAGCTTTTCTGATCCTGCTGAAGCCCAGGGTCTTGCTCATTTTCTAGGTTTGATTAAGTTCGTACCCTGTTTGTAGCATGTTATAGTAAACTTTAATATGTAGGTTTTTACTACAACTTCAATATTTTGTAGAACACATGCTTTTCATGGGGAGTGAAGAGTTTCCAGATGAGAATGAGGTTTGTTTGGGCATGTTCTTTTCATTAAGCGCTTCTTGCAGAATATGGAAAAATAATGAGGAAACAAATTGGAGATGTTGCTTTGAGTCCATTCAAATTTAATTCACCCCTTCATGTATTTAGATGCCTTATCTAACAGGATATGTGACTTATCCTTATGACGACAACTCCATCATAGATGTGGTTACTAGGGTTTAAGCATTTCCTTTTTTTTTTTTTTACCTTAAATTTTCATCAACTGCAAGGGTAAATGAAGCATCGCACAACAGAAATTCTGAACAGGTTTTCCTTATTCAATTAAGAGTCATTCATGGTCATGATTGTCTTGGCTTCTGAAAAGCAATGACCTTTTGGGCAATATATATTGCTTGAGGGCAATCAGAATGCAAAATTAGCCTTATATGCATACACATCAGCCTGTTCCATTATATTTGTTATTTCTTTTCTTTTGAACATTGGAATAGTTGCTTTTTACAAGATATATGGATGTTTTTACTGTCGTTCAACATTAAGAGCTATCAAGTTAAGTGTAGATTGGCCTTGCAGTTTGACCTTTTCCTTTTCTAGTATGATAGTTTCTTGTCCAAGCATGGCGGCTCATCAAATGCATATACTGAAGCTGAGCATACCTGCTACCATTTTGAAGTCAAACGTGAATTTCTTAAGGGTGCTTTGAGAAGGTAACAACATATTTCTGAATGGATAGATATTTGTGCCAGAATGTCTTTCAATAGTAGGAGATATTTTAGATTTTAATGTTGGTCTCATTTCTTTAACAGATTTTCTCAGTTTTTTGTTTCACCCCTCATGAAATCTGAAGCTATGGAAAGAGAGGTACTTGCTGTAGATTCAGGTGTGTGCCACTCTTCTGAGTCCATTCTTTGGATTTCCTTTCCAAAGTCTTCAATACCCACAATTTATATGTTATTATTTGAGCTGTCGGTGTATTTCTTGTTGCTAAATTAT
Source organism: Populus deltoides (assembly GCA_015852605.2). Lineage (NCBI taxonomy): Eukaryota > Viridiplantae > Streptophyta > Magnoliopsida > Malpighiales > Salicaceae > Populus > Populus deltoides. The sequence continues at coordinate 17,136,621 of CM027582.2, forward strand.
GTATATTTGAATTGCATGGATCTAGAATTTAACCAGGTTTTGCAAAGCGATGCTTGCCGCCTTCAACAGCTGCAATGCCATACATCTGGACCTGGTCATCCATTTAACAGATTTTCCTGGGGTAAGCTTGTCTCTGTTATGTTCTTTTTCGGGTCTGCATATGTGTATAGGCGAAACTGAGTGCTTTCCTTTTGTTTCATGGAAGGCAATAAGAAGAGCCTTGTTGATGCCATGGAGAAAGGGATAAATTTGCGGGAGCACATATTGAAATTATATAGAGATTACTACCATGGTGGGCTAATGAAGCTGGTTGTCATTGGAGGAGGTAAGGTTTCCTTTAGGGATTCTTATTCTATGTGATCTACTGTTTAAACTGTTTAATATGTGCTTGGATGAGAGAACTTGTATGAGGTTTTTTCTCTTAATAAACGTGATTTGAGGGAAGCCAATTAGCAGGGCATATATTCACTTAATAGCTGCTTGTAGAAGTTTTTTTTTTTTCATATGGGTTATTGTTTTTGGATTCCATGGAATGAGATGGTCCAGATGTCCTTTGTGAATGATTATATTGGATCCCGTGGAAACGGAGAAACTCCAGTATTAGAGTGGCACTGATGTTGGTAGGTGGGGGAGCATGATTAGGTCAGGGCTCTCCATTCTGTTGTAGTAGAGGTGGCAATGGTCATGAGTGGAGAGTTAAAAATTGAGGGTTACTATTAGCTTGGACTACAGTGATGGAAAGAACTTCCAGTCCTGAAAATGAATTTAGGGAAAAGCTTACTTCTAGTCGGTAGCATATATATATCTTCACAACTTCTAGATGGAAGTTTGTGTACCAACTTTACTTTCCACATCTAGTATCAATACTTCCTTTTCTTTTCTAAAATACTCCTTCAACAGTCATTGGTGCTTGTGTTGAAGCTTCCTTACCTTTTCTCCTCTAAAATTTGGTTATTGAGCCTCTTGCATATGTGTGTGTTTTTGGTGGATGTAGATCTTTGACTGCACAATTTGCCAATATAGGGGCACAGTTACTTCCAAATTTTTTTTGTTTATTTTAAAAGGTTTGGGTGGAAGTGGTTCTTCTAATGGACATAATTCTTTGTCAATGAAATGTTCCAATAGAGGGTCATTTCCACATTTTACAAATGTGCAAATTGTTCCAGTTATTATGAAAAGCACTTGGAATCTAATTTGAAAAGTGATCTTACACGCACAACACATGTCTTTTGATGTTAATTCTAAAAAATGATGCAGAACCTCTGGATGTACTTGAGAGCTGGGTTACTGAATTGTTTGCTAAAGTCAGAAAAGGTCCTCAGACAAAGCCAAAATTTCAGGTGGAAGGCCCTATATGGAAAGCTGGTTTGCTTTATAGGTTAGAGGCTGTAAAAGATGTGAACATCCTCGATTTAACATGGACACTACCTTGTCTTCACCAAGATTATCTGAAGAAATCTGAAGATTATTTAGCCCATCTGCTTGGGCATGGTAAGATATACACTTGACATCTTAAATTTCATTGTAACCTTTCAATAAGCTAACTCTTTGTGTTTTCTGCTGCATGCATAAGTGTCTGTGTATGCTCACATGTTCATGGTAGAAAATGGGATCCTGTGAACAAAACGCAACATTAGAGCAGTAGTGAGAAAATCATTTCTAGATTTCACTAGTCTCTAGCTCAGCGCTAGAATTTTGCAAATGCACAAATTTAAATGAACAATTACTGATGTCATACAAAATGAGTGAAACCTTTTGTCTTACTTTTTTGTAAGTAGCATCTTGCAATGGTCTCTGTTCTCAGTTCACTTGTCATGTTTCTAGTTTCCCCTTGATATTAGCATGACATTCATGAATGGTTTGCCTGGATATTCTCTTGTTCCATGGAAGCTGTTGTGTGGTTGGCCTCTCTCTTTTATCTAAATTTGTAATGTCAAGCACATGTTTACACTTTGCAGAGGGCAAAGGAAGCTTGCATTCATTTCTCAAAGCAAGAGGATTGGCAACTTCCTTGTCTGCGGGAGTTGGGGATGAAGGAATGCATCGATCTTCTTTAGCTTACATCTTTGGCATGTCCATTCACTTGACTGACTATGGCTTGGAAAAGGTTTTGTCTTTGTCTTGTCTTGTATATCTTGAAGATTTTTATTTTTCTGCTCTGCGGTGCTATAGTCCTCATTTTTTAGAGGATCTTGAGGAGCTGCTTTTAATGTGGAGCATGTCCACTTGCCGAGACCATAATATTTTAGCCATTCAAGCGTTACAAGAGTTGTTTGAATTTATTGCTCGTGTTTTTTTTATGAAGAAAACCATGCCCTTTCAGCTGTTGTCACTGATTACAATGATCTTTATTTGCAGATTTTTGACATCATTGGCTTTGTTTATCAATACCTTAAGCTGTTACGAGAAGTTCCGCCTCAACAATGGATATTTAAGGAACTACAGGATATTGGAAACATGGAATTTAGATTTGCAGAAGAGCAACCTCAGGATGATTATGCTGCAGAACTTGCAGGTTTGTCTTTGTTGAGTCTTGCTGGCATCTATCTTTTTGTGGTGTGCAAAACTGGTACTAGTTCTACTTGTAATTTGTAGTTTAAAAATTTGTTAGAGGTTCCTGCAATTATTGCAATATGTGCCCTTTGACGAGCAAATAAATCATTATCTTTCTTCTGTTGAAATTGAGGTTCCTTTTTTTATTAGAAGTTCTATATTTTTGCAACTTTTTTCCATTGCACCAATCAATTCTTTCATGGAGAATTTTGGGGACAATTCTCATACTGCTAGTTACTTGACCTTACCTGGTTGTTTATGCAAGGTGGTGAATAGTTCAGACAGAACCGTCTATAATTTCTTATGTATCCTTGGTTTCATGGTTTGACAAGTACCCTTTCATGGTCATTTTGAAGCTTGAATGACCAAGATGTCTAGTAGCAACATGATGCAGGCCAGTTGCTATTTTCTATATGACGACATATAACAGTGGCAGCTTTCCTTCCTGTCATGTCTTTCCCAGACCATTCAATATCATTTTGAGCATCTTTATGATAACAATCTTCTATTTTAACTAACTAAAATTGGCAATTTTCTATTGCAGAAAATTTGCTTGTTTTCCCAGCAGAAAATGTTATATATTGTGACTATGTGTACAAGATTTGGGATGAGAAAGCTATTAAACATTTACTGCAGTTCTTTACACCAGAAAACATGAGGATTGATGTGGTGTCCAAGCCATCTGTGAAGTCTCAAGGTAATGGTTATTCCAGTTTTTCAATGTTCCCATATTTGATGGAATTATCATTTTACCTATATAAAATATAAAATATAGAACTGTAAATGGAGATATAATCTTTGAAAGGAAAACTTACAAGAAGAACAGTATCTCTTGCACAATTTTATTTCAAATTGCTCATTTGCACTTTCTATGAGAGTTGTGGCTAGTACAATATAATGTACTTGATATCTTCTGGCAATAATATACCAGAAGCTATATTTCAACATAAATGATTGAGCTGTTTATCCTGTCTTTCTCTCCCCATCCTATTTCAGATCTCCAATGTGAGCCTTGGTTTGGATCATCTTATATTGAAGAAGCTATTCCGCTATCTTTGATAGAAATATGGAGGGACCCATCAGAAGTTGATGTTTCATTACATATGCCTTCAAAGAATGAGTTTGTTCCGAGTGACTTTTCAATTCGTGCTGATAACTTAGACCATGATCCTGTCAATGCATCCTTCCCAAGATGTATAATTGATGAACCATTAATGAAGTTCTGGTACAAGCTTGATAGCACTTTTAAAGTACCTCGTGCAAATACATATTTCCGCATATATCTGAAAGAGGGATATGCAAGCATGAAGAGTTTTCTCATGACTGAACTGTTTATTCTCCTTCTGAAAGATGAGCTGAATGAGATAATTTATCAGGTTCGTTGCCTATCTTTTATCTGAACAAGTTCTCCACTTTTGTAATTTATCAGCTGAATGAGACAATGACTTAATGAGTGACTTTGCCTTGTTTGTGATTTGTTATGAGGATAACCATACATGTGTTATATTGAGATCTGATACTATTTCTATTGGAGCTTATTTTTAATGGAGAATTGATTACAGTAGCAGCTTATTGCATGGACTGGTTGCCCTAGTTGTTCAAATGCAGTTGTGTTGTTTTTGCTGGTATAAAACTTAGTTGAATGGCCCTCAAATCTCGTTGCACAGAAATGATAACTTGTTGAGCTAGACCTTGCATTAGCTTGTTACATTATTTTCATAATGCTGGTCATTTGTTCTCATTTTGTTTGACATTTACTTTTCACTCTGTAAATTTGCATCTTTTTCTGTTGTTGTACGTATCATATGACAGGAAATTTTTTATTGTTTCTCTGCAGGCCAGTGTAGCCAAGTTGGAAACATCCATATCTCTTGTGAGTGACAAGCTGGAGCTAAAGGTTTATGGTTTCAACGAGAAGCTCCCAGCTCTCTTATCTAAGGTTTTGGTGATAGCGAAATCCTTTTTGCCATCTGATGATCGTTTTAAGGTACACATACTGTGGCGTTTGGTGTCAATAGATATCCCAATGTGTTTTTAATTTTTCAACCGAATGCCTGCTCTAATACACTGCACTTATTTGGAGATAGAGTAAAGTTTCTTTGATGGTTTTTGAGCGTGACAGGTTATTAAAGAGGATTTGGAGCGAAATTTAAAAAATGCTAATATGAAGCCTCTAAGTCATTCATCATACTTGAGGCTTCAAGTTCTGTGTAAGAGCTTCTACGATGTCGAGGAGAAGCAATGTGTTCTAAGTGACCTGTCTCTTGCTGATTTAAATGCATTTATTCCTGAGCTTCGTTCACAGGTATGCTTAACTCATGGCATGTTAAAAGGTCGTATTTTTCTTCAAGATTGGTATTTGTTCATTTTGGCATGCCATGCCATGCCTTGCATATTGTACAGGTCTCCAAATTTAAATGTGTCTGCATATTGTACAGCTCTATATTGAGGCCCTTTGCCATGGCAATTTGTTACAAGAAGAAGCAATCAACTTATCAAATATAATTAGAAATAACTTGTCTGTACAACCACTTCCAGTCAATATGAGGCATGAAGAGCATGTAATGTGTCTTCCATCTAGTGCCAATCTTGTGAGAGATGTCAATGTGAAGAATAAATCAGAAACAAACTCTGTGGTCGAGGTAATTGAAAATTTACTAATTTGACAATTTTCTTTTTCCTGATATGATCCATTACATTCTTTCTCCTTTTTGATCTCCACTGCAGCTATATTTCCAAATTGAGCCAGAAGTGGGGTTGGACTCAATAAAATTGAAGGCCTTGGCAGATCTTTTTGATGAAATTGTGGAAGAACCACTTTTTAATCAGCTAAGGTTATTTTTTTGGAGTTTTTTTTTTTTTTTGGTTATTGGTTTTTTGTATTAAGTAGGCTGGGAAATATGCTTACATTTTGGGGGAAGCAAGAATATGATGGTGAGTCATGCCAATGAGATTTGTGTCCCAGAAATTTAATTGTGTGTGGGTTTTTGCTGTTCTCCTGGGTCTGTGTAAACAAAGGTGCAGTTGTCTACATATTCTATTGGATGGGCATAGAGAATGATTTAGAGATATCCAGATTGTTATGCCCACCCTTCAAAAAGAAAACCAAATTTTACGTAGGATTTATATTTACTCAATTCTTTATTCTCTTTTCCTTCTGAAAGTTTTCTATTTATTTTGAAATACAGGACAAAAGAGCAGCTTGGCTATGTTGTTGAATGTAGCCCGCGTGTGACCTATCGTATTAATGGGTTTTGTTTCATAGTCCAATCTTCCAAGTACAACCCAGTTTACTTGCTAGGAAGGATTGAAAATTTCATAAATGGGCTTGAAGAGTTGTTAGTAAGTATCCAAGTTCAATGTTATCGTATACTGCTAGTTTCTTATATTTTTGCACTGTTTGATTCTACATTATAGTTATTGTGTTAAGAAGCTTGTCCTTATCCACTACAAGGACCATTTGCTCACTTGAAATGATTTACTTGGATGGCTCATGGGAAATTGCATCTTTTGGGGTTCCCAAGTTAGATGGTTTGGGCATTCAGTTGATGCAATATTATTGTGAATATGAATTGTTTAATTTTTGCTTGTTAGAACAATCATTTTGCGTTGATTAGCTTAATGCTTCTGAGGTGCCATCCTGGTTCTTACATGGCATGCTTCTTCTTTATGTGCCTTTGTTTTCTCATGGACAGCTCTTTTAATTTTCCTTCCCCCTCAAAAGTATTTACCATAAATTCTCATTTAACTTGATTTTAATTGTATAAATGTCAACTGTGTTAAAGCATCAAGGGGCTTTCAACAATGATATGTGCACTTTTAAAATGCTTGGTTTTTTTCTTCTTTGTTTGCACAAACAAATTTGGTTCTGACATGTTGATGAGCAGGAAGGACTTGATGATGCATCCTTTGAGAACTACAAAAGTGGGTTAGAGGCTAAGCTACTGGAGAAAGATCCTTCCCTCCAGTATGAAACCAATCGGCTGTGGAATCAAATAACCGACAAAAGGTACTGCTATCTATATACTTTACTCTGACATGGATGGCAATTTTTAATTCAATTAAAACCACTTGAATCAAATGAGATCCCCTAACCCTTTTTAACGCACCGGTGAGCAGAAATTTGAGCATCACCGAGCCCCTGATTCTATTGGATGATCACGACCGTGGAGCCATGATTCTTAACTGAATTTAAAGCATCTAATGCTTTTAAACTCTACTCTGAATTTAAAGCATTTTGCTGATAGTAACCCTACTTGGGTTTTGATTTTCAGGTATGTGTTCGACTCCTCACTGAAAGAAGCAGAAAAGCTTAAAAGCATTCACAAGAGTGATGTCATCAACTGGTTCAGAACCTATTTGCAACAATCATCGCCAAAGTGTAGGAGACTAACGATTCGGCTTTGGGGTTGCAACATCGACTTGAAAGAAGTTGAAACTCGACCAGATTCTGAGCAGGTTATTACAGACATCACTGCCTTCAAGGTATCATCCGAGTACTATCCGAGCCTTTGCTGAATATGTGAGAAAATTCAATTCATGCAATAACCATCGAAGGCCAAGTTTGAACAGTAGATGGTAGGTGGATCGGAAACTATATTATCTCTTGCACTTCAGAATAGGAACTGAAAATAAAAAAACATTGACCATTCATATGTCACACTATATTCTTTTGGAATTTTTGTAGACCACAAATAAAGTTTGTTCTGTTTATTTATTACTAGTTTTTTTTTTCTTATCACGTGATACGCTTTCTTAAAATAGCAATCAAATGAAAACTACATATTGTAGGATATTTGAATGAAAATCTTTATAAAATTTTGAATAAACTGCAATATGTTTTTGCTAGCTTTAAAAAGTTACATTTGATACCAACAAATTTTTGTATTTTACATTTTATTTAGTAGAGAATGATGTTTAATTAAACCCAATTACTCTTAAAAATCTTTAACATAATTCAAGTTTTAATATTATTTGGTATTCTTGATTCAAGCAAGAGATTTCAATTTTATTTTTTTTATCTTAAATTCAATATTTATTTCTAATAATCTCTTCTTTTTAGAAATGCTCTTAAACTCTTATCATATGGGGGGATGTTTTTCTTTATAATCATGTTATAAAATGATAAAGTCTTGTTACTAATAATAGTAAATATTTTAGAAACAATAAACAAACTCGAATTTTACAGAAAATAATTTTATTTTCATTGCCATTAGTATAGGCACCACGATACCATCTTTCAGACTTTTTAGAAGGGAAAAAAACATTTATTGTTTGATAAGTTTAAATAATGTAAATGACCTTATAATCCCTAGAGCAATTCTAATTCCCAATTTTAGTTCAAAATATAAAAAATAAAATAAAATCCTTGAGTTTAAAGACAAAAGGGCAAAAGCTGAAGCAAACAGGGAAATCTATGTTGATTTGGATTAGCAACAGCATCAACATGCGCTGTTGTCACTTGGCATAGTGGATCATAAGCCCAGGACCAAGACTTCAACACAACAGTCCAAGAAGAAGAAAATAATCATGTTCTGAAATCCTGAATTTTGGGTCTCAGCCCTGTAATCTCCCCTTTCCTTCACAACTCGAGAAAAGGAAAGCCTTCACACCAACATATAGGTATATTTATAATTGTAGCATGGTAATGGTTTAAAATGTTTTTTTATTTAGAAATATATTAAAATTCATTACAAAGTTGTTTTCTATATTTTTTCAAGTCAACTAAATTATAGATCACCTGTAACTTAATCGACCAGCCAAGTTCATCCAGATTTTGAGCTAAGCATGTAAAAATCTCACAAATTCAATCTAATAATAATTTATGAAGCTGACATTGGAGTAACCGTTTTGTTTAGTCAGCCAATGTGGGCTGCATCATTGAGAAAAATTCCATAAATGGGATAACAAAGCACATCAAGAACCGTATATCATGATAGAAGTTCACCTCATCTCTTTCAAAATTTCCATCAAGAATGCACATGGTAGGGTTTGGCTTCGTCATCTAGCTATAGTACCACCATGCTCATACTTTTTCCAACCTGAGAACAGTTATTCAAAGGTCTTGATCTTGTTGCCCTACCAGTGGGACTAGCAATAGACAAACCCTAGTGAGGGGGGCTTTTCACATTGCCCTCCTCACCAGCAAGAAAAAACACACACTGCAAAACTCCCATGCTTCCTTGTGGATATAACTCGCCATTAGCATCCCCTGGAAAATGATGTGTCAAGCCTTGAGAATCACAGGTCCTGTTCCTAGCTACCCTACATTTATTAGGAAACTTTATTAGAAAATACAGAATTCTCTCTCTTTTTATGGCTGAAATTGTTCTTTCTTCAAGAAAGAAGCTAAATCCCCCCAAGATTTCCTTGTTGGATCTGTATCTTAGAACCTTGTCATCACATAGCAATGAAACAATAAATAAGGTTGCTTTTAGTTATTGTTTCTGAACAGAAAAAACAGATACAGAGAAGAAAGAAACACATACTTGGTTAAAAAAAACAGAAACAGAAACTATTTCTTAGACAGTCTTAAAATGAATTTCTGTAATTTCAAAATAAAAAATACAGAAAAGCATGTACTCTCTATCCTAACTATTTCCGTCTTTTCTACCAAACGATATCTGATACTGGCTTTTGGAGGGCTGAATCTGTATTTCTTTACAATGGAAGGTAAAAGGCGACAAAGACATAGACATTAGAAAAATAAACTGTATGTGCACGTGGAAACCCCACATGTAGCCTGGAAGCTAGAAGACATAATTAATGAAAGCCTGCCATTGAGGACAAAAAGTTGATGTATTCACCAACAGACCTGAAGTAAGCTAATCAAGGACATTGGCTGGTGGAGTAATGTTTTTGAAGACAAGTTTTATACACATTGCAAAGCTGTTTATTTTGGCTCTTAATTAATATAAAAAAAAATATATGACCACTGAATCTTGTATTTGCTCAACCACTACGTATGATATGTGCATGAGATTTTGTATATATGATAAATGAAAAAAATACGAAGAAGAAGAAGAAGATTGAGAAGATGCATGAATATGGCATTGGTGGCCGCAAAGCCGGAAGTTGGATGTGCTCCTAACATGGTAGGACGGCCAATATCAAATTAGCGGCATAAAAGAATTGTACGTCTCTATCAAGAGCGGCAGCTAGAACAGCTTAATCAACTCCAAGCCCTCGTACGTAGTTACCTATCTCGATCTGGTTTGATTTGTCAATATGGTTTTTCGTCGGTTCAAAATCTAGTCTGGGATATGTTAATTAATTACCTATCTTCAAGCCCACATGAAGTTTTAGAGTAGGTTTATGTTGAATCGGCCGATTATCCACGATCTAGATCTTGGCGCAGGTCAAATTCCTGTGCGTGCTCTAATGGAAATGCTTCAAGTTCCACCATGCGAGAAACAAGGTTCCATATATGCTAACTCAAGGCCATAAAAAACACCCATAACTCCGACTGCAACGAAGAACAGATGCACGCAATATTGCCATTTTTAAGTGTGTCAAGAACAAGCCATTAATTTGACCATTGTAAATGCCATTCATTACTTTCCCATTTAAAGGACTCCTACGTATAAAACTGTTCTACCAAAAATCCATGGCTAAACAGCTAGCACTTACTCTGATTTTCTTTTTCTTTTTTTAGATTCATCTCATCTCAAGTACTTGATTTCTAAACTTCTACCGCAGCTATGTTTGGTATCGCGATCTAACCGTAAATTGTGGTTTCACCACACCATGATAAAAAAAAAAAAAAAAAACGATCATCGGAATACACCATATATAAGAATCCGTAAATTAGAAACAACATTTTGGTAGGGCATCTAATTTGATGCTCTGTAGAAGCATTTCTTTATCCTGTTCGAGTCCACGTGTGAACATAACCCTATAGAATGAAGAGAAGTGTAATTGGTTTTGTGTATTTTACTATACCAACAAACAGCAATGGATGTTTCATGGCAAGGCTTGGGGATAGATTCAAGAACAAGAACAAGAGAAGTCGTGCAATCATCTAATTAACTAATTAAGTAGATCAGATTGTCATATTAGCACGTAGGCGCCGGCCTTAATTTGATTTTATATCCTTGCATCTAAACAATGTATCTCCTTCTGTTTTCATATGAAGTTAGGTGGTGATTCACATTCTTGGAATTTGTATTTATTAATTTTTTCAATTAACTTGATTAAAAACTAATCATCTAGTTAATTACAATTTAATGATGTCTTGGGCAGTAAGAATCTCTACCGCTTTACACAAATTTATAGTAATGTCTCATGTCATCATGTTATCTTTAATTAATTAGAATTTTTTTATTTTTTTAGATTAATATGAATATTAAATAACTTTTACGTATTTTAATTAATTTTACGGATTATAAAATTAACTATTAAATATAACTTAAAAAAAAAAGGAAAAAGAAATAGAATATTCTATTTCCCTCCTTCCCGACAAGGAGAAAGAAAGTGAAATCCAAAAGTCCTCCTTATCCACACATAACATACGAAAAAGTAATCTTTAACCCAAAAAAAAAAAACCCTTATCCATACATAAAACATATTCTTAAAAAATCCTTAGCATTCATCAAGGTAACTTTTAGATTATGGTACATAAAGACAAGCTTGGTGGGTATAGAATATATACACACACATAATTATATAAGGCCACATGAGACATTATTCACGTGTATGTTAACGGTGCAATCTTTTTATTATACATGGCAAAGAAATGCACATCTTAATTTATATTTGTGATTTTTAACTCTTTTTTTCCCGTAACAAATATACATATTAAATTTAGTTTGATTTGATATATTAATTTAAAATCTGGTTATCCTGTTAAATTTAAGTGACACTTGACTCGAATAATTCTAAGAATTTTTTTTATTTTTTTTTTATCTGAAACAATGTTTGTAAAAGGAAATGGTAGTATTGGACATCTTAAAGAAGCCATATTTCTTTCCTAGACTACCCGAAAACTCCATTTCTTTTTCATGACGTCAGTCTCAAACTATTTAAACAAGGGCAGCCAGCAGTCACGTGACCAACACCATCATACAAAGAAAAGTTGGAACATCTCACGCTCTAGATGTTTTCCATGCCCACTTTAGACTTTGAAAACATATATACATATCGGTGGAAAATCCCTTTATTCAACTCTCAAATTCTTGAGAAAAAAACTCTGTGAGGGCATATGGTTTAGCACTTGTCAATGAACATTAATGAGCCATTTGGTCTTATATATAACCCTGAGGAACAATGGTGGCTGAGGAAGCAGACGGTCGTTCTCTTTGTCTAGCTAAGACCAAAAGGATGAAAGAGAGGTGTTGAAAACCAAATTGTGAAGCAATTACTTCAATAAGATAGAATCATTATAGAAAGGGATATGTGAAAGATACATGCTATTGTTTTTGTTGTATACCAATGTATTTTTTGGTATCTTTTCTCTCCTCCTCTCTCGAATACAGATATCGTCTCGTTTAAGAACATCATCGACATATAACTATACCTGTATTCTCAAACAAAAAAATATTATTTTGATAATTTTTTATATTCTTAAACGGCAACTTGGAGATTTCATAAAAAGTCTAATAGTGGGAGATTACCCTTATCTTTTTTATGATGAACAAAAAGCATGCATAGCTTTATCAGTCACCATTTCCAATTATAAACTTGTACAGTTTGTTTTAATACTCAAGTTGATCTGCCATTTTCAGAGAGCTTAATTAATATATGGGATGTCAATTCATTAAATTGTGATGTTTCATGCATTACTTATCCAAAATACTTGAACCAAATGGATGATATGCATTGGTAAGCATGCCTTTCCCTGATAATCTTAATAAAGCAACAAGATTTCCTTCCATGTGCAAAAGATACTATTGATCCTTTTCTCTCTTAGAGACCCTACGCTCACTAGCCCTTCACATTTAAGGCCAAATTCAAGTATCCATGGTCCCAAATTAAGACATCATATGCCCTACTTGACCCTCCTCTACCTACATATCCATCACCAAAAATGAAAAACCATAAAGAAAATACACTCACACGCACCAAACCAAACCTAAAAACTAGTGGCGACAAAGAAACTTCATTGATTTATGAAGCGGTTGTGAGTTGCATGTGCAAGGTTTGGCCCACCGATTTTGTGTTTTGGTATTGAGATTGAATCTATTTTATTTATTTATTTAAATTTATTTTTTAATGGTTTTAGATAGTTTTAATATATTAATATTAAAAAAAAATTTAAAAATCTAATACATTTTTAAATAAAAAAACTTTAAAAATCAATATCTTCATGTAATCTCGAACAACCTCTGCTTGTGAGCTCACTTGACAAGAACCAGTGCATGTGCAGCTTGATTTTCCAAATATCAGTTTGTGGCTTTTGGCCAGCTGTCATGACCTCACTTAATGGGTTTGAGCTACTCTTTACTTTTCTTATAAATAGCACAACGTCCTTTCTTTAATTCAGCAACACAAACACTTTTTCCTCTTCTATAACCTCCTCTGTCTTATTAGTCTTGTCAGCACTATAACATCTGTCAGACAATTAGCATTGGCAATGGCAGCTCAAACATTCACTTCATGTCTTCTTCTCTTCATTTGCCTACACCTTCAAGGCATTTTGGCTGATTATAGAGGGTGGCAAGGTGGTCATGCCACTTTCTATGGCGGTGGTGATGCAACTAGCACAATGGGTAAGTTTAAGTCATATGTAGCTAGTAACTAATGTGTGCTCCTTGATCATATACGTAACTGAACTTGTAGAAACAAAAACAAGTTGCTAAATATGATAATTCTATCTGCTAATTATTATGGGGCTTTGGGGATTTTCAAGAGGAGCATGTGAATATGGAAATTTGTACAGTTAGGGTTATGGAACTAGCATTGCAGCCCTAAGCACTGCCTTGTTCAATAATGGTTTGAGCTGTGGTGCTTGTTATGAAATGAGATGTGATGATGACCTCAAATGGTGTCTCCCCAGTACCATCACTGTCACTGCTACAAATTTTTGCCCACCTAACCCTTCTCTGCCTAACAACAATGGTGGATGGTGCAATCCTCCTCTCTAACATTTTGACATGGCTGAGCCTGTTTTCTTGCAAATTGCTCAATACCGTGCTGGAATTGTGCCTATAGCTTTTAGAAGGTAAATTAACTTCTTCTTTTTTTGTTCAACAGCATAGTGACGGTATCTTTAGACCAGCTTTTGCCTCTGGCGATTTTATTAGTCCTACTCCTGCTCTTTGTTAAACCGCGTTTCAAGACCAAAAACCACGGTTTGCAACATAACGCAGATCGCGTAGACAAATACTCTCTGAGTAGATTAGTTAGACAAGTAAGCTATCGATATTTAAAGAAACTTAATTAAGGCCGATTTAAAGAAACATTTCTAAATGGGCCATGGCTTAATTGTACTTAATACTTAATGACTATTTAAATCACATTGCAAATAGATGAATAAGAAAATAATCACCTAGTGATTAGCAGGGTCAAGTCTCAGTTCAAAGGAAAGAGGAGTGCCAAATGTTAGGCCAGTTTGTATTGATTCCATTGCTGCTGACAACTCTGAGTTAATTTTTAATCAGTCTGCCATTAACCAATGCTAATGCTCTTGATTATGACAGGGTGCCTTGTGTTAAGAAGGGAGGAATTAGATTGACCATCAACGGTCACTCCTACTTCAACTTGGTCTTGATCACCAATATTGGTGGTGCGGGAGATGTTCATTCAGTTTCAATCAAAGGCTCGAAAACAGGGTGGCAAGCCATGTCAAGAAACTAGGGCCAAAACTGGCAAAGCAATAATTACCTAAACGGTCAAAGCCTATCTTTTCAAGTCACCACCAGTGATGGTAGAACTGTCACAAGCTACAATGCGGTGCCTGCTGGCTAGCAGTTTGGTCAGACTTTTGAAGGACGCCAGTTTTAAGATTTCAACACCTTTTTTACCATTTTGTCTTCTGGGTCTAAAGTTTTCACTACAATTAAGCCTGGTTGGTTGGTGGAAATTTATATATTTATATTATATACTTCCTATAAGAACAAATTAAGAGGAAAAAAAAGGGTATTTTAGTGATGTTTGGAGGAGAAGTGGCCTTGTAAATCTGAGGTAGCTAAATCTAAGTAGCACCCGCTTGCCCTTCCTCGAATGTATAAGTAGTCTTTTGAGAAATATATTCATGTCATTCAAGAGTAATTTACAGTTTCCATTGATATGCAATATTAAGACAAGATTGCTACATTAAAACAGTGTTGTATTAACAAAAAGTGCCTGAGCATTCAAGTAAGATTTTGTCTGGAATTGGAATGTTTGTGTGCATTTGCCACTTGAAAAGAAATCTTGTAGATGGATCATCTTTTTTAACTCAATAGTACAACCAAAGAACATTGTCTTTTCCTTCAAATCAATCAATCTAGCCATTTAAATGGGCCTTAGGGAACTGTTTTCTAGGAGCAAGGGAATGTCTAGGAACGCAGTCGCACTGTGCTTTTCATCTTATAGGCTTTTTAGATGGGAAACATAGCTAGCCCGTAGGTTGCAACCATGTTCCCAAAAATATCAGACAGCTTAAAAGTTATGAAGACCGATGACATTTTAAAGCATGATTTCTTGAAGCCCATTGAAGCACCTTACAGTCCCTTTTCAAGTTCTTTTCAGGCAACCACAGGGGCCACTGCAGCGTGATAGAAGCAAATTTTGATGCATCACTTGTGAAATTTATTGTAAATGTACTTTCTTTTATTGTTTAGCCAACAGTAATTATATTTAGGTGATGTTTATGAGTATGATATTGCAGAGTGTGATGGTTTTTTTTTATATACAACTCATTTAATACACAAAACATCGCTGTTAAAAACAAATTTTACATGTTTTTTGTATATGGATTCTACATAAAAATTCTACATAAAAAAAGCTACCATTCTCACGCATTCAATCACGACACTTAGTTTATATTATTTCATGAAGGAATTGACTTTTGTAGTATATTGTTTTTCACGGATACTTTTGAAGTATTCGTACTTCCTACACTTTTTTTGTATGTATCAATCTGTCTTCGTGTACTGTATGTGTATTGTAACCTAACCAATGGGCTATAAGATTTCCAAAGACCATGCTCTTATTTTTCTTGAAGCCCGTGACACAAGCACCTTCATGGTACTTCCTCGCTTCTTTATAAAAAGTCGCCAGCAAGAACATGAGAAAATAAAAATTGCAACACCGAGGGTTGCAGCTCAATGGTCTTGACAGGCTTTACCCTGTCTATATATCCTGGGTTCGAGCCTTCGTGTGTATACTTGTTATCCTCACGGTGTCTTACATGTCTACTGGGTTTGCAAGATGTTCAGTGGGTCCGGAGATTAGTCATGGTGCGCGTAAGCTGGCCCGGACACTCCGGGTTATTAAAAAAAAAATAGCAATCCCGACGGGTATAACTTAACTGGTCATATTATAGGTTTGCTTTCAAGAGATCATTAGTTTGAGTCCTATAATTTTCAGGGTCACTGGAAACTTACATAATCGTTAACTTCAGGGCCTATAGAATTAGTCGAGGTGCGCGCAAACTGACCTAGATACCTATATTAATAATAAAAAAATCACATTTCTCGTTTTCCAAATTCAACACTTACCTTTATATCTTTACCCACCTGAATTCATATTGTTTCATGCTTTGTTTTAAAACCCGAACTGGTAAGTTAATCTGAGACTTGATTGATTTAAAGCTTAAACTGGCTTGGGCTAAAAAAAATAGAAATGGGATAAGATTTGGTTGCTCACATAAAAAACTTGGGTCGATCCAAGTCTAACCCGGTTAGAACTTGAGCATCAACTCGTTAACTCTTTATTTCTTGAATTTTTTTCATCAAAATGATGCTATTTTAATTTTTATAAAAAAAAATATATTTTTAGGTAAATCCTTTCTATCTATGATTTAAACCTGAGCCTAGATGAACAAGTTGTAAAATTACAATTCCATGGAGGAAATTGAGAAAAACAATTACTAGAAAAGAGCATTTGCATGAATCTAGGAAGAAGTTGCATGCAAGTAGAACTTTCTCTAAAGCTTTTCGAAGAAGAACAAAAAAAACATTTAGCTAATACACCTTTCAACAAGGTCTAGCCATGGCAGTTGGTCTTAACATGGCTAGGTTTTGCTATGTATGTTGGTAGTGGAGAGAGTATGGCAATTGTTAAATAATGGTTCTTCTTATTCAAATAAGAATTTGTTGGTTGGTAGAGAAATATTTATTCGATGATCTAAATTCTTGATATGCCAACCAAGAAATCACAATTATATTCTGTTAATTAAACCTTTTCCTATTCAACTTTCTGCATATTCTCAGGCATCAAGATTATTTCTTAATGTGTAGTGCTACGATGCATCCTATCCTATCATGGAATGTGCAACATTTACAAAGAATTAATAAGGGAATTACTGAAATAATTGGAAATCACAATCTAATTTATTTGTTAATAGCTAATATATCACAGCTCACCTGTTTATCATTATTTTAAAACCTATACGAGCGAGTTGATTTGGGATTAAACTGATATAAAATTTGGATTGATTTGAATTTAAAACAATAATAAATAAAAAAATTCGATTAACTTGATCTAACCCAGTTAAAATCTATCATTTTATTTTATTTTTAAGTAAAAATTTTAGAATCAACCATTAATTCGGCCGCCGTCGAGATTCCAACTCCTAATAAGATTTTAAAAGTATGATATTTTACTGAGGAGAGTATGATAAAATAATTGCTCTCTTGAGTCTCACCTAAAAAATAATCTCCATGTATGGTCAAGTTTGATGAGTTATTGTGACACTCCATCAACCATTCTGTTTATTTTTGTTGGGAAAACATCACCTGGGAGATAAGTCATATGGTAATTTCACTTTTAGACCGTGTTTGTTTGGACAGAAATAGGCAAGAAGGGATTTGTTTTTAGACTTAAGGCTCTATTTGGTAATTCATTTAGGTTAATTTGGAAGTATTTGATTTGTTTTTTCAACGCCAAAGTTGCATTCAATTAGTATCCCAGCACATAAAAAAAAAACATAAATATAATTCTATAAAAATTTTAAAATAAATTTCTGCCATTTAAAAACAAAAAGATAGACAAATCACTTGTATCTTTTTATTTCAGATTCTTTTACCTTGAGATGGTAATTAAACGCTGTCGTAAAATCTAGAAATTTGGTCTCGGTGTAGGAAAGTGGGTCCAAGAAGATCCGAACACTCCTTCTAATGTTCTAACCAAACAAGGCCATTTGAAGTCCCCTAATTTTAATACATTTACAATTTAATCCCCACAAAAAACGGAAGAGAGTCAAAGCTTCTCATCGCCAACAGCAACAGCAACAGCAACAGCAACACCATCACCAACAACACTCTCCCCTTTCTTTATTTCTCATTCTCATTTCTCTCCCATTTATATATAAATAAATCTCTCTCTCTCTCTCTCTCTCTCTCTCTCATTCTCAATCAAAACAAAGAGAGTTACAAGAATAAGCAAAAAAACGAACACCCTTTTTAGTGTTCTTTCTTTTATAGATTGATTTCAGTTATCAACAATTCTCAAAGGTTTCTCTTTCTCTACATTGATCTTTAGTTTCGGTAACAGATCTATGTTTCTTGTTCTAATCTATTGTTATTTGCTTACAGTTTCAGCTGCTTTGGTTGCTTTTTTGAAAGTTTTGGATCCAATTATGAGGTGAATCAGGTAAAGGGTTTGTATTTCTGTGTTGAATTACAAATGTGTCACCTTCATGGGTTTTCTTTTTTATGTATAATCTGAAATGGGTTTTCTTTTTTATGCTCAAATGTGTTGATTATGTTGAGATTTTGGGATTTTGGTAGATCTGGATCAAGGAGATAGCGTGATTTGGAATTGAAGTGAAAATGAGTGAGGGCCAAAAATTCCAGCTAGGGACTGTTGGGGCTTTGGGTTTATCAGTGGTTTCGTCAGTGTCGATTGTAATTTGCAATAAGGCTCTTATTAGCACACTTGGCTTCACTTTTGGTGAGTGTTTATATTTACGTACTCTTTCCTTTTGATATAATGTATTTTGTGTGCTTACATTAGATTTGGCTCTTTTGAAGTTAATGTTGTTTGTTTGTTGAATCTCATTCGCTGTTGTCGGTATTCACAATCGATTTGATATTGATGGGGTACCTAATGGTAATATTGGATGTCAGAATTCATGTTAAAAAGGATAAGTTCTTTGAATATGCATGAATGGTGATTGTGAGAGCTCAACACGGTTGGAGCTTGATAGGAGACCATATACTCATTTGTTAGAAATCATGGAATGGATCAAAAGGGTGTTGTTCTTTTTGAAAGTAGAAGTTTAAAACCACACGATCCTAATCTTTTACTATAAGTAACTTGTTAGTTATTTGCCACCTTTTATTATTTTTTATACATGGCCGTAAGATTTTATGATCATGGATGCATAGTGCCTAAGAGGTCAATCTGATTATTTTTTGATCTATATGATCTTTAATAGTGTGTGGTTCCATATGGTGACTGTATTATCTAATGTGTTCCAACTGCAACATGATGCAAAGAAATGATGATTTCATATATTCTTGCAATGCTACTTTACTTCACTTAAATGCGGGCATGTAATCTATAATTACTGGCAGTTTTTGGTGATGGTAGTAAATGGGCTGAAACTCTGTAAGCAGTCATTTTTCTGTAGATGTGCCTAATTTGAATCATCATCATCAATATTATTGTTGCTTAACTTTTGTTCCCCCCCCCCCCCTAATTTTTCCATCATATATACTAATTTTTGTTTGGTCGAATGCAGCTACAACTTTGACAAGCTGGCATCTTCTGGTCACCTTTTGTTCTCTTCATGTAGCATTATGCATGAAATTGTTTGAGCACAAGCCTTTTGACGCAAGAGCAGTAATGGGATTTGGCATACTAAATGGGATATCCATTGGCCTTTTGAATCTTAGCTTGGGTTTCAATTCTGTTGGTTTTTATCAGGTATGCTGCCTTCTCTGTGTCCGACTTAAGATCTGGTATTTATTTCTATTTCCAATCAGTATGCTGCATTATCGATCAATGGTCATGTAATTTGATATACTTATTCTATCATTCAATGACAGCAGCATCTTGAAGTAGTAGACTTGAAAGTAATTTTAAGTGCTTTTGGGTTTCAGGGGGGTGTGAACCGTAAAAAAAAGTGCTTAATACTTTCCTGTGTTTTAAATGAAACCAGGTTGTTGTTTAATCGATCTAAACCCTTCCTTGTAAAGTATGAATTGACTGTGGGTAGGTTGGGTTTCACCTTGCAACATTTTTATTTATTGACATCTAGTAATATCATATTTAGTGAAAGTCCCTTGGTTGATTTTTTTTTTTTTTACCTATGAACTATTTTGGAGCAAATTGTTTCTGAAAATGGATTTCTTTTCTTTTCACTATTTTTAGATGACAAAATTGGCGATCATCCCATGCACTGTTCTTTTGGAGACACTTTTCTTCCGGAAGCAATTCAGGTCAGTTTGAGTCATTAGTGTGTTGTTTATTGAGAAATTTTCATGGCTGCTGCTAATTTTCTGCATGCCATATGCTTTCATAATTTGTGTAGTGACAGTTTCATTTTCGATCGACTTGTTTAAGTTGTTTATGTGGTTACATTTGTCTGCTGTACTTGTGATAATGCAGTCGAAATATCCAGCTTTCACTTAGCATTCTTCTTATGGGTGTTGGAATTGCAACCGTAACCGATCTTCAGCTCAATGTCCTGGGATCTGTCTTGTCTCTGCTTGCAGTTCTTACAACATGTGTTGCTCAGATCGTATCCTTAGCTGAAGTCCCTTTGTTAATTGTTATCTCATTTATTGTTTTCTTCTGTTAGATGCCATTTTTAGTTGTTTCAATGGTAAGAAAAAACGAAGGAAATAAATACTCAAGTGCTATACTGTATGGCTATAGTTTCTCCATTCTTAGTGAAATCTGTTCATGTCTTTTGCTTGTTCTTCCTCTGTTCACTTTGTTAAAATCTTAACCAGTGTATTTCAGATGACTAATACCATCCAAAAGAAGTTCAAAGTCTCTTCAACACAACTTCTGTACCAGTCTTGCCCCTATCAGGCATTAACTTTGTTCATTGTTGGCCCATTCCTGGATGGGCTTCTGACAAACAAAAACGTTTTTGCTTTCAAATACACCCCTCAAGTGCTGGTGAGAATCAAAGAATACGTGAACCACTTTCCTGACAGTTCTCTATTTTATTTCTTCTGACTGTTCTATGCATTATGCGGTTGCAGTTCTTCATTGTTCTATCCTGCCTGATTTCTGTCTCTGTGAACTTCAGTACTTTTCTGGTGATTGGAAAGACATCTCCAGTCACCTATCAAGTCCTAGGACATTTGAAAACATGCCTAGTTTTGGCATTTGGTTATGTTCTACTTCGTGATCCATTTAGCTGGCGCAATATTTTAGGAATCCTTATTGCAGTGGTTGGAATGGTGCTGTATTCTTATTGTTGCACTATTGAGAGCCAGCAGAAGCAAAATGAAGTGCCAGTAAAATTGCCCGAGGTAATTATCTTTCCTTTTTTTTATGCTACAAGCAAGAGTTATGTCGGTCTTGTATTCATCTCATTCTTATAGTGCTGTAAGCTTTTCAGACTTCTCATGCTCATTTTTTGAATGGGTTTTAGGTCAAGGAAAGTGAAACTGATCCGTTAATCAGCGTGGAAAACGGAACTGGGATCTTAGCCGATGTTGCTGTACCAAATGTTCCCGTGTGGACTTCAAACAAGGACTTGGACGCATAAGACATTCCCATTTTTATAAATTCATTTGCTCTAGATCAAAGTCAGTAAACAAAACGGTTTCAGCGAGGGTGTATCACAATTCACATAGCACGAGTTGCTTTGTTCTGGGATCATTACTAATATTATATCAGATAAAGTATTGAAGAATCATGTCATTATTATAGCAGTTTTGGTTTATTAGTTTTGTATGAATCAAACATGGCAATGGTATGATACTAGGATTTGAATTGTCAAATGTATACTGTGGTTACTGGATACTGGAAATTTTTTACTGCTTGTTCTCTGGTTATATTCCTCTTCATCTGTGAAGAACAACAAATGTATGTCTTGTTCTTCAAGTTGCCAGTAAATTCTGCTTCCGAAACGTTCTACGTTAATTAATGCATGGAGATCAATGATTTGTATCCGAATTTTATTTGTTTTCCTCATTGTTGTAAAACCTAGATCAGCTCCGGTGGGTTGACTTGGGGTCTGAATAGGTCCTGAAAAAAATTGAAGGAAAAACCTGATTAACCTGGTCAATAAATTAGATTAAATTGCTGATCTTATTGATCTAGTTTAATTTGATTCTCAATGAAGGATTGATCGGATCAAATCAACGATTGGATCAAAACAAATGTAATTTTGATCTTTTAAAATAAAAAATTGGGGTCAGCCCGACCCTTTCCCTTGATTTTCATTTACTTGCAAAGAAATGTTACAGAAGCTAATGATGGTCACTGTGCACGCCTCCCTTTTCTTTTTGACAGCTTCACCGAGATTTTGTTGAGGGTTTAGGTTTAAGCACTTTGATTTAATCAAATTAACAAGTTTGGCATTGACTAATCATAAGAAATTTGAGGCGAGTCGCAACTCCAAAGTCCAAACTACCAAAACCAAATTTTCATGAAGGACATCCATTTCTAGGGGCTTTTCCCAATGTAGTTGGCCGCCTGAATTTTGTGGAGGATGCTTAGGATTCAGAAACCTGTTGCAAACAGGGAGTCTGCAACTTGAAGGAGTCCTTTTCTAGGCACCCACTCCCCCCAAGACCCCACTGTCTACCTAATCATGCTAAGTAGCTTTAGGCCATTCCAATGGGAATTGCTAGACTCGTTCAACTTGCAAAGATGAGTTTATTTTCGGGGACCAGAATTGATTGAGACACGGCAAGTGGCTGTGTTAAGGATAATGTGTTGTAACTAGTTTAGCTTGTGTCGAGTAGAGTAATTAGAGTTAGTTTAAGTGGTGATTAGAGTGGCCATGTGTAAGGCTAATATGTGATGATTTTACGTGTTAAATTATGGGCTGAAATATTCTTGAACACAGCAAGAGAAAGAAAGAAAGAAAGAGTGAAACTAGAAAAAGAAAAGAGGTTATAGTATTTGAAACTGATTTTTTTGTTTTTATTTACGTGGATGTCTGGGTTAGTTTTTGTATATCTCGATTAATTTTACGGATCTTGAAGTTAAGGACCATGTAAATCTCTAGTGATTATTATATTAGCAATTACAGAGCTCGAACATGAGATCACAGGGGAGTAAACCCCTTGATCTCAACCTTTTTTCACCTCCTAAATGGTTTGAAATTAATTTTTTACTTGGCCACATAGTGTTTTTTTAATAATTTTTTTATATATTTTTAATAATTTTAATATGTTAATATTAAAAATATTATTTATTTCCTATGTCTTTTTCATGAAGATTGCATTTTGATGTTGATATGACCTTACCGGCTATATATAATGGTGGTAACCCTCCTCAATTACATTATATAACCAATGTTGCTTGTAGTCTTGTACTTTATTTCATTAAAGAAAAGAAAGTAATTGGATATACAATCACTAGGTTAAGCCTGCTAGTTTTTTTTTTTTCTATAGTATAAATTTTATTAAATTGAAAAATGAGAAAGGTTTTTATATATTAAATATTAAGAGTGCTAATAAAAAAATCTTTCATAAAAACCAAAGCTTACGTAAAATTTTCTTTGCAACACACTCATAAAATCATAGGATAACACAAGAGAGAAAAAATAATAAAGAGAAAAAGTATGGTAATGATTATTTTTTAAAGTAAAATAATAGTTTTTTTAATTTTAAAAATTATTTTTTTACACCAGTACATCAAAATAATCTGAAAACATTATAAAAATATTAATTTAAAGAAAAAAAATTAAAAAATTAGATTTTTTTAAAATATTTTTGAAACACAAAAACAAACTAATAAAAAAAAAACATGAATTTTGAGATTAAGCTTGCTTGTGCAAGGAGTATTTAAGTTGCTTGCAGATATGAGAATAAAAGGATTAAATATGGGGTTTTTTCAACAAGAGAGACTGAATTATTAGTTTCTTAAAGAAACAAGGACTAAACTATAATTTTCCCTATATCTTTCTATCTACATTTGACAATTGATGATGAGATAATTGGAAGGCAAGAGTCCACAGGAAGCCTCACGGTTAAAGGCAGAAAAGGAGCTCACCTTTAGGTAAAGGAGTGTGCTTTGCCTAGAAAATGTTCACACACATAGACTCGACATGACATGACATACAGGAGACCCAAAAAGGACATAAACTATTAGATTGGGACAAATATTTTGCAACAATCCAAATGGGTAGAAGCAGAAGCAGCAGCAGCAGAGGGAAGAAGAAGAAGCAGAGGCCATCACGTTATTCTTCGCTAGACTACAATATTAGGCAGGCAGAGGTAAACGTCAAGAACCGTGATACGTCTCTTATGGTTTTGCCCTCGAACAATGTAGCCGTCAACAAGAATTTGATGGAGTAATTATTTTTTATCTCTTTGGATTCCATCTCAAAATTAGAGTTGAGTGTGCAAAGTTAACTGAATGTTCAAAGAAACTGACTTTTGAGATGTCCATGTAAAGGTTAAATTATGAAAACAACTAGTTAAACAATGAAATAAAAAAAAAAGATTTAATTAAAAAAAATCTAAATTAACCTTGGCTAGTTTGTCAAACTATGATCGAGGTGATTAGATCAAGATAACCAAATAGAAATGAAAAATAAAATCATTGTGAAGAATATAAACCCTACAAAAAGAATGATAATAACTTGAGTTAAATTTTCAAATCTAAAACTCAGTTCATGAAATCGAGATCACCCCATCTAGAAAAAGTACGGAGTTCAATTTCCAACCAATCTCATGCTGAAGGATGTAATTGAAAAAAAAAATCAACTTTACAAAAGGATCCAAAACAAAAAAATAGCAATCAAAAGAATGAGTACTAAATTAGAAATTAGAACATATTGTACATTTTTGGATTGAAGAATGAAATTAACAAAAAAGGTTCATAAAAGGATTGAATTTTTTTTTAAAAAAATAAGGACTAAATTTAAAACAAAATAAAAGGACAACCTGCAAATTTTTATTTTAAGTTTAAAATTGAATACAATTATAGATTTTAGAAAAGGTTTAGGAAAACAATTTAGTAATAAAAAAATAATAGTAGAATTTGACATAATAATAAAATAAAGTAACAACTCTAAATTTTAGAATAACTAACACGAATTCTAAAGAGAAGAGAAAAAAAAAACGGTCAGTGACACGCTATCGTGAATCAACTCACACATGTCACTCCATGTTAAAGAGTATGTCATAACACATCCAGAGCCATTGTGAATGACTTAGTTTAACCACTAAAAAAAGTCACACACGACCAATATAAAAATATTTTTTTTTTAATTTTTTTTATCTCGTAGCAATGATGCCATGATAGCATGGATAAGATTCAAATTTCATAACTTTTTTTTTTTTAATATTGAAAGCCCAAACAAATGTGAGCACAATGCGAATCACGTTTAGTTGTGCTTTATGTGACAGAAGATTCCATTGATATATGGTCCCGCTCCCTTGTTTAAAAGCTTTCTCATGCATTAAATCTAGTATAAACTTTTCCCCGTTCCCACCAATAATATATTAGAAGTTTCATGTTAATATATACTAATAATTATTTTTTAAAATATTTTTATTTAAAAAATTATTAAATTGATATTTTTTTATTTTTTTAAAATTTATTTTTTGATATAAATACATCAAAACAATTTAAAAATACTAAAAAAATAATTAGAAACAAAACAATTTTAAATTTTTTGATATTTTTTCACTCTCTCCACACTTTTCTCCGCACATGCACACATGAAGTAAAAAAAGAAAGGCTTAAGGCTACCCAATCAACTCACCAAATACATGAGTTAGATCATAAAATCAAGATAACTCAATAAAAAAAATTACAAAACTTATTTTAAAAAAACAAAACAAGTAAAAAAAAATTGATGCCAACCCTTACTAGCTTGTAAAATTAGTGCCCCAAGCCATTTGATTAGAAGCATTAAACATAAAACAATCACCAAAATCAATTCTTAACAAATTAAATATCAAAGGATGATATTAAAAAAAAATTAATAACACTTCAAATCGAGTTTATTAGGGAATGGACTCAACAATGTTTTTTTATTTCCTAAGGACAGGGATCCCACAATGTCGAGGGAAAAATCTGACACCCGATCAATGCTCAATTTTGCAAAATAAAATTTAATTTTATTGATCTAGAGCAATTAAGGCTTGAGAGACCCAATTTGAATTTGAAATAACATACAGGGCTGAGGTAAACGGGAAATGACAAAGAAGCTGACATGTGCAATACACACACCAGCACATGAAGGAATTTGTTGCTTCCTCTAGCATTGCATCATTGTCTTATTCGGTGTCTCTAGTAGCCTCTCAATATTGCAGCTAGTGTCATAGGTGAAGATATGTGGTAGTTGATTTTTATTTTTTCTTGTCCCCTCTCTTTTCTCTTCCCTCTTCTCGATTTCCTCACTCGTTCTCTCTAAAATAGTAAAAGGTCCTACCAATTTTTTATGTTAAATTTGGTTATTATTTTTTTATTGCTATTAAGTTTATTGTGAATTAGGCTTCATAATTTTTTCCAGTTTGCTATCTATTGGATAATCTTGGTCTTATGACTTAGGTTATTGGTTTGAGATTTTAGCCCAGGTTGCTTTGGTCTTTTTTGAGTCATTTTTTAAAATTATTATTTTTTTCAATTTTATCATTTAACATTAGGTGGGTTGGGGATTTAGATTCATTATTTTTTTTTTGTTTTCTTTATATATAGGGTTATCCCAATCTCATGACTTGGTTTGTGGGTTTGGAGGAATTAATCTTTATAATTCTTTTAAATTTTCTTTCTACAATGTTATCATGGTCTCATAACCTGAGTTGCGCTTTTGAGAGTTAAATTGGGCTGACTTGAGTTGTATCTGTTGGGTTTTTTTTTATTAAATTTTTTGTCCAATTTTGTTCTTCTACATTTAGTTGGTTGGGAATTGGGGTTCGTAAATTTTCTTCAATCTTTTTTCTATCAAGTTATCTTAATCTTATGTCTCGGATCATGAGCTTGTTGGCTAATCTAGGTTAAGTTATGATTTTTTTTTGTTTATTGTAATTACTTGTTTTTTCTATTTCACGCCTCAACAATTGGTTGGTGGTTGGTTGATAGGTTGTTTTTATCATTTTTGTCAATTCACTTTCTATGGGGGAATTTCATTCTTGTGACTCGGTTTATAGGTTTAGTTGTTTGAGAATTGAGTTTTGTGATTTTTTTTTTATTTTCTTTCTATGAAGTTAGCTCGATCTCATGATCCAGGTTACAGGTTTATTGAGTTAACCCCGATTGACTCGAATTATTTATTTTTTTATTTCATTTTTTTTTAATTTCATCCTTTAATAATAGATTAGATAAAAGCTGGCCTCATTATTGTTTTTTTAATTTACTTTCTATAGAATAATTATATTCTTATAACTTGATTAAAGAGTTTAGTTGACTCAAGTTGAATTTTGTTTTTAAATTGAACTTTTTTTTTTTGTCTTTTTATATTTTTTTTTATTGAGAATTAAGCTTGTTAAATTTTTTTTTATAGAATTATCATGATTTCATGACTTGAGTTAGTGGTTTTATAAATTAACAAGGGTTAGTCTAGGTTGATCCAATATTTCTTTATCTTTTTTTTAATAAAAAAGATGTAACTTCATCTATCACACTCAACGAGTGTCTGAACATTATAAATCAAAATTTTAATTTATTATTGATTTTAAAAAATAATTTAACAATGCTTTTACAATTTTTTTGTATTTTTTTATATAAAAATTACTTGTGGTGTAACGCGGGACAATAATGAGTGCATTAAAAAATGAGAAAAACCTTGAGGGATATAGTTCAACTGGTCAGATTCTAGGTTTGCTCTCTAGAGGTCATTAGTTAAAGTCCTATAAATCTTAGGGCCACTGAAATTTTATATAATCATTAATTTCAGGACCCGTAAAATTAGTTGAGGTACGCCCAAATTAATAAGAACATCACATTAAATAAAAAAAAAAAAAAAAGGAAGCAGTTCAAGCGAGAATGTCCCGAAGGCTCATGGAGATGACAACTTGCATGCATGCACGATGCCTCGGCCTTATACCTCCTATGATTTGATGACACATTGGATTCATTTGGATTCTATAAATATTATAATTACTGTGTACTTACATAATTATTATTATGATTACTTGTGGATGTCGTAATGCTCTTTTTCCACGCTAATTTCTTGTTTTTTCCACCATGAATATTTTTTTTAATGTTCGGTGAGTGTTTAAAAATAAATAAAATAATTATAAAAAATAAAAGAATAAAAACATGAGATAAATATGTTTTTAAAATAATTTTTTATATTTTTTCTGCTTTTACTGTCTCTATCTTGTCTAATTTGAGAACATTAATGAAGAAAGATTTCATAATTCTTGTAGCGCTGGAAGCCCAGAAAAATGTGAATCACGTTTAGTTTTGCTTAGTGCACCAAAAGATTCCATTAATAAATGGTCCCTTGCAGTATTAAATGATTTGCTCATGCATTACATGGAACCTGAGGATAAACTTCTGACGTGTCATTTGCCGGCTTCCGCCATTAATACCTTCGAAGGAAACCTTCATATATTATCCTTTTTCCTGCATCAAAGAATATGCTGAAGAAGGGATGGCTAGTCTACGATCCATCAAATTGATTGCCAAGAGGGAGAAAAAAAAAAAAATTCATTCCAACAAAATGTCAAAATGTATTAGTTTATTTCCAAAAATAAAAGCTCTAAATTCTATTAATTTATAAAAAATAAATTCAAAAGAGATGAAATAACACTATTAAATATTAAAACCAGCCTTTTATTCTAAAGAAAGAGATACATAAGCATAAATAAGAGAAATTCTAGAGGTTATAGTTTTATCATTTTTAATTAATCATAATTTTTTTTATGTTTGGTTTTTTTTAAAATAAAATTTAAAAATAACTAGTAAAATAATACTAATTTCTACTCGCGCGCCATGAAATCCTAGATGAATAATGATTGGAATCCAGGTAAAAACTACAATCTAATTACTAACTAAAATATAATTAAAATCAGATTAGAAAAAGAAATTAATGGGAATACATAAAATTAGTTCTAGAAAACCTCTACCGTTAATAATAAAAGAAAAATCCAATCCTTCTTTCAAATTCGTATTTTTTTTAATTTATTATTATTATTATTATCTTCTTTATTGTTTCTTCACTTCCATCTCGTCGCGTCCCACCAGACAGACAAACATACAAAGGCCTGTGAAATCAATCGTCAAACCCCACAGCCATACCCACACAAAACAAAATCATTAACCAAAAAAAAGAAAGACAACGTAGAAAAAAACAAGAAACCCCAAACCAAAATATTAACTTTTCTTTTCTGGGTTTTTATTTTTTCAAGAGAGTCTGAAGAAACGACAGATCAAACAAGCCTTTTTTTCTTTCCTTTTTGATTATCATCATCTTTATGTAATAACCTACAATTCAATTTCTATCTCAAAAAGAAAGCAAAATAATAATAATAATAATAAAAATTCCCCCCTTTCTCTCTCTCCCTCTGTTTTTTTTTTTAAAAAAATAAAAATAATAAAAATAATGATATGATCCTGTCAAGCGAGAAGAAAATCTCTCCTTTCAAGAAACATAGTTGTGGGTTTTGTTAGAAATTCAGTTTTATATAATGGGTGATCTTCAAGTTTGTGGCTTTCCAACTGAAAACGGCCATCTTCACCACCACCATCATCACCATGACGATCATGATCATCACCATCGCCTTCTGGGTTCGGGTCAAGACCCGGTTTCTCCTTCTTCTTCTTCGAATCCGGATCCCGGGTCAATTGTTGAAGAAAATTGGGAGAGAGCAGAGGAAGTTGCAACAGAGATTGTTTATAGAATACACCCAACTGTAGAATCCAGTTTCAAGAGGAAACAAGTTATTGATTATGTTCAAAGACTCATTAGATACTCTCTTGGGTTCGAGGTATTTTTTCTTAAACAACCCCTTTCTCTTGCTTATTCTTTCTTTTTGTTATTTGTTTTTTCATTTTTTAGTGGTTTTGTGATGTGGGTCTTTTTTTTATATAAGTTTTTTGGCGTTAATGTGGTTTATTTTGCAGATTAGTGGTGTTAATGTAGTTATTTTACCTTGAAAAATACCTTAATTTGTTTTTTTATTTCTTTTTTTGGTGCCTGGAGGAACAGGGTTATTATTTCTTTTAATGTGTTTGCATTGAGAAAATTAAGCTGTAATAGTGAAAATTTAGGGTATTGAAGTGTATGGAGTAGTGATGCTATAAAATGTTTTTAGGTTTGAAGGCTGTAGTTAGTGATGGGGCTGTTGGGGATTTAATGTTTCTAAGGATTGGATAATGGAGGTTAGGGTGAGAAATATTTTTGTGTTTTATGTTGTTGATTAGTGATTTTACAGCATAAAGGAAGATTAAGTGGTTTATGAGTACGAGCTCTTTGCAAAGTAAATTTCCAGAGGTATGCGTCTGTTTTGCTCCCAGTTAACTGGGGTTTTGCTGGCGAATAGCTGTAATGTACGGTATAAGTACGAGTGTTCATTTATGTGGCAGGGTGATCCTGGTATCAATAGAACCTGGATAGTAGTTAGTAGTTGGAAATGGTCTGTTCAGGTTTTGATTTTGATATCATTTCTGAAGCTTAATTTGGAGGGGTTTTTGTTGAGATAAATCACACTCATTATGTCAACTTTGGTATCTGCCTGTTCAATCATGATCACATTCTGCAACTGTTTTCCAAAATATCCTCTGTCATAGAACAAAATTTCAGGGAAAAAACACAAAACATATGATTACTCTTTGAATGTGAAAATTGAGTTATATTAGTCACAATCAGGATCTTGATGTGTATAGGATAATGATGTTACCAAAAGTGTGTTTGGATATTCTAGTTGGTGATGTGGTGTTCTAATAATTTGAAGATGGAGGTTAGACTGAGCATTCATAGTGGAGAGATGGAGACCAATTTTGTGCTTATGTATGATTTGTGATTAGAAATATGAAGCAAGATTAGGTGGTTTATGAGTGTGAGCCCTTTATAAGGTAAATTATTTTAATCTGATCAACTCAAAACCATGATCAATATAATTCTTAGTGCAGGAATGGACACATTTTGAGTTTTATACAGTTGATCAATTATTATGAATTGTATTCCAACAATAGGTGGATAATTAGTATGAGCTCATTGCAGAGTAAATTTCTCAGCAACGTGATCAATGTTTAAGTGGATTCTTATCATGATGATTAGGTTGAAGAAATAGATTTTCATTTTTGTGTGAGGCTAGCTGGAGTTTT
Source organism: Populus deltoides (assembly GCA_015852605.2). Taxonomy (NCBI): domain Eukaryota; kingdom Viridiplantae; phylum Streptophyta; class Magnoliopsida; order Malpighiales; family Salicaceae; genus Populus; species Populus deltoides. The sequence goes on from CM027582.2 coordinate 17,167,680, forward strand.
ACTGGTTGATTGGTTGTCATGTCCAACATGAGTACAGGTGTTAACTGATGTGGTAGATAGGTCCCGGGTCACTAAAAACTTGATGTTTTAGCAGTTGTGATGGCATTGTGACAGTTCCGGTTTTGGTCCTGATTCCTAAAGCATAAATTGAAAGGGATTAGTGGAGGCTTTAATAATTGATGGAAATGTTATCACATTTCTAACTTGTCTCAGTTAAGCATCACCCATTAAGCTAAGATTGACATCTGGCTGTTCGACTGTAATCACATTCTGCAACTAGTTTTCATAAACTCCTGTTCTGGTGCCATTAATTAATAAATAGGATTTACAGTTAATTTTCAATGAAGTGGATATAAATTGAAGTCATGGCCTTTTCTGATTCGTTCTTTCTTATAGGTGTTCCCATATGGGTCAGTTCCTTTAAAGACATATCTCCCTGATGGGGATATTGACTTGACTGCCATTAGCAGTCCTGCCATTGAGGAAGCTTTGGTCTCTGATGTTTGTACTGTTCTAAGAGGAGAAGAGCTGAATGAGGATGCCCTGTATGAAGTGAAGGATGTCCATTGCATTGATGCCGAGGTTCTTCTCACTTTGATGCCTTATTTTTATTGCAGTTCTCATTAGACTAAAGGAGAAGAATTAATATTTTTTTGCAGAAAGAATATTCTAGTCCCTTCCTTTGTTCCACCACTTCTGGTTGATTTTGGGTTTTTGCTGGCAGGTTAAGCTTATAAAATGTGTTGTACAGAATACGGTGGTAGATATTTCCTTCAATCAATTGGGAGGACTTTGTACCCTATGCTTTCTTGAAGAGGTATGAATCTTGACACCATGAGAATTCTGGATGAATTGATTTGTTTGTTGTTTAGTTGCGGCATTGAGTCCATGGAAATTTCTGTTGCATTTATTTTAGGAAAGACAAGTCCGAGTTAATTTATATCTTCAAGCACCATGGCTCTGTTGTAGTGCCCTGCTCTGTGATCAAATAATGGATCAAAGTTTACAAGTGCTGTGAAATATGATTTTAGTCAAGTTTTTATTTTCAGAAGTTGGCATTTGTAATATAACTTATTGTGCAGGTTGATCGGCTCGTTGGAAAAAACCACCTCTTCAAACGCAGCATCATTCTGATCAAAGCTTGGTGCTATTACGAGAGTCGTATTCTTGGTGCCCATCATGGTTTGATTTCAACATATGCTTTGGAAACGCTAATTCTGTACATCTTCCATCTATTTCACTCTTCCTTAAACGGGCCTTTGGCGGTAAGATTTATAGGACTTAACATGGAAGATTTCACTTGTGCATCCTCAATTTTAATATTGCAGTGTGAACACAGTGTCTCCCTGAGTGCAAAATCACAGCATTGTATGCATTCATGAGTCATTGAATATGCTTGCATTTTCTGTAGGTTCTCTACAAATTTTTGGATTACTTCAGCAAGTTTGACTGGGAGAATTATTGTATTAGTTTAAATGGACCAGTCTGCAAATCTTCCCTTCCCAATATTGTTGGTGAGATACTTACTGTATTAGTTCTAATGGACCAGTTTTTGATGCTATAGATTGTTTGCTGGATTCATATTTGTCTTTTGCTTCTCTCTTTTTATGCAGTTAAGCCACCTGAAAATGTGAGTGGTGAATTATTGCTGAGTGATGAATTTCTCAAAGATTGTGTGGATAGGTTCTATGTCCCGTCAAGAAAGCCTGAGATGAATTCACGGCCTTTTCCCCAAAAGCATCTTAATATAGTTGATCCTTTGAAGGAAAATAATAACCTTGGGCGCAGTGTCAACAGAGGTTTGGAGCTTTCTCTTTTTCTGTTTTCATTATTAGCCTGGCACTAAAAGAAAGAATTATTGTATTCACTGATATACCTGACCTTGGATATGGCCTTTTCTTTTCTTTATAATGAAAGAGTAATATTTTAAGGAGAGTTAAAACCCAGTAGTTCTAATTTAAACTGTCTTTCTGCTGATTGTGGCATTATTTAATGGCTTCAATAAGACCACAAATAGAATTAGCATCACTCCCTTTGTTAGCAACACACTGACCCCTCCAATGTTAGCACCACCTCCTCCACCGCTGTAGTTGGACCCTTCTTCCCTGTTGACTACCGTGTGCTGCCTAGCCACCTTAGTTTCTTTTTTTGTGCTAACTGATGGTGGAATGTCTGTTCTGCACTGTGGTGTAAAATCAAAGTTGTTTATGATGTGCTAAAGGATAAGGGGATTCTGCATGGTTTAATAAATGGCACTTTGTTCAGGGCCTGTTTGTTTGCATTCAGAGCCCAAATAAATGGGCACATAACATGTTTGTGTTATTCCATGCCAATGGTTATACTGTGGGTTTTTTGCAGGTAATTTCTTTCGAATAAGGAGTGCCTTCAAATATGGGGGTCGCAAGCTTGGCCGAATTCTTTTGTTACCCAGAGAGAAAATAGCTGATGAGCTCAAAACATTCTTTGCAAATACTTTGGATAGGCATGGAAGTGACTATTGGAGTGATGTGCAAAATTCTGAATTAGCATCTGTTGCTAGAAGTTCTGATAATTCAGTTTCACTGTCGTCGCATTCTGATACATGCTCTGAAGACAATACACGTCTGAAATCCACTGATGGCTATGATAAGGATACATTATTTTCTGAAAAACCTGATCATACTCCTCGAGTCCATCACCCAGGCTTATCTGGTGAAAATGGAAGAATTAAAAATGGTATCTCCTGTAGAGAAATGCTTATAAATTCTGGAACCGAGGATGAAATGAGCTGCACTGTAGGGTCTGAACCTAAACAGAATCATTTTGTGAATAGCAATTCAGTCTGTTCATATACTAAGCATGAGGGAATGGCTCCATCTGCTTCAACAACCCCCAATTCTGCTGAAAATGTCCCAGAGAACCTATCACCTACTCTTGGAGGAAAATACTTTGCTGGCATTCCTAGAAACTCCCAACCTTTGAAATCCTTGTTGGGCCTCAGAGGGGATCACAATGACCACTTACGAAGTTTGGCATACAGTCAGTATTGCCATATGTATGCTGTATCTGCACCTATACCACCCTGTCCTTCCATGTCACCTCAGTCAGAGAGCAATAATCGTTGGGAAACTGTTCGACAGTCCCTACAGTTGAAGCAGAATGGTCATTCTCAAATGAACACGAACCATGTTTATGGAACACAATTCTATTGTGTTAACCCAGTGGCACCATTTAGAGCTGCTACAAATTCTGAAGAAAAGAAGGAACGACGAGGAACAGGAACATACATTCCCAACATGGTATTTCCATGTAACTGTTAGGTTTTGTGGCATTTATGCTCTTTTTTTTTTAAATATCATCATATTCCTCTTTATTTTTTTGGACTCCAGGTCTCATGGTTTTTCTTTTGATTTTGCAGAGCTATCACGCATATATGGGGGATAGGCTGTACTCGGGAAAAGGAAGGACTCAGGCACTAGTGAATCATGGTCAGTTGCATAAACATGCCCATGAAAATGATTTGCCTACAACTTCGCAGGAGAAGAATTTGTCTGAACTTGGCCATGATCTTTCGGAGGCTGAGTATCCTCATCTTGGTAATGGGAAACCTATGCCACCAGAAGCTCACCACTCTTACCCTTCTGCATGGGGATCTTCCAACGCCTATAGCTCCTCCCGTGCATCAGTGAGAACTGATTGCGGATCTCAGGGCATTCAGCATCCAGAAGGGCTTCCATCCACATCAGATTTGGGCACATCGTGCTCTGGGGCCTCAGCTACAAGCCCTGTCGCATCAGTGATTGAGGACCCTGACTCAATTTTGGAAACTGAGCAAGAAAGGTAAACAGTCTTACCTAGAATCTATAAATTTTCAATATTTTATTTATGTTTTTATTTTTTTTTGTAGAAAATGAGCATGAAAGGATGATAATTTAGACCACCTTTGTTTGATGGAAAATGTTTTTTTGGAAAGCATTTTCATGACTTTCTCATGTTTAGTTACATTTTAGAAAACTGGTCACCAAAATTCACTTTCCGGTCAAAGAAAAACATAAGTTTTAGTTGAAGGAAAGTGATTCGTGGTTTAAAGTAGAACACTTCATTAAATATATATATATTATCAAAAAAATAATAAATTACTAATATATTTATATAGGAAATAATATTTTAAGATATATTAATATACACTATAAAAATATATTAATTATTTTAGTGTGTATAATTCTTTAATTTAGATAATATTTCTAGAAATACATTAGAATTAAGAACATGTTATATTATACAATAATCATACATATTAAATCATATAAATTGTGTTATAAAAATAGGATACCATAAAAAATAAATTTATTTTCAATGTTCTCCAAAGACCAAAAAATGTTTGATAAAAATAAAAATTCTACTATTTTAAAAAAGTTAAATAACTCAAAATGTATTATTTTCGAACTTATTTTCTATGATACAAATAAACATTGGAAAGTAATTCATTTCCACAGAAATCTTTTTTCCAAAAGAAATCCACTTTTTGGCAAACAAATGAGGCCTTAAGGGCACTTCACTCTCTCTCTATCTATATATTGTAGAAGGGTACTCTGTATTAATACCTCAGCATTTGGATTCCAGGGCTTTGTTGCAGCAATATCATCTTAAAGACGATGTTGATTTTCCTCCTCTGACTCAGAAGGATTTGTGAAACATAGATTAACTGAAGACAGTGAGCGTAACTATAGATTCTAATGACTATCCGAGATTGGGTGAAGACTTCTGTTTTGCTCTTCTTCTGTTTGGAGGTTGCGGTCATTATAATGTACAAAATGACCTTTTTCCGTCCACCGTGTTGGTTTGCGAAGCTGAGTGCGTGTATCACCCAGCTGCTGTTTGCTCAGATTTTATGTTTCCATCTAAATGCTTGTAGGATATGGAGGTAGTCTAACAGAAAAGGTTTGTGTAGATATCTTTTCAGCGAGCATAGAAACACCGAATGCCGGTTGTTGCTTTTTTCTCTGTACACCAGCACTAGCCCTATACCAAATATTGAGAAGAACAACAAAGAATGGAGTGGACTCGACTTTTTTGACTTTATCATAACCCATGAAGGTGTGCATTGTGGAGCTAAATCCTCAGAGTGCTGAAAATCTCCCAAATGTGCAGTTAAAATCCCTCGGAGCTTGGTGTCATTATGATGTTCAGAATGACCACTCTAATCCCACGGGCTGATGTCCAGCAGTATGTTTTACTCCTGAGTTTGTTTTTTTTTTGAATTTTCCATCAAGAGCCCGTAGAATCCACAGGTGGTCCAGTGTTTAGATCAACAGAACCTGATTTGGTCCAAAAAAACCAAGTTCATGTAAAATTTTGTATTTTAGATCTTTTTTATCCTTTTGAATTCAACGGTAAGGAGTATTCTTGAACACTGAACTTAAAAGGTAGAATGTTTTTTCTTTCTCGAACCATTGGACAATTTAAAAGGCAGAAAAATAATTTAACCAAAATCAAGAGCTCAGTTGCGCTCACTTTCTTCCAACGAAAGATCAGACGGCAGTGATAGACCCTACCATCACTTGGAGCACAGGTGTCCTCACCGCTCGTGATTGCACCAGCCGGGAATCGAACCCGGGTCTGTACCGTGGCAGGGTACTATTCTACCACTAGACCACTGGTGCTTGTTGACTCTCTTTCCCACTATAAAATATCAGTATAAGATCTCTCTAGAAGTACAGGATGGCCACTACACTTTCTCACATTTTATGGGCTCTATTCATGTCGTCTTATTATTTAATCAAAATAAGTTTATGGATGTAATTAGTCGTATTAAATGAATGTAACAATTTTTACAACAAACTAAAATAACATTTGATGTATACTTAATTTATATACTTTATGAATTTTAAATCAAGCAAAAATATCTACATCACAAACAACAAAACTAAATATAATTGTTTTTCATCTCAAAAGTGTAAAGAAATCAATAATGATAAATGAAAGGTGTAAAATGCTATGTAAGAACAACATAGAAAATCTAACTTGCTCTTACAAACAATTGTAATAATGGGTGTTAGAAAAATTTACAGGTAAATCAAACAACAACATCAAATATGATCTAGAGGTCATAAAAGTATATATCAATCAACATTGAAAAAAAATGGTGTCGAACGACACCATGCCGTAAAATTCATAGAGCCAGAGAACACTCTATATAAGTGGATTTTTAATACCAAGAGTGTTAATATAATAAGAGAACTAATCACGAAGAAGATTTTCTAAAAAGATGTACTCTCTAGATATGTTAGAATTCTATTTTCTCAAGGTTAGCTTGGGCACTTAAAATCAAGACATGACATTAAGACATGCCATTACTTTTAAGAAAGCAAATAAGTTGAAATGGACCTCGTGAAGAGAAGCTTGCAGTCCATAAAAGAGAGAAACTATATCAATTTCCTATGAAATGTTTTTCAATATGAATGGAATAAGACTATTTTATAAACTATAACCAGATCATTCTCTTGAATAATAAAATAACTTGAAGCTAAGATACAAGACAAGAAAAGACTTGTATTTGTAATTTGTTGTAATGGGGATGATTTTGAGAAAATTTCTTTGTGATTCATATTGGCAAGTATGTCAAACCACAATATTTCAAGAATTTGAACTTGAGTAGTACAAAGAACTACGAGTATAATGCCAACAAATGAGCTTGGATGATTGAGATTTTATTCCAAGAATTTATATGGAAAGATGGATGGTAAAAAAGTTCTTTTGATTGTTGATAATTGTCTTGGTCATTTAAAAACCAGTGAAGGTTTGAAAAATATTGATTTATTTTTCTTGCCACCCAACACAACATCAAAGATTTTGCTTTGTGATGTGGGGATCATACAAGCTTTTAAGATGCATTATTGTCGTTGATTTTATGAAAATATTTTGAAGGGTTATGAAATTAAGATCCCAAATCCAGAGAAGATAAATATTTTAGATGCAATGAATCTTACATTCTTAACTTGGAGAACAAATGCTCAAGTACGTACAATTGCAAATTATTTTTGACATTATAAAGTTAGGTCTATGGATAATATGGCTTTAAAAAATCTAAATCTACACTTAGATGATAAAGTGATCAACAACTACATGTTGTAATCAAAAGGTTGAAGTATCTTGAAAGAATGAATGTTGAATACCTTTTGAATTATCTAGGAGAAAACAAGGTAACTTTATAGTTGTTGAGTGACAAGTAAATCATTGAGAACATCATAGAAAATGACAAAGAAGATGAAGTTGAAGATGATAGTTCTGTATTGGATCCTGTTTCGCTAAAAAATACACTCAAAAGAACAATCACATTACATAATTTTCTCTTGCAATACGAAAACACTACACAGAGCTTACTGATGCACTAAGAAAAATAAAAAAAAAATGAGGTTTAAAGAAATAATAATTTTAAGAGTAAACAAATAACATTATAGTCATATTTTATAATTTTTTTTAATTAAATCATGTGTGTGTATAATTTTGATGTATAAAGAAATATTATTAACTCATAGAGATTGTGATGTACTTGATTATTTTGAAGCAAACACGAGAATATTTGGGGTTTGCCATTAATACATAATTATAATCAATTATTGTTTTAATCAAGACCTTCCTAAATTACTTTATTCTCCACCCATTATGAATGAATCAAATTTGATGGTAGTGGTGGTGATGGTGGTAGTGGTGGTGATCTCTTTAGTGAGGGGACAAGCTGTCACTGTGATGTGGCCCTCACTGCCATGGAAATGAATGAAACAGTGAAATGAAAAGTCGTCCATGGTGGCCAGAGTAAACATGTCCGGTGCTTTTCTTCAAGTCACAAGCTAATGGCTGCCTGGCTGTATGCATTTAATCTGTCATTTCATTCGTTTTCAACACTTGGATCTTGCAACATTTTTCTTGCCTGGTCTCTATTGTTCACCAGCACTTTGCATGTGTGAGGACTCATCACTACATTTATTTAGCTGGTCTTAGTCTTCTTTTGTTTTTTATATTTATATCATGAGTTTCAAGCCACCAATATTATGATAATCTCAAAGCGAAGAATATTTTTTTTTAAATAATCACTATTATAATATTAAACAGATTCTTAATGTATTTGTCTAAGCAGTCCACTATGTGTTAAACCTTGGCTGGCTGCAAGGCTGGAAAAAAAAAAACATTAAAATGAAGTTTTTTCAGCAGCAAACTGCTGTTTAAAACACACTTGACTGTCTAGATAAACAAGGCTGCTAGCTAAGTGTGTTTGGAATTGTGTTTTGAAAGTGTTTTTAAAAAATTTTAAAAAATTTTTATTTTATTTTTTGTTTTAAATTAATATATTTTTGATATTTTTAAATCATTTTGATACGTTAATGTCAAAAATAATTTTTTAAAAATAAAAAAATATTATTTTAATATGTTTTGGAATGAAAAACACTTTGAAAAGTAACGCTACCACTTAAATTTTTAAGCTAAACTTGCTTTTCTCCCACTTTTTTTTTCCGCAACTTGAATACAGTATTTTTAATGATAAAAAATTACTGAAATTAGTTTCAATGAATGCTCAAAATAATAAAAATATCAGAAAAAGGTTACAACTTATTATAATTGGAAAAAGCATATGCAATGCAATTAAAATAAAAGACATATTTACATATTTTTTATTTTCAATGTGGAACAAAAGAAATGCTGTTTTTTTTTTCTTGGAACAACAAACAATTAGAGGAAACAAATTCGAATATATAGGAATTGTAAATATAAATGGTGGAAACTGCATGTGGAAAATGAGGTGTTCCCAGGCCATCTTCTCGGGTCACCAAAGCAAAAGAAGCAAGAAAAAAAAAAGGTAAATGGTGAGGAAAAGCACAGGTGGCGGTAGGCAGAGATACGCGGTCAATCAGAGCAACGCCGGGTGTCTGAGAAAGTGATAATAATTATTTTTTAAAATATTTTAAAATAATATTTTTTTTTAATTTTTAAAACTCATCCTAAACACTAGTAAAATATAATTAAAATGATGTTTTGAATTAAAACATAATTGGGAGACAAGGACAATAATGTTGGGGGACAGTGAGAAGTGTATATTTTCTGATGATTAGAGCATAAGAAATAAACTATATGGAAGGAGGAAGGCAGGTCCACCATGAGTAAAAGAACTATTAAGAAACAGAGGATAAGAATAAAGTATTAGGAAGTGGAAGGAGGACTCTTTCTGCCTTGCAATTGAAGAGTATCAAAAGTGAAAATGAGAGGCCATAACCACAGCCTTTTGTCGATCCATCACCAGCTGCTGCTACAGTGAAAAATTAAGAGACTGTTTACGTGGGTCAACCGTGTTTTTAAAAAATTTAATTTTTTTAAATAATAATATTTTTTTTATATTTTGGATCATTTTGATTCGTTAATATTAAAAATAAAAGAAATATTATTTGGTAGATTAAAATGTCAATGATAACATAAAAGGAAACTCACTTATTACTTGTATAGAAGGCAAAACCAACCCACCCACCCACCCCGCTCTCTACCCAGCATCTTAATATGATGCATAATTAAGTCCAATATTCCGTTAAAGTATCTTAATTCAATAAAAATAATTATGGGAAAATAATTGAGTCAATTTAATTTATGGTTTTCAACCTCTTAATTATCCTGTTATTTCTTTCATTCAAACTAAGTGAATCAATCTCGCACACGACTTAATATTATATTTAAAATGGTTTCTCAACTTTCTATATGAACATCTTAGTCATGTACAAGTACGTGATATTTACAAGAAATTTTTTCCCCTTAAAACACACGACACCAAGTCTCTCTCTATCTCTTTGAAATCTCCCTCTCTCTTTATCCATATATATATATATATATACACATACATACACACGACTTCATATGAATAATGGGGCTATATATTGAGTGAGAATTTTCTGAGTCTTTGGAAGTTCAATTGAGACCAAAGAAGATGTTCGAGGACTTAATTGACGATTCTTATATAATTGGGTGCTTGTTTGAGGTTTGCCTTGATTTTCGTGACAGTCTAAACATAAGCGTCGCCAAGAGATCATGGGTGCGTGTTGTGTTGTGTTGTCTTTTCAGTCGCCATAGCATCAAAGTCAAGCTTGACATCCTCATCAATGATAAGGAGGAGGAATCTTCCTCCTTCACAATTCTCACCTCCTAAGAAAGAATAAGCTCCAAAACTCCATATAAAAACGTCATTTGCTGCCCATCTTTGTCTCCTTCTTCTTCTTCTTCTTCTTTTTTTTTCCCCAATCTTTTAAAAAACAAGTATATATATATATATATAATTAATTAGTTAATAATTTATTCATACCATGCTGATCATAAGACAAAGAATTCGGATAGCAGTACTGGATTATTTCAATAAAAAGATAATGGCATAATATATAGAAACTTCAAGCCTAAAATGAGTTCTCGTATTATAAACAAATTATCCTGAAGCATGGCCACTATTATATATTGCATGCCCTTAATATGCTGCCAACTCCCTTCATATAAGACAGTATATAGGCCCCATGAGCTTACATATTTCCGTGTAGTTTCTTCTTTACTCATCTACTACCTCCTTATTTATTTAGCACCTCCTGCGAAGAAGTTGCAATCACAGCCATCTCTTATAAAACGTTTTTGCATTTAATTTGGCTAGCTTTCTTCAGATTCTGTTCCCGAACTATCCTCTCATAAATTCATAATAATCTTTCAATACTTTTGGGGTTTCTTTAGCATCCACAAATGTCTCCAACAAAACAGGGCCACAGGTTCTTCAAATTCAGAATTCCATCACTTTCTTATGTAAGAATTAATTATCCCGTATAATTCTTTTGAGTGATAGATGAATCTATCCAATTACGTAAGTATTTTTTGCTTGCACTACCCACAATCCTGGTTCGCAAACAGTAGTATTTGCTTTTCCAACCTCAAGAAAACTAGACAGCAACATTTTCCATCACATGCCATAATATTCTCTAGTCAATTCTAAGGCCAAGCCACTATTTTTTTTTTTTTTTGTTTTCACTCCAAATGGTTGCCAAGAAGTACGACTTATTTTCAAATGGGGTTGTAGAGATGGATTGGATCATGCTAAGGATAGACTGCTCAAGACTCTTCTGGCTCCGCTTTCGTGTTTTCTCTTATGAAAACCATGAAGGAAAGCCTCGGATTTAGGGCACATCGATTTTTTGCTTAAAATTAGTTAGCTAGCTATATCTTCCCACGTACGTCAAAAAATCCTTAGTCTCATCCTTTTCTTCTTTTTATTTCCATAAAGTTTCCAAAAGTTTTGGCTACAGCATAAGGATGTATAGAAAGCAAGGTCAAGAAGTGCATACTTTCGATGAAACCGAAGGTGATCATGGCTATGCTGAAACTGATCCTACAGGCCGGTATGGTCGGGTAAGTTTTAGCCTTTACATCGTCACACATGCTCTGCATATATTTTTGTTGTCTTCTTTTTGGTTCTTATCTTATTGCACTTACTTTTACAAGTTGCCTTGATTCCCATAGCATTGAATATAAGTTAAAGTCCTCCTAATAGTTGTACCTTCACCAAGTCTTGCCATGATTCACAATTCAGGATCACTTTGATGTTTAGCATATGTAATTGGCTTAACGGGTCTGGATTAGCATGTACAAGATAAGATTGTTCCTTGAATGGGACAAAAAAAAAAAAAAACATCAAGTGAAGTTGTCGTATTCTACTCCTTCCAGTTTTATGCGCCAAGAGTGTGTACATAGTTTGATGAGGTTCAACATGATTGCACATAGCAATGAATTCTTTTTAGTTGTCACACGTACATGTATACAATGTCAATATATACATGAATCTCAATATTTTAATTGGGTAGACCTTCTTTTGTTTTAGTTAGAAAAGGTCACTGTCCTAATCTTTTTGTTTATGTTAAATTTTGGTTTTCGTCATCCCCAGAAATTGATGATTTATTAATAAACTAGTTGGTGAAAAAATATTGAATTACTATTTTTTGTTGTTGCAAAGACTGTGAGCTATGATTTTATGATTCGGTGGTTATTAGAGAGTAGAGACAATTATTATGAATGATGATGATGATTTGCACGTGTTTAATCCAAGATTTCGACTTAGTTTCTCCCTGGGAATGATTGACTGATTAATTAATTGATTGATGGGATTACTGAAAAACATATTAGGATCACTTATGACAAGAACTGGTTGTGTTTTACATGAATAGTTTGAAGAAGTTCTTGGCAAAGGAGCAATGAAAACAGTGTACAAGGCCATAGATGAATTCCTAGGAATAGAGGTGGCATGGAACCGGGTCAAACTCAATCAGGTGCTTTGCTCACCAGATGATTTGCAGAGGCTTTACTCAGAAGTTCATCTGCTCAGCACCCTCAACCATGACTCCATCATCAAATTTTACACCTCTTGGATTGATGTTCGTCAAAAGACTTTTAACTTCATCACTGAAATGTTCACTTCAGGAACTCTTAGAGAGTAATTTCCTTCGCAATTCAAAATAGATTCTTTCTTTAACCTGGTGTGTCTTATGCTATAATATAATAACTATCTGCTATTTGGCAGATACCGCAAAAAATATACCCGTGTGAACATCCGAGCTATCAAGAAATGGGCTCGACAAATCTTGGAGGGCATCGTGTATCTACATGGCCATGATCCTCCAGTAATTCATCGAGACCTAAAATGTGACAATATCTTTGTCAATGGCCATCTTGGACAGGTCAAGATTGGTGATCTAGGCCTTGCGGCAATTCTCCGGGGTTCCCAATCAGCACACAGTGTCATAGGTACTCATTTTTCCTACTTTAGTGCCTGGATTAATGTCTCTTCTGTTTCTGCTGACTATTATCATCATTACTATTTGGTGACCATCGCTAGGAACTCCGGAATTCATGGCGCCAGAACTATATGAGGAGAATTACAATGAACTAGTTGATGTCTACTCGTTTGGTATGTGTGTGTTAGAGATGCTCACAAGCGAATACCCTTATAGTGAATGCACTAATCCAGCACAAATTTACAAGAAAGTCACATCGGTAAAATCTGGTTTCATATTAAGATTCATAATTTCTGATGAGCTAGAGTATGACCTGCATATTATTTTTGTTATGCAGGGGAAGTTACCAGCAGTGTTCCACCGGATTCAAGACTTGGAAGCTCAGCGGTTTATTGGAAAATGCTTAGTAACTGCTGCAAAGAGATTGTCAGCGAAAGAGCTACTGCTTGATCCGTTTCTTGCATCTGATGAAGCTGAACTGTCACATGTTCCAAGGTTCAGAAAACAGAAGCCATTTCTGAATGACAGGGAAATGGAGAAACTGCAGCTGAATGATCATCCCCCAAGGACAGACATGACGATCACAGGGAAGCTGAACCCTGAAGACGATACCATCTTTCTAAAAGTGCAAATTGCTAATGAAGATGGTAAGGGTCCAATTATCTCTTCTTAGGCAAACGTTTTACAGATTTGTTCTTCTGGAATTGTTTGTTTGTTTCTAAAAAGAAGGAAAAATATACATAGATTTTGCCATCCTAATGTCAGTGTGGCTTTGATAGGCTCGGTTAACAGGTCAGTATTTGTGGATCAGCATTTATCTCAAGTGCTTTCACTTCATTGTTTTATTGCAGGAACTCTTAGGAACATATTCTTTCCTTTCGACATTTTACATGATACACCAATCGATGTTGCAATGGAGATGGTCAAGGAGCTTGAGATAGATGATTGGGAACCATTTGAAATTGCTGATATGATTGACGGGGCGATTTCAGCTCTGGTGCCGAATTGGAAGAAATGGGACTTACCTCATATTGAATCCCACCATACATTTGACTACCAAGAAGATGATGGGCATAATCATCCTTTCCACTCCTCCTCCTCATGTTCATCATCTCCTGCATCCCTATCAGGATTAATGCCACATTTGCTCCAAGGTATGTCTCCCAAGATGCATTACAGCTGACTGTTTGTGGTTTTGGTCTCGTAACCAGTATAGTAGGATCCCCATTTAAGCTATGCATCAGCAGCCTAACCAAAGAACCAGTTAGTGATTGCTTGGCTTTGGTTTGTCTAATCAAAATTAAGTAGGAATATCTCCCTTTTATACAGAGTAATTTCTTTTTAGAATATTGGAAATGCTTATCTTGCTTTGAGCAGCTAGAGTCAAATGTCATTTCTATCTTCTCTAAAAAAGCTACAGGCAGAACAAACTAGGTATCCCATGTTCCTTCAGATAGGCAAATAGAATAACTAGTTAATATGCATGCTGGGACTTGGGTTAACATTTCAAAATCACAATATCAATTGGAAACAATTGCTGTTGCAGATGATTTGTTTGATGATACCAGCTCTCAAAGTTCTTCACACTCAGGATCATATTCTTGCTTGAACTACATATCTGGCGACGAGCACAAGTTCGATTTAAGCTCAACAAGGAGAGATAAACATCTGATCACAAGGACTCAAAATTCAACAAGATTCTGTCCTCAGGAAAATTCAAATTCTAATATTGGGCAGGCACTTGCTACAAACGCCTACAACCACTGCAAGGTTTTGCTAGAATCACAAACTAGAGCCTCGAGCTCTAAAAGCAAAAGGATGATGGACAGTCGTAGATTAACTAGGAACCGGTCACTGGTAGATATTCGTAGCCAGCTACTACACCGATCATTAGTGGAAGAAGTGCACAAGAGACGATTGTCCAAGACAGTAGGAGATGTAGAAGATGTTGGTTTTCAGAAACCTACTGAGGTTTGCAAAAAGACATCACAACGGACTTCGAGCAGAAGAACTTGAAAATTAGCCTTCGTGTATATCACAGATGAATAAGAGAGTTGATGATCTTGTTCTTGCAGAATGGAGCTATCAAGAAAATGCTTCAAGTACCAGCTAGATTACCCCTTACGCGGTAACTGTAAAAACAACTAAATGAGGAAGCTTTGTCGGGCATCCATGTCAGTTAGTACTGAAAATTCCCAGGTGAAAGGTAGAGTGCTAGATACATAGTCAGTGTAAATATGTACTGACATGTTTTATGCTGTGTGAAACTAGCTGTATTTGCAATATAATTATTACTGCTTTCTTTTACTTGCAGCCATGGGCAAACATTATGCATTTATATTCGAAGTTCTGCTTTTTACGAAGTCTTGCTTCCAGTTTTTCACATGTAAAACCCCATATGAAAATGTTTCAGGAATCCTGCAAGTAAAACCTTCATTTTATATAATGCAGTAGAGCATGCTGTGCTCTTTATGTCCATAATTGCAAGGCATTAACTGTGTAGATTTCACAACATTTGTGTACCATTTGCAGTGCCCGGTTGTTTGCCTTTAATTTTTACTGGGTGGATCCTGCCTGAATTATGATGCTCCCACTTTTTCTCAAAAGAGGTCGCATCGATAACTTCATTGGTAGAAAAGCATTTTTCTTGAGGTTTCTGACTTTGATACAAGTTGATGACAGCGAATACTTCTATATTGTTTTCTAACTTTAATCCAGCAGGATCTGATTGATGGGTTGGAAAATTCGAGTCCCTATATATATTATATATGTATGAAAGTAACAAGTCCTGAGGAGCTAGGTGCATGGTTTTGCATGAAAAGAGACTCATCAAGTGTGCAATCATGGGTAAGGCTCCCTAAGGGCTACTGGACAGTTAGGTTATCCCCCCTCCCTAGCCTCCATGTGGTCCTCCTTGCTTCCTTCACAGACATACCAGGAATGTGATAATCTGGTGGTCCCTGTAGGTGATTCACAAGAATTCAGACCTTCCTCGGATCACAGATCTTCAGCTATCCTAGGCCTTTCTCGTGATTTAGTTTTTGGAAGAACTAAGCTTGCTACCTTAATGAATGTAGTTTCATTGTTGATGCATGAGATTTTCCGCATGATTTTTTATCCAACTGTTGGATGGATCGAATTTCTACTGGAGATCTAAGTCTTTTTTTTTCTATAAATTGAAAATTTATATAGTCATGATCTAAAGCTGGAAAGCTGGAAAGACCTTTAAATAAGGTTTAAAAGTTACAATTTAGAATTTGATATATTTTGCTAGTTGATTTATAATTATTTTTACTATTTAATTTAAATCTATTTTATAATTCTTTTTAGATTTGTTTAGTATTTTATCCTAGTATATAAGCATATGTAAGATGAAGTTTTGATTAAAGAAAATATTGTAATAAAAATTTTAATTAGGATTTCTGTGTGGTGACCTTGTTCGGCACAATTCTATCATTTTTTGTGCTTGTTGACTTTCTTATGTTGTTTCCATCTACATTAGTTGGTATCGGAACTCAATGATTCCTAGTGGTTAATTGTTGTATGTTGTTGAATAATCATGGCTGGAAAAGATGGTCACAAAACAAGACATGTTCATGAGGAGCGAATGAGAAGGTTCTCCTTTGACAAATAGATATTCAGAAACAGGTGATAGAAGACATGCATAGATAGATTGTGGAATTGACCTGTCAATTAGTAAAGGTCAAGAGCCCAAGGGGTCACAGATCCATGTTAAGCTTTGAAAACCCATTTTAGAGGCGAGAGTAAAAGAGACAATCTCTTAATCGGGATGAGTATTGTGGATATTTAGAGTTTTGGATAAAATTAACTCCCTGAGTTCATTGATAGATTGAATGATGTAGAAATGATTTTTTAGTATGAAAAAGTTCGAGAGCAGAAGAGGATGAAGCTAATCACCATCAGATTAAAAGGGCAAGCTTATGCTTTGTGAGAGTAATTGAAGAGGTCTAAAAAAAATGAGGCAAACAGAAAATTAGTAATTGGAAGAAGATGAAATATCACTTTTTTTTCTTTTCGATATGCTTAAACTTTATACTTGTAAGACCTAAACTTTTGCCTCAAACCCAAACCCAAACCCAACCTAAATTAACTTAGGTATATAAGAAAAAATTACAAGAGAATTATTTTTTTCTTTTCTAATTCTTGTGGTTGTTGTAACTCTCCTCTCATCAAACTAAGAATTTTAATTTTTGATCTTGAGTTTTTGGGTTTAAGAAAAGTTGAAGTAACAAGTGAGTGTTTCTCTTCTATGTTATTTTTTATTTTTCGGTTGTTTAAAGAAGGATAAAAAAAGAGATTTGAATTTATAAAGATTTGAAGTTTATGTTGTTAAGATTGATTCATAATTATTATGAGTTTAAGGTTAAGTAATTGATTTTGGGTGTATTGTTAGAAATAAGGGTTTGTAAATTGATTTGTTATGGGTTAAGAAATTTGTTTCAACTTTTCTAAAAAATCTCAACAGAATGGTCGTGAGGTTTAAGATGACAAAATTTTCTTTTGGTCCTTGATTTATAAAAATTACAGTTTAGTCCCTAAACTTTGAAAAATTATAATTTGACCTCTGAAATTTATTTTGGGATTCTAGGCGGTATTATTTTGAGGTTAAGGATGATGAATCTCATTTTGATAGTTGATTTGTGTAATTTTTAGTTTAGTCCCTCCATTTTGGAGATTTATGGTTTAGTTCCTGAACTTTGAAAAAATTACAATTTGGTCCCTAGAATGTAAATGTGATTCTGGACAGAATTGATGATGTATTATAGGTGAAATTTCAGTGTGATTATGTATTTCTGACATTTATAATTTGGTCATCCAATTCTGGTAAAATTATGTTTTGGTCCTTAATTTTAAAAAATTATCGTTTTAGTCCCTAAACTTAGGAGACTAAACCTGGTTTTATTTTATGCATTGTAGTCTTTTATTTGTGTTGTTTTAAGTTGTTTTTTAGTATATTCTGTATATTCGTTGTAGGTACTTCTAACGATCCTCGATAAAATTTTTGGGTCTTTCATTTGATATTCCTTTTACTTCTACATTTTTCGGGTGAGTAGGATAATATTTAATATGCATGTAATATAAGTAAATGTGTGTTGATTATATGATGAGTACAACTAGTTAATTTCTTGAATATTTATATTTGTTGCTTTATTTTCCTAGTATTCATCTATTCTTGAATTTGCACTTTTATTCTGTTAAACTAAATTCTATTCAAAATGATATACATTGCTTTGATAATTATGCGAATATCTATTATACCTTGATATAGGACTTGTCAGTAACTCCATGATAACGGAGAGTAGTTAGTGTATATACACATAATATTCTATATACCTAGCTGGTGAAAGAGGCACCAACCTATGTCAACTAATTCTCTCACAGTGGTTACCTTCGGATGTCATCTGATCTTTGACATGTATTCCACTACTTTAATATATGATAATATGCTTAGCATGTATATGTATATCAAGATAAATCGACTTGCAAACTACTAATATCTAAAAGGTATATTAAATTTTATTCCCTCACTGAGTTGGTTGAACTCACCCCTCATTTTTAATATTATTTTAGGTTTTTTGTTTCTATTAGCAGGTGGATTTTATTGTGTTCCTGCTTCTTTAGTTTTGGTCGGTATATTTTACTTGTTTCACGAGGTTTTCCTTTTAGTTTTGATTCGATGTTTTAGACGCTCCACTATTACTCTGTTTTAATTAAGTTTGGATTTTGACAATGTAAGAAGTATTATGAATTATTGTTTTTATTTTAATTACTGATGAGAAGTTTTGAACTATCATTTGGTTTCATTAGTTTTGAGAAATATAATATTTTGAAAAATTCTGAAATGTTGTGTATTTTTAAATAACTTGTCCTTTTGATACGTCTGTTCTGAGGCTTAGCGTAGATGAGATGTCCTTACGACATTGCTTCTGCGTTACTAGTCATGGACCTGAGATTCAAGTTATGACAATACCAATGACTCCATATATTAAAACAAGTTGGAAGAACTGTTGAT
Source organism: Populus deltoides (assembly GCA_015852605.2). Taxonomy (NCBI): domain Eukaryota; kingdom Viridiplantae; phylum Streptophyta; class Magnoliopsida; order Malpighiales; family Salicaceae; genus Populus; species Populus deltoides. The sequence goes on from CM027582.2 coordinate 17,186,490, forward strand.
GAATACACTAACTGATGGCTAGGAATGATCTATAAAAAATGGAAAAGCATCTGGTTTCTAGGTACTTAAGTGAATTACGGTAATCCAACCATAACTTGCTTTGTTTACAATTTTTATGGACAATTTTCAAAGCCTATCAAAGAACTTTGACTATAGAGAAACAACATTTTACCAGGAAACAACAAGTTGTCAAGGTAAATAGTAGAGGTGGCTTTTGGTATGAATAGAATAATAAGGGGTGTGTACTATTAAACAAAAATCAGTCGTTCAACCTGAATTAGTAGCTAAACAAACCACATGTCAGGGTTCTGAATCTGGTTTTAAGTTTTGGTTTTTTAGATATGGTGAGCTAGGGCATCAAATTTATGAGTGCTATAAGCTAGAGAATTTATTGGTAAAGAACTTGGTGAGAAAAAAGGTGATCATGTTTATAATGATTTAGATGGTAGTGAGAAGGTTTTGTAAGGTGATGGCGATGCTACCTTACTCATCCAAAATAGCTTGTTTGTTCTTATAGGTGATTCATGCAAATATTGGCCACACATTAGTCGTTTCTATTCAACTTGTACCACCAAGAACAATGTATGTAATCTAGTCATTGACAATAGTGGTTATAATAATATGGTGTCAATCGAGGCAGCAGAAAAGTTACAACTTAAAGATAAAAAAACACCTCAAATCCTACAAATTGAATTAGTTGAATTGAGACAACAAGGTAATTGTGGATGAACACTTTTTTATTTTGTTTTTTTTACTAGCGAAAGATATTTTGATAGTTTTTTTATGTGATACGGTGTCTATGTATACATGTCGTCTATTGTTAAGAAGAACATAGTAATATAATAGGAATGTTGTATATGATGGATGATGTAATATATAAATCTTCAGTATAAAGGGAAAAAGTATAATGCTGACACTTAAGAGAGAATGAGTAGTTGTTGAAAGTAAAGGTAAAAATATGTTGTTTTTATCCCAGTTATGAAGAAGGAAAAAAAAGAAGAAAAAGAAGTATATTGTGGAGAATCAAAATGAAGTGAGAAAGAGTATGGTTTGGAGTTAGCCATTAATGGCTAGTAATGGTTTTGTAAAAAAAAAATAGTGGTATTTTGAGAATTGATTCTTGACATACTTTATCTAAATTAGTTAATAGTTAAATGGAGGAAGAAAACTTGAGAGTGAGTTCTCTCTTTAACCTATGGATACTGATGTAGGAGATTTTCTTCAAATACACAATTTTATGACAACGGACATAACTTTTTATTTGATGATTGGATTGAACTAATTTTTTTTTTAAATTCTAAAAATATTTTTTTTATAAAATTAAAATTTCATAGTCATTTGAGATCTGAAAAGCCTTTAAATACGGTCTAAAAGATATTATTTTTTTAAAAAAACTTTGTTTATGATGTGTTTTCTTGTATATAAGTGGTCTATAAAAACTTTAATATGGAGTTTTGATGAAAGAAAATATAGGTTAATAAAAATTTGAATTAAAGTTTATGTATGATGACTCTTTTGGACATGTCGTTTTTTATGTTATTTCTTAAAAAACATGCTATAGAAATTACTAATTAACATTTTACTATTCAATCTTACGTTTTACACTTCAACTATTACTCTGACGTAAATTTACTAGCTTATTTCCTGATCATAACAGCAAGCTATTCCTCTCGTGACCCCTCAGTTCTCGTTTCTCTTCTGATGGGACTAGCCGTTCAAAACATGTAAAAAAAAGAGTAGAAAGAGATGGTAAATTGGGTGAGAAAGCTAGAGAAATTTGAAGGGCAATTGCTGCTGCCAGGGCTATACTAGTTGGATGTGGCTGTAACTCTACTGAGAAGCAATGCATCACTGTCATTTTTGGATGGTACCTTCCCTTTTCCAGGTTTTAGATCCATCTACAGAGAAAGATAAAGCTAAAATCTGTACTTCATGATGTTTTCAGAACTTAAAAATCTTCGGCAAATCTGCATACCAATCAACCAGCTGGCCTCCAACCCTCATGTTGCAATTCTACATTTGCAAGAACCACCACTTTCAGCAGCATAACTAAACAACAAAGGGACAGAAACTTGTCACCAAACTGGCTATCCTATACCTACGAAAGGTAACATAAGAAATTGTAGGGGTGAAAAACTGGAGGTCCTGTTTTACCTTAAATTGCATATGAAGCAACTTTCTGCTAAAAAGGTTGCAATAATTGTTACATTAGTGAAAATGTCGGTGCTTCCATACTGTAACAAATCTGCCACCGGAGGCACAAGGCTACCTGTATGTGATAGGATTCTAATAATTCCTATCCAAGGTTAAACTTTTTCCCATACGAAAAACCAGCTCATGATCCTTTCTATCTGGACCTGTGTAGGAAAGCAATGGCAAGTCTGGAATGGGGATCTGAAAGCAGGAATATACAGTTTACAGCTGAGTGTCACCATTTTTTCTGTTTTTGTCATTTTGAAATACAGATTTTCTAAGTGTGTTTGACATTGCAGTAGTTTTTACAGTTGCAGTTTTTTTAAAAAAGTTTAAGAAAAGCTATAAATTATAGCTTTTTCTTAAGATTTCAAGAGAGAGTAAGAGAGAGTTTGGGGCAAAACTATGTTATATATTCATTAACCAAACACTTTTATATTCGTTAGATCGCGCCACATCACAGAAACAAGCGGAGCCTAAGAGCTGTCACAGTTGCAATTAATTACAAAGTTAATACATGTGAATGTTAGCAATCAAGTCAATGGTGTTAATTATGTTTAGTTGCATGATAAAGGTTTCGCTCAAGTTAATTATTAAGGTATTCTTTACCAAATACAAATTGATCGCACTCGACTAATCTTGTTTAATGTTGTTGTCCATGCATGTGGAGTCTTGTCTATTCGAAGTCAACATTTACCTCAACCATGTCTCAAGCTCAAAAGCTCATGCTCATGCAGTTGGCAACCATAACATTACTCATGCTCACTTTGTCCTTCATCATGATCCATAAGCTTGCATTTCAACTCATTGTTTTCTTCAGAAAATCTGGTATCAACTGGAGCAGGTTGTGACATGTCAAATTTTTCTTTTTAGTTTACTCTGACAGAAACAGAACTCAGGTTTTGTTGTCAGTCATGAACTTGATGGTTTTGCTTGGGCTTAGTAACTGTGAATTGGAAAGGAATCAAAGATTCTTTAGGTACATTTTCCTGGTAAAAACTCTTTAAAAATCAACTACATATTGAAGAAATTCTCCATGATTAAACCAACAATTCTAAGCAGATAATAGAAATTTTAATTAAAGCACTAGCATTTACAGGATCATATTATTCATGCATCTGATAATCTAACAAGGCTTTACAATTACAAGTGAAGGTCAGTCATGTCAAACCAGATTTGCTCAAATGCCTTGACAATGATATAATGGTATTCTTTTGAATTGAGAGAAAGGTAACAAGCAAGAAGGTCTTCCAAATCTTTTGAACCTCGGATATTGTTCTCCACAATCATCTCCACCATTGAATCCTTGAAGTCTCTCTGTGGATCAACTGAGAACTTAACCACTGCAAAGCTCTCTGAAAGGGTCTTGTTTCTTGACAATGACACACTTTTTCGAGAACAACCCTGAATTTTCCTGCTCGCAATTCTTGGAGTATTTGCTCGGAGTTTTATCCCTTTTGCCGAATTCACCGAGGACTTTCTTGTAGGAGGATTCATCTTTTTCTCTTTATAAGTCCTAATGCTTTTCTCCTTGACAATCTTGACAGAGAGAGACCTACGTGCTTTGACCTCCTCCAATTTGGATGAACTTCTTCTGAACTTAGTAACTTCCTTGTCGTTGAATTTCTCAGGCTTGGTCAGTATAGGAGGAAGGTTTAGCTCAGGGATCCTACCGAACCCTTCAACCTCCTTGATTTTCCTTTCATAGGATTCTTCATTCATATCAATGATAATGTCAGTGGTTGAAGAGCTAACATTACAGTTACAAGAGCTAGACCAGGAGGCTAAATGATGATCAATTGAATCAGGAACAAGAAAACCATCATCTTCATCAGATTCTGATAGGAAGTCAAGCTCATCATAAGAGCTAGAGCAGTCAGGTGAATCACCTGGAATAAACGCGGTCAGGTTCGAGTTAACTGTAACGCGACAGCTACAATCAGCAGAGAATGTGGACACCAGTTTTGGAGAAGGCTTGTAAATGGTTTTTCTTTTGTTTCTTCTATTGGATGATTTTCTTGGTGGATCAGGGAAATGAGTATCTGAGGCTTTTGGATTTGCAGGTGAATAGTAATCTAATTTCTCAGCTCTTTCAGGTTCTGTGGTGAAGTAATAAGAGTATCTTTGATGAGAAATGTTGGGTTTTTGTGATGTTCCAGTTCCTGGAGGTGGTTTTTTCTTGGAAGCTCGAGAGGTGTATTGCTTTCTGCTTTTGCTCATGTCCTTGAGCTTGTAAAACCAGGCGTTTGGTATCATATCTGATAATCTAAACCTGTAATTACCCATTTTTCTTTCCCTCTCTGAGATTTGTCTGAGTTGGTTTACCTTTCCCTCTCTTTGATTACTGAAAAGATATAAAGAGCTTACAAAGTTTGGGTTATAAAAGGTAAAGAATAGATGGGGGCTCACTAGAAAAAAGTTCAGCATGAAAGCAAGGTGTGTTCCTCTTCCATCATAACCACTAACAGAATTACAAATCAGATTTTTTTTTTTTTTTTGGAGTAGACAAACATAATCAGGATTTGTTATGCATAATGATCTCCAAAATTCAACTTTACTAAAAGAAACTGAGGGCCTGAAAACATTGGCTAAAGTTTAGTCTGTGAATCACTTGTACCATTTTATATACACTCCTGTGGCCAGTAGCCAATATATCGCTGGAACTTGAAGATTTGTGAGAACACCTCGTCTGGGGCCTCATCTTTTGCTCAGCCAAATCAAGGGTTAAGAGAGAGTAATGATGATTTTAGCATTAATCAAGGCCCATATGTCTACTAAGTGCTGTGTTCTTTCCCATGATTCAATGTTTCACAAATGATGATATTCCGTGCCTTTTCAACTTGATTTCACAATGCCCCACATGCCTGGTGCTGCACATTCAGTTTCGGGTCCCCTACCAAACACTTTATAGGTTTTTTCACTTCTCTTTTCCCAGCTGAGGATGAAATTGCATTTCTCCAAACTGATGGATTCAGATACAGCAACAGGTGAAGGGAGGTCAATCACATGCTGGTTTTGTCTGAGGCACACCTAATTCTGGCTACTGAGTTTAGGAACTAGGCTGTGCTACTGTGGACCAAATACAGTTAGCAATAATTTAGGAATCATGTATGTTGAGGATCACAACAATTATTTCATCAACCTTCTGAAAAATTCCTTAAGAAAAAAAAAAAAAAACTTCGTCAAGTATGAAATTTCTTATTCTGATATATATAAGACATTCTCTCTTTACCAGGGACTGGAAGTTGATGGCATTCAAGCGTTCAACAAATGGTTTTTTGGCAAGAGTTGCTGATTGCGCTGCCACCTTGACATCCATTGTAAGAGCAGCAACTATAAAGCTAGTGTCCAACAACTTTTCTGGACTCAGAGGCCAAGACTAGATAGAAAAGTTGGTTTCATGGCTATACTAGAATTAGACTGTGAATGAAACCAGAAGAAGCACAGCCCAGATTGAGGATGGCTTTTGTGAGAAGCAATTGGAGTCCCAATGTGTATGGTTTTGGGGCTTTAGGAGCTAGATTTTAGCCCAAAGAGAGCACCAGCCACCAAGGACAAGGTTGTCTTGGACTTTAGCTTTACTAACCACTGTAAATATTATTTTATCCTTTCCTATACAAAGTTCTTGCCTTGCTAGTGGGTGGGGTAGAATGATATTTTTCAAGGATTTCAAAGGTCACTTGCAAATTAATTAGGGGTAATTTAGTAGTTTACATTTTTTTTCACAGTTAAATTATATAGATACCCTTAAGGCAAAAAAATAAAATGAAATGAAAGGTGCGTAATTTTATTTTCGCACAGTTTACAATTACTTCATTGTCCTTAAAGTAAAAAAGAAAATAAAGGATGAATTAAAAAGTATTTTAGTATTTTTCTCTAGGTCTTTTTGTTATACTTTATTTCGATTAGGAGTAAATTAGTATTTTTATAAAAATAAAAAAGAAGAAAAAGCTACTAACTCATGCATCCCTCGCGCCAAGAAGCGAGAGGTTTTTACCGGTTAAATATTTGGTAAACATGGCTTCCACTACATGGCTTTGCTAGCAATCTGAAGGCCACAAATGAAGTTGGTAGATTATTCACAAATTGGAAAATGAGGATCATTTTTAATTTAATGGAACTTTTTGCCCAAATGATGAGCATCCATTGAACTCTTCTGAGTCTTCTCCATATCAGGATTCTTGCCAAAATAGTCACTCACTTCATGGGGTGACACTTTCCTCCTTGAGGACATGAACCCTACAATAGCAAGGAGAAGCACACAGGGCTTAATTACTAACCTCTTATTATATCCATCTTCAACAAACTCTCTCTCCCTCTGGTACACCAACCGTTAGTGGAGCAACATTATGTCCTTGAACTAGCTAGAAGCAATAAAAGGACTCCATTCTGCCCCATTTCTTCAACAACACTCTGATATCAATCATTACAGATGAAAATGAAAGCATTAGTTGTCTTCAGATCCAAGCTTTTCAGGCCATGCAAGAAACTACTAATACTCTTCAGATTCAAGCTCAAAAGACCTGTCTTTATAAGAGATCTTCGACTTCATCGTCGTAGCAAAAAACCCAGAAAAGCTCCTCAAAAGAGTCGAGTTTTTAATTTTTTTCGTTCTTTTAGGAAGTCAAGAAAGATGGACAGAGTTGCAGAACTTAGGAGCGTCTCCGAAGCAGAGCGTGAGAGAATGCTCTATCCATCTCCTCTTACACCAGCATATATCAAGGCCAGTTTGGCCACAAAAAGGCAAACCTTTGGTGATGAAGATGTTGAAGATGCATGCAGAAGTTTCGAGAACTATTTGGTGGAGATGATGGTTGAAGAGGGAAAAGTAAGGGATTTAGCGGATGTGGAAGAGCTTCTGTATTGCTGGAAAAACCTCAAGTGTCCTGTCTTCATTGGTTTGGTCTGCAGATTCTACGGAGAGCTATGCAAGGACTTGTTCTCTCCTGATGTTGACAACACCGACGTTGATAGTCCCAAATCAACCAAATGATTCTGCGACTAGTATTGCTGTTCCTCCTTTGCAGCTGCAGAGACAATCCCTGTCCTCTCCGCAATCCCTCTTCTGGTTTCTCTGTTGACTCTTTGTAATGCGAGTAGATAATGAAAGGAATAAATCCCATTGTTGTATATCGTTTTCTCTTAGTGTTAGGAGGCAAATCAAGCAAAGGGAGAGAGCGGTGAAATTCGAGGATGCTGCCAAAGAATTGGAAAGCACACGTTTCGTACTAATTACAAGATTAGTCATTAACTGATCTTTGGTTTCCTTCTCATTGATTAAGTACAACATTGAAAAAACACTAGGAAAATTGAGAAATAGAGCTTTATGCAACTCTATGTTAGTAAGATAACAGACCAAATATACATACTCTCTAAACTCTAATGTCCATTCAGTTCATAATAGGCAATAAGGAAACTACCGAGTATGATGGCATCACTAAGCAGAGATGTTAGCATTATCAAGTAGATATCTATTTACAGTTCAAGAAGAAGCATTCAACAATGTTCTTGCAGCTTGCAGCATATGTAGATATATCAAAAACAACTGAGAAGAAGTACAGGCACTGAGATTCTGGGCTTTAATCCCACCACATTTCACTAGCTATAATATTCTCAACTAACTTGACCTAAATATTGATATCATCAAAACAAAAAACATGATTAGCTTTGGAAAGTTACCCGCCAGGAAGTCGCAGCATCTCATTCTATTATGTTCCGGCAGGCTGTTTCGTTTCTGAAAGATAAACCCGAGACTTCACAAATGTGCTTCCAATTCTGAAACCAGGCATGACCATAAACTCAACTTTGAATTTAGATTGTTCTCCCTCGGACACAATCACACCTTCCTTGTTCTCTTGAACAGGTTCCATGTAAACATCTGAGAATTTGCTTCCCCTATGCACAGAAAATATTTGTGCATTGGGATCAATTGAGGTCGCGATTCCTTGAAGAATCCAAATCCACTTTGCCATTCTTGCAAATATTTGATAGAATGGAGTCCTTGGATGCTTGCCACTCAATATGAACATCCTCTGGTCTAAATTCCGAAAGAAAGACATCTCCATCATGGGATGAACAACAAGCATGTACTTTTCCGCACAGAAATTGGCAAATCCTGGATTTGGATTAGCTATCAGAGAATCAATAGGATCATCAAACCGTAAAACATCATCCACATCATAGGATCTAAGTGTCATCCCATTAAACATTCTTCGTGCAATGTAGGCTTCAAATGCGTACTTCTTATCTGCTCTTTTAGCATAAAGAACCCCATTTTCAATCGAATTCGCTGCCAGGTGCAAGTCCCAACCTGAAGCTTGCATCAAGCTAATTATTGGCCTCGCAAAGTCATGAATGGCCTTCGAAGCTCGTTTGAACGTATCCTCAAACAGGGCAACATTCAAAATCGTCACATTCCTTCTCTCCAAACTTTTCTCCCTAATCTTCTCAACCAATACTGCATTCCCCACATCCAAATCAAGGAGTTCTTGGCGCAGGCGTACAATCTCAGCATTTCTATCTCTATCTTGGGACTTCAGTTTCTCTAAAAGCTTCTCGATAACATCAATTTCTGATCGCAGAGAGGCAAACCTTGAGGAGTCAAGCTTGGTTTTTGAAAATTGCTTCTCCTTAAATGCCTTCTTGGACTTACAAAGTGCCTCAAGCTGAGCCACGACAAGTTCATCAGCAGACACAATCTTATCCGGATCATAGGGAATATGTGCTTCCTGAAGCTGAACATAAGCTAGTTTCAAGGCAGAAACCGTGTCAAACAACTCTACAATATCCTTGTCACCATACATGTTGCTTTTGCTTGGAACTACAACAGGTTGAGGATGGATTTTCTCGCCATCAAATTCTGTTTCCTCAGTGGCATCACTACTATCTTCACCCATCGATGAGCCATCATTGTTGCCAATGAGGTTGTGTTGATAGTGGTGGTCATTGGAGAAGACACCAATGGATCTCCATTTGCAAACTTTTGCAAATTTGGATACCATTTCAGATATATTTGAAGAGGGTTTAGAGAGTTTAGTGGTAACATGCTCCATTCCTCAAGGAAGCTAAAACCCCAAAGTAAATCAGATCTACAATGATGAAGATTAATGGGATTTAACAACTTTCCCAGACACTAATCTCCCAAACTAAACAAAATCACAAAAACGGGGTCTTTCAATGCATATCAACCACCAACATGAACCAGGATTCCAGGTCAAATGCCATAAACCCTGGCAGTATAGTAGCTAGAACCATCCAAATATTAAAGAAATGAAATGGGGTTTTAATACTTGATTAAACAAATATTAACAACTAAGATTAGTGCTTAAAAGAAAGTGAAAAGATTCAAACTTAATCAAATCACTACTTGTCTTCTATTCAAACCCAAATCAAAGACGTTCAAGAACAACAAGCTATGATCAAGATCATCAAACAACAGTCCAAGATTTAAACTTTGAGCTCAAAAGAAGCACATTCTAACATCAAAAACACCCAAAACAAAACAGAAAACTTAAGTTGCTGACGCTATAGCTAGCTATCCGGGTGTCTTTGTCTCTGATCTTAAAAAGAAAAAAAGGTGATGGGATTCAAAGTAAATGCATCGTAAGGAGTGCTGAAAATGGCATTTACTCAAATGCAATGCAGTGTTTGTTTTGGAAGGAGAGAAAGAAAGACAGAGTCTTTATTTTGGCTTTGTCATCTGTGAACGTGAGGGTTTCAACTTTCAAATATTTTTCTGTATATTTTTGGGGAAATGGAGCAGAAACCTGTTCACCTCCCGCAGAGTTTCCAGAGTTTGAATTCTTTAACACACTGTCTTTGTTCCATGATCATGCGAGTGAAAAGAAGGGGGGTTTTGGCTACTACAAATCAGTCCTCCAACTATGTTGTCTATTTTAAAGAGGTACTCAAACTAACTATTACTGCGGTTTTACCATCCAACTAGCACGTTGTTCTTTGCAAGTTCGAGTCTAGTTTGAGATAAAGCTTAGTCTTTTTGAATCCATCTTAGAGCCTTTTAAATTGAACAAAAATGTTTTTTTAAAAGAAATTTGGTCATTTTTCATTAAAATTAACAAATGAAATTGTTATTTCCATCCTTAAAAAATCCAATTAGAAATAAGGTTGCTTATGTTTTGTAGTGCTTTCAAAATTATTTTTCTCTTAAAAATATATTAATTTTTTTTGTTTTTAGATTTTTTTTATTTTTAACATCAGCAAATCAAAATAATAAAAAATAAACATCAATTTAATTCTTTTTCAAAGCAAACACCCTTTTAAAAATCATTTAAAAATAAAAATCATTGCATTTCCAAATATACACTTTAATTAGAAATATAATAAATCTTAATGAACATTTATCATATAATTAAATAATAAAAAAAGTAATAATACCATGTCTAAGGATCAATGGCAATCTAACCCCTGATCAGGTCTAATTACTATTCATTGATATCAGGTGGTAGAATTGAGAGTATCTATACTTTAGGGACTGATTTGAAATAACCATCAGAATTAGAGACCTAATATGTAGTTAGCCCAAGGAAGAAACAACCGTGAGACAACTACGTTTCCAGACCGAAGAAGGTACTTGCTGTTAAAAGGCTAATAATAACTATTCACCGCACGCTCGTTTCTTTTCTGCTTGGATTTTTTCTTCTTCTAAATACTCTGTGTCAGAAGTTTTAAGCATCCCAAGAGAAAACATTATAATTATCAGACTGAATCGTAGCCATTGAAGTGCTGCAGGAGAGGTGTAGGGTAGTGTACCTCTCTGTCCCCATGCAGCAGTGAAGGGACATCTGAAGAAATTGCAAGAAATGGGCCAAATGGGTTTTGTATTAGGCAAATGCAAGACTCCAGGAGGTCTCCAGCCCGTTTGGCTACGTCCTGCTATGCAACCTTGATGCCTTTTCTTATAAAACGCAGTTTGCACCCAAACAAACAAGGCCTTAGAGCGTGTTGGCCTTTAGTGTGTTTGTATTTGCTGTAAGAAAAAAAGCTTTTAAAAAGTTGATTGAGTTACAATTAACTTCTTACCTGCGTATGATATATGTTAGAAAGTTAATATAAAAACATATCCTAAACAACATTAATATTAATGTTAAAGTTAAGAATTCGTTCTGATACCATATTAGAATTTTACAAGAGTTTAGAAGTGGGCATAATTAAAGGAAATTTACAGCTTTAAGACTACAATTTTTATGCTGCCAATCTGTAGCTGTTGTTGCCGATTAAGGCAGCTCCTTCTACTACTTGTTTATCGTGTTTTCTGTTGCCTTCGCTCGCTCTCTCTCTCTCTCTCTCTCTCTCGAAAGAGCCAGATCCAAGGGACAGACCTTTTCATTTCCATGCACAATTTCTACCAAGAATCTGCCATAGTCTACTAACACGTTGATTTCTGTCAAATTGCTGCCATTAATTCTACCATTAACAAATAATATTAATTGTGATGGTTGTTGATGATACAGTATTGATGATATTCTACAAAAATAGGTCCTAACTAATATTCTGCATATCGCGTTGCTCTTGTACATGCGATTGCAGGGCTAGAAAAAGGATCATATAATTAGCAAGTAAAAGCCATTAAGGGAAAACCTTCATCACTCATCACATGAAACGAATATGATGGATATAAGCTTGAAGGAGACATGAAAATATACATTAGAGACAAGAATTCAGAGCATGACATAGTGACATTTATATAGTCCAAACTAGCTAGTAGCATATCAAAGGATGGGAACTGGAAACATTTTCCTACAATGCTCTCTCATGTCTTATTCCTTGCACAGTAGACCATTAACAATATTATTTTGTTAGCTAGCAAGTACATTACTATATATCTCTGCGAAACTATAATCTCAAATAGATTTCTTGACAAACAAATAGTGACTTGCATTGATGGTCTGCCTAGGGTTTCATGTCTACCTTATATTTGTTAAAATAGTACTATCGCTATCTATTGTTATAATACTAGCGCTTATATATATATATATATATATATATATGAAATTCAATGAACTTGTGTAGGAGTGGTCCCCATGGTAACGAGATCTGCTTCTACGAACAGTGAGACTCACTATTATGCCTACTTTTCTCTACTTTATTTTGCCCAATTTCTTTTGTGAAATGAAGCTATCGATATACAGGAGGTGCAAGTTATTGAAGAACTAACTAGTGGTGGATGGTTGAGAACAGCTCTAAGTTGCTATTGGGTAGCCAAAACAACTTTCGCAAGTGTTTTTCTTTGTTGAGCAAGTAGATGGAAGTTGATTGGAATTGATGAAGATGATTGAAGGTCCGTAACTCTTCCACCTGACATTTCTGTGTTGTTAGCCATTGATAACAAGAAACAATAGAAGTTAAAATAATTGGGATAGGAAACTAAACAATTATATTTTATTTGCTGGTAGTGGAAAAATAAAAGGAATTATAGTTGTTGATCTCTACTAGCTAGCTAGATGGTCTAGTCTCTAATTTATCATTAATAATAATTAGGTTTTTTAAATCAACATTTGCATGCTAATGAAGGACGACGAAACTAGAAGGTGGCCAGGGGAAAGCTCTGACCACTCCAAAATTTTCAGAAGTTCCAAAATCCCCCTTGAACTTGTTAATTGATTTTTGGCAACCCTTGCAAAATATTCCTTTCAAAATAAAAACTATGTATTCCAAATTTTATAATCCTGGATTCTTCCCCAACGCCAATATTGAATTTTTGCTTCCTATTAATTAGATTCTAGATGGGCTATTAATTCATGTTTAAATTACATATTCATGAAAAATAGATTTTTACCACCCTCCTTTAAATTTGCTTCTGGAATAAAATAATTAATAATAACAATAACAACCTTGTTTACAACTCAAGTCAAAACTTCAGAAATTTAATTAATTTCCAGAATTTTGCACATGTAAGAACTAAAGATGGACCACTGTATCTATTACAGGTCTTAAGGAAATCTTTTCTCGTATTTTTTTGATGACCTCTCTTCTGTTTTGTACTGCATTTCAAGAATATATATAGTTTTCCCTGGACATGTTTTCCAAGATCACTGTCACTACCAATGGCTTTGTCGATGGAGAAAGAATTTTTACAGGCCTTCAGTCTGTGGACCCAAGAAATTTCCAAATTTATCACAATCAACAATATATATATATATATATATATATATATATATATATAGAGAGAGAGAGAGAGAGAGAGAGAGAGAGAGGGTCTATCAGCTTTATTCAAGTTAAATAATGGAGATGGGTGTGTCAGGATGGATAATTGCCTTCACATGTCACCCTCACATTTCCCATATATATTACTATCAAACCCCAGGCTTTGGTGGGGAACGGTCAATTTGGGTTTGAAACAGTTATGATGTATTTTTGAGAATTTATATGCATGGACCTGAGGACTTCATGCATTCCCTTGAGTTTTTGAGCAAAAAGAATTATATCTGAATTTGAATTTAAAAATATATTAATTTACACAAAAAATGATCAAGAATATATATTGGATCGATTTAGGGATGTCTATCTCGTCTTCTCAAAGTTTCAAAAAATTCCAAAATCTTTCTTCATCTTGTTAATTTTTGAAGATGTTCTTACACTTTGATTTCAAGCAATTTTGAAATCGTCGTCCCAATTAATTAATTATTTAAAATCTAAGATGGGAGAAATTTAATATTAGTGCATGGAAATTTGTTGAAGAATACCCTAACCATTAAAAAAATCAACACTGCTTCAATCTTCATGCATGGGGGACAAGAATCTAGGGGCATTGGAAAGGCATATTAGAGGCTTTAGAAGTGAACAAAAGCATAGGAACGAGTTATGAGTTATAGTGCAAGTGCAGCTAGGAGACTTTTCTTTTTCTCCACATCCACATCTAACTACACCCATGCACGCACGCTTGCCAAACCTATTCATTGTTATGGACACGAAGGCCAGGAGAATAGAACATGGATTGTGATGTTTGTATGCATGTAGTTTATTGCCCTTTTTTGAGAGAGAGAGAGAGAGAGAGAAATAACCTTATTAAATATGCTAGGCTAGCTTCACATAATTGATTACCCCTTTTACATATTTGCCATGTTTTTGTACTACATTTCTCAAACTCATCAAGGGACCATTGAAACCAAAGATTCCGACCCTTGTATCAGTGTGGATAAGGGCTAACTTGTTTTGGTGAATGGAGATTTCTTGTATTTGGTTAGTTTCTTATCATAGTATAAAAGGGGTACAAATATATTTGATTGAAAGCATGGAGACAGAGACATAAAATAAATCTGTCTCTGATTAAGTTTTGAAATGAATTTATGTTGTTTTAAAATACTACCAAAAATTGACAAATATAAATGGAAATACCAACGTGATTTTTCTGTTAGTAAATTACGATGAACTTTACTAACAGAATAGTCCTTCATTGTATATATCGGTAAATACCGAAGTAAATATTTACTCGGTATATACCAAGAGAATTACAATAAGAAAAGAAAGAATAAAAAAGAAAACCAAGAAATACGATGACATGTTATTTTTACAGACAGACTTCCTGATGAGTTTAAATCTATCAATTAAATCCATCCGAGACTTAATTAAAATGATACTAATGGTTTATAATTTGCCACTGAGTATGTGTATGAGGTCGAAGCTCATGTTCTTATTTATGGTCATACCCAGTCCTGATAGTCCGGGTAGAAATATAGATATTTGTCTTCGACCGTTGATTGATGAGTTGAAGCAGTAATGATCGTTCAAGACTTTAACGTATGATGTCTTAAAGAAATATAATTTTTAAATGAAGACAACTTTGATGTGAACTATCAATGATTTTTCTATACATGAGATGATTTCTAGTTAGATCATCCATGAAAACTATAATATTTATACTGTATGGAAAACAATAAGACTTTTATTTTAACAAATAATAATAAATATTTTCCCGACAATCAGTATTTAAATACCAACGGAATAATTCATAGGTAATACGTAAAATTCTGATAGCAAATGTTATTTTATGATGTGTGAAACCCTGACATCATGCTAGCTAGTAGTACTAGAAATGGTAGAAATGGTATAGCAGTGTGGCTCTTGATATTGTTTAACTTGTTTTTGATAAGCATTGAAGTTCTAACCAGGAAGGGGATCGGAAAAAGGAAAAGAAAGGGAGATTAAGGAGAGGATTTTGGGGTGTTTAATTAGAATATTAGAAAAGTTCGTCCTTTTTTAGAAAGACAAAGGGAAGAATTGAAAGATCATCCATGGCCATCGAGTACAGTACTCCTTGGAATTTAGTCCATCACAAAGCGACCATTTATGTACAACTCAGGTATCTTACACACTTTGTTTTGATTTTGTTTTCAAGTCCTTGCCTTGGGAATCTAGTGAATTTAATTTGTTTTCCTTTCTTATTTCAATTTCCTTTTTCCTTTTCTTTCCCAACAAAAAATTTAAAAACATGTCCATTGAGAATAAAAACAAAATTTTCCAACAAAAAAAGAAATGCATCAATATTATAACTATTTTTCATAAAAAATCAAAACCATGATTTATAACAGCAATCTTAATATTTTGTATTCGTGATATTATAAAATATTGATTTTATCTTATTCTAATTAAGAATTATAATAAAAAAAAAATTATATCGTCAACCGAAAGATTCTAGATCATGAAACTAATTAAATATTTAAAATCCATGTAAAAAGTAATTTTAATATTTTATATTACTAAAAAGTGTTTGTATATAAAAAATTATATTGCTGCTATTTTTTTTATTAGGGTTAAAATATATTTTTAGCAACCCCTTAAATAATGTAAATGGTTCAGGAAATGAACCAAATGGTCTAGCTAGAGAGGCTTGCTAGCACATACTAAGGCAGACAACAAGTACCTCTTGCTTTCAATGTAATAAATTTGAACAGGAATTTTGGGTCTTGAATTTTGCAGCAATGACAACCGACCAAAGTCCATTGTTTGTGTGTGTATCCAATAACAGTTCCTGGCTGCATATTACAATTTTAATATGGATTTAATTAGTCCATTTTGTCATTTAATTATTCAATTTAGGGAGGGAAGAAAGCTTTAAAAAAAAAAAGAAAAAGAGGAAGACGAAGAGAGAAAAGAAGAATGTGTGGTTTTTTGTTTAATAATATGGTAATATTTATTTTTAAAAGTATTTTTTACTTAAAATAATATTTTTTTTATTTTTTTAAATTTATTTTTAATATTAATGAATCAAAACAATCTTAAAAATATTTAAAAAATAATTTAAAAATATTCAATTTTAAAAAAAAAAGTATTTTTCAAAGGAAGAGAGAAAGGCAAAAAAACAATATAGGAAAAAGCAAACATGAGGTGTCGAGGGTCAATTGGAAAAAGGGTGACCAGAGAGCGGTGTGGCAGGAGCTAGCAAGCTAGCCATAGCCATAGCCATAGCCATAGGGAGCACAGGGCAGGAAGGAAGGGAGAGGTGAATACTGAATACTGTTTGTTTGTTGTTTATATGCAATTTTCTTTGCCTGGTCTGGAAAACATAGAAAGACAGTGAAGAAAGCCTGCAAAGAGAATCCAAGACTCAAACATGGTAAAGCTTAGGAACCCATTATCCAAATAACTTATATTCACCATCTCCCTCTCTCTCACACACACAAATCAATTCTTTCTTTCCAAAAACCTCTCACGCCTCTCTTTTTCCACTTATATTTCCATTGCAACCACCCCCACTTACACCCACAAATACCTAGTTACCTGCTACGACTACTCACTAGCTATATCAAGATTCTCGAGAGACAGAGACATGGAGAAAGACAGAAAGAGTTATTCAAAAGTGAATGTTGTGTTACTCTAACAAGAAGGATAAGATGTTAGGTATTTTGTTTCTCTTACTATTCAACTCCAGTTTCTGTGACCATTAGTGTAGATCACCCAAATCTTAAAGAGTCAAGGAAGACAGGAAGAAAGTTTAAGCAAGACCCCCCCATTCAGTCAATCTCCCTATATATTAGCTGGCTAGCTGCTTAATGTATTTGACTCCTTGAAGGGAATTCTTAGTGCTAGCTTTATAGTTCTTTCTACTTTTTAATGGAGTTGAAGAGCAAAAGATCACTCATCTTCTTCAACAAGGAACCCTCCCTCTTTCAATGTGTTTCTTTCAGCATCTTCTTCTTCTTGTCATTTGTTGCACTCTTCAGCACCATCTCGTCCAAGACTACATGTCTAGGTAAGATCTAGCTCTCACTAATTCTCTCTCAAGTACTCTTCTTTAAGCTTTAATGGTAACCACCATCACCATACCATCACTAATTCACTTCCACTTGTTGCAATTACGGAATAAGAAATGCCCATCTTCGTTGGTTTTTTTTCTTAATTATTTTCTCCATGTTCTTAATTGTTCTTCCTCCCCCTAATTCCATTTATGTACTAACATGTTGTAATTAACTTTCTTGCAGGCATCATCAGGTGCCCATTATCCGTAAAAGCTCGTAATTTTTATTTTCAGGTGAGTTTGGTTAAAATTAATTGGTCCCTTGCGCCTCACCTGGCTAGCTAGAGTATTGATTAATAATGCTATCAATGCTTCAAACAATTTCCCATATGATTACAAATTAAAAAGAATATCTCAAGAATTTAATTCTAATATGATTAATTTCATGTTTTTTTACCAGTCCCCTATATTTTCCTCTTTCCCATTAGGGTGAATAATAATCAAGCTGTCTCCCTTTCTTATTTCTGAACAGAAATATCCAAGCTGTGTCTACTGCCTAGCTACATCCACAAATTTTTAATCTTCTATTTATGATCGAAATGAAAAAAACAGAAGTTATGATCTTGTAACCTGCTGATCCAATGGAACCATCAGGCATATGATTAGGGTTTATTAGTCAGCACAGTACAGTGAAGGACTGTACTAGTGGTCCCTTGTATGCTCACCATTCCATCCGGCGCACGTTAGCCAGTCTGAAAATTCTTTTTCTTTACTGCTTAACATTGTTGTCTTGTTTTCCATGAGTCTCGGTAACTTGCGCCACCAGTGCTAAGCGGTTTAACCGGAACTATGTCCATGTACTCTAAATTCCATGTCCCATCTATCAATGTCTTCTCGTGAGCTCCTCTGCTCGTCCTCTTGTGGTGTTCATTTTGCGCACGTTAACACATGTAAGGATCATTCACCAAGTGGCAAATTGAGCTAACCTCACCTAAGTCCTTTAGGTAATTATTGAGTGCAAAATTTTATGTGTACTATGCACCTGATTGGTACTATACTAATTAATTTTTGACTGATTGATTTTCTTGCAAGGAAGTTGTAATAATTATCGGGTAATTAATGGGTTTTGGTATTTTTATAGGGGTTTGAGAAAACAAGAGGTTCCGGGGACCCAATGGAGGTTTCTTTGAGCATGGCAAGGAGGTTTTTGAGTGGCCCAGGGTCATCCCCACCACGGTGCACATCAAAGTGTGGCAAGTGCACCCCATGCAAGCCGGTGCATGTGCCCGTGCCGCCGGGGACTCCGGTGACTGCTGAGTATTACCCCGAAGCATGGAGGTGCAAATGTGGGAACAAGTTGTACATGCCATGATGATATGTAATCATGCTATTAGCTAGGTATTTTTAAGGGTTTTTTTTTCATTTTTGGAAAAAAAAAATACAAGAAGAAGAAGAAGAAGAAAAAAACTCCAGTCGATGAAATTACTTGCTTGTGTGTTGACTACATGGCGCAAGATTATTGCTCGCTAATTATAAATTCTACTGTGAAAATTGTTCATGAGGAGAATTAATAGGATCTATATATATATATGATGTTAGCACTACCTGATATTAAGTGCCACAAAGTGTTTATGCCTTCATTTTGTGAACTTAAACAAGTGTTTACAAGGTCAATTTTTGTGACACTGACCACCGCGTAGAATACAACTTTTGAAAGAACTTGATGATTCACTACGCTCCTTCTAGTACATTTGTGAAGAATGATTTCCCCATGTGGATATATATTCCTAATTTTGGATATTCAGCTAGTGATTATTAAACCTCGTTCTACCCTGCGAACTAATCTATAATTAATACAAACAACAAGGATGTGGAATTCAGGACTACAGTATGAAAAAAATTAAAAATAAAAAAGAGACGGGCTCAAGAGAATCTGGAAGTATGGAGTTTGCTGCTTTTGAAGGGCTGGCCTAGTGAGATTTGAAATACGTGTTCTATTTTAGCAAAGATGAAATGAACCTATCAAACGTCCAATCTATAGAACACAGATTGCTCATAGGGTGTGACAAAACAGACCATGTAGGTCATGCATGGCTAGATGTATCAATGGCCCAGACCCTTCAAATTATCTTAATCATGTTTGGCTAGCTAGAAGATGGTGGAAGTTTGCTCACAATTGGTTGAGCTGTTTTCACAAATTTTTCCGGGGCCATATTAGAACCTAGAAATCATTGAAAGCTTAAAAAGTGATGGAATCGGGGCTGATCTTCTTTATCAATAAATTGATGAACAGCACAGGGTCAGTGCCCAACCCAAAAGTCCACAAGGAGGGCCAACACTGACAAGTTTTGTGACCACCTTTCTTAAGGGAAAAGGCCCGAGTCCAGTTGGAACCAACACCAATCTCAGTTACTACAACGTTAATATCTTCACGTGATGCTTTGATAAATCTAAATTGAGTCCCTACAGGGGGGCCGACCGTGTGTATGTTTTGTTGAGCATGAAAAGCAAGTGCAAGGGAAATTTAATTTCTCGCAGGGAATCCCATGGACACTCACATGAAAGTGTCCAAACGGCAAACACAAGCAAAAAGACACAAAAGAGGTGGAAAAGAGACGTGGAGATGGTGACCTTCCAAGAAACAACTAGAGAGATCAGTGTATCATGTACTAGTATATATTGTTCCTTGCTGTCTATGTAATGAATGGTGTCATCAATATTTGTGAGGCTTAGAGAGGGAGTATCCGTATGATATTCTTCTATTGATATTGTTTTCATGAATCTATTTGTTTGTTCATTTCTATGTTGTCCATGATTCTGAAGGAAATTTTAATTTCTTGTTTTGGATTATTGATAATTCTTCTCTAATTGAAATGCCATGACGATCAATATATATATATATATAGAACTATCAACTAGTTCTCAATATGATCTTTAAATTAACTATTTTCTTGATTGATTTTTTAAAATACCTAAAATACAAGGAATGCTTCTCAATTGATTTATGATCTTTTGATTGATATCAAAAGACTAGTACTATCAAGGAGCTAGCTAGATCGATATTGTCCATTGATGCAAATATTGTCAGATTTAAGACTTTACAATAAAAATTAAACTATATATTATGTATGTTGATGCTTAAATATTATAGTCAACTTGCTTCTATTAAGAGAATTCAAGTATTGGTCGAAGACTTGAAGAATTCATATATGCTTGCTGTCTCCAGATCGAAGAAAACCTAGTTTTATTTGTTAAAATAAAAGTTGTGATTAATTAATGCCGACCAAATAGCCAAAAATCCTTTCTCCAAAAACAAGAGGGGGGTGTTTCAAAATCGGCGTCGGAGCCCATAAACACATGCTAGAAGCATTGTCCAACACGTTTGCAAATCAATAAATATTTTTAACCTAGATATCCAATGACACACACACACACACAAACACACATCATAATCCCATCTACTTAATTTATTGTGTATTTAGTAATATTAAACAAAATATTTTTTTAATTAACATAATATTTCTTTAGAATTATTTTTTTGATATCAGCATATTAATATCATTGAAAAACATATAAAAACATTGATTTAATATTTTTTAAAATAAAAAACACTTTAAAAAACAAACAAAAACTACTATAATATCAAACAATCTCTTAACGGTGTGTGAGTTACATTAAAAAAGAGATTGCAATGCTACCTTACACTATTGCTTTTAACTTAGTTGTAAGACTTAGATAGACCTGTAAGATCAACCTAGGACTTGATCAATCCATATTAAAGAAAAAGGAAGGAAAAAACATGGTTAATTTGGTCAAAAACCCAGACATGACATACTAACTGAATTGATCCGGTCAAAACTCAATCCTCAATCAGTTGATTGTTTTTTTTAAAAAGAAAGATTTGATTAGAATGACATTATTTTGATTATTTTTTTAAAGGTTGATTCTCGTAACTAGTGACCTAGGCCATACTCCGTATTATCCCCCAATTCAGATCTTACAACTATCTATTTTAGCCTTAATGTAATGGTTTTATATTCAAAGGAGTCATGGTTTTTTTTCAACTTCCTCAATTTAAATTTTAATGTAAGCACTTGAGGTAAATTATTATTTTTTTCTTAATTTATGTGACTAATATAAAAGGTGAATTTTTTTTAACACTTAATCTATGTTTTCTAGATCATGTGAAAGACAACTCCTTAACTTTCACATGATTTAATTTGAAACTCAAGCTAAATAAAAAGTTAGGTTGATTGATTTTTTTTCTTATTAGTTTTACTCTAGGGTAGGAGTTCTCAATTCGATAGTTTTCAGGTCGGAAGTGTTATGCCCGTTAGTTCTTTGCTCGTTAATTATAGGTTTGAGGGTTCTCTTGGGCCCCAATATGTCTTGGCTCGTTGGTTTTGGGTATGTTGCTCTTGGCCCATTGGTTATAGGGTCGGGATTTCTTGGCCCATTAGTTCTTGGGTCAGTATTGTTAGGCCCCTTACTTCTCGGCCCGTTAACTCTTGGGTCGGGAGTTCTAAACCCATTAATTATGAGCTTGATAGTTCTTGACATGTTAGTTCTTAGTTGACGACCCGACAGTTCTTGGGAAAGAGTTATCGAACTGTTAGTTCTCGAGTCGGTAGTTCTAGGATTAAAAGTTCTTCACCTATTAGTTCACAGGTCAGTAGTGGTTGGGCCCTTGAGTTCTAGGCTGAATAGGTCTCGGTCCATTAATATTGAAGTCGGGAAGTCTTGGCCCCTTTGTTCCGAAGTTTGTAATTCTTAGCTTGTGCAATCGGAAGTAACACTTAGATTATGCCAAAAAATAAGAGAAAATTAAAACCATTGAATAAATACCTAATAATTAAATTAAGGTTCGTTATTATATATAGAAAGCTTGAGCTTGTAATCTCATCAAGCAAATATATATATATATATAGCAACCAAATCTTTCCTAAAAGTTTTGCAAGAAGCAAACTTTTTCCTTCCAAAGACCTGATATATCATCCGATCGATCCATATATTTTGCAATAATATATGATGCTTCTTGTTTTTAATCAAAGTTTGAATTGCTGACTTCAGGACGTACATTGCTGGCACGTACGCCACACATCCACACGTATAATTATGAATTATTTTGCCGACATTGCTGGTGTTCAAATTTATTTATATGTTGAATTTTGAGGCCTTTCTATGTGTTGACGTTTTAAAATATTAATTTAGCTTTCATGTTGGCGGCTAACTACCAAATTTGTGAGTGTGACATCTATTTTATCATGTCTTTTTCTTGCCCACCTTTCTAATCAATTTAAATAATAATAATAATAATAATAATAAACTGCAAAAATTCTTTATATAATTTGTTAAATTAATACCTAATAATTAATGTTGAAATACAGATCAGTATCTAGGTAATTGAGTCATAGTGTAATTATAAAAATTAATGCCAGGGGGTATTCTACAGTTCCTCTTATTTTGGACCTATCTAGCTCTGGCCTGGTAGCTAGCAAATTTGCTGTCAATTTTCAAGTAGTGCCATTGTTGATCCTCACCGTCCCTGCCGCCATCCTGCCTTTCAGAGACAGTTTCTTGGTCAATTCTAAAATCTTGAGGTGAACTCATAGCCATAGATCCACAAAATGGCCTGCCTTGTCCGCCTTTAGAAGGAAAGTAGTACATGACCCCGCGCGATGTGATGGGTTTTTTTTTATAAAAAATATATAAAAAAATTAAGATTTAAAAATATTAAAACTTTTTACAAAGTTATACTTAAGAGTCTTGAATTTGACTGCAACACCTGATCTAAAAGTAATATTTATAATATTAATAATAACATTAAACTTGCATGATCCAAGTTTAAGTGAGCTTGACTGCAACACCAGACCCAAGAATATTGAATGTAGTTCTTACTATAAGATCGTGTCATAAAAGTGTGATAATTAATATATTAATTAAAAAGAAAAAAACCAACAGGAAGAAATAAAACTAATGAAGAAAAAAAATCTGAATTAATTGGGTTAACCCTTCAAATCAGGTTAACCCGTAAAACCTAGGATTCGCGTCATGAAAGTTTGATGACTAAACAGAAAAAAAAATTGACGGGTTTACCTAGAATTAACTGGGTTAACCCATCAAACCAAGTTAACTCATCAATCCCAGGATACGTGTCATGAAAGTCTGATAATTAAATAAAAAGAAATTTAACATTAACAAACTAAACTAAACGAAAAAAATAATTAAAAAGAAAAAAATCCGGGTTAACTCGTCAAACCAGGTTAACCCATCAAACCTAGAATCCGTATCATGAAAATCTGATAACTAATTAAAAAAATTTAACATTAACAAATTAAATCAAACAAAAAAAATTCATTGAAAAAACAAAAAAAAATTGAAAACAAAAAAAAAACAGTTCTATAATATAATATAATAATTATAATAATTGAAAGGCATGGAGAAACTACAGTAGTTTCCCCACGCTTTTTAAAGTATTACTTAATATAACGTGTTTTTGATAATGTGTTGAACTATTTTTTAATAAAAAATATATTAAAATAAATTTTTTAATATTAACATATTAAAATTATCAAAAACACTTAAGAAATAATATTTTTCATATAAAAAATAATTTAAAAAAACAAGTTGTACAACATTATCAAATCAAGTACTAATGTGTTGCATACATTTATCTAACTATTCCTTAATAAAAAATACATTAAAATAATTTTTGATATTTTTTATTTTTTAATATGAAGACATTAAAATTATCAAAAACACTTAAGAAATATTTTTTCTAGATAGAAAATAATTTAAAAATTATTTTAAAAAAGAAGTTGTAACGCATTACCAAATCAGTTAGATTGGTTGCATACAACTTATCCTTGATTGTTCTTTTCTTGGTCCACGTGTGTGACTAAACTCAACTAATTAGCAGCATTTATTTCTAAATATTTATTAATTTTCTTTTCAGAATAAAATGTTGTCTTGTGATACACCGAATTAATCAAGTGTGTATGACTTAATTAAAATATAATAAAAAAATAATTTAGTTTTGATGCATTAAAATTAAGTTGAGAAAATCCTTAATTATATCGTTAAAAAAGAAGAAGAAGACAAGAACTACGACCGCGAGAAAATGTTTGATGCGTTACAAGTAGATCTGTTCGATTCAATTAATTCTCATATATATATAGCAATTAATTAAGGTTCAATCAAAGTATATGTTGGATTATAAAATTAAATACTTGAAATTATTCTCTTGGAAATTAAAGAATAAATAAAAACATTAATTTAAATATCCTCCGGAAAAAAAAAAAAAACCGTCGCAATTCAAATTTAAATGCCGAGTCATCTCATGGAAATACAAGAAAAAACATCTTTTGGCACTTCCCTCCAAGGCAACCAAATCTATCCTCCTCGAATAAAAAAGGGAAAAAGTTTACACTTAATTTTCCAGTTCTTCAGATATTTCAAAAAAAAAAAAATTCCAAATTAATTTTCCACAATAAATATTAATCAAAACCAAATCACCAAATTAAACTCTCTCTTGTCAATTCTCATTAATCACCCCCATTACACGTGTCACTTTTCTATCAGTCACCCCAACCTCCCTCCCAATAGAACCTCAGCACGTGTACGATGACCAAATTTCTAAGCTCTTTAAATTTCTTAACGACGCGTAATCACAAGACACTGTACCAATCTCTTCTCAAAAGCCACCTCCATATACCAGGGAAAAAAAAGAAGAAAAAAGTCCAAGATCAACCCTTAAATACCCACCGCTAAATTTGCCTCTCTTTAAGCCCATCATTGCTAATTCCTTTTAGCGTGTTGTTGCTGTTGTTGTTATTGTTTTGTTTTGTTTTGTTCGATCGAACCGGCACGCAGGCTGGTTCGATCTTCAGGAAGATATTGCATGCCGGAGATCGAAAGTGTATCGGAAAATGCCTTGTTTGGCAAGTATGAGGTTGGAAAGCTTCTCGGATGTGGAGCCTTCGCGAAGGTGTACCATGCTCGAGATGTTCAAACAGGAAAAAGTGTCGCTATCAAGATTATCAACAAGAAGAAGATCTCTAACCCTAGCTTGATGTCCAACATCAAGCGGGAGATCTCCATCATGAGAAGGCTAAATCATCCTCATATTGTGAAACTGATCGAAGTCTTGGCTACCAAGACGAAGATTTATTTCGTTATAGAGTATGTTAAAGGTGGAGAATTGTTTGCCAAGGTTGCTAGAGGGAGATTTAGCGAAGATCTTAGCAGGAAATATTTTCACCAGTTGATTTCTGCGGTAGGTTATTGCCATTCTCGAGGAATTTTTCATCGTGATTTGAAACCTGAAAATTTGCTTCTTGATGAAAATGGGAGCCTTAAGGTTTCAGATTTTGGTCTAAGTGCTGTTACAGATCAGATCCGAACTGATGGACTCTTGCACACGCTTTGTGGAACTCCTGCTTATGTTGCTCCTGAGATTCTTGCAAAAAAAGGTTATGATGGTGCTAAGGTTGATGTCTGGTCTTGCGGGGTTGTTCTCTTTGTCTTAACAGCTGGGTTTTTGCCTTTCAACGATCCAAACTTGATGGCCATGTATAAAAAAATTTACAAAGGTGAATTCCGATGCCCTAAATGGATGTCCACGGATTTGAAACGATTCTTGTCTCGGCTTCTGGATACGAATCCGGAGACAAGGATCACCATTGATGAGATCCTGAAGGATCCTTGGTTCAAGAAAGGGAAGCATAAGGAAATTAATTTCTACGACGAGGAGCTCAACAAGGCTGATGATGAGAAAAAAGATGAGGAATTAGCTTCTACAAGCTTGAATGCCTTCGATATCATATCTTTCTCCTCCGGTTTGAACCTATCAGGGTTGTTTGATGATTCATATAACGTGGTTGATGACGGAGAAAGATTTGTGTCGACCGAATCGCCAGAGAATTTGATGAAGAAGGTTGAGGAGTTTGCAAAGGAGGAGAGGTTGAGGGTGAAGAGAAGGAAAGAATGGGGGTTGGAGATGGAAGGGCAAAATGGTAACCTGATGATAGCGGTCGAGGTTCACCGGTTAACCGATACTTTGTTTGTTGTGGAGGCTAAGAGGAGTGGTGGTGATGCTGGATGCTTTAAGGAGACATGGAAGAATAAGCTTAAGCCTGTGATTATGGCTACTTAGTAATTAGGAGTCCTTATTAATCAACAATAGAGCCAGGTTTCTGCTAATTGGAATTTGGTCATCTCTTGTTTGCCAGAAAAATTGAATTTTTGCCATATGTTTGCTGCCTTTCTTTTCCCTGATAAAAAAACCTATGAATGTTGTTAAATGTATTGTGTTTGTACTTGTAATCTGTGTTCTTAATAATAAAAGTTTCTTTTTTTTTGCCTTTTTTTTTTTTTTTTGCCGAGGTCGATCCATTTTGCTGTGGAAATTAATGTAATTCTAGTTTTGTTGCTGGTTTCGTACCCTGTGTATATAGCTTGACAATGAACTCGTGAAGAGTAAATTAGCTAGCTTTCTTAGCTTTGTGCGTGTAGATTTGACAAAGAACTTTTGCTGCTCAAAATTTGACATAAACAACTGTACAGTCAATGAAAGCTGGTTTGAATTAATGGTATTCAATATTCAAGTTATTCATAGATTCTTGTCGCTGGAGGCATTTCTTTTTTTATGGTGGTAGTTGTATTGTTTTTTAAAATGATTTAAAAATATATAAAAAAAATTTAAATTTTGAAAAACATCATTCATTCAGACCGCGTTCCCAAAAGACGCTACCATGTAGCCCTGTTTTGTAAAGCAGTTGAGTGACCTGGAGCAAATGATTGATGTCAGTGAACAAGACATCGCCAGAAATCTCCTTCAATGAACATGGCACAGCAGGTAAAAGCTGGGAACTTTTAGCCTCACTTCAAGCAGAGGAAGAAGTACAGAGGGACCTACCATTTTTTTAGGGTTAATTTGCAAGGGTCTAAATGAGGTTGATCCCTGATTTAGCTGTAAAGGACTAAAAATAATTGTTACAGGTTAAGTACTGATTTTATTAATATAATGCAGCCAAACTACCTCCTGGGTTAGGTCATCAATGGATTCAATCATTGGACCTGCAATGTTGCAGATGATATTTCCATTTTTTATGCCATTTTCCCTCTGGATTGACATATGGCATGTGCATCAATCAAATCTTGAACAGATCATCAGGATTACACTTTTAATATATATGAGAAAATAAAAAATATGAAGAGTGTTCCCATATATGAAATTACTTGGTGAGCAAGGACCTTCAGAGCTCTCCAATCCAACTATAACTTGTTCTGTTATTTAACAATTCGCAGAGCTGTACGAAGATCGGCTACCCTTTTGAAGATGAAGATGGTAATGATTTAGGGTTAAGCTGGTTGATTAGCAATCACTCTTCTTCATTGGACAGTGTTAATGAGGCAGAGGAGTGGAGGGACCGGAGTGTTTCCAGCCACAGCACAGACAGTTGGTGATTTGTGACACAGTTAAACGATGCATAATTATTAATAATGATTGCTTTACAGGAAAGTGAATCATATGGGAAGAACCCAATTGGTGTAACTCTCTTTATCCATTGGCAGGAAAAGGTTTTTATTTTTTTTTATTTTTTATTTTTATCAATAAGATTGCAAAATGCAATATATGCATGGTATACAAGGAAGAAAATAAAACAAGGGTTTTTTTGGAAATAATTTTCCAAATTAATTTTTCAATGGTGGGCCTAGCAAAATAAAAAGCCTTATGGCATTGTTACCTTAGCTAATTGGGCCCATGAAGTCCACATTCTCCAATGCTACCTTGGGAGGGAGAGTAGTAGGCGTCCCCAAGTAGAGCAGAGATGGACACTGAGACACAGCGCCATCACAAGTGTAAACAACAAATGAAAAACAAACAAAAATTCAAAACTTGAAGAGAACCCATTAAAGAAGTTGTCGAAAAAAGGTACTGTAACTCATTTTACACTTCTGGGTTTTCTACTTTACTCGAGAATGTCTGCAGAAGCAAGTTTAAGGCACAAGCTTAGTAAAAAACTCAAACTTGATACTGGAAAATCGTAGAATTCCAAGGAAAGGAATAAGTCTTACAAGGGAGGGAATTTTGGACTGAGGAATTTAAAGTCAGGAGTACACGGCAGAGAAGACTGCCGTGGTGGTCGAGAAGAGAGTGGTCATGAAGTTTATGGGAAGGGACGGATTGAACTTTTAATTCTGATAGGAAAAGGAAAAGAGTTTATGCGGACAAATATGGGGATTGGGAGGCAACAAACAACAGAAAGGTGCAAAATTGTAAAGCTTTAGCTAAGAAAGGGCATGGTAAGGTGAAAGATGTTCCTGTTAAAAGCAAAAGTGGTGCTGTTGACCCTCTTCGCTCCATATGGATTTCTAATAGATTAGAGGCTGCTACTTCAGAAACAAAACGTTCTTCAAGTAAAGCCAAGCATAATAGTGCACAAGTATCTAGCAGTAAATGGAGTACCAAGGCAAATGAGGCAAATACATTTGATGATGACAGAAATGGTTTGTTGAACAATGAAACTAAAAACAAATTTGACTCTAGTAAACGGAGCACCAAAATGAAGGAAGTAGATAAATTGGATAATGAGAGAAATGATTTGTTGAAGAAACAAAACAAAATCAATTATGACTCAAGAAAGTGGTTGGATAAAAGTCGAAGCAAACACTCTAGTGTATCTCCTTGATTTTCTATCAAGAAAAGTGTTCTAGACAAAAAAAAGAACGCTGACAATGACTCAGAGACTCTGGATGACCAGCCAAAGAAGAGAAAGCGGATTAGATTAGATCCATAAGACACCTCGAATAAGCGATTAGATGATGGGATAATTTCTGATGGTATGAATATTATTGAGTTACTCTTGCTTATGACATGTATTGCCTTTTCCCCCTATCTATTACTGGGATTCTTCTACTAATAATATTTCAACTCTGATTTGGGAATATGTAACATGGGTTGGAAGCGCTGGTGCTTTGTAAAAGAAGTTGCCATCTTCGTCTATGATAACTAATGTTAACTATTAATTTGTGGATGTCATTAAAAAACTGGCATCTAATTGGTGGATTCAGCTTTTTCTCGAGAGGCTTCTTCTACCATTTCAAGTGAAACTGTTCAAGAGTCAGTAGGGATTAATGACATTACCATGTTAGCTATTTACATGTGTTATTCCATTCCCAGTCTCTGTTAGTCTGTAATTTCATTAGACAGTAGTTCAGAGAAGTGTAAAGCATAAGGTCAGGGCAACATATCGATCTTGCTGTTCAAAGAATGTGAGTTTCTTTTAATTCCTTCACTGAGGAAATTGCTTTACTTCTTGAGGCTCTTACACCTTTGAATATATATACTTGAGATTTGTATCCATGGTTCTAGTTGTTTCATTTTCTCCAGCGTAGATAAAGGTTCTATTTTTCTTGCATTATGGAGTGTTTGATTATAGCTGTCTTCTTTTCCCACTTTGTGTAGAAAAAGGGGCATGTGGAGAAGTTTGTCTTGTATGAACATCAGCCCCTGCATCACCCTGATGTCTGTCTTGAGTTCTTCATTTCCTTCTCTGAAATTGTTTGGGAATGCCCTATGCTTGGCAACTGCACTGCTGCTCATTAAATGTGTTGGCAAATGTTTATATACACCACAACTTTTCTTTTTTGATTCTACTTGTTTGAGTCGTGTATGTTTTCTTTCTAGGGCAGTTTTCATTTTCAATCACTTTCTTTTCTTTTCCTCCAGCTTTCTTAGCAGTAAATTTTTCCTCCTGTTTGTTATGAGTTATGACTCATTCTTACTTGATTTTCAGGAAGTACCATAGAGAGGAAAGCAGAATTGGAGGAAGATGCTGGAATGTCAAAGAATGCACAATTCCGAGCAATCCAACCTAGTCCTTCCATTCCTTCCTATGTAGAAGATAATGTAATTTTCGTAAAAAAGGCTTCGGATGTTTGGAAAAATGATTTGTTTACATCATATCCTGTGTAGCAATTCAAGAATTTTGTTGGCAGTTTCTGGGACGTAGACGCTTGATTGAGCTGAAAAGAGCAGGCTACAACACTGATCTATCTGCTCCGTTAGATAACATCCCCTTCTCTACAAGTTCAGAGAGAGAACGAATTGAAGAAAATGTAAGTTTGTTCTTTGCACTTTGAGACTATGTTTTTGTTATCTATTGCTTAATCATTCCTTTCATATCAATCTAGTCATAGAAAATGGTGGGCACATTTATGTGAACCAATGACTGTTCTTTCTTCCACTGTTGTGATTAAAATCAGGGCTATAACTAACTAGTTTTAACAGATTTTTAGGAATAAATTGACATTTTTTGCTGCTGCAAAGGTTTCATCTTCATTCCCACCCCCTGGTCTTCCAGAGATTGCATTTGCAGGCAGAGATTGCATTTTGTCACTCTTTTAAATGTTTGTTACCTATGTTTTCGTTTCCTTATTATTTTCAATGTACTTTTAAGTGTTGCTTGGTAAACGCAAATATTCCATCAATTGAAAATATTTGTAACTCCATTTGATCATAATGGATTCATTATATGCCTATAATATGGCTACTTTGCATTGCTAAAATCTTAACTCATGCTGTGTAGTATTGATTATGCCTTTGGTTTTCTATTATCAGAGCTATCTCTGACCGTTTGAAGTATAAATAATGACATTCCTTTTTTAAAAAAAGAGGTTTAAATTGTGATGAATTACAACCTCTGTAGAAACTGAGTCTTTTCTCGTACTTCAACTATCCATTCTACATGGCCGTTTGATTGATGATATCTCTGGTGCCATCTGCAGCAGGCTGGTTTTTTATGATAATTTCAAATGGTCAACATGATTTTCTGGCCAAAGAAATATAATATATTGCACTAGATATCCTTTTTGTGCTTGTTCATCCTTTTTGATACATTTAGTGAACATTATTACCATTGCTAGGAAGGTCAAGTGTCGGGAAGTCATCACTACTTAATTCACTTACCAGACAATGGGGTGTTGCAAGGACATCAGTCATCACTACTTAATTCACTTTCCAATTGATGTGGCACGTCGTGCAATGTAAATTGAAGAGGTGAATTTTGCACACAAACACTGATGACAATTTTGTTTAAAATCTCGAACTCTCTTCAGACTGATGGGTTTCTATCCATTTGATTTTGCAGAGCCTCAAGGCAAACAGGTCTCTTGTCCAGCCTGTTGTATGAATAAACTTTTTGTTTTGAAGGAATCCAAAGGGTTTACTTGCCTTTAAATGCACGGTGATGTAATTAATTTGAATCCGGTTTTACAATAGATGATGGTGAGCTCAAAATCTGGAGCCGGTCTTCGAGGCTTAAGGACAGTGCTTTCAAAGGTTGCTTGTTTCGCCAAACTATAATCCATAGTCAGGTATGCACGGCTTTCATTGGTCAACATGTTTTGTACTCTCAGAATCTTGAGTTTGGCATGATCTGGCCAATCAACAATGTCACGTATATGGGCATGGTAAACTAATTTGGCAATTTCTTCTCTTCATTTTAGTTTGATGGAGCAGATAGGTTGGTTGATTATATGGCAGCCCCACCTTCTGCCTTTTCCATCTCTAACTCATGGTTGAGTAGTTGAACAACTTATTTTATCTTTGCAGGACGTGCAGTTTGCATATCTGCATACTGATGTGAACAGCCTGTCCATTTCAGCCAGAAGGATGAGGCTTTTAGAATTGAAAACTCGCAGCAGAAACTGCTTCTTTATATCACAGCTCGTATGAAAAACCTTGATCACTCACAGTTCCGTAGTTTGATACACCATGAGAAGAAAACGTTTTGTGGATCCAAAGGGTCTTCTCAAACTCCCTGGCTTGCTAGTTGAGGAAGAAGTCCCAAAACAATCAAGGATATACGACAAAGAGAAACTGAACTGTATGGTAGTTGAGGGACCTATGGTGTTGCTCTAAAATGGTGCCTGTGCTCATATTTAACTCATCGGACTGGCTCGTATTTGAGAACTACAATCAGGCGGCAGCTAGTGCTGCAATTAAATTATGCATCTGATGATACTGATGGGAACATTAAACTTGTTAATGAGATTGTGGTAGAATCCTATGTGGACCACTAGCTGCCTATATAGTTTATAAGTCGGGCACGATTACAGGGTGAATTAGTGAAGATAGCTGGTAAAGTTTTTCTCAGATTCTAGAATGAGAAGCACATGCTGGAGTGGATAGGTGAGTGAAATGTCATAGGGGTAGCGAGTTCTGGATGTAACATGAGCAAGATTCTCTTGATGAACTCGTCAAAGGGCGACAAAAGATGGCCACCAAACCAAAATGATTACATTTTACTCTGTTAATTTGGATGAACAATCCAATGCAAAATCTGGTGGCAGAGACAGATTCAAACTTGACCTTCATATCCACTTTAAATTCTCTTGTGGGAAATGTCTCAATCTCTAGCATTAACAGCGAGGGGTGGAAAAAATGGGATCCAACCCTAGGAGCACCATGTTTGACTTTCTAGTTTTTTGCTCCATTAAAACTCGTTTGAAGAAATCCAAGTGTTGAATAGAACAACGTGCCTAAGCCACTCAAGGGATTGCCTCATCTCATCTTGTAACCTATTAACTTATATTAAACACTATCCCCTCACAACCCACCACCGACTTTTTTGTCTTTTCTAATATTTCTGACAAAATTCCCTACTTTCTTGATCTGATATTTCTTTAAACCTTTCATTACTTATTTTCAATGGCTCTATGCACTTAACACACACAATCAACTATGTGTTTAACCCTCTAGGCATCCAAAATGATGGTTATAAAACCTGTGTTGGCTAGCAAGTCCTCTTGGTGAAACTTGGCTCGAACTGTTTTTTAAGAAAATATTTGAAACGATATTGTTTACTGAGTTAACTCTCGAATTGTAAAAAAAAAACATTTTTGCTTTGAAGTGGACTCTGTTTCCATCTGCATCGAACACTTGCACATTCACAGGAATGTTAATTATTACAACCTCATAAATTCCAATTAAAAACATGAAATATGAATCAACTTATCCACTTGAACTAAAATGATTAATTAATTATAACTTTGTAAGGAGATCACTATTGACTATTCAAAACTAATCCAATAATTTATCATAGATCAAGGATTAGGTAAAATGCGACAATCACATGCAGCAGCCCCTTCATTACACATTGGACCCCACCTCTACCTTAATTATTCTTCTATCCATCCTCTCTTTTCCTTTCTCTAAACCAAAATTTTGACAAAACTTAAACCACACCCCACCTTTCTTCTTCTTCTTCTTAATAATAATTATAGTACAAACAACCAAAGGTTATTGCTTTTCTTGTTAATATCTTGACATTTCTCAAAATTTACAAATAATACCAACAATGTGCCCATTGAGGCTGATTCTGATATTCCTCTCCGCCACTCTTGCCGGTTTTTTCGTCATCAGAAACCTCAAATCCCCGCCTTTCTCCACCACCACCGACAGCGGCGATGAAGACTGTTCCATCACCACCGACAGCGACTGCAACCCTCCTCAACCATCTGATTATTCTTCTTCATCTCGATTCTCAAAGGTCTGAAGTAGTCACACATGCTGTGTCTTTTTTTTTGGTTTTTCTTGTTTTGGGTAAAGTTTTGATCTTTTCATTGAAAATGTGCAGGTAAAGTCAGGGATAGAAATGGGGTTTTGGACATTGGTGGACATGGCAAGTGGAAAATACTTGTGGAGGCAATTGGGTTATTCTTCAAAACGTGAAAGCTGATTGCTTTTGGAGTTCTTGTGTGTCGTAGGTATTGGAATTTACAAATGGGTTTTAAGGTTTTCCTTTTAGTAATATTGATTGTGAATTACTGTAATACAATTTAAAAAACAAAACCCATCTGGAAATCATTGTTGTTGTAATGTTGCTTTTGTTGTATTGGTGGTGGAATTGTAACTTGTTAGCATTTAGTAAGAATGAAAGATCAAAACTGTGGCTTTTGGATGTTGTGTTGCTCTTTAGTCTTTTCATTTATGTTGTACTGGTGGTGAGATTCTGTTCTTTAATTTGTAGTAATTTTGCTGCTGTTTTATAGGTGATGAAATTGTAATTACTAGTACTAGCATTTAGTAGGAATGAAGGATCAAAGCTTTGTGGCTCTTAGATGTTGTGTTGCGCTTTAGTCTTTTCTTATGTGATGTGTCGGTGTTGAAATGCTGCTCTTCTGTAGTTTGTGTTGCTGTTTAAGGTGTGTCTCGGATCCAATCTGTCGAGAACTTAAAAAGTGTGAAACCTTGTTTAGGAGTTAAGAGTTTATCGTGTTGGCAATAATTAGGAACATGGTAATGTATGTATGGTAGGTGCTACAAGAATTGGTGAAATTGAGATGATTTTGTGGTGGATTGTGATGATAATGGTTTGTGTATTGGATGATAATCTGCAATATGCAATGAGCCAAGAGTTCACATTTTAAGATCTATACAGCTAGTGTGGAATATCAATATCATGAGGCTCCTTTAGAAATAGAACTGACTATCCTTGAACTTTGTTTATTGAAGTGCATGAAGCTTTCTAGTACTTCTTAATATAGATGTTCTAGCATGTGCGTTTGTGCCATATGCCATCTCCCATGTTAACTATGTGTGTTTTCTGCCATATGCTAAATTTATAAAATTGTTGACAATACAAGAGATGCATTAATTCAGATGGGAAGTTACTATAATTCTCTGGAAATATGGATTGGTTTCAAGTAGCCTGTCAAGTGGTGATAGTGATGCCTGTATGTCTCTTTGTGCCTATAGAAACTCCCACATTGCTTTGTGTAATGTCAAGAGCCCTGGGGCCATTGTTGTACAACCTTGTATAAACGAATACAATTAATGCATACATTTATGTTCCATGATGATATTGGTCAAATCGGGTAAAGATTGAACCGATCCAGCTAGGTTTAATATTGTGGTACGGTGCGGGTGCGGTTGCGATTGAAGATGTTTTTAGGTGGATTAGAATTTACTAATAGATATTTTTTCACACAATACTGTAAAATAAAAGATGCATAACTTCCGATGATATCTATTTAAAAACTTTTTACGTGAAAGGTAACATTTGAAGCAATTAATTGAGAAATGAGGTAATAAATAATTAATGTATACATAAAAAAAATATCATTATCATTATTTTGGATTGCAAGTGAAGGCACTTGTGTTATGTCGATACTGGATCTCTTTGGCATGCATGGAGAATTAAGTCCTGAGGATATGTTACAACCTTGTATGAACGAAGATCTTCGTGCTGTTAGAATCACCGTTCTCCCAGACACTAGTATAAGTGACGCTTCTTTCAAGGCAAAATATCTGCACGCAGCTGAGTATGTGGTGGAAACCTCCTCCTACAACAAAGGCGAGATTTGTGACTGCTAATATGCTTCCACTCCTGAAAGTCTCTCCTTTTCACTCTGCTGTTCTATGTTTTTCTTTCTCATCTGACCTTGGAAGATTTATGAATTCTTCTAAAATTGGAATGTAGATGATATGATGTATTACAAATTGAATTCTTTCTTTCTTTCTTTCTTTCTTTTTAAAAAAAAATCAAAAGAATCAAAAGAACTGCCTTTCTTAAAATCTTAAAATTCTTATTCTTCTTCTTCTTCTTTTAAAAAATAAACTTGACAAAAGTTTAATTTTTAATTCCATTTATTCTAATATTCTCGGTGTGACATAATTTTTACAATAAAAATCAACATAAAATTACCCTATGAATTAATATTATAGTCTGATAAATCTCACATCATAGGGTAGCTGTGTTGATCTAGATTAAACTAAAAATAATATCATTTAAGTTATCTTAAAAATCAACTTGTTTTGATTCGGTCTTTCTTGAGTTAACTATGGATCAATCTAAATTTTTGACTGAGTAATACTATATCAATTCTTTTCAGTCCTGACCCAATCTAAATTCTAGGTTATCAAGATCACGGTTCAACCGCGAAGCCAAGTCATGTTTTAAACCCGTGAACAAAAGTACTCAAAACTTGAAATATTTATAAAACCCACACACCAACGGTCGAATTGCATCTAACTCCACTCCCTCCTCATAGATAAAGAAAAGAGGAAGAACAACGTATCCTTATCTTCCATACCCGTAAATGACAAGAAAGAGAAAAACCCCAAAAAATCCTCAAGAACTAGGAGAAGCAGAGAAGGGAAAGAATGCGTTTTTCGCTTGCTATCTCTTGACTTCTCTCTGCCCCAGATTCAAAGGCCACACCTACATCGGGTTTGATTCCTTCTTTCACTTTTTTCTGCTTTCTCAATCTTAAGATTGGTGTCTTCTTTGGTTTTATGTATTTTTTGTTGATCAATCTATAAAGTATTAGTCTTTGATTGATTTATAAATATTTTGGAGTCTTCAATTAAAAGAAAAAAAAATCATCAATCTATTAAGGGTTTGATTGATCAGTGATGTTGTGATCATTTGTTTTGTGGGCCCATATAATCTCTGTTTCAGATTTTTGCATTGGCCCATTACTTGAAACCCAATTTTAATGGACAAGTTTGTTCCTTTTTTAGTATTTAATTTGCGTTAACATAAAAGATTTGCTCTTTAGCAAGCCAGGACAAGATGTTTTCTCTCTTTTTTCTTGTTTTGATGTGTGAAAGGGCTGGAATTTTTGCAGGTTTACAGTAAATCCGCGGCGGAGAATTAGGCAACACAATGGTGAGCTTAGAAGTGGAGCATGCAGGACTAAGAAAAGAAGGCCATGGGAAATGGTTTTCTGCATTTATGGTTTCCCAACTAACGTTGCTGCTTTGCAGGTTATTTCTTTTTCTTCTTTTAACTGTTTATTCACTCTCTGCTCTGGTTTCATATAGTATGTTGAAGCAGTTTTATCCTGTACCTTTGTCGATGTTAGAGTCTAGGAAGAATAGCTTGCCTTCAGCCAACCTCAAGACAATGGCCTTGCAGTTTACTTACAAATCTAAAGTGAAATTGAGGTGGTAAAAAAATAATGCTTGGATCTGCTCCTTGCTATCATGCTTTGGTTTTTGGAAGTTCGCATTTGCTTGCTCTTGTTTCGGAGTTTCTTTATGATATTAACTTCCTGTTTTTATTTTCACCTCTTTCTCCCAGCAAGGGACTATCACCAGTATTTAAGCAGGCATGTCTTAAACATTTTGTGCAGTAGAATGGTTGGTTGCCGCCTGATGGGATGATGCGCTATTGATCATCATATCCCGAAAATAATAAAAAGAAGTGGTTTTTTTCTTCAATGAAGTTGTGCTTTGTAGGCCTGTGGAATGATAGCTAAGATTTTTTTTTAATCAAAGAGATTAATTATTTTAATTATACATCTTCAAAACTGTTTTTAGGAATGGGACCAAAAAAAAAACTCTTTGGAAATGTTGTATGACCTCGAGCAAAGTTTTATTCTGCCAAACTAGTCCTTCTCTTTACCTGCAAAACCAGAGTTTTAAGATCCTGTCATTAGTTGCAATACATAAGAATTTCACTCATATCGTAGTTGCTAACATATGAAATGTGCATGCAAACCTGCAGTTTGAATGGGCGTGGCAGCACCCAACAGAATCAGTGGCAGTGAGGCAGGCAGCTGCTGCTTTTAAATCCTTCTCAGGAGTTGCCAACAAGATTAAACTTGCTTACACAATGCTTAACCTCCCGTCTTGGCAGAGGTATGACTTATTCTTGTGGAAGTAAATAGACATTACTTGATCTCAAGGTTTGATATATCAAATACTGAATGTGTCTCTGTACATGATTAGCTTGAACATCACCATAAACTATTTCTCAACGAACTACAAAGTACACTCTGTTGGTTGTCCAAGCTTGCCAAAGAACATGAAGGTCCAAATTTGCCCCATGGATGAGCTTCCCTGCTATTGTGATTCCGGTGATATTTTATTTGAAGAGAGAGAAAATGAAGATGCCTGGGATGGTGAAGAGGAATATGAGAGAGCTAGTGATGGAAGTGGAACTTTTGAGGCAAACTTGGTGGAACTTGAAGTTTCCTCCCTGGATGAGCTTCCATGCTATAATGGAAGGGGGGATAATATTTTTGAAGTTGGATATGGTGAAACGGCATCCAGGGAAGCTTGTAACAGAAGTGAGCCCGTATACGAAAAATATAATGAATCTGTTAACACACGAGGAACTGTTAAAGAAGCACATGCAGATATTATAGTTCGTATTACTGCAGATTTTGCACGTAGCATTGACAAGACTTCCAATGAGCATTTCAGATGGTTTGAAGAATATGACCAGCAAGACCAAAGGGAACCACCACCTCCAGAACTGGATCATGCAAATCCATTTCCTTTCATGAATTTACTAGCAAGAAAAACTTCTTCAATTGTTACTAGCTTTTCAAAGAGCGAGACTGGAGATAGGGGCGTATTGACATTGATTGATGAGGATGTTTCTGAATTGGATTGGCAGAGGGCTAAGAA
Organism: Populus deltoides; assembly: GCA_015852605.2. Taxonomy (NCBI): domain Eukaryota; kingdom Viridiplantae; phylum Streptophyta; class Magnoliopsida; order Malpighiales; family Salicaceae; genus Populus; species Populus deltoides. The sequence continues at coordinate 17,225,303 of CM027582.2, forward strand.
ATTAGTTATTGACAAAGATGATGAAGCTAGCAACACCTGTGAAACTGTGAACGTGGATACTCATTCTTCTGTAGATGCACATTGTATTAACAAGGCTTCTCGTGAACAATTTGGACAGTCTGAACCATATGTCATGCAAGACCAAAGAGAGCCACCCTCTCCAGAACTAGATTATGCAGAACCATTTGGTTTCATGAATCAGCCATCAAGTAAAGCATCATCTTCTATTGTCACAAACGTTTCTGCGAGGGAGACTAGAGATGGGGGTGTATTGACATTAATCGGCGAGGATGCTTCTGAATTTGATTGGCCAAGATGGAAGAAGCTTTCTTGCAAAGTAATCAATGATAAAGATCAAGTCCTGATTCCAAGGTCATTCATTCCTCGGGAAATTGAGGTTATAGATTTGCTGTCCCCATCTCCAGAATGCAGAATTAGGTCAGCCAACAAGAAGAGAAGAGTTTCTCCTGTGTATCCGGTAATTATTGACTTGACTTAGCCCAAGCTTGTCCAATTTCCTAGGTTTGACATAATAGCAAAAAGTAATTGGATAAGTACACAGTTTCAATCCGAAGAATCTGCTTTGGCTACATTGTAATCTTATTCCAACATTAACTATTCTTTCCAACCCTGCTTGGATCATGGACTGATGATATAAACTTCATATCAGATATTTTCATGCTTGCTTTTTGCATAATGGGATTCATTCAAGCGGCGCAATCTGTTTAAAGCGGCAGCCCTTTCAACTGATCAAACTGCTCTTAGATTGGAAATGGTCAAATTATATTTATCATGTTATTTGTTTATTTAATTTTTGCATAGAGTTTTATTCATTATTCAAAAATAGTGAAACATGAGAAGATCTGTCTGCTAAGGTTGAGTAGAGCTGCTACTTATGTCAAGTATTCTAATAAGAATGACACTAAAATTAAACTTGATCTTCCTAATCCTAAACCTGGAAATGACTGGAACCTGCACCATTTCAGAAAGTGGGGAAAACTGTAGAATTTGCTATAGCACCTGCTCCATTATACCTTCATTCGAGGTTGAATTCTTTGACATGATGGTGAATTTTGTTATTTTTGTATTTGTTTTTCATCTCAGCTTATTTTTTAAAGTATTTTTTACTTGAAAAAACATTAAATTAATATTTTTTTAAGTTTTTTTTTTATAGTTTTGATTTACTAACATTAAAAAATTTAAAAATATATATATAAAATATTATTTTAATATATTTTTAATAAAAAAATATTTTTATAAAAATATTTATGATGGGAAATACTTTTTTGCTGCTAACGATTGCTTATTTTACTTTAAGACTAGAGCCCAGAGGATCATGGTTTTATGTCTTCAATAGTAAATACCATAAATCTTTAGCATTCATAATTATCATGCGTCTTTGGCGATCGTTTTCATTTGTAATGAAATTAATACCGTTGGTTTAGTTAGTTTCAGAAAACATCAACTGGACAAGAACAGAAACTTGATTTGTACGTTTTAGACATCACAAGTGACAAGAAGTGATACATTTGGTAAATACACAGACATATCTAAAGCAATATCATGTCAAGCCATTTTCAGACAGACTTTCCAAGGAAATACTTGCCAAGCAATCTGTCCCTGTAGGCCCCTTGCAAGAGAAAAGCTAATGAACAATTTCAATCAGGGACTTTGTGCTTTGGTCCAGAGATAAGACTGGTGGAATTACTGTTAACCACATGAATCTGGGGGCCTAAGATACCAATCAAATGATTAACGCACCACTTTCTTGCTTAATCTAGACAATAAGAATCAATTGAGGTCATGAGGGTCCTGGTAATCAAACACCATCATCTTGTCTTTGCCAAAATAGGATCTCTACCAAGCCTGTAGGCATGAGTGCGTGTGAACCCAAGACGCACCATCACCTGTACCAGACCACATAAAACAAAGTATGTGAAGCTGAATCATGTTGGGACAGCTTATACACACATGTGCGAGCTAAATTAGGTTAGGGCTAACCACAAGTGTCCTATTTGGGCATGTAAAAAGGATCATTTTTCAAATATAGGATACATAATTTTTTTCTGGACAGGGTACTCCACTGCAATATGCTCTCCATGTGTACAAGATAGCAAGTCATGAGAAACCTTCACTACACACTTGCGTATGTGGATATTTCTGGTTGAAAAGCACAAATCAGCTGTTTCCTGCCAACTTCCGAAGAAAGTTCATGGACTTTAAGTGCAAAACCTTTGCTGCATTTAGGCTGTATAACTTGACAAGAACAGGGCACAAAAAATACATGCTTGACAAGACCGTAGCGCATTAGGAAAGATTTATTTTTTTCAATCAAGAACAGATCTTTTGACATTTTAAAGGATTTCAAAATCGACTAATGTTGTGCGTGCTTGCGCAGTCATTTGATCGGATACAAAAGCATTAATACACATCTTCTTGCAATCTAAATAATGATAAATCTCAAACAAGAAGAAGCATTCTTTGCTCTTAACGATATATATTAGCAGCTGCTACAAGGTGATCCTGGAAACTGTATATGTGGATCTGGGTCATAATATTAACTTTCAGTGCAAGCAAAACAGAAACTGTATGCGTGGATAGAGAATACTGGAAAATGTTATTGGAAAATCATAGGAAGAAAGGACATGCAATTCAAGAACTTGAGAGTTACGAGCATTAAAAGTAATCATTAACGATATAGCAAATACGAGCAAGTTTAAAGTTTATTGAGGGGGGCCGGAGGCATCTCTAACACTTACAAGTACAATCATGGTAGTACACAAATAGGAAGTTCAAGAAATTGTACAAACATGAGATATAGCGGAAAAATTGGCATTGAGAGAATATCTCGAGCAAACTGATGCTGCTAGTTTGGTCAATTTGATTGTTGCTGTTGCTGCTGCTGCTGTTGCAGTTCTTGCTCACCCTGCCAGACACAAACAATATCGTTGAGAGCAGGCCTTATAGCTTCTTCCAATATCTTCTGATATTCTAGCGTATCTCCATTAGATTTCTTCACTTCCACAAAATGGATATTTGGAGTCACTTCAAAAATCTCAGCATCAACAGACAATGGCCCCTTTCTACCTTCTTCCATTCCTTCCAATTTCAGCAAACCTGCATCTTTCTTAATCACCTTCAGCTTTTGACGCTTAGCAATATCTTCCAGTTTAGAGATGATGACTGAAGCCGGTTGTATAGAAGTAAATCTTGCTTCTCTCTTCTGATAATTTTCCTCGAATAATCCAGATAGATCAAATCCAGCAGAAAGGGAAATGATATCAAAAGCATTTAAGCTGGGAGGTTTGGCTGACTCTTGCTTTGCCTCAGAAGCCACACTGCTATTCTCAGAAGAACCAGAACCATTCCAATCCAAAGCAGCTACCTCCTTGCTTTTTGTTCCAGTTTTAATTTGTTTAGAGTTCAACCCTTTTCTAAACCAAGAACTTTCCTTAATCTCAGCCATGGAGATCCTTGTACTGGGGTTTGGATCCAGGATCTTGCGCAACAACCTACGAGCATCAGTTGGAAACCAATTAGGGCATTTGAACTCTGCTCTGCCAATTTTCCTGTACATCTCCATCAAATTTGAATCATGAAATGGGAGATAACCAGACAGTAACACAAATAAAACCACGCCACAGGACCAAATATCAGCTTTAGTGCCATCATAACCTTTCCTGTTGATCACTTCAGGAGCCACATATGCAGGTGTCCCGCAAGTCGTGTGTAGCAGTCCATCTTGTTGCTTGGATTCAGTGAGGGCACTCAATCCAAAATCAGATATCTTCAGATTCTCATTCTCATCCAACAACAGATTCTCTGGCTTTATATCACGATGATAAACACCCCTGCTGTGGCAGAAATCAACTGCATTGATCAGCTGTTGAAAATATTTCTGGGCAACATCCTCCTTTAACCTTCCTTTAGCAACCTTGTCAAAGAGTTCACCACCTTTAGCATATTCCATTACAAAGTAAATCTTACTTTTGGTAGCCAAGACCTCATAAAGTTGCACGATATTAGGGTGTCTAACAAGTCTCATTACAGATATTTCTCTCTTGATCTGATTAACAAGCCCAACCTTCAAGACCTTCTCTTTGTCAATTACTTTAATGGCTACACTCAGGTTCGTTCTGATGCTCCTCGCAAAATAAACCTTGGCAAAGGTGCCTTGGCCAAGCAATCTCCCCACTTCATAGTTCTTTGTCAACACACTTGGTTTATTTTCCATCCCAAGCTAAAACTGCTAATACTCTATGATATACAACACTCCTCCTATATGTTTTATCAACCTAGAAAGTAGGATCTATAGATAAAAGCATAAATGGCTCAACCGTCTTCACATAGATCATACCAACTTGAAGGTCCATGATGCTTTTGAGCACAAAAGCAAGAGGAAGAATAATTTACAAATCCAATCTCATCAAGAGCAAAGAAGGGTGGATCCAACAAAGCCGGAACCTGATGGGCTTCAAAGACGGACTGCCAAACACTAAGGAACATCATGCAGCATTCCCTGGGTTTCTCGGTCAAAAATCACCTTAAGAATGCTGAGACACGGTGTAGAGGATACACCTTCAGCAGGACACTTGTAAACCAACACAAACAGACAGGATTTATAACCTGAGAAAAAAAAAAAAAAACAAGAGCAAACAGAAAATAAGCCAAAAAGATAAGAAGATTAAATCTACATGCTAAGAAATTTAACAAATTGTAGCTGAGGAATTTGCAAGGCAAATTTCACATTTGTTATATACTCGAGCCCCACATCCCAAAACCCTTGTTTTTTCCATACCATGAATAAAGAAAAGAAAGCTCAAGGTCTGAAAATTAATCTCAAACAAATCACAGTCTGCTTCTGGAACAAAAAAGCTAACACAGGCTAATAAACACTTGTAGGGTCATCAAAAACTGCATAGCCAGACGCTTTGAAATGCTCATTAAACAGTATAACAACAACAATAATTTTCAGATTTAATCATGATCAATCTCAAAGATTAAGCCTTTCAAAAAACTGAAACTTGCCCACAAAACTTCTAATTAAAAAGATGAAAACTTTCACACACCATCTAAACCAACACAGCTACAAATTTCTACAAAAACCAGCACCGGAATTTAACCCAAAAAAAAAAACCCCACAAAATCTAGATAAAAAGATGGCAAACTCAGCAGAGACTCATTCAGCTTACCTTGAGTTGTTAGAATCCAAAGCGGAGAAGGACGACTACAAATGGATAACAAGCCTTGTCTCTCTGTCTTTCTTTTCTCTGTTCGGTTGGTAGCAATATAAATTTTGTAAGAAATCTTAAAGCCACTTTATAAGGCTACGGCAACGGCAACGGCAATGGTGGCATGTCTTCTTACCAGATAGATACTTGAATATGCCATGAGGTACGTGTACTAGTTTACTAATGGTACTATTTGGTCCCTTTCTTTCAATTTTATCTTACTTTAGTCCCATATCAAGTTTGAGACTAGTTTAGATTCATTTTATTTTATATAATGAATTATTTTTATTTTTTAATAATATTTTTAGAATATAAAAGTATATTAAAATGACTATTTATAAAAAGATACAATAATCACATACAATCACTATATGGATATATATTATCACATCAGGAGAATTTCCAATTATAGTTGATGAAAATAATATTGTATTGAATGTAATAAAAAAAAGGGATGAATATTGAAAGATTTTTTTTTTTACTAATAGTTTTGTTGACATAAATGATATGCAATGAATTATTTATAAGCGGACATATCCAATAAATATTTCAAAAGTTAAATAAAATCATAATAATTGTTACTATATCTGTCTATTCATGATTTTTTTTCATTTTTAAATTTATCAATACTTTTTTCTTTTTGAAAAATAAATAAATAATGGAATAGTCTAACACTATCCCTAATAATGTTCGATGAAGATTGACCCTATGCTAGTGTAAAATAGGGAGGTTAGGAGGATGATACTAATACAAAAAGACAGAAAAGGAACCTCAGAGATCAAGACTTAAGATTAGAGGGAGTAAATGCATAATTTACAGGGTCACAGCGGCATGGATGAGGATCTATGTGGGCAAGACCATCAAGAGTCATGGGTTTTTTTTTTTAATTAATATGAATATTTGAGGCATGTATTTTAATTAATTTTATAAATTTTAAAGTTAATGTCTTCGGTGGTTATTATAGGATTTAAATTTGAGAAAAAAATAAATTTTTTAGAATGTTTTTTTATTAGATGGATGATGGGCTCTTCTTTGTTGATGAGACATGTGATTGTCTGATGAGACATGTGATTGTCTGATAATGCCAAGTGTCATTATTGCTAGTTGTTGAAATAAATGTTAGGTTGAACGTTTTTTTATATTTTAAATTTAGAAATTTAACGAAGCAAAAGGACAGAAAGAGAATAAACTCCCACAATCTTGGATATAAAATTAAGAAAAAAGAAAGCTAACCACAAGAAAAGAATACAAGATAATTTATGGTGGAAAAAATCAAGCTAAAGTTCCTCATAAAAGAAGAAAAACAAGGCAGAATTTTCCACAAAAGCGACTCCAAGTTAAAAACATAGTTGGACCCCAAAATATTTGAAATCGAGTGGTGTTCATTGCATGGAACACACAAGAGCATGAATCTTTTGACACCCACCACAAGTTGCTCGAAATCTCGAGACATTTGTTTTTTATCCTGTCTTGTCTCAAAGTTGAAAGTTGTAGGTGATAAGATTAGAATTCAGATAGGCATGAGTTAAGTTGAGTATGATATTTCTTGATAAGAGCAGAAAGGGTTAATATTAATTAATTACACAAGAATTCATTCTTGGTCTCAATAGATTACATTCGATGAGAAAAATTCCACTTAAATATATATTTTTTTTATATAAAATGATAGATATAAGCTTAAGAAGTTTTTTAGATTCGGGTTATTTTTTGGGTTTTTGCCCGATCGGTGGAATATTTGAATCCATTTAGTTTATATAGGTCTCTAGAACATGTTTAAGTGTTTTTGGATTGAAATAATGTGTTGAAAATAATTTTTTGGGTATAAAATACCCCATATATCTAAAAGTTTTTTTTTTCATAGAAAACACGTTAACAATGTATGAATGTTCTTTTTATAAATCTTAAAAATAAAAAATTGATCTGACTTGTAATATAACGCGAGCTAATAATCTAGTAAACACCATATATAAATCATTTAAAAAACATTATATGTAAAAAATAAAAATAAAAACTATTTAAAATATTATATAAAAATAATTATTGAGTCTAAAAAATTATTAAATGTGATTTTTGAATCTTAAGAAAAAAAATAGAAAACTTGAGATAAACAAGTCATATTAACTAATACTCTAAAAGGCGTGGGAAAAGCACCGTAGCTTTCCTCATACCACATCCTTTTTTTTCTTCTTTTTTCTCCCTCTTTGTTCGTTTTGTTTTTGTAATTTTTGTTTTGTTTTATTTTTCCTTTTTCCCTTTTTTTTCCCCATATTTTTTTCCTTTTTTTTGGTTTTACATGTTTTTTTTTTAATTTTTTTCCCAAGATTATCTTCTTCTTCTTTTTTTTCTTTTTTTTTTGTGTTTTTTTAAAATTATTTTTGTCGATTTTTTTTATTAACTAATACTCTAAAAGGCGTGGGGAAAGTACTGTAGCTTTTCCCACGCCACATCCTTTTTTTTCATTTTTTAATTTTTTTTCCTCTTTGTTCATTTTTTTTGTTTTGTAATTCTTTTTTTTTTTCCTTTTTTCCCTTTTTTTCCCCACATTTTTTTTCCTTTTTTTTGGCTTTACACGTTTTTTTTTCCCAAAATTATCTTCTTCTTTTTTATTTTTTTTATTTTTTGTTTTTATGTTTTTTTTTTCAAAATTATCTTTGTCGATTTTTTTTAATATTGAAATGGTTAAAAATTTAGTTTTGTAGTTTTTTTCTTTAAAACATTATGAATTACTACAATGTTTCCCTACATGGCTTTTTTTCTTTTTTTATGAATTTTTTTATTTTTTTTTCAAAATGGTCTTTGTCGATTTTGTTTTGTAGTTTTTTTCTTTAAAATACTGTGGATTGTTACAATATTTCCCCACATGGTTTTTGTTTGCTATAGTGTTTTCACATATGTTTTTTTCCAAAATTATCTTTGTCAATTTTTTTTTAATATTGAGCTGGTTGAGAATTAAGTTTTAATTTTCCCCACATGCTTTTTTCTATTTTTTTCATTTTTTTGCTTTTTTTTTCCAAAATTGTCTTTTTTTAAAAAAATTTTTGTGTTTTTTTCAGAATTATTTTTGTTGATTTTATTTTTTTAATATAGAGTTGGTTAAAAATTTAAATTTGTATTTTTTTTCTTTGAAACACCCACATGGTTTTTGTTTTGCTACAATGTTTTCCCACATGTTTTTTTTTCCAAAATTATCTTTGCCGAATTTTTTTTTTTAATATTGAGCTAGTTGAGAATCAAGCTTTAATTTTCCCTATATGTTTTTTTTTTTTCATTTTTTTGCTTTTTTTCCCCCAAAATTATCTTCTTCTCCTCTTTATAATTTTTTGTGTTTTTTTTTTCAGAATTTTTTTTGTTGTTTTTTTTTTAATATGGAGGTGGTTGAAAATTTAGTTTTGTAGTTTTTTTTTTTAAATACTGTGGATTGCTACAGTGTTTCCCCACATGGTTTTTTATGATTTTTTTTAAAAATTATCTTTATCGATTTTTTTTTCAAATTGAGCTGGTTGAGAATTTGAAAAGCGTTTTTAACCAAACACATTAAACTACTTTTAGTTCAACCTCAATTTTAACTACAATTTTAACCAAACATATATAAATACCAAACCAACCTCAATTAAAAATACTTTTTATAAAATAATTTTTTTCAAATTACAATAACAATAGCTACCACAGCTCAGAATACATTTAAAAAAAATTATGTGTCACGTATTGGAACACTACGGTTGAATTGTTGGAACAATGATAGCTAGCTTGCAGTCTTTCTGGGATACCATCATCTTTAGAAGAAGATTACGTTGATTTTGTGTTTAAAAACTATTGTGATTTTTTTTTTATTTTAAATTATTTTAATATATTAATGTAAAAAATATTTTTTAAAAAATAAAAAATATTATCTTAAATATATTTTAAGTAAAAAAACACTAATAACGGTTAGAAAATAATATAAATTATATCTTCATACCTCACCTAATAGTTCAAGTTTTTAGATTGAATTAGTTTTTTGACATTATGTCAAGCTATGATGACTTAACACTTATAAGTTCGAATCTTATTATTTCTATTTATTTGATAAAAATTAAGAATAAAATAACATAAGTCTCTCTGCATTTCAAATTTAAAAAACTTTCAATTAAAAAAATATATTAAAAAATAATATAAATTATATTTTAAATCTTTATTTTATAATTTAAATTTTTAAATTAAATTATTTTTTTGAAAATAATAAATAATACACTCTCAGTCATTAACATCGAAATCCTATCAAGATTGAGTGTATTGTGCTTAGACGTGGGACAATACTGATCATGTACTGCATGACATGACATTTTCTTGCCTGTATAAATCAAAGCACATCGGTCAACCGAATAAGTTTTTGTTGGATCCTAATTTATGGAAATAATAATAAGTACTGCATGCCTATTGCTCTGCAAAAAAACAGAAATGGAAATAACATTAAATTCATATCCTAATTTACTATACAATCTTTTATATATAAAGAAATAGGATCCACAAAAAATAATTAGGTTCAATGATATGTTTTGAGCTATCCAAATTAATCACTAGAAAAATAAAGATAAAAATCTAAAAAATATGCATGATAAATAAGAAAATAAATAAAGAACAACATTTTTTGGACATAATTTGAGGATCTTTCTTACCTCAAGTCCTCAACTGGTTACATTCTATAAATATTTAAACACGATCCAAAAGCGTTTGCTAGACATTGCACACAGTCAAATGCAATAAATCCATATTCAACATTTTATATTCTCCCAGCATCAGTACCGTCTAGAGTTATCCATAATAATTTTAGCTGTCCCTAACAATGGTTCGTAAATGTTAGGATGTTTGGATTAGGATTTCATGTTTTGAATAATGGTTAATTTAATTGTTTATCTTTCGGCTTCTTCATGTGTTCTGAGAGGCAAGGAGACTGATAAGCATCCTGCATGTCCTCCTCCTACATAGCTTGATTCGGAGTTCTAGGAATTTATATTTAAAGAGGACTGAATTAACGTAATATATAAGCAATTGATCCTGCATCTGTTGGAGTGTGGCCTTTGTCACAGGAAAAACATTGTGTGCCTTGTCATGCTACTGGTGATGTTAGTATGTGCCAAAAGCCAAAGACTGAGAGTGGGTTGCTGAGAAACCAGACATCCTGAGGAAGATCATTCAACATGGATGCTTAAATTTTTGCATTTCTAGATGAAAGCACACAGAATTGAGTGTGTGCAGAAACAGGACAAGTCCAGGTGCTTTGTTCCCTGATACAGTGAAGAACAGAAAATAAATGCAGTGAAAAGCTAACGTGGGAGAATTGTTGCTGTTGCTTCTGGACTTCTGGGCACCCTCTGCCTGCAAAGATGACTTTGCTGAAGAAGAACCTTTGGACATGCAGCTCTTCTGATTGCCATTATGTTAAGGAGATTATATCTAACTAGCTTCAAGGAACCACAAAAAATTCCACCACTTCAGGTATGACCACTCTTTTTTATAGATTTCTAGTGTTATTGCTTGTATTCATGCTTGTTTCTTGGAACCTTTGCGCTATCATCTCTTGCTCTTTCTCTTTCATTATTGAAAGGGACTCAGAAACCAGGTCAACGATCTATTAATATATATTTTATCCTCCATACGCACGCCCTTTGCCTCATTCAGCAAAGCATGTATCTCTCAATGAAGGCTATCATCTGTATTCTGTTATCACATTGTTTTTATGCCCTTTCCACGGTTTATAAAACTTACTGCAAATTATGTTCTTACAAGCATAAGATGCTTTTATCTGTGATTCTGTTTGGTAATATTAGAGGCATGCATTACATGAGTTTGAGATGAAAGTAAAAGGGAAATTAGAGGTTTCGGGTTTCGGCTATACCAGACCAAGTCCAAGCCATGCTCCTACTCATCTGTTTCACGTAGAGAGTTCTATGTCTAGATCATAACATACTAGCTACATTTTAGCTTTTAATACTCCATATAATCAAGTTCAGTATGATTGACCACGTGATGTTTACATTTGAGTTGTCACAAGTTATTACTTGGAGATATCATTTCGTAAGTCAAATTTCCTTTTTATGTTGAAATTTACATGTCAGTGACTTGGTCTTTCGGCTATTTGGTTGATTACTGTTTCTTTTATTTAGTTGGTCACTTAATTCTTTTCTTATTAGACCTAAGTCTTGACATTTCTACTTGTATCTTAGAGAGAGTTTTTGTGTATACTAAACAGAAGAAAACAAGGAAGACTTGGTCCTGTAGAAAGGATCTACTGACCGGAATTGATCCCCATTTTTAAACTGCAGTAAATGTAGAGCAGAGGAGGGACAAGAGGAGTAGGCTGGATCCTATGTGAAGCTAAGCTAGGAAGCACTTGATCCAGCATATATGACTGGACATGATTCTATAAAATCTACAAAACTGAGTAGATTGATCTTGTATGAAGCACAATTCAGCCACGAAGTTGTTGGAAGAAAGATAGCTGTGGTATAAGATTAAAAACAGTAATGCAAAATAAAAAACTCAAGAATAAGAAGAACATTGAGAGGAAGGTATACTTTTATTAAGTGTTTCTCTTTAAGCTCTCTTAGATATTTTCTCTCCTTTTGTATGCTAAATAATATTGAATTACAAGCTTCTTTATAGGCACAAATTAAGACCTAAATAATCAAGAAATTAAACTAATGTAAGATTTTATTACAATCTTTTAGGTAATGAAATCTTGTGTCAGTGTGCTTACTTTTGTCATGAAAAACCTGGATTTTTAGCTAAGACAATGACTGATGAGTTGTCTACATAAACATCTTTTGTGACATTCACAATTCTTTCAATAATCTTCTTAGCTATATGAAATGACAAACATATGATGTAGTATCTACATATTCAAATTCACATGTTGACAAAGTGACTATAGATTGCTTATTTGAACTTCATGCGAATGTTGTCTTCCATTTAGAAAACAAAACTCGTAGTGCTCTATCATCCATATTTTCGACCCAATCATTATCACTATAACCCACAAGATCAAAACTATTAGAATATCTATAAAATAAGCCAAAATCAACAGTACCTTTAATATACCGAAAAATTTGCTTCAAAGCTTTGAATTATATCATAGTTTGTGTCTTCATAAACTTATTCACAAGTCCTACTCCAAAAATAATATCCGGACGAGTGTATGTTAAATATCTCAAACTCCCAACTAGGCTTTTTGAATGTTGTAGAGTTTATCTTCACCTCTTTATCATTCTTTGACATCTTCACTCCACACTCAACCGAAGTATTTAGTCTTTCACAATCCTCCATCTTGAATTTTTTGAGAACCTCTATTGCAAACTTCTTGATTCATAAAGATTTTGTCTTCTCATTGTTTGATCTTAATCCCTAAGTAGTAGGACATAAGACCAATATTCGTCATCTCAAACTCCTTGATCATTGCTTACTTAAAGTTTTTGGATTATTTCCTGTAAAGATTAAGTCATCCACATATAAATATACAATAAGAGTATCACCATTCTATTTGATCTTAACATAGAAAACATATTCATGGAGGCATTTAACAAATCCATTATTTAAGAAATAGCCATTAATGCAACTATACCAAGCCTTTGTAGTTTGCTTCAATTCCTACAACACTTTGTTCAACTTTAATACCTTGTATTCATGTCCCTTCGCTTCATATCCCATAGGTTGCTTAATGTAAACCTTTTATTTAAAAAAACCATGAAGAAAGGTTGATTTGATATCCATTTGATAGAGTTCTCATCTATGTTGGCAGTGATGACAATGATTAATCGAATGGTCTTCAATTTAGCAATTGGAGCAAATACTTCATCATAGTCAATCTCATGCTATAAATTTTTCCCATTAACCTTGCTTTGTACCTTTCCACATCTTCTTTGACACTCTTCTTTTCTTTGTAGATCCATTTGACACCTATTGGCTTCTTTCCACTTTGTTTGGAAACTAATTTTCATGTGTCATTCTTCTCAATTGATGCAGTCTCCTCATCTATAGTAATTCTCCACTTTCCATCCTTTTTTTCTTCAAACACTATAGGATAACATATAGTAAGGTGACAATATAGTATTACATCATCATTAACGTCATAGGTGTACAACATTGCGACGATCGTCCTCTCGGGTCTGGAATGGTGTGGGAGGAAAGGATAAGGAATTCTTGTCCTTTATTGGTAAAAAAAATATAAGTCGCCACCTAGTATTTTGGTTACTAGAAACCCTAATTGGTTTTAAAGTTCTAGTATGGGGACTGATTATGTAAAGGTACGATATTAGCACCCCTAATACGCCTTACCTAAGGTAACCTGCATTATTTATTTGTCTGATATAAACTAAGATATTGTTAAATTTTCTAATAATTGGTTTGTCTAAGGTTGAAACAAAGTCCTTATCGGTAAGGAGATCCTTATTTTATCAGGTTAAAAACCTAACCATTCTAATGTCAATACAAAAATAAAATAAAAACTATCTTTTATTTAATAACAAGATCTTACGTCTTATGTATACATTTGTAATCTCACATATTAACAAGAACAAAAATAATGTTTTTGTTATTTTTTGAAATGTAGGTCAAGTTCTCATGGTTTTAATAAACTAGATGTTAAATCCAAAAAAAATGCATGCAAAATAAAAAAACTATTTTTTGTGATTTTCTAATATGAGGAAATATATAGATATAATATATTTTTGAGAGACTTGCTCATATGCAAATTAAAACAGAAATTGTATTTTTAAAGGAAAGATTTTTTTTTGTTTTTGGTGGGAGAGAACTGATTCGTTTAATATAAAAAAACACCTCGCATGTAGGTCATAGTTGATAATAATTGGGAGACTTAACCTAATGTAGGGCAATATACAATAGTAATGGTGGAGATTACCACACAAGAGTATGACTACAATATTTTCTATATACAATATTTTCTATATAGGTATATTCTATAATAGTCACAATTCCAAACATAAAAGGAAAAAAAAGGTTATTTCTACATGCTTTCCCAACACCTACATAACACAAAAAAACCCTAGATTTATTATCTTAAAACCTAGCAGTCAACGTCGCTTAAAAAGAAGAAGAAGAAAGAATGCACTGAGCCACCATACTAATGAGCCTTCTCCCTTTCCAACTGAAGGTTACATCATCATCAATAGGATTAGTTACCTCATATAAGTTATAAAGGCTCATCATCTTTCTTGGTGGAGTGCCACTACTTAAGCTTCCACTAGAAAAAAATTAAGAAGAAGAAGAAGAAGAAGGAAAAATTAAGCTCATTGGTGTTTATGGAGGCGTAACTATAAGTTTGTTGTTATCCATTTTTGGATCCTCACATAAAAAAAAGAGAAAGAAAAAAAATCAAAAAAGAATTATCGAAAGAAAACCAAAAAAATGTATATAGCAGTGAGAAAAGAACACATGAGTGCCTCAAAAATAGCCAAATATTGATTGAGAAAGTTCAAAAATATAAAAATTGAGATTTGATAATAAATTTTTGACTGATGAAGGTCCTATTGACAAAGAAAATTCAATTTGAGAAAGAACAGTCCAAAATCAGATGTTTAAAGACTTAATTAGATTTGGTTGAAAGATTGATTGAGTTTATGAAGGGTTTGATTGCAAGAAAAATTAATTTTTAAGTCAAATTAGGCTTTCATTGTAAGAAATTAAAGTTTAGGGGTCGAATTATAATTTTTAAGAGTTAATTTGGTCAAATCAGTGGCTTAATTGTATAAATATTAAAGTTTGATGGGCAACTAGGGACTTGATTGAAGAAATTCAAAACCAAGGACCAAACTGGAAAAGACGCGTAAATATAGGGGCTATAATTGACTGAATCAGGAGCTAAATTGAAGAAATTGAAAGTTTGTTGATCAATTGAGGGTCAAAATGCACAAATTCAAAACTAAGAATCAAAGAAAAAATGACGACCAACTTCAGGGCTGACATTTGAATTTGACAAGGATGCAATTGAATTGATTCTTAAAATCAAAATCTCAATTGAGAATTGGATTGAACAAATAAAAAATTAAGGACCGATTTGAAAATTGATACTTTTTAATGCCCTTTTCTTTTCAATGAAACAACATGTTTTGTACAAAACGACGTTGTTTCACTCACTGTTTATTTTTTTAAAAAAGAGCTCAAAACGGTGTTGTTCTCTGCTAGTTTTTCTTGCCTCTCTATTCTTTGTCTTTCTTTTTTTGTTTATGTTTTTCCATCTGTTTTTTCATCTTTGTTCTATTTTTTTTGTTTATGTTTGTCTCTCTTTCCTTTTTTTTTTCATTCCTTCCTCTCTGTTTTTGTTTTTTTTTTGTTCATGATATTAAATAAAAAGGTAGTTCGTTTTTTTATATATAGACATTAAAACGGTTAAGTTTTTACCCGATAACATAAGGATCTCCTTACTAAGAAGAACTTTTCTTAAACCTTAGATAGACCAACAATTAGAAAACACAACAATACTTTAATTATATCACACAATTAAACAATGCAGTTTACCTTAAGTAAGGCGTATTAGGGGTGCTAATACCTTTTTATTACGCAATCAGTCCCCGTGCCCGATCTCTAAGATCAGTTAGGGTTTCTAATAATCAAAATACTAGGTGACGACTCTCATTTCCTCTTTCCACCGATAAAGAACAAGAATTTCTTGTCTTTCCTGTTTTCTGATTTGAGAGGATATTCGTCATGACGCCTCACAAATATAGCAAGTCTAATTATAGGTGATGTGGCTCAGCTATAGTCTATTATTTTTGTTCAATCAATTTTTATTTAACAAAATTTATTGATTTTGATCTGGTTAAGTTTGGATCTAGTTTAATTAGGTCAACCAAGTTGTACGTCAACCAGTCAAGTTACATAAGATTAGCAAGGTTAATATCAAACCAATACAAATTGAACTCAACTCGGATAAAATTTTGGATCATAGGCTCAGTTATAGTCTATTATTTTTGTTCAGTCAATTTTTATTTAACAAAATTTATTGATTTTGATCTGGCTAAGTTTGGATCTAGTTTAATTAGGTCAACCGAGTTGTAAGTCAACCCGTCAAGTTACACAAGATCTTAGCAGGGTTAATATCAAAACCAATTCAAATTTGAAACTCAACCCGAATAAAATTTTGGATCATATATTTACTTGTTGGGGTTGGATTTAATAAGCATGATTGTGAGCAATAAAAAAACAGTTGATTCAAGTTTCGAGCTACCTCCGTCATTCATCCACTATGACCTAGCATGATACGAGTAATGGGCGTTGTGATGTCTAAATACATATGCATGGTCAAGTTTCAAGAACGATTAATTAACTCAGTTAATTTCTTGCAGATCTTTTGTCAACTTCTCTCCGTTTTGTCTCCTAATACATTTTCAAATATTTGGTGTACGTTTTAAACCTTCTCTTGTTACTGCATCAACGTCTACACCTATTATATTCAGCTGAATTTTGACAGCTATAACATTACTAGGTCAAGTTCGTGAACCCAAAGGTATCCCTTTCTTTCTTAGAGAATATATACATTAAATTGAGCAAAAATATATTTATGAAGAAATTTATTGCTGTGTGGTCATTTATGAAGCACAATATTAGGCAGCTATCCTACATACAATAATCTTCTTCTGGGCACAGCATTTCCGTAACCCAAAATTTATTGCTGTGTCTTATCTTCACCATGACCAAAATTTATTTATTGGCAATAAGCCTCCAAGTGGCTCTGATGCTCTCTTGCTTCTTTTTATGATAAAATTAAAAAATAATAATAATGGAATCAAATAATTTAACCCTAGCCGAAAATCATGTCTTAACTGTCGACACTAAATAAATTGACTTTAAATCTGATATAATTAGGGGAACTCATAAACAAAAGAAAAACAATGCATGGTAGGGTACGTAGGAATTTAATAATCCATGGAGGGATCACCCCACATGGGTTAACAAGATAGGTCAAAAGCCTCATACCTAAAAAAAAAAAAAATTGTTAAAATTTTTCTGAATTTTGTTAGAAGAAATTTATCCATTGGTCTAAATCCTAGACAACATTTTCACTTAAAGTGTAGTGTAATATTATATTTTCTTTGACAAGAAGACTTGTTGGGCCATGCTATACCACACAAATTGCACTTTAATGATTTTGATTTTTTTTTCTACTAAAATATTCTCGAATTATTTTGGTATAAAAAACAAATTTTTTTTTTAAAAAAAATACTACATACCTTGTCTGAAAATTTTTATCACCTAATTAAATTCACTTATTGTAGCCTTATATATATAATCAAGTTATTCCCTTTCTAAAAGCACTATTAATGTAGTATATAATTGAGTAATTATTTTGTTTACTAAATAATTGAGTAATTATTGAGATCTAATTGCATCGAGAAGCCCAACTATATATATAAATAGAAAAGCAAACTTAACTGTGTTCATCCACGGGAACTTGAAGTCTTAAAAGTTAAAACGACTCCTTCAATGTCTACGAAACCCTCCAAATACAAACCCTTGCTTGCCTTAAGCTCTACTCATCCTCTTTATTTCTCTGCCATATCTTCGTAACTCAAGTCTCAAAAATAAAAATGCTTTCAAGTAGCTCAAAGCGTCCTCAAAAGTCCTTAAAATTAAAGCAAGATGACAAAAAGGGCTCCTCTAAACGAGTAACAAGAGATGTCTCCATGGCTAACTTGAGCACAGAAGATTACCATGTTGGTGCATCTGTTGCAGTTCCCTTCACTTGGGAGTCTCAACCAGGAACTCCTAAGATCAAGTTCCGAGAAAACCCTCTTCCTCCTTTAACTCCTCCACCATCCTACTTTTACAATACTCCAAAAAGACCAACAAAAAAGCTATCTAAATCTAGTCTTTTGGACTCTATTTTCCCCAAACGTTCTACGAGGAAAACAAACGTGCCTGTATCACCTGCTTCTTCCTCTTCATCATCATCTTCTTCGTCGCGGTTATCATCTTCATGGTCAGCAACGTATTCCGTGCCTTCTTCACCAATGAAGATTTCGAAGTCTCGAGGAAGTTATAGTGGAATGTCAAGCCCAAGACAATACTTTGATTCAAGAAAAATGATGCTGAATCATGATGATCAGGATCATGAAAATGAATGTGAATATCCTGTTTCTACCTTCTGCTTTGGCGGTCTTGGTCGTGGAGCAAGTGCCAGGTCCCGAGGCTGCTATGCATCCATGATCAAGGTATTGCTTAATTAGGGATGCTTAAAAAGTCAATGAAATGTGTTGTTTGGTATCTATATATTTATATATATATGAAAGCTTTCGGTCCTTGTAGTAGTTGAACGAGAGGCAAAAGATGATATTACCATTTAAGAAAAAAAATCAATGCATGCTGAAACTAGTGGTGACCGTTGGAGTGGTTAATTCTCTTGATTAATGAGTGAAACAAGTGATCATATTATCAATATAATAATATATTTTGCATCTTTTCTTTCCTCTCCTTGCTGCACAAGTGATTATAGTTATTTCCAAACTTTTTTTTATCACAAAAACGAGCAAATTTATTGAGCCATAAAAAGAGAAATGGCAAAAGCCAATTACATAGAAAGTAAAGGCCAAAAGGTTCAACCAGCCGGGAGTCCATCGGTAAAGCATGCAAATCAGTCAAAAGGTGCATACTCTCTCTCAACCAAGTTCATGCAATAATTTCTTGAGTTCAACATGGAATCCACCTAATGAAAATTAATCTAGATTAATGGTTTACGGTTTTCCAAAACCTAGTTGGTACATAAGGGAATTACTATAGCATTTTCCCCACAAGATATTTAGTTAATTATGGCAAAAAAAGAAAAAAAAAGAAGAAGAAAGGAGAGGGAAACTGCATTTGCTCCATGGATGTACGTATCCTTTCTCCTTGTTTTCCTTACAATAATTAAAAAAATTGTCAAAATCTTAGTCAACGTTTTGACAATCCCTCCTCAAAGTCAATGAAATTAGTTTGTCTAATCTAAATTTAGATCTGGGATCATCAATCAAGATCTAATATTGAATGTGAGTGTCCTAAATAAAATGGAATTGTATAAAGAATAGAAAATATAAATTGAACTCTATAAACAGAAGTATAGAGATAGGATATTGGTCATGTCTAAAATTGTGCATTTCCCACTTATAACAAATGAATGGAAGCCTTAAACTCACTCCAATAACAATATTATGAGCGTGTGGGCATGCTTTTATATTTACAGAGAAGGAAATAAACTATATAAAGAATGGCTATCGTGAAAAATGGGCAGACGTTCGATTGTCATCGTACTGTATTCGCATGAAACTCCATGGCTGAAACCTGCTTATATGCAAATCCAGGCATGTGGAGCTAGAAAAGACAAGGAACCATTTATGATTATATATAATTTATTAGAAGCTTCTGACTTGTATTTATTACTAAAACAATTAAAACTGTAGGTTGGATGTAGCTATTTATATGAACCATAAATTCAACTATTATCTTCACTTCAGAGATCGATCGTACCACGTGACCACATGGCTTCTCATTGAATTAGCAATGATGCATTTGCATTGGCCGCCATCCCTCTAATAATTAACTTAACCCTAAAGAATTTCCTCTAAAGACTTTAATTTCAAAGCCAATAATAGATGGTAACCATATATTCATGGTTAGTAAGATGTGGACAGAGGTGGTTATTAAATGGGGTTTTAGAGAAACCAGCTATCATGTAATATATAGTCCTCCAACTAAAAAAGTTCACAATTGAATCCCCACCTATCCACCATTACTCGAATATTAACTTCCATCATTAAAATTGCAACAAAAAGGGCTTTGTGTTGAGACAAATAGGTCCTCGTTTTTTATTATCTTGAAGGCAAAGGTCTTAAGGCGAAGAATAATTGGTTAATATCCATTAGATGGGGGACTCAATAGGTAATTATTCTAGTCTAGGACTCAATTAAGAATTAGGTTATAGTTGGAGGGTGAGTGTGCCTTTCTTTCTTTAATCATCATTTCAAGTTTGAATTCAAGAATGATATTGTGAGGAAAGCAAACGTAGTATCCACAATAGTTAGTACAAAAGTTGGCCCCAACAGTATCATGATCATTAACTACCCCTTTCCAATCCAAAGAGAAAGGTGATTTTGCTGTCGTGTAGCATCAGAATCTGAGAAATGCAATTTAAGAGTTCTATGTGAGGAGATAGAAATTACTCAGCCAACTAAACTAGAGATCATCCAGTGGGACTGTTAGAATTTTGGTGCAATAATTGAGGCAGAATGAGATAGTTGATCTAGCTAGTACTTGGACCACAATATTAATTTCTCACCTACAAAATTGCATTAATTTTTGTGGCAAGAAGTGTGCAAAAAGTAATCCGTACGTAAAGAGTTGTTTTTGGCAGTGGTCTCTTGAATATATTAAGGTATGATGTCAAATGCTAGTATAGGAGTAGAGAGTCCCAGCTCCCAAAATGATCGTGGATATTTAGCATATTCTTATATTAATTGGAGCTAGTGAAACTTGTCGGCAAGTCTGGATCACAAGGGTGGCCAGAGCTTGACCTGGCCGATAAGACTTGCATTATTTAAGGTTTTTATTCGGCTATTTTTTTAACTCTGCATGCCCTGAGGGCTGAGAAAGGAATTAATGGGCAAGAAAAGGAAGAGAGGCCAAGTAAATTACCCAATTGTGATGTAGACATTGTTATGCTTTCTGCTAGAGCATTCAAGTCATAATGCAGTAGGCATATATTACACCAAGAGGTCCAAGGCGTTAATTGCTAATATCTAACTAGTACATCATCACCTTCATTATAAGAGAAACACAAGTCTCTTTTTCTTTTTTTCTTTTTCAAAACACAATTTAAACTCTAATATAATTTTATTACATCAGTCAAATTCAAATATCTAAGACGACAAATTAACAACAAAAACATTCGAGATGGGATCAGTTGCTAGGGTAGATTAATGGCAAGCTATTCCAATAAATTGCTTGTGCACACATGTTGGATTGCAAGTTCAGGCTTTACATTGGGTTTTAGTCCTTAAAGGGACTCAAATATCCGCAAGACCCAAAATCTTGAGAACTTAAAGGGCCAAGGGCACACTAATTAGTTTTGTCAATTTTGTCTTTACCTACCATGATTCTAACATTTGTGACTTACTATCATAACTTGTTTTGCCTATTAATCTATGGCCTTGTTCATAGAACACGAACCTAAATAAGTACTATGCTAACTTTGAAAATCTTTAACTCAATAGAAATATAGACATGTGAGTTCAGTTTACAGATTGATTTTCCAATAATTTTTGTAAGGTGAAACAGATAATCCAATCTCATCAATGGCTCTAATTTCTTCAGTTGTGATGAAATGAGAGAAGACTACCCCTCGACCCTCGTCATGTAGCACTTTGCCTTTTCAGCCAGTGGAATAAAAAAGCTCACAGAGAGATATAATATTAAATCTTTTATGGTGTAGCCTTAAATTATTATATTAGAAAAAGTACTAAAAGGAGTAGTTTTTTTAATGTCCACCATGCCATTGTAACCCTTCATAGGATTTACATGATGATTTTTCTTCATTTTGGTCATCAAATCTTTCTTTAGATGATTTAATTTTTTTATGGTCAAATTAAAAATCAATTGCTTTTGATCTATTAACTAAAGAAATATTTAAAAATTAAAGAATCAAATTGAAAAATAAAAAGAAACTAGATTGCCATATCAAAAATTGATTAAAAAAATTGACTTTGATCCTCTTACTATGCAACTCACCCATTTTTAATTCCTTTAGTTTTTTTTATTATTCACTTTTTGTCCAAAGTTGCATTTCTTTTATTTTTCAATCCATGGTTTAAGGTGGGAAAAAGAAAGTCATCGAATTCCAGTTTTACTTAATCCAGTTAGTTGATACCAATATTTTTTTACAATCAAAATGATCGATTTTGATGTCAACTAGTTTTATTCGATGAAATTAGTTTTCACTTGGTGTTCTTTCATCTTGAGATTGCATGGGAGAGTAGATATGACCTTGAAAAGTTTTTGGATTTTAAGTTGATTTTTATTTTTGGATATTTTTGAGTTATTTAAAGGTATAAAAAAGTTTATTTATGCCTCTAGGCTGTTTTTTGTTGAAAAATAATTGAAAATAATTTTTTTATGTAAAACACCTCAGCCTGATTTTCCAGTAACAAGATTGATTTTATGGCAAACCTTTGATTGCTGGAATATGGGTATAACAAGCGATGCGTCATCTATTATGGTAGAGACACATCACTTGTTTTATATATTTTTTTTAAAAAAATAATTAATAAAATAAATTATCAAAATCCAGGTGTGTGGGCCTAGGCTGGCAGACCCATGCGCATGAGATTTTTTCTATTAAGACCAAGATGCACTAGGCCACCCAAGCTTGTGCGCATGAGCCTTTTTTTGGGGATTTTTTTTATCAATTTCATTTGATTTGTTTTTTAAAAAAAATTATTGATTTTTTTTTCAATTTTATCTTTTAAAGTTTAGTTTATTTTAAATTAATCTCTATGATTTGTTTTGTTTTACTATTTATAGAGTTATCATGATCTTATATAAACATTCTATTATTTTGTTAGTGTTAGCTTGATTTTACAAGCGTTTAATTTTGTTGTTATTTTTTTTCTAGTCGTTTAAGTTTTTTTTGGACTCACCAAATTGATCAGGTCAAATTAAACTAACCTCCACATGGTTTTTTTTTCTTCTAAAGAATACGTTAGCAATGCTAACCTTTTTTTTGTGATAAAAAATAATTTGACCCGCAACTTAGCTATAGTCAATTATTAGTATATTCTATAAAGTTTGAAGTTCCAATCTCTAATTCTTTAATCGAAAACCATCAAGTTATCAATCAAGAAAATATAAATGAAATATATACATGCTAGATTTAAGTAAATACGTAATAATAATAGTAATTTTTTTTCTTGTTTTCTAGTTCGCCTTTTCCTTATCCTTAATGGCCCTTGAATCCTAATAATATTTCTTCCATTACTATAAAAAAAAAATAGTAAATATATATTCCAAGTCACTACAAGAAATGTATGCATGCTACGGAAAAATTCCAATGTTGGATTATTCTTTTGAACATGATTCAAATGACAAAATTTATTATTAATTTATCGCTTCAACTTTAATTAATAAGTAGAATTAAATGTGATCGATTTTGCATGATTTGATAATAAGAAACCCCTTTCTCACATGTATTCATCAAACGGGTGATTCGGGTTTTTTCCCTAAGACCATTTGAACTTGAAAGTCTTAGATATAATTGAGTTTCCGGCCTCTCTTGGGTTGTTTTGTGTTTAGTGACATCTGGTTTGAATGTAATACTATGAACCGTGACAAAGTTCAATATATTTTACCATTGTGATTGTAAATGTTAACTACTTTACCCAAATAATCAGATAAGGACGAGAAGTGCTGATCGAAATGGTAAATGGTGTCGTGATCGAATGGCAAGTCCTACTGTTGATGTATTTATAAGAGGGAAGCACACAACATGAAAGCGTTTTCAATAAACAAGAAATTAATTTCCAAATTTTGTGTTTGATTCATTGCTGTTTCTGATCGCCCAAATCACACATGACTACTGTCAAAAAATATTAGAGTCAACTACTTCGGTATCTCTAGCATATAATTGCTACTGTTTTGGTCATGAAAAGAGGGTATAACTTGTAAGTGAATCCCAGATAGATAATTTCCTGGTTAGTCATTTCTACTTTTCATATGGATAGCAGCTTTGGTTACATTTCTTTATGATATTGTGATTTGTCATTGGAAATTTCTTGTTCTTGTATATTTTTTTTCAATAATCCTTACTTAGATCACCATCCCTAACTCTTAGAATTGTTGATTTGGATGGTTTAATGAACTTTGTCATCCACTTGATCAATTCAGATTTAAATCTGAGAAAAAGCTATGAAAAAGAATTTTTATTTTTATTTTTACGAACTCACTAATTTGGAGTATGTGATCTAAAATCTCCAAATTCAATTCCATGCTAGGAGATGTTTTTGAAATAGCAAGCACATCGATGAAAATCAGTCATTAGGTTAACTGAAACTAGTGCATCAAGTGGGACTAATCCTCTCTTTAAGAGTGTCGCCCTCACATGTGGGGACACGAAGCTTGCTTTCTCATTTGAACTTAAAAATCAAGAAAATGAGAAACTTGAGATGAACAGGTATGATGTTGTTCAGAAAGTCACGTCAAGATAGAAAGAGAATTAAAAAAAATTAAAATTAAAACCAACTTACGTCCTAAAAAAGCCTTTAATCTCGGTGTAAAAATTTTGGATTTCATTTTAGAAGATAAAAAATTCACAGTCGAGGCCAACTAGCCATAGCATTGTCAAATGCAAGCAATCTTTTGACTTAATTCTCTACAATCATGTAGAGCTCGTTTGCTTTAGAACGTTTCTTGTTTGTTTTATTTCCAAGGAGTGTAGCGTAATGACAAAGAATTTTAGATCTGTATAGCAGGTCTCGAGTTCGAGTTAGGGCGTGCACCTCTTGTAAGAGTTTGGGACAGTCGGGATTTTACTCCCTTACCTGAGCCCATAAAGTGCGCTTTCCAGGAGGGTGAGGTTTCCTCGAATCCAAAAAAAAAAAAAGTTTCTTGTCTGTTTTGCTTCAATCTTTTAAATTTTTATGTAACCAAGATGATTTTTTACTTGTTTTCTAGTTTATCATCTTTTTTTATAGCCCTGAATTCTTAATAAGATTTCTTTGATTAATTAAAAAAAAAAAATACCAGCAATAATCTTGGCATTCTCTTACCTTTTCCTTCTCCTCTTCCAATGACCTAACCCCTAGAACATTAACTTCTTCAACATTTACTAATATTTATCACCTACATGATTACAAATTTCATTCTCACTTCACCATAATCTATTTTCTTTTCTTTTCTTTTTTGTTTCTTTGTTATTTAAAAAATATATATTGACCTACTTTTTGTGACTACCTTGCCTTTTAAGCACTCCTTTCTCTATTCTTATTTCTCTTTCTCCTTCATTTTGAAACTCTCCCTTAGTCATCTCCACTCCTCTCCTCTGCCTTTGATATAGACAACCAACTAGCATGCTTGAATGTCCAGAGACAGGTAAGAAGGAATCACCCTCAAGAGAAATGAATAAGATCTATATTCTCTCCACAAAAGGCAAAACCCTAGCTTCTACTAGCCTAATAAATATTAAGAACTCTTCTTGACTTCGATCTAATCTGTTTGTTTCTTTCTCTATTTGAAATTTTGATAAGAAAAACATAGTGTTTTCTTGAAATATCATGTAATATTGTTTTTTCCTTTGGTGTTTTAGGGAGAGATCTGAAGAGTTAGGAAAGAGGATCAAGAGGGAGAGTGATGCATCTTCTCTTATGGGGAGGAGACAAATGTTAGGTCCTCCTGTAATTTTGAACACTGTTACACCTTGTGCTGCATGTAAACTTTTAAGGAGAAGATGTGCTGAAGAGTGCCCTTTTTCTCCATATTTTTCTCCACATGAACCCCAGAAATTTGCTGCTGTCCACAAAGTCTATGGTGCAAGCAATGTCTCCAAGCTGCTAATGGTAATTAAGCTACCCTTCAATTCCCTATAATTAACATATAATCTATTTAATTTTCATATATATATTTTTTTTACAAATTTTGACATTCTTGATTTTTTTCTCTTGATGAATTATGGGATTTTTTTAAAATTTATTTTTCCTTGGCTTTGTGGTTTAATTATCTAGGAGGTGCCAGAAAGTCAAAGAGTTGATACTGCAAATAGTCTAGTTTATGAAGCAAACTTGAGGCTAAGAGATCCAGTATATGGCTCCATGGGTGCAATTTCAGCTTTACAACAACAAATTCAATCATTACAAGCTGAACTTAGTGCAATAAGGGCTGAGATACTCAACTACAAATACAGAGAAGCTGCTGCTGCTACTAACATCATTTCTTCTACTCATCCTGCTTTAGTTTCTTCTGCGACCGTGTCCATTTCAACACCATCACAAACGCTTGCTCCACCACCACAACCACCTCCTCCTTCAGTTGTTGTATCTTCATCTTCCTCTTCTTCTCTTTATACACCACCAAATAGCACATCAGGTTATAGCACTATTTCAAGTGAAAATAATGTCCCATATTTTGATTAATTTTATTCTAGACCATAGTCGGTTTTTATACAATTACCATTGCATTTGGTATGATAATGTTGCCTTATGCTTAATGGTAACTTGTTGTAAAGATTGAGAAATCATGGGGAAAGAAAGAGAGAACTCAGGGCATTAAATCAAAATCGTAGTGAATTTTAAGGACTTGAGAACTTCCCGTTTCATGATTTCTAATGACATTGTTGCTTTGTTTTAGCCTCTCATCATTCTTGAAAATTCCTTGCTCATTGTTTTGATGAGAAAACTATTAGCTAGCTACCTGTCTACAATTTCATGTGTATTAGGGTTTTTTTTGCCTGCTGGCTGCAACATTTTCCTTTCGTTTTCATGGTGAGACTCAAAACTTCTCCTTTATCTACTTTTTTTTAGGAAAAAACAAGTTCTGGTCACCATGGAATCCAAACCCATTTGATTGAAATGACAAAAGAAAAATTTAATTAAGCTCACTAATACTAGGTCATATATATATTCATCAAAATTTTACTCCATAGACAAAGCAAAAATCATCATCTAGTAATGGAAGCTATTGCTAATTGAGTTAGGAAAAGATTTTTATATAAAAAGGATTTGTGTGAAAATATTTCTATTTCAAAAAGAAATCTCTATAAATTTGAGGACCAGTGTATTCAAAATTAACGAGTGTTGAATCAATCCATCAATAAAAACTTTGAAGGTTAAAGATTTGAATGTTTAGTATTCTCAACACTCCTTTGACTATGGTGTTATGGGCACATCTTGCTGTTCATATTTACAATTTCTCGTGATTCGAGTCTTGATTGCACGTGTGGTGACTGAATAGGCTTTGCTTTCAATGAACCTTCCAATAAGCACACATGCATGTGTGTACATGTTTGTCTGAGCCATTGAAGGAACTGAAAATCTTGTTTATGGGACGTGGGGGAGGCAAAAGGTACGGTGGGGCTGTGATTCTTCCCATGTATATTAAATTCATGATCCTACATTGAATTCCAAGAGTCATATTTTACTATATGCCTCTTCTGTTTCCTTTGTCACATGGCTTTATCAATCCCAGACAATCTGCAATAATTATTTATTTTTATAATCTGTAGATAAGACAGGAGATCACATTTATTCCAATTTTACATGCATTCATTCATCACTTTTCCTATATATAATTATTTATCATTAATTATCTTTCTTTATGTTTTGCTTGTTTTTTGAGCAATACTGTAAGATCTTGGTGAAGATTCTACCCGTCACTTCCTGAAGAGTTTGAAATCGTTGAATTCTAGGATTATCGTTGAATTCTAGGATTCATTAGTGAGATCCACTTATTCAATCTTAGATTTTTGTGGGAAAACTTTTGGAAAATTAGAATTATTCTTTTTTTTCTTTAATGATTGGCTTCATGGCAGCTTCACCTTTCTAGTTTTTTTTTCCTTACAAATAACCATTCAAGTATTTTTTTCATAAGAAAATAAAAATTCAATCAAGTAGAATGATAATGGCTTATGCTAATTGAGTTTTTTTTTTTTTTGAAAGATATTTATATCATTTAAACACTAAAATCTGACGAGATTAGTATAGAAACTGCACAATATCTTAAAATGACAAAAAACCATAAAGAAGATAAAACACAGTCTTACAATGTATTTTTTAAGATGCATTCCCACCTCACCTCTTCGATTCTTCTCCAAGTAGCAGTTTTGTAGCGCTAGATCATCCCAACGTGCTTTATGTCGGCCACAAATCTTTTCTTGTTTTCAAGTACTGTAAGGCAAGGAACCAAACCATGGGGGTATAGAAGGATGGATTGACACATTCTTCGTTTTGAATTACTACTCTATTTAATAAATTTTGGATTATACAATAAAAGGTAGCTCTTCCTCAATTTATAAATTACTTCGGTAACAAAAAAATGAAATTCAATCCCTGGATCCCCTCTCCATCTCTTCTGTTTGAACCTGAGATTTGTAAAATTCTAAGTTTTAACTATTTTTTTAGAACTTAATAGGGTAAAATCTAGATCATGAGTTAGGAATTCAACATGAATGGATCATATTTTTTTAAAAAAATTTCAAAACATTGCTGCTTTGACAAGAAAAATCAATAGGTTGTCGGGTTCTAGTCGATTCAAGCAAGTTGATAGACTCATTATGTTAACTTGGGTTTTTTATTGTATCAGCTGTTTTTTTTTTTTTATCAACTCAATTAATTCAGATCCCTCCCATGTCGAGTTCTAAATCAACCTGCAATAATACCGTTGCTAGTTTTAAAACAATGGTTTTTACTAATGAGTTGTCTGCTGAGAAAACAGTGTACATGTAATTAATGGTTGTGAGTGGTATGAAATAATTAATATGTATTTAGGGTTGGAGTCAACGTTGTCCCGATCAAAACGCGAACAAGATTTGATTTGTGAAAGGGGGTTTTCTTGGCGTGTGGAGCTCATTTGATTAAGCAAGGAATAGTTTGGTATAGATAACATGTGTAACATCAACTTCAATGCCGAATTGAACTCTAGCTATATAAAATGTATAGCATACAATAGTGATAATTTGGTTTTCACGTCATGGTTGCTTCAAATATTCGCATCTAATTACTTTGTCGACCTTTCCCATGAATACCACCAATAAAAATTTCTTGATATATCAAAAAATTGAATTCTCTTTCCTTCCTTCCAGCAAAGTCTTTCTCCTTCTCCAGAGCAAAAAAAAATAAAATTATTAGCTAATATAGGTCAATGTGGTCTGCTCTCTAGGCATTACATGTGGAATCTATATGCTGTTTTTTAGGCATCAAATATGTCAGAATCTATATATTATGCAATATGGATTTTATATATATATAGCACTTCAAAGCTTGAGCTATAATTTCATCAATATACATCTTGCTATCAGGGAAGGTTGAAGGGGGAAAAAAAAAACCAGAAAGAGTTTCTAAATTAAATTGCTCATCACCTTCAAAAAAAAGTATTGATGAAATTATATTAGTTTTTGACTGATTTTGCATTTATGAGGGGTTGACCACTCAACAGGGGCCACATATGATAGAGAAGTCCGACCAATATAATAATGACAATTATAATTTCCAGTGATTGAGGATGCTCAAACCTGTTTTGCTAATAAACCACTCCAGAGATCACACGACTTGAATTTAAATTTGACAAAACGAAGGTAACTGCAAAAGATATTATCTCTGAACATAAACAATATAGAGTGATTTAAAAACGTAAAAAAATAACAATAACAAAATATTTTACAACTACAACCCATTAAGTTATAATTAAAATATGCATATTATGGATTGCTACATTATAGGAAACAGCACTTATTTTTTAGAATTATTCTGTATAGTATGGTGACCTTAACTTATATATGTTGCCTTATTCATGTTTATATATATATATATATATATATATATATAGAGAGAGAGAGAGAGAGAGAGAGAGAGAGAGAGAGAGATGATTGCTGCCACATTAGGCTAAGCCTCCTATTTTACACAAAATAACTTTATCATGTTATCTTCTTCAATTTGTTATAAGAGTCTTTATCATAACATATATTTTTTTCACGAGCAATGGATTCTATATACTAGTAAATTCCTACTAATGTTGTTAGCCTTTATATCAGTTCTTCTTCTCTTAACTCTTCTTTTTTGGTAGCACCACTACCCCGACTCATGTTTGTCAATATAGTTCAACTCTTTTCCTCTTTGTTCTTTGCTATTACTATGATCTCGATCTATTCACATTACCTTCATGTCCGCGTCATCGGTCTCTATTCCATTGGCAACCATCATCCCTCTCACTTGAAGCTCACCAACAAGAACTACCTCAATTGGTGGATACAGATGAAACCATATCTGATTAGTCAAGGTGTTCTTCTATTTGTTAATGTCTCGTTTCCATGTCCTTCTCCTTATGTCATGTTGAGTGCTGATTCTGCCGCCTCTGTCACCTTCAGTTCAATTATTAATCAATCTTTTCTCTTATAGAAACAACAAGATAATTTAATGTGATTTGTGTAGCCATCCCATAATAGTTCATGAAAATCTTTCAAAAGATCAAAAAACCTGGTTGCATCTGCATTAGGTTCTTTTTTTATATAATTGAATATTGACAGTCATTACCTTAATTCATTCTTATTTTATCCATAACCATATTCCTGTAATGATAGATGTTGTTATTTACAACTCCATGCACGTTGTTAGCACTAGAAGTTGACCCGACCATCCTTTTTACCGTGCTTTCGTTACGAACAAATAGTTCTTCATGTGCATACCAACACAAGTAATCCTTCATGAACCCTTTGTGCAGAAGATGCATTGTTACAACATCTTGATGGATAAATTTTTTATTTTTACACCTCATGCATAGACACCTAAAACAGTCTCCACTAATATTTCTCAGAATAGATGTTGTAAAATTAATAAAACTCTGAATCTCATTACAATAATCCATCATCTGCAATTCTTGGGGTGAATTTTGATACATTTATGACTTCTATCGAACCTCTATAAAATAATGATGACAACAAGTATTAATTAAGTACGTTAAGTAAATAAATTTGTAAAATTATTGGTTTAGCTTAAGATTATCCAACTTAATGTCAAACTTCTCTTAAATATTCATTATCAATTATCTACGTCCATACAAATTTATACGCATTAACTTACGGAAATTATAAATCGGCAATAAAATTGACAAAAATAAAAAACGGACCCATTAAACAAACTATTATTTATTTCATCACAACAAACCAAAGTCGGTAATTCGATATAAGTTTTAACAATTTACAAACAAATAAAATTTTACAAAATCTAAAACAAACAAGTACAAAATTATAAATCCATACTATATGTTTGAGAAAAAATAATAAAATAAGTAAACACCCAAACAAAATACATATACTAAAAAAACACTCAATAATTAAATTGAAATTTTAAAATTGTATTAAAATTAAAGAAAAATATAGATTTCCTTACTAAAAATGAAAAATCCGCAATAAATCAGAACACGAATACTAAGATTAGAAAAGTTTGTGTTGAGATGAGGGGGGATGTTTAGGGGGGAGCTGGTTGTTAATATTGGGGGGGTTTCGTTTAGATGCAGGGGGGAAGAAGGAGAAATAGGGAAGGGGAGGGAAGGGTCGATGCCTGGTCATATATTAAATGTTACCGATGAAATTATTTTGTTTACCACTCCGTCAGAAATTTTATCGGTGTTTTTGACACGTCACTATATGGATAGCCTGGTTTGAATCCGATTGTAATTTCATCAGTAAAATTGTTCACAAAAACTTATACGTCATCGCACAACTTTTTTTTTATTCGTTTTATTCTGTCTGGGATTCCCTCGGTATATATCGACAGTTTTAGCGATGGAAAAAGTTTTGTCGATAAATATCATCGCAAAATACCGGAAAAAAAACTGTCAGTAATTCCATTTGTACTTGTTTAATTTTTGGCAGTGACTGTTCGATTAGTACTCATAATTTCTGTATCTAAAGGTTAGCAAATTCAACAACTTGATGTTCATAATGCATTTCTCAATAAGTCACTTAAAGAGGTGGTTTATATGAAGCAGTCCACAAGTTTTTTGGATCCTACTTTACCTACTCATGTTTGTCGTCTTCACAGGTCTTTTTTATAGCTTGAAACAAGCCTCGCATGCTTGGTACACACGACTAACCAACATTCTTCTTTCTATTGGTTTTCAGTCTTTCAATGTTGATACCTAATTATTTATTTTCTATGGGATGTGATATTTGTTATCATTTTGTATATTTTGATGACATTTTACTCACTAGAAGTAACTCTAATTTGGTTCAACGTCTCATTACTCTGCTGAATTCAGAGTTTAAACTTTGTGATTTTGGTGTTGCTTATTACTTTTTAGGAATTGAAGTCACTCTTACCAATATAGATCACATGCTTAGTCAACACAAATTTATTCTTGATATCCTTTATCGAGCTGGTATGTTATCGTGCAAACTTGTTGATACTATGGTTTCTTCATTTTTCCAAATTATTAATGCTCTTAAATATCTTACATTTACTAGGTCGGATATATGTTATGCTATGAACAAGGTCTGACAATTTATACATGCTTCTACTGAGAGCTATTAGGCTGCTGTTAAATGCATTTTACTTTATAGTTTTACTAATGCTGATTGAGTTGGTAGTATTGATGATCGTAAGTCTATCAAAGCTTACCTTATGTTTTTTGGCACCACTCATTTTTCATGGGAATTTGGTAAGCAACGAATTGTTGCTCGTTCCTCCATTTAAGCAGTGTATAGAGCTTTAGCTAATGGCAATGCTAAAGTTTTATGGCTTTGCTATCTTTTATCAGACTTATGTTTCTCTCCTAGTTCTGTAACTACTATTTGGTGTGATAACTTAGGTGCTACTTATTTATTTGCTAATTTGATTTATTATACTCATACAAAGCATGTTAAGGTTAATTATCACTTTGTCAGTGATATAGTATCCAAAAAGAAGATTCAGATTTGCTTTATATCATTCAAAAATCAATTAGTTGATGTTTTTATTATGCCACAACCTTACTCTATCTTTGCTCATCTACAGTCCAAGCTTCATATGGATACCCCCACTTTCAACTTGAGGGGTGTATTATGGAATATGCTATATTATAGGAAATATTGTACTTAACTTTTATAGAGTTATTTTGTGTAGTATAGTGTATCTTGACTTCTGTATATTTCTCTATTCATATATAAAGAGAGGATGGCTGCCACATTAGGCTAAACCTTATAATTTACATGAAAACTTTATTCTATTATCTTCTTCAATTATACCCTTAGTAAATCATATGCATTCTTGTTCTAGGGAAAAATAACAAGGATTAAGGTTGAATCCGCCTGTAGGGTGTAGTGTGTGTGCTTTTTGTAGGAGATTCAAGTGTTTATTTAGTTATTATTATGATGCTATTTACAAAATAGATCTAGAAGGTGTTGTGCAGGATAATTTGTTATTTTTGTTCCTTTTCTTTTTGGATTTTTTAGTTTGGTTGTGACTTTTATTTTTTTCTTTCTTTCTAATTAAGACTGTTAGTTTTTTATTTATTTAAAGAGTTGTAAATCTCTTAAAGAGTCAAACTATTAAAGAGAAAATATTTGTTGATAAAATTTTGAATTAAAATTTTTATATAAATAACATTTTTAGCCAAATTTTATGTTCTTGTTTGTTGTGTTTGTTTTTGTTTCCATCAATCTTCTTTTCAAAGATAACAAGTATGCTTCTATAACCTTTTATCTCCTTTTTTTTGTTCTTTTTATTTTTCTCTGCCAACCAATCGATACCAAGAGAAAAGAACTTAAATTCAGGGGTATGTTTACAGTTTACTTTAATTTCCTACCAGAGGACTACCCAGTTTTTCTAGTTCAATTAACACAGTCCAATTTATTTCAAATCTATAAAGGTTCGGATTTATTTAGAGGTCCCGAAAACATTCTGCTTTGGAGTAATCGATATCTTAATTTATTTTTCTTTTGGTTTACTTTTTTTTTCTTTTTTTTTTTGAATTTGGTTTGATTTGTGTCATCAGAAACTTTTTTTTTTTTCCCACCATTTGCTTAATGGCAAGAGAGCTTCAATAATACATCAATATATATATATATAAACATTCCAGTCTATTACTTCTGTCAAGATTGAGACCTCAAATTAATAAATTTGGAACATTTCTTCGTGGATGCAAATTCTTTTTTCTTTTTTTTTTATATTATTAAACACAAGTCAATCTCATCTTTATCGCCTTGTCTTCGAACCATGCGCGGTGTCCTTGTAAACTCTCTTGACCTGCTCTAGGGTCGGGCGGTCCGACAGGCCAGCTTGGGCTCGGGGCAAAATGGATTTTTCAGCCTGACCTGATTGTTAATGTTAATCGGGTTGGACCTTGGCATAGGATTTTGTCCAATGGGCTCTACTCTTAATCGCCTCCTCCTCCTCCTCCTCCTCCTCCTCCTTTTTACTTCTCTCCCGTCTTGCTCTCCAATATGGAAATAGCCAGCCACCAACCTCTCTAGCTTTGATTAGGGAGGGACATAAAAAACAAAAAAAATGGTTGGGTAAAGGGAATAATTGTGAGTTGTGATTCTTGTTGTTTAGATTTTTTTATTTTTATTTTGGGAAAAAAAAACGATAAATACAATATATATATCCTTTTTATATTTTATTATATATTGTTGATCATCAACCAAGCAAAATACTAAAATTAATTATCATTGTGTTTGGTACACCTAATACAATTTTATTTATGTCTCTTATTATTGTCAAACTTATATATTTTAAAAAATAATTAAATATTATTTTTTTACTTTATTTTATAATAAGAGTTAAAATTAATAATAGTAAAATAATCCAAGTTATAACACCCGAATCAACTCAAAGGATGGACTAAGAACCTAACTAAGCCGAGGCCTAGAACAATTTGAGTTTAAAAAAATACAAAGAAAGGATTGACTTGATCAAATTCAATAAAAAAAACTTGTGTCGAACTATGACCCGATGTAAAACTCGAGTACAAAACTCATTGACTTTTTTTTTTAAAAAAAAAGTCGGGCCAATCTTGTTTTGGTTCTTTTTTTTAAAAAAAGGTAACTCGAGTTAATCCTCCGGACCTATGAACTCGGTCAGGTTTCAAGTTAAGTTTTAAAACTATTATAATAACAATTTTTATCTATATATGCGTTAATTAGATAATTTTATAATTAAGAGTATTTTATGATGATATTTTAAAGATAAAAAATAATAAATATTGTTTATAGAGACATGTTCTATATATATAACACTTATTTTAAAAATATATAAATTAACTTTAAAGTTCTATAATATTTTTATTTTTATATCTTTATCTTTTCGATTAAATATATTTCGCCAATCTTTATTTAATTTTTTATTTATTTTTGTCTTGGTTAATAAGTGATATTTGAAGACGTGGGTGGGTCGTACCATCATTTGGTTCCACGAGCTTCTGCATCCATAAATATATAGTGGTGCAGTTTGTACTGTATTTGTAGCTGGTTTCTTTATGTATCTTTAATCCATTGTACCAAATGGAAGTTGCAGGAACTTCTTGCCCAAAAAATGCAATTTCTGAAGGCCCAATGCCTGACACGTTTACCGCTGTAAAGTTTCTCAGCTACTGATCATATATACCTATATAAGCAAATGTGGTGTTCATGCAGTGCGCTTTGGAATTTGCAGGAACTTCTTAACTGGCCATGAAAATTTTGTGATTTTACGGGATGAGAATGGTTGTGTGGTAGGTGGTAGAAGTATTAAGAAAAATTGCAGATCAGTGTTTCAAGGGGAAAAATGGCTATTAGGGAAGCTCTATATCGATCAGAGGTGAAGCGATCATTCAAACAGATTCTTGATTGCTGCCAATGAAATGAAATTCTGCAGAACAAGGACTGCTCCTTTCCACTGGGAAATCGATTCCATTGTTTCTGACACTGAAGGCAATCTTAAACGTAAATCCCCGGAATTAGCATTCAAAGTATTGGCAGAACAGCAAACAGGAAGATTGTTTCTCCTTTGAAAACCGAGTTTCTACTATGGTACTTGGTTATGCACGACAAGTTAATTATATACTTTCTCGTTTTTTTGTTAAAAAAATTTACTATGATGCATGAAGATACATGTTTATTTTTTGTTTTAAATTAATATATTTTTAATTTTTTCATATTATTTATATATGCTATCATAGTATCCCTTATTTGTTTATGCTTTTTTTCCATTCACCATATGAACAACTTATTAATTAATTATTCGACATTCATTAAGAAAATTTTTTATTATTAAATTAACAAAGTTGCTGACTCGCTTGCAAAGACCACCAGCAGGTCTAATTCTTGTCCTATGGTCTGGATGTTATATAGCATTTAACTTCCAATAAAAGATTTTAATTATTAAATTAACAAAACTTAGTAGTGGAGCAACTTGATGGGAAATATAGAGAATGAATTTTATTTCCTTAGTTTTTTAAATTATTGTTATATATTACCGCAATCTGATCACTATATAAATACAATGAATTCGTAAAGCTTTAGAATCAAAGAATAATATATAAAATGGAATGTCATCGGCATCTCGAAATCTCAAAAAACGCTTGTACGAGTCCACGAAGCTTATCCATAGAAATTTTTTTACGATTATGTTCGTAATGCTTAGTTTCTTGTAGGGCTAGTCTGCTAGTGCCAACTACGGTCATTTTCATGCCAATAAGTGCTCTTTCTCTCTCTTTTTTTTTTTTTTTTTTTTTTTTTTTTAAATTTTATTTTTATTTTATTTCTAGCAAAACTGAATTTGTTTATTATTTAAATAATTTTATAAGTTATTGGCATAAGGCTTGTTATTTACTTAATTTTATTGAATAACTCTTATAGATGTTAAGACTTGATTCTTAATAAAAGAAAGTTTGAGAGCTGTTGAGAGAATTTTTTTTATTTAAAAAACTTGTATTGAAAAATATATTTTATTGAAGAATTCTTATGAAAATTTTATACTTCATCCTATAAAATTTTATCCTTCATAAACTTCAAGCATGTATAAAAGAGACTTCAAAACTTTTAAAGGAGCTTGTGTTGAAGAAAATTTTATATCTCTAAAAATGTTATTTTTTTAGGGTGAGAATTTTTATTTAAAGAGATTTTTAGAGATTTTTAGGTTTTTTTTTAATACCACATGATATTTTTTTATTGATTGATTTTATTTATGAGATCGAGATCGTGTATTTATAATAAAATATCTTATATAACTTATCTCATATGTTAATTTTTTACTGGTCAAGAAATATATAAAGATCAATTTATTTTCCATATCATTTACATCAATTTTATTTTATTCTTTCATGTAAAAATAAAATAAAAATAATACATGAGGCAATTTAATTGGTAATTTTTTTTTTTTTGTTTCTACATCTGCGTTAATATATCTGTTTACTTGACAGTAAACAAATCTGGATATGTCTAACATGTGATAAAGATCTATATCAGACAATGCCCATATCTTAAGGGAATTAGTTTCAATTGATTTCCTTCAATCCCTGAACAAAATTCTATTATACCCAAAAAAGAAAAACAAAAGAACAGAGAAGGTTTTCCATTCAATAAAAGGTATAATGGACTTGGGGATGCGGTGTAGTTATACATCTCTTCCTTCCTTAATTTATGTTCTTCCAACAAATGCAGTATATCTGAAGTGATGAATTGGAAAAGGGTTGATCATGAAAACCGGCTTCAATATTGAAATAGTTAAGTTCATACAATCTCACCCCAGCTCTATATATAGCCCATGCATACAGCATAATATCCCAACCTACTAAGCCACACCAAAGCATATATACATATATATATATATATTACAGACCCATCAGAGTTTTTGAAAGCACACGAAAAGGAGAAATTAGAGTAGGGAAGATGAAGGGGAGAAGAAAAAAGGGTCCGTCTGCTGCTGCCAGTATCGGAGGCTTGCTGGGACGGATCGATGATATCTTCTACAGGCTGCGTAAGTTCCTAAAATAGTCAGCAGGATTTGCTTCAAAGTCATCCCTTAGAATGCGAAAATCCTGCCCTGGTGCTTTCATTGTCCTACCTCCATACCTCCTCCTCTTCTTAAGACATTTGCAGCAGCAACAAATCATCAGGAGGCCTATCACGGCCACTGCAACAACTGCAGTCACGTTTTGTTTTGTAAACCACTTGACCACATGTACCATTACATCAGAAGCCATAAATTTCTTTATTAGATCTGAAAGCATGTGAATGAAATCAGACAGTACTGAATCAAAAGCCAGAAATTTCGTCATAAGATGAGAAGACTGGTGGGAAATTGTGGAAAGAGAAGTTGGTGGTTCCATTGAATGCGATCTGTATATTAATGAATGGGGAGGGGACTAGTGTTTATAGATAATGAAGAGAATGAAGGGGATGTATTTAAAGATAAATAAGAAGGGATCACAAAATTTAGGGTGACTTCACATTTAAGAAAATACTGTGTCATGTAGTGCTCTTTGGAACTTTGAGCATCGTTTTTCAGATGTAAGCATCTGTTAGATTAATTTGATGTGAAGCTCCACCATCCACCCACTAGCTTTTGATAAAACAAAGCAAAAGTAAGAAATCGGAACAAAGAAAAGAAAGTTAAAGAGAAACACGATGATGGGAGCATCGACTTCTTTTTTTCTTTTTCTTTTTTTTTGTTCGTCAAAAAAGGTAGTAGTAGGATGTAGGCAACATATTGTTATATATAAGATAGGTTTTTACAAAAAAATAAAACTAAAAATAGTGTTACTAATTAGACCTGATTAATCGGATTGATACGTCTGACTAAAAACTAAATAATTGATTGATGTCAAAGACTAATTAGTTTTAGCTTGAAATTATGGTTTTAGCTTTCTGGATCAAAGCATAATTTGCATCAATTTTCACTTGCTCTTTAATTAAAAGCTCGACTGCAAGGTTATAGTATTGTTACCTATTTTTGAGTTTCTATACAAAAATAAGAAACTACAAAAAAAATATCAAAAAAAAAATTCAGAAGAAATTCAAAAAATAATAAAAGCGAGAAAAAGATGCTGGAATGCCGAAAAAATACCAAAATTGGATGTGGAGATTCAAAAATACAAAAGGTTGAAATTTGACAGTGAGAGCCCTGTTGATAAAAAAAATCAATTTGAAGAAAACAATGACCAAAATCAGATATTTATGGACTCAATTAAATTTTATCCAAGGTTTAATTGAGTTTATGGAAGGTTTGATTGCAAGAAAATTGATTTCTTAAGTCAATTTAGGCTTTTATTGGAAGAAATTAAAGTTCTAGGGTTCAATTATAATTTTAAAGAGTTGATTTGGTCAAATCAGAGGCTTAATTACATAATTATTGAAGTTTGATGGGCAATTAGGGATTTAATTGAAACAATACAAAACTAAGGACTACATCAGAAACGTCGCTAAACTCAAGGGGTCGAATTAAACGTTTTCCGGGGGGTTTGATTACAACATTACATAAACATTCAAGGATCAAATCGGAACTATTATTTAAAATTGAAAAACGGCGCCGTTTCTCTCAACCTTGTTCACTGTCTTCTTTAGAAGACGTTACATTGCAGCTGGCGGAGAAACGGTTGCAGCAGCGAAGGCGGTGATCAAGGGGCCATGTCCACGGCTGATATCTCTCCGGCTGTTAATCCGTCCCTGCAAAGGAAAACGCTTGCATCTTTTGGCTATAAAAGCCAGAGGATGTACTGCACAAAGGGAGAAAAAAAGAAAGAGAGAGAACGACAGAGAGAGAGGGGAAAGACAGGGGAGGAGACGACGAGCAAGAGACAGACACAAGGTAGAAAATAAGATAGAACAGAGGGAGACCAGGAGGAATTAAACTGAGAGAGCAGAGAAATACGAACTGAAGAAGAGAAGAACAGGGGCAGAACACCAAAAAAAAAAACAAGAGAAACAGAGAAAAGAAAACAAAGAACAGAGGAGAAGAACTGAAACAGACGAAAGCACAGAAGAGACCAGCCAGCACGCCTTCGCCCTTTTCATTTCCACTTCCAGGTATGCGTTTTTCGTCTCCGTGCATGCGATTTCCCTTTGCATTTTTACTGTTCAAGTGAATTATA
The DNA here is from genome assembly GCA_015852605.2 of Populus deltoides. NCBI lineage: Eukaryota > Viridiplantae > Streptophyta > Magnoliopsida > Malpighiales > Salicaceae > Populus > Populus deltoides. The sequence goes on from CM027582.2 coordinate 17,265,295, forward strand.
ATTCACTTGAACAGTAACTATGCATGCACTCACGCGTGCATCCTAAAGCCGGCGGGGTCATTGGCTTGGGCCAGTGACCGGGTCGACTGGCTGGGTCCAGCCTCGCCACATGGGCCGGGCTGGGGCTGGGCCCAGCCCCCGAAAAAAATTCAAAAATTATTTTAAAAAATCTATGATTTTCCACAAATTTTTTCCTGCGTTTTAATTAATATCGGTTTGTATTTTTATACTGTAAAGATACAAATCTGGTATTAAAATACCCGGTTTTCATCAAAACATTAAAAAATAAAAAAAATATTTTGTTCTCATGTATACGACCAAATTTCTAAAAAAAAATCATATTGTATTTGAATACAATAAAGAAAATTTCAAAAATATGTATTAGCATGCATTTTAGCTTTAATAACCAGTTTATTAAAGTCGCGAGAACTAGGCCAATATTTCAAAAAATTCCAAAAAAATTATTTTATTTTATTTTAATATCTAAGGTTATGATCTTATACGTAAGACGTATTCCGGATATTAAATTCTTTTGTTGAGGTTAGAACGGTTAGGTTTTACCCGATAAGATAAAGACCTCCTTATCGAGAAATACTTTTCTTAAACCATAGACAGACCAACAACTAGAAAACACGACAAGACCTTAGATTTTATCAGACAAATAAAACAATGCAGCCTACCTTAGTAGGGCGTATTTGGGGTGCTAATACCTTTCATTTACGCAATCAGTCTCCGTACCCAATCTCTGAGACTAGTTAGGGTTCCTAGTGACCAAAATACTAGGTGACGACTTCCATTTCATTTTTCCACTAAAAAAAGACAAGAATTTCTTGTCTCCACATATTTTCCACAATGATATTAGATAAGATTTTGAGGATGGATATTTGCGTTGTGATGCCGTACACAGAGTATGACTCAAAAATCAATTTACAAATATCTAGAGATTAACCAAACTCTAGACCATAGATTACTGCCCACAACTCAGTTTGAATAGAAGAACAATATCCACAGTTAATAGCGAAGCCTTTAATCCTTGTGCCGAAACTGTCCCGAATAAGTCCTTCCACTCCAGCAATAATTGGATTACCTTTGCCACAACATCCATATTTAATTTAACCCTCTGAATTGGAGGATAATTAATTTAAGGACAATTTGTTTATTGTTACCAAATGATCTTAAATTTGACTTATCAATATGTTATAACTCAATTCTAGATTATTCTTTAAAATTTATATTTTTAAGAATAAAAATCAAAAAATAAAATAAAGGTTAACAACGTGAAGAAAATAGGCTGAAGAGAATTTCAAAAAAAAAATTAAGTTGCAATTTTGGTGAAAATTATAAGATCTAATTGTATTCTATTATGCCCAAAAATGGAGAAACAACGCAAATTTAAGGTTAAATTAAATAATTATTAGATGAATTTACATAAAATTGTGAGATCATCCCTCTCTGCCAAACCAGCCGCCACTCGAACCAACCGTTCCTCTCTCAGCCGACCCACAACTATCCCTATCTTCCCTCTCTCAACAACAAGACAGCCCCTAGCAAATCAAAAGTGGACCTGCCCCCCATTTTCCCCCTCAGCTAACAGATCTCCTTTCTCAGCCGACCCACAACCGTCACCACCTTCCCTCTTACAAATCCTCAACCTCTCAGCCTCCCTGCACACAGGTGATGTGTGTGTTTGTATTTTCTTTTTATGAATGTGTTGGAATGATAAAAGAAAAAGATAAAAAAAATTTAAAAGTTTTAATTTACATTAAATTTGGTTTATATTTCAGAAAATATCAAAAATATTTTATTTTCTTTTGGTATTCGGGATTATAATCTTATACGTAAGATGTATTTTTGATATTAAATAGAAAAGTTTGTTTTTTTTTTGTTGATACTAGAGCATTTAGGTTTTTTTACCTAATAAGATAAGGATCTTTTTATTGTCTTCTCTTATTAAAAAAAGTCTTTGGCAAGACAACTTTCAAAACCTTCTAAATCACATCAAATCGTGAAGCAGCTTATCTCAGGTAGAGTGTGCTAGGAGTGCTAATACCTCCCTTGCCAAAGCGTGATGTTATGGCAACCCTTTACCGGACGGGTTCAGGAGGTCTTTTGTTGAATAAAGGAGTTTTCAACTAGTATTATGGTTACTAATAACCATAACTGGTCTTTTTAGAGATTTTAGGTAAGGGACTAGTTGCGTAAAAAAATATATTATTACCCCTAGTACGTCTTACCTAACGTAAACTGCATTGTTTTTCTTTTTTTTATGGTTGCTATGGTCAGATGGTGTTTCTAAATTCTATTAGCCTACTATGACAAGTTTGCTATATAAACAAACTTTAGTTTTCTAGGTCAAGAACTTGGTCTGAAAGGTTGAAATTTCCTCAATTGTCATTGAGGCTTCTTTCGGGATAAACTTGGAATCTTGGCTATCACGTCATTTCAAGTAATTTTTCAGATAAAATTCTTTGCAGTTTTTTTTTTCTTATATTAGAAGTGAATGGGTTGAAATACTTTCAATAATATTTTGGATATTAGCCTCATATAGGGTTTTTTATCCTTATATTAAAGGTGAGTAATCATAAATCATTTTGTTGACTTTTGATCCTTATAATAAAAGTGAATAATATATTCTCTTGCCATAAATAATTTTTTAATATTTTTGAAATATAGGCCAAAATCCTTTGAAATTTTATAAATTTATTGTAAAATCCATGCAACATGTTTATTTAAATATGCCAAAGTACTTTAGATTTTTTTTAGAAAAGATGCTCAAATAATTTTTAGGACTTTTGGCTAGAGGCGAGTGTTTGATACTTGCAAAAGATTTCTTTTAATAAATTTGGGGACTTTTTAATGATTAAGTCAGTGAATTTTTGAGGAAAAATATAATCATATTTCAGAGAAAGAATCTGAAAATAAATATACAGTAGAGAATGAAGATTTCAAACCCTTTTTTTAAAGGATTCATTATCTATTTATAGCTCATTAGTCTTTTTATGAAGAGGAAAGACTAAAGTATAATATTGTCCTAGTAATATTAAAGAGAAAAAAATATCTTTGATATATATATATATATATTAATGTTGATGAGAAATATCTCTGACATATGTATTAATGAGGAAAAATATGTCTGACATATATATTAATATGGATGAAAATATGTTGAGTCCTTAAAAAACTTTTATACGCTATCTCTTACACAACAATAATATCTGAAAATATGGTAGGTTGAAAGATTTTTGTACACATAATGGATGTAGAGAGAGTAGGACGAACCAAAATATAGTTGTGCCAAAAACAAATGGGTCCTTTTTTAGCTGAGCCAAAAGAAGATTGGTCATTCTCTTAAAAGATTTAAAGCACTTAGCCCCGTTTGTTTGCTGGAAAGTAGGTTTTTTTTAAAGTAAATTCCGGAAAAATAAATTCCAGGAAAGTGAATTATTTTCTAATGTTTGGTAGTGTAATGAAAAATAAAGTTGGAAAACACTTTCCAGTATTTGGTTATGTCATGAAAAATAAGCTGGAAAATAACTTATTAATGTTTTATTTTTTTCAAGTTTATTAAAATAATGAGAAACAAATCTTACAAATTAAAAAGTTGAATGAGAATGAAATTGAAAAAAAATATAATTTCATAAATTATCTCAAATAAAATAAGTAACAATCAAAATAATAGAGATCAAATCTAAAAAATAAAAAAATTAAAAGATGAAGAAATTAAAATAATAATAATTAACATTTCATAAATTATTTTAAATAAAATAAATAACAATCAGAAGAATGAAGATCAAATTTGATAGATAAAAAATTTCAATTAAAAAATGATAAGAAAAAAACAAATAACAATTGTAAAAATAAGTACCAAAATTAATATAAAAATTAAATTCTAAGGAATGAAATTGAAAAACAAATATTCAAAAAATATATATATATATATAGCAACCAAAAGTTTGAGGACCAAATTTGATATAATCAGCAAATAATATGATATTTCTAAATTTTTCACAATTTCCAGAAAGTGTTTTCCGCTCAAAATAAAAGGAAAATACTTTCCTGAAACCAAGCCAAATTTTCCTTTAACTGAAAAGTGTTTTTCGTTGATCGAAAAATATTTTCCGTTGATCAACTTTTCTAAAAATAAATAAACATAAAAAAATTTAAAAAAATAATTTTTTAAAAATCTTTTTAAGAGAAACAAACACATCCTTCACCACATATTAAATCCTTAACCAAACCTGTATAAATTGTGATTGGGCAAAACATAGCCCCAACCACGACACCAAGCATACCCTAAGGGTAAGTCTACCTCCCGCGAGGACTCCTGCCACCGACCTCGCTGCTGGAATTCTGCTTCTTCTGCCAATTCTTTGCTGCTGTTTCCTCTTGCCTCATGCTCATCCTTGTTGCTTATTGTTTTTCAGCCTCTTACCATGGTCCTCATCACCCAAATAAAGCATCATCTCAGGAATAATTTAATTGTTTCTGAGATTTATTAAATTTTTTAAATTAAAATTATAACCACCATCGAGATTTTTTCCAGCTAGAGTATCTTTACCTTTTCTTTAATGCCATTGCTACATTATTGTCTTATTTCTCTTGGGAATATCCTCGTCATCAACGAGCATACTGATGGTTCTGACACCTTTATATTTCAAAAAAAAAATATGTATAAAATATATATTTTTTCAATCCACACATATTTTGAAAAATATCCTAACCATATCACGAAATGATGAGCAATAGCTTCCCTTGCAAGAGGACTGGGATCTTTTTGATGCACCAAGCTCTCTTAATTTTACTAAACATATGGAATAGTATCCAAAACCAAAGTTTAACAACAAAATTGTGTTCTCGTGGGCATGTAAATGGATACAGGAAAAAAAAAAAAAAAAAAACCTGATCAGGCAACCATGTCCGTAGCAGAGAGGCCTTTAGATTTAAATCGTTGGATGAGTTGGCTAACAGTTGAAGTGACAGAAGGGAGGGTCTTTACGGCGGCATTCATGCTAGCTGTCTTTGAATCTCTCCGTCCAAGTTTTACCTTCCAATATGGACCTCCAAGCTGCATGGAATTAATTAACGGTATAGTTTTCATGAAAAGACAATCATCCTAGAATTAACAATTACTCTATGATTATGTGATATCTAATAACAAAAAAAGAGAACAAATGAGAAGAACTCTTCTGGTATTTAGAGTACTAGAAGTTATTTTGGTTTAGTGATTGGATTTAATTAATATGGCAGTATTTAATTAGTATCGATCGCAGTATTAAAAAAATGAAGGGTTATTGGGGGAAAGAGGGTACATGTGGAGAGAAAAATTAGCTTAAAAAGATATTTAATTAAGATGTATTAATGATGGGAGCAATTACTAAATGTAGTCGGGATTTGCAATTATCAGATTCGGAGTATGGAAGTTGTCTGTGCGTAGATTGATATATATGGTCATAACTCTTAAGGTAAGTTTCAAATGATAATATAGAGAACAAATTCACGTACGGACAACTAAAGTAAAACAATTAGAAAGAGTTGATGACTTAGAAGAACAGTACTGGAATCACGGGCAGCAATGACCACGATATCAGCACATGAAACTATACCTGGACAGACTTTCTCCAACTTAGACTTGATTTTGGCGACGACATTGTATCCCCTCACAGAATTATTATTTGGACCTGCACCTTGTTCTCCCTTGAAAATGGCAGTGTCTTCCAGAAGTATAGCCGCGTCACAACCCTGTTAAAAATGTCATGATGTAATTAATATTCATATTAATCTTCAAAAGATACACATAAAACACACAAAAAAAAAAAAGGATTGAATTATTATTTATTGCACGTCATCAAAAATTGATTTAGAATCTTAATACATATGTTCGTTCCCCTTTCACATTCAAGCGAGAGTGAGACTTGTCTATAAAACCAAAATGAGACAGGGATGGAACAGTTAAACAAATATTGTCAATGTATATGTAATCTTTTCCACGTTTGTCTGCTCCCCTAGCTACAGAATTCTTTTATTTTTGTTGTTATGATCTCTTTATCAGTAGTCCAGTCGTCCCTTTCAAGATATAATAGTGACAATATATATTGTTGTCTTCCAGAATACTAAACATGAATTTCTGATAGATAGTATAATATAAATATTTGAAATTTTTACTCAAGAAATAATAAACATAATATTAATATAAAATATATCCCTTAGTCTTTGACAGTACAATTCCACAGAATAAGAGGAGGAGAAGAAGCAACATCAACTGGACATATTCTTGGGTCCTTGACAGTTGACAGTACAATGTTTCTAATCATAATTACTATATAATTACTTGATTTTGATCTGTTTAATTAACAGTTTTGAAAGTCAGAACCTCATTTATTCCTGATAATTCCCTGTCGAAGATTAATTCGATAATTCTTTTAAGATGGTGGAAATATTTAAGAAAGTAAAAATGGCTTACAATTAACAATTTCTAACTAATTAAAGGGTTTCCACAGACAATAAGGGGGTGTTTAAGATCCAGAGTTTTCAAGAATTATGAAATATTTTTACTTTAAATTATTTTATTTTATATATTTTTTAAATTATTTTAATGCATTGATGTTATTGTCATGAGCGACGGAGTAACATGGATATAACAGCTGTCAATACGAGAACGATCGATCAGTTTGTGGGGCCAAGTAAACGCATAATTGGACACCACCATTGTTAGAAGAGATCAGATTGAAATTGTTTGGTTCTCTTTGTCACTGTTAGAAAACTAAAAGCTAACTGGGAAACCATTGGGAGCAAATATTTAGGCAACAGTTTGGTTTAAATTTGGTTCACCAATAATTAATTTTGTGATATTAATTATCATTCAATAACGACATGGAAAAATATTTTTATAAGAATAGTCAAGAATCATGACGAATGAGAACTCGTGCATGAAAAATAAATTTTTGTCTTATTTATGGAACGAAGAGTCATCTATGGTGACATGGTATTTTGACAATTATTTATATTTTATCTTTTATAATAATTGAGGATTTATTATCAATCGAGAATATTTTTATAAGAATAGTCAAGAATCATGCGAATTAAAAGAATAAATTTTTTTTATTTTTTATTGATATAAAAAAAAAGAATGAAAGTCCTCTTCTAGTATTTTGATTACTAGAAACTCTAAGTGTTCTTAGAATTTGAAAAAATAAACTGATTATGTAAAGGAGAAGTATTAATACTCCTAATATGTCTTATCTGATATAAACTGTATTATTTATTTGTCTAGTATAAATTAAGAAAAAATAGTGTTTTATAATCGTTGGTCTGTTTAAGAATTAAGAAAAGTCATTCTCAGTAAGGAGGTCTTTATCTTATTAGATTAAAAATCTAACCATTATAATGCCAAAAAAAATAAAATCTCTTTTTATTTAATATCAGAAATATATATATATCTTACGTATAAGCTCATAATCCTATGTACTAAAAGAAACAAAATAAAATTTTTGTATTTTTGAAATCCGAGGCCAAATATTATTAGTAAATTTACAAACTTGTTGTAAAATTATGTAATATTTTTGAAAAACCATATCAAAGTATTGTAGATTTAAAAAAAAAAAATGCTTAGATAACTTTAGGATTTTTAGCCATATGCAAGAATATATATATATATATATATATATATATATATATATATATATATATATTAGATTTTGTTTGGCAAAAACTCTTTTTTTTTTTTCTTTGTATAAAACTACTAAAAATAGGCTTAAAAGGTGTTGTCAAACACACCCTTAAACCCAAATACCCTTTTTACAAAAATTATGGCAAGTCAAACAAGGTATTGAACTCTTTGACCCACTTTTTCATTTTTTTTACCCGATCCGACTAGATCAACCTGAAATTTTTTATATGACTATAAACCAAACCAAAATTCTGATTTGACCTAGAAAACAACCCAAAAATAAAACTAAGGTACAAAAAACAAATTAAACACCAAAAAAACACAAAATCTCAAAAATTCTTGAACAAAATGAATCAAACACAAAAAAATAAGAAAATGAAGAACACCCAAAACAAACCCAACAACGTGGGTTCAAAATCGGACTAGATTTGGTCACAATGAAGACACATATATATTTTAAATCATGCAATGATTATTAATCTAGCATCCAATCACTTCTATTGTCACTAAAACATCATGATTTTTTCAAAATAGGTTTGGGTTATAAACCAAAATCCTAGGATTAAAAGTCATTGAAATCATGTTATTGATGCAAATAAACACTAGATTATTGGTTAATCATGAATAAGAAAAGGTTCTTGGCAAATAAATAAAACAAAACAAGTCAAAACCATGTAGCTAAAGCAATGTTCTTGGGAAGAACACAAAGAACAAATGAAGAATATTTAACGTGAACCCAACAACGTGGCTCTTAAACCAGACCAAATATGGGCAAACCAAAGGCATATACATGTTGGAAATCATGCAATGATCAATAATCTAGCATTCATTCACTTCTATTATCAATGAATTATCATAATTTACCCAAAATAGGTTTTGGTTCAAAACTGAAACCCTAGAATTAAAAACCATTTAAACACGTTATTGATGTGAAAAAAATACAAGATTATTTTTTGTGGGCAATTAACAAAATCAAAAAAATTATATGAGGGAGTAAGTCAATATTCGTTACCTTGTATAAGAATGTTACAATAAAGTAGAGTAAGTCAATAAAAATATATATATATTCTTTACTCTTAGACAATACAATTTTATAGAATAAGAGAATAAGCAACATCAATTGGACTTTTTCTTAAGTCCTTGACAGTATAATATTTCCGATCATTTTTACTTGTATACTAAAATACATATGATTTTCATTGTGTATTTGTCACTGTGCAAACTTTTATTTTTTTCACTTTGGTTCTTAAATTTTGTTTTTGGGCAATAAAATCCTAATTAAAGAGCAATTGATTTCAAATTCTTATAAAAGGCTGAGATTAGAAGAGGGGGGACCGAAATGAAAAATGCGGCAAACATAGGTGATGTACCATCAATTTCAAAAACATTCAATTTGGTCATCCAACTTAAACAATCATGCAAATTATACAATTCTGGTCCCTCGAAATTCTTCCAATTCCATTTTGGTATAGAAGTTTATTTTTTGTTATTTTTTTTATCCCTGGTTGAGAGAGGAGAGAAAGAGTGGTTGCTGGATTCCAGTAGCAGAGAGAGAAACTTGTCATTAGCATCGATTTAGGCCACCAAAATGAAAGATTTTTGTGTCAAATTGTTCGATTTGATGTGGGGAGTTCATATTAGGTGTTTTTTTTTTTTTTTTACCTTAAGTGTTCGTGAAAAAACAGATTTGAAGCTTGTGAGCATTGTCGTTAGTCGTTACCCAATTTTACGTCCCTACACCAAAAAAAAAGAGAAAAACAATTGTTGGAAAAAAACCAAAAAATATATAGCAGTGAGAAGAGGACACGGGGGCGCCCAGAGAATGGTCAAAGATTGGTTAAGGAAATTAAAAAATACAAAGATTAAAATTTGACAGTATATTTTTTACTGATGAAAGCCTTGTTGGCAAAGAAAATTCAATTTGAGGAAGAAAAGTCCAAAATCAAATGTTTAAGGGCTCAGTTAGATTTTTTTAAAAATATTAATTGAGTTTATGAAGGGTTTGATTGCAAGAAAAATTAATTGTTAGGTCAATTTAGGCATTAATTGGAAGAAATTAAAGTTTGGGGTCGAATTACAATTTTTGGGAGTTAATTTGGTCAAATCAGGGGCTTAATTGCATAAATATTAAAGTTTAATTGGCAATAAGGGACTTGATTGAAGAAATCCAAAATCAAGGACCAAACTGGAAAAGACACGCCAATATAGGGGTTGGAATTGACCGAATTATGGGCTAAATTGAAGAAATTAGAAGTTTGTTGATCAATTGAGGATAAAAATGCATAAATTCAAAACTAAGGACTAAAGTGAAAAAGGCAGCCAATTTCAGGGCAGACATTTGAATTTGACAAAGATGCAATTGAATTAATTCTTAAAATCAAAATCTTAATTGAGGACTGGATTGAACAAATTAAAGATTAAGGATTGATTTGGAAATAGACTTTTGGTGTAATTTTCTTTTAAATAAAACGATGTGTTTTGTTTAAAACAATGTCGTTTTATTCACTGTTAAAAAAAAAACAGGACAGAAATAGAAGGAAAAATAGAAGAGAAGAGAAAAACAAGGGAAAACAGAGGAAGGAGAAGGAAAGGAAGAAAAGAAAAACAGAGAGGACGAGGACACAAAAAAAATAGAGAGGAGGAAGAACATAAACAAAAACAAGAAAGAAAGAAAGAAAGAAACAGAAGAAACTTATGCCTCTACACAAAAAGAAAAAACAACAGCAACGATCGTTTTTTTCTCCCCACCATCATTGGAACCACCGTCATTTCGCCACCAGCACTTCCAACACCACCGCCATGTTAGCCTCCCTTTCTCTTCTTTTTCTTCTACTTCACCCCCCCCGTGCCAGCTCCACTGTTCTGCTAATGAATAGTGTAGAATGAATTATAATTCACTCTCTACTATTCACGTAGCATGTGAATAGTGCAAGTGAATTAATTCAACATATTCAATCTATAAACCAAGACAAGATTTTGTCTTTCCGAGATCATTCATCACAAATTCATCTTTCAAATAGGTTACAATTTTTATGAGCTCTTTAGAAGTACCAACAAGATTTAATCATCAATATATACTACAACAATAGCAAAATTTGGATTTGGTTTTCTTAATAAAAATGCATGGCTAAATCTCATTATTTTCAGGTAGTTGTATCTCTTCAACAAATTCCTTTTCAGGAGGATCAATATTGGGAGATGATTTTGATACAATATTTATCGCCTTTTTTATGGATAAGGAATCTTTAGGAGTATCATAATTTATTTGTTGTAATTTTTTATTTTCAAGATTTTTCTCCTTAGCACCAACAGGTCTTCTATGCTTCGGGCATAGTATAGATTCATTTGCTACTATGTTGCTTTTTTTTTCCAGGGATTTCAATTCTAAATGGAGCATTTGCAGCTCGAATATGGGATTTAACCATCTTTTCACTGTTGGTGAAAACATCTAGTAATTAATATGCAATATTTTGTAAATGAATTATCTTTTGAACTTCAAGTTCAAATTGATTTGTCCTTAAATTAAAATGAGATAACTTAGGATTATTTCAAGTAATTTTTTGTCATGCTTTAGGCACTAACTTTTATTTCCCTAATGATGAAAAAATGTTCTCATCAAAATGATAGTCTTCAAAACGTGTCTTAAAAACATCACCAGTTAAAGGTTCAAGAAATCTAATAATAGATGGAGAATGAAAACCAACATAAATTTATATTATATGTTATGAACCCATTTTAGTCCTTTGTGGGGGTGTTATATACACATAAATTGCATAACCAAAAGTTTATGGATGAAATATATTTGGTAGTATACCCAAAACAAGTTGCAAAGAAGAATATTTATAGTAAGCACTTGGTATAATTCTAGCCAATGATACAGCATGTAAAATAGCATGTCTCAAATAGATTTTAGATTTTATCAGGCAATAAAACAATGCAGCTTACCTTAGGTAGGACGTATTTGGGGTGCTAATACCTTCCTTTTACGCAACCAGTCCCCGTACCCAATCTCTGAGACCAGTTAAGGTTCCTAGTGACCAAAATACTAGGTGGCGACTCTCATTCCATCTTTTCACTAATAAAAGACAAGAATTCCTTGTCTCCCCACATTCCCCACATTTTCAGATCATAAGATAAATTTTGAGGGTGGATGTCTTCGCCGCGACGCCGCACACGTGCGACATGGTGGATTGCTTTTTGAATGATTATCTCTTCTCTTTTTTCATTTATTTTTTTCATATCTATATTCTTGTTCTTTCTTGTCTTTTGGACAAAAGTTCCATTCACTTTAGGGAGTGGTTTAGAATCTATGAGATGGGATTGATGATTTTTTATCAAAAGCTCATTATTTTGTTCAGCGATAAGAAGACATGAAATTATTTTTAAATGCCTCTTGAAATTACATTCTATATATTGTTGTTGTAGGAAAATATCTGAGAAATGAAATGTAGAGAATATTTTCTCTAACATTTGGTCTTCATGTGTGCCAAGATTTCAATATAAATGAAGTAGAGTGATCATGCTGATAACATGTTAAAAAATAAAGAACAAGGAAGAACATGCATATTTATGATAAAACTTTTTAAAAAAATCATACCTTTTCTTATATATATTTTTCTTAATTTTTAAAACATAAGACAAGTAGTCTATTTATAGAAAAAAAAATATTAAAGGACATTAGAAAACCAAGTGTCATTAAAAACTAAAAGATTACACTCAAGAGTTATAAATTACAGAAAAATTAAAAGTTGCGGTTGATAACTTGGAAACCGTTGGAAGCCAATTAGGCAATAGTTTGATTTTAATTTTTTATTATTATTATTAACGTGAGTGTCTGGATCAGCTTGCACGCACCTCAATTAATCTTACGGGTCCTGAAGTTAACGATCATGTAAATCTTCAGTGGTCCTGAAAAGACTCAAACTCGTGACCATTAAAAAATAAACTTAAAACTTAATCAATTGAGCTACCCTACCCTCCGGGTTACAGTTTAATTTTAATTGGTTCACCAATAATTAATTTTGTTATGTTATCATTCAATAATAACATGGAAAAACCAGGAATTCACGTTAGGAATCTTGACGAATGAGAAGTCGTGCATGAAAAAGAAATTTTTGTCTTATTTATGAAACGAAGAGTCGTCTATGGTGACATGGTATTTTGACGAGTTATTTATATTTTCTTTTTTTTATAATAAGCCTGGAATTCTCGTGTCAGTGTCATAAAACTAATGACAAACTTTGACGAAGTCTTTCTTCTTTCAGTACTGCAATAATAATCGAGGCCACCTCCACCTGGATACCTCTTGAACCATATTCCCCTGTCATTTCGAGGCCTAATTCAACAGCCCAAAGTTCAGCTTTGACGGCGGTTCCCAATCCAGCTCCAGCTTCAAAACCTTCCAGCAGTAAAAACTGCTTACTTTCGCCAAAAATCTTCAGTGAATTGACTGCCTGAACAAGGATTCTCTGGTAAGTGGATGCCTCAAGGCACCCATATCGGTACCCACCTAGCGAGCTTTGATCAATAAAAACACTCTTCCGGTCCTCCTTTGATTGTTCGCATTTCTTTTCTAGAGATGCACTAGTTTACAGCCACGCGTAATATATATGCTGAGGGTCAATTTGGTTTTTTTTTTTTAAGTAATTGTAGGTATAATTCTTCATAATTAAAAAAAAAAAACATGTTTCACTGTACATACAAAGTGAAGGATATGTTTATGACCCCGGACCTTTTAGATTCTAAGAATAATCATGGGATTTGCATTAGAGGAAAAAAAATCATATCTTATCCTCATTAATTATTTATTTAGTTATAATTGTTTATAATAAATATAGATTGATTAGAATAAAATTTCTCAATCTTGCTCCATTGGGATCCAAAAAATTACGTAATTGGTGGGTTCCATGCAGGAAAGAAAACCAAGTCTCCTCTAAATATGACATTAAAAGTCAATGTTAGGAATTAATTACACGGCATCTTCATGTCTCCTGAACTTGCTAATGTTTTTCAATTAAACAGAAGTTAGGAGGGTTTTGGTCAGTGCGATCGATCAAAGGTTAAAGTGACAAAATCTTAAAAATAAAAAAAAAATCAACATCCTTAAAATTAATCAAAATAGACTTTCATAATATCTCTTATTCATTGTAGCAATCCAAATTTAACTCATTAGGTCCTCTAATAATATTTCACACTTGCGAATACATTTCAAGTTTTTCATTCTATATCTCATACAAACAATCAATCAAGCCTTACCTTAGCAGCAAACCAAATAAAAAAAAATTACTTATTTCATCAAATTTATGGAAATTAATTAATAGATAGAAATGATCATCGATCAAGCTTCACTCTAGTTTAATTTCGCTTGCTACATATCTTCCTAATTTCACCCTGGGATCCAGTGAGGGGATCAATATCTCCCATCTTAATCATGGCTGTGACGAAGTCAGAACGGAAGGTTTTAGGATTGCTGCTGTAAGTTCTAACCAAAGAATCTGTTGATCCACCATTAAACAGAACTTGATCAGAGTGAAGGAGACCCTTTTGTCTGATGAGATTCTTGTAATATTTGTTGTCAAATGATGTAGGAGTTTGGACATCCAAAGGTGCTAACTTGTTGTCTCCTTTCGGTCCAGGAAATGGACAGTTCTTTTGCCTAGTGTTAGCAAATGAACTGTCAATGTTGGTCTCATTGTATATGCGAGCTCTAAAGCTTGTACACCTTGCTTGCCCGATTGTGTGGGATCCTGGTACCAATGTTGAACAGCTTTAGAATGAAGCATTTATGTCATAAAAAAGATTGTAATATATAGATATTTAAACATGGTAACAATATTTACTTAGCATTTAATTAGTTATTGTTTCAAAACAGAAAAAAAGAAATAGAAACAATGAGGATAAAAGTATCATGTCACCTTATATTTTCTATTTAAAATATACAAAAATTCACTTCAAAATTATCTTTAGAAACAAATTTATCCTATATTTTTATCTTTTATTTCTTTAATCAAACTATTTTTGTCCTTGTACTTTTCTTTCTTTCTTTTTCGTCTCTAGTCAGCACAAATTAAAGCCAAGATATGGCAAGGAAAAACAACCAAAAGATCGCAATCAAACGTACCTAAATTATAGTAATCATATTGAAGATATTTCTTGTGGAAAAAATCTCAACCACTGAATTGAATTTCATAGGATCCATTAGTATTATAGTGGATTCATTCATTTTGAAAACTGATTTTTGGAAGACTATTCTGCATAATTAGCATATTACTCAATTGTATATATATATATATATACACACACGTACCGGATAAGGCAACCATGTCCTTGACTGAGAGGCCTTTACTATTAAACCGATTGATGAGGTTGCTAAGCGTAGAAGTTGGTGGAGGGATGACCCCACTGTTGGCAGCAGAGAGGCTAGCTGTCTTTGAATCCCTTCTTCCAAGTTTTACATTCCAAAATGGACCTCCAAGCTGCAAGAAATTAACAGCAGTCTCAACGAAACATTGAACAAAAAAACTTAGAGGAAATGGAAAGAACTTTCGATTACTTACAATCACAGTAGAGTCACGAGCAGCAATGGCTACGATATCAGCACATGAAACTATGCCTGGGCAGACTTTCTCCACCCGAGACTTAATCTTGGCAACAACATTAAATCCCCTCACAGAATTATTATTTGGACCAGCAGTTTGTTCTCCAGTGAAAGAGGAAGTATCCTCCAGAAGTATTGACCCATCACAACCCTGTCAGAAAAGTAAATAAATTTTCCCAGAGTGTTAATTCTTACAAGTAAATAAATTAACTCACAAAAAAAAAGAGGTTTTTCTTGGTGTTCCTAACACATATATTACTCATACTTATTCTCTGATCATCATAAAAATCTTTTTTATATATTTAACTCTTTTCACTAAAAATATACAGTTTATGTGATTCAGTTAAAGAAAATAAATCAAATTTTACAGAAGTCATTATAATTCGAAGTAATGGAAGAAAGAAATCCATACAAATTAACATGGATGATTTTGGACGACAAAAGTTAATGCCTGTCTCTTCAGTAATTAGAGTGCTGAGTTAGAGTGAATTGATGTAACAAATGAGACAAGGAAGGAAAAGTGAAGAAGTGTCAATCACCATGATTTCAGCATATCTATATAATTGTTCTAAGTTTGTTTTTTACCATAGAGAATTCTCTTACTTTTGCTGTTCATGATAAGAAACACATAATTTATGCACAGCAGTCCCTTTCAAGATCTAATTGTGTTTGTCACATTATTAGCGCACCAATATAATAATCCATTCCGATAAAAAAATTTACCCAGGAGTGATGGTTTTTACTTTTTGTTGTTTTTTAAAGTAATTTTATTTTGAAAAAACATTAAATTAATATTTATTTTTATGACTTTGATGTTTTGATTAAAAAAAAATAAAAATCAAAGGATTTAACGCCATGTAACAAACCACCTAGCAAAGTAAGGGAAGAGTTCAGTTAAGTAGAGAGAAAAAGAGAAATACTTTGACAAAACAATCATGAAAGAACAAGCGAACAAGAGAAGCACCCATCCGGCGCTCTTTCGACACTGCAGATTGAACAACAGATTTCACTGCACCAAAGACTTTTGGACAACTCTTGGAGTAAAAATTTGTTGAGAGTTGAGCTGAGGAGTGGCTTGTGAAGATCACAAGGAAAGCTAATGTAAAGATGACCATACAAGAAGAAAAGGAACTAGGTCTAGCCATTTTGCTGCTTTGCTACAATGGCTTCTAAGCAAGCTTCTAGTTGAGTGTGTTGAGCTCAAGATGGTGGAAAGGTTGGGTTATATATAGGAGGTTAATGGAGGCTTTTCTTGGCAAGGCAGGTAACCTAATCTAAAAATCAAAGGTCGGGAAAAAAAGACTAGTACTAGTACTACATGCATGGCATGTAATGCCATTTTCTACGTCTAGAAAAAAAAAAGCAGACAAAATACATTGATTCGTTAGGACCTTGATTTTGATTGATTGAAAAAGAAGACACTCCTCCGTCTAAGAACACGTTTATGTGAATTGAACTAATCGAAAAAGATGATGTAGCTAACACCATATTTGTCAAAAATAGGGTCCATAAACATTTAATTAAATATCAATAAATGACCATTCCTCTTAATGATTATTGTTTCCTTTGGAATCTAATCCAGGTTTTGCTGGGACGCCATGCTTGTGGACATCACTAACCTGGATATTTGAATAGTTGGTATTTGGACGAGTGATCATCGGATAAAACTTACTGGTTGGTAGGATATAAAAGTTGTGCCGGAATCCCCAATTAAGGTGACAAGGTTAAAATTAATTGTAGATTTCAATTATGATGATATATTACCTCCAAGATTTTGAAGCAGTTGATGAAATTGGAGGAATAATTAGTTTCTATGAGTTGAATAACAATCTTTTCAAAACATAAATATAATTGTTCTAGAATTATTTAGTATTTTTATTAAACTTGGTTAATTTCATCAACTTTGAACCTTCAAATTTCCATTAAATCTTTTGTTTATCAAAAAGAAAAACGAATCATGGATATTCCATTACTATAATCCATTTGAATTTCGTGTTTTCTTAAGAACAAATCATGATAAGAAATATTATGATAACTAGAGATGTTATGGTAAAAGTAGAAGAAAGAAAAAGTCCAAGGAAACCTGCTTCAAAGTTTCTTCGTGTTCTAGACAGAGGTCAGGATAATGGATGCTATAAAACTTGATTGAGATTGTGATAATGGTTGCGATTCAAAGTTTTTTTCATTTAGAAATACATTAAAATAATATTTTTTTTATTTTTTAAAAATTATTTTTAAGATCAGCACATTAAAACAATTTGAAAACATAAAAAAAATATTTTTTAACAAAAAAAAATGAATTAAAGAATGGGAAATGCATCACATTGGTGTCCATTAACTTTAGATAGTGAAAAATTAGTTATTTAACCGATTCAAATTAATTATATCAACGACATAGTTTATATTTACGCTGGCAGCTTTTCTTTTCTTGTGGCGTATGATGTTGAATAAACTGCAAAATAGTCCTCGAAGCCCGGGAGTTTTCGTCAGGTTCCCCCTAAACTATAAATTTAATTTCTTAATTAGTTACACCCCACAGGTTTTAGTTTTCTTTTCAATTACATCCATCATCTTCATTGTTCTCCCATAACTTTCATCCTTATTTTCATAAAAAAAATATGACAACCCAACCCTCCCGGCCTTCAAACAATTTAAATACAATATAAGTATTTAAATTTTATAAATAATACCAAAAACAAAAACAAAAAAAAAAACCCAATAATACAGTGCGATCCCTATCTGCAATTGGTGACCATGCATGTGACAAACAGTTTCCTTTTCAACAATTAATCCTTTTTTTTTCTGGTGCCGGGAGGGTAGCTGTGTTCCGGCCATTAAATTATTTTTTATTTATTTCTTTCAATTCATCATTAAGAACGCTGCTCCTCGGAAGCAAAACATGATCGATGACATTACACTTCCACTACAAAATGCTATATTCGTTAGTGGTGCGAGCGGAAAGTATGGTTGTTATCATCACAGAAAACACTTTTATCATACTACCAGGTGGGCAAGCACGTCTTTAGAGATAAACCGTTGATTTTAAGCCCAAACTTCGCTATATCCTATTAATAATATAAATTATATTTTGAAATCTTATTTAATAATTTAAGTTATTAGATTAAGATGATTTTTTAATATAATATCAGAGCTTTAATGACCAAGCGATCACGAGTTCGAATCTCATCATTCTTATTTATTTGATAAATATTAAGCACAAGATAATGTGGACCTGTATCAATTTCAAGTTTAAAGGGCTTTCACTTCAGGAAATGTGTTAGAAAATAATATAAATCATATCCTGACCTCACTTACCAGTTTAGACTATTGAGTTGAAGTGATTTTTTAAAATATATATTTTTTTAATTTCATTGTTTTTAACTTATCTTTGTATTCTAGGTAATTTTAATTTATATTTTTTAAAAACATTTTCACTTGACTGATAAAAATACTTTCTTATGGAAAAATTACACCCAACCTGGCTTATTGAGCTATTGAAAAACAAATTAATTTTTTTTTCATATTTTTTAACAAATCAAGTCAGATTAGTTTCTGACACGAGAAATATTTGTCAAGGTTTTGGTATTGTTTATTGGCATATTTCAAAAATAATTTTTTTAAAAAATAATTTAATTTAATTTTTTTTATTTAAATTAATATTTTTTTGGTATTTTGAGTATCAAAAACAATTTTTAACACATAAAAAAGTATTATTTTAATGTTTTTTCAAAGTAAAAAACACTTTAAAAAAAAATCACAACTACAAACCCAAATACCCCTTCAAAATTTATTTATCTTGAAAAAACATTAATAAATATTTTTTAATTATTTGAATATACTAATATAACAAATAAAAATCATTTAGGGAGGATACCTAGTCCAAGCTAGTTGCCTAGAAGGGGTTTTGTAGTTTATCATTTCATGACTCTCCTGTTTTTCAAGAGGTCGAAGTTCTCTTCTCTTTCGCTACTGATCCTGTGACCTAACAACAGTATTAGCCATAGAAACTTTTGACTAACAACAAGGACATATTTAACTTTTATAAAGATGGACAGTTGGCACCAGCAATATGGCAACATATACTCTAGGTCTTTGACGTGGTTTTTACTTTCTTTTCTAAAGTGTTTTTAATTTATAAGAAATTATTAAATTAATATTTTTTATGATTTTAATATGTTATTAAAAACTGAAAAAAATCATTTTTATGTATTTTCAAATAAAAAATTATTTTAAAAAAATTATGTATAACAATCTCGAACAAAATTTATATACGATGAGACTTTTTACTTTATATTCAATCAAGAATGTGCGTATAGCTCATTCCATTCACTGTTGGTGATTTTTTTTGATATCTCTGGATTTGTCTCGTTAAGATCTTTCCAACATTACCGATGATGTTATCATTAAAGTTTCGGTATGTATCTGAGTTTTTTTTTTTTACTTTTTTTTCTTTCTCTTCTCTCACCTATTTTTTTAATTAAATCATGTAAATGTTGATTTTGCAATTTAAAAAGTCACAAAAGGCAATTACAACTCGTAAATAACTTTCTAAATTGTACTATTTTTTAAAATATTTTTTACATTTTATTATTTTATCAATGTTTTTTACTAAGCTAGAGTACAAAAATAGTCGATCATCAGCATGATGTTTTTAAAGAGCTTCAATTTGTCGTTTTATTATTGTGAACAGTTTTGTGTTTTAATTTTAATTGAAATGAAAGTGCTTCGCAGATAAAATAAGAAAAATACTAACCTCATTAATTACAAATTATTTTCATTGGGAATTCTAATTAAATTAAAGGAAAAAAAGAGAGGAGAATATATGATACAGGGCCTTATCAGGGTAACTAGCAAGCTCGATGCCATATGCAAGGCATCCTTTTCACTTGCCGACATATGGATTTATCAAAGATAACAATTACCAAAAGAAAGGCAGTATTTATGATTTACATATACAATTTAATTAATTTTCTTATCTTAATTAACAATTGAATCTGATTTGTTTAATACGTGAAGAAAAGTCAGAACCTACTCCTTGACCAATGATCTGCTTAAGATTCCAACATTCTTCCCATCAATGTAAAAATATTAATTTAAATTAATATGACGTATAATAATGAGTCCTTGACCTTGTATGAAATGGCGACGCACTTCTTACAAGAAATATCTACTTACTATATACCCAGTAAGACTACATGCCAAGGAAAATGATTAATTGGCCCTTTTTTTTCAAAAAAAAAAACAATAAGGGTATTATTCAACAAGTTTTCGTGTGGAAAGTTCGTTTGTTAAAGTGTTTTTTAAATTATTTTTATTTAAAATAATATTATTCTAAATACTTTTCAATAAAAATAAATTCTAAAAAAATATTATTTTAATATATTCTTATGAAAAAACACCTTAAACCAGCAAATATACCCTTTGAAATTTCATTTTAGGTAAGCATGTAATCATGTAAAACATTTTCTTGCATACTTTCTCTTAAATTCAAATCCAGAATAGTAATCACGACTAAGCTTCAAATAGAAAATTAGTTAAAACGTAGCATTCAAATTATTGCCGGCGGCTCTTTCTGGCAAATAGTCAAGGGACTGTTTCAAAGTTAAAGAATTTAAGTGCCATTGCTTGCATGAACTGCCAGGGATTGGGTAGGAACTGTGAACATTGTCAAAACAAGATGCTGCCTCATCGAGATCTGCCAGAGTTCCTTAATTGAAGAGCATTCACCTGCAAAAAATAATGTAAGGTTGTCGTACCAATCTCAGTACTTGACCCTCCACAAGAACACATAAAAACAGTGGGAATCAGAATATGGGAAATTAATCCTCTTGTTTAATTTGATCTTTTTCATGTATCAAGGCCTGAATATTATGAGAATAATATGGTCTGATATTTAAGCAAGGAAGGCTCTTATCCCTATCAGTATACGTGAAATCTCACCAGACGGCCATAAATTTGTGGGGCATGCGAGCGATACAACTGTATAATTTGACAAGAAGGGCCGGGCTTGAAATTCCATGTCCATTTATTGGGAGCCGACAACTTGATTTGATTAGGTTTACCAATCCTATAAAAAAGGTTCATGACATGGGAAATTAAGAAATTGGAAGACGTTAGGAATCTAAACATTGACCAAACTTTACTTCATTTAAACGAGGATTAGGGGAGTAGTAGATGGGGGGATATGCTATTTTAATGAAGAATCATCATCCATCTTCCACGTTTATTTAATTAACTAAAAAAAATCAACTCAATCTCTTTTATAATATAGAAATTCTCTATATCGATCTAAAACAAGTACTTACTGAAGGGATTGTTGACTTTGACCCTTAACTATTTAAAGATGTCGAAGGAGCACAAGTAGTGTAGAAAGGTTCGCTCTCAAATATATTGCTTCACAAAAATATTCTCCCTGCATGAATTTATCTTTCAATCAATAGAAGCTTTTATGACACTACACTACTAGGGTTAATATTAATAGAGTTATTTAACTCTTCCTTTCCCTGACTTACACTATTATTTTATTTCGCAAAATTTAACAGCTTTTAATAGAAATGAGGGATATATTCAAAAGGGACAAAAGCGTGTTTGGTTAGAGATAAAAATAATAAAAATATAAAACAAATTTATATATCTTTAGGACAGTATTCTTGAAGTGAATTTCTCTTTTTTCAAAATAGAAAGTACACGAGGAATTATATGTTTCCTCTATCTCTATCTATTTTGTCAAGAGATGGTAAGAAAAAACTATCTTATATAGTGCTTAGTCTTGAGACAAAATATACAGAGAGTATGATAGAGAGAACTTTTCTTCATGTACTTTTGGATTTGAACAGTGTTTTTTTTTATTTTTATGCAAGTGAGCCCTTTTGAGTTAAAATTAGCACCCAGTTGCATTTTTTTTTTTACAAAGGGTTGAATTGAAAGACAAAAAAACTAAAGTGTGAACGGTAAGTAAAATAGTTGGTGTCTTAGAATTTTATTTTAAAAGCTCATTTTAGTCCTTCATCTTTTTTAGCTAATAGGTTAATCGGTCCCTTTAGTTTCCTGAAATTCAATTTAAGTATCAAACTTTATTTCCTTTATTTTTCAATCTTTTTTATGTGTGAGGAGAAAGAGAGGCTTGTCGAATTCCAATGTAGAAAAAAAATTTTGTTGTTGATGATTCTGACAACAAAAATAATTGATTTTTGTGTCAATAAATTTTATTTCACGAGGAGAGTTTGGCCTAAGTGTTTCTTTCCTTCTCTTTGCTTGAGGGTAGATTTGGCCATGAGAATAATTTTGGTGGCGAGTTGATTTGAATTTTTTAAATTGTTTTTTTGTGGTTATGGATATTTTTATCAAAGTGTTTATGGTGTACTCTAGATGTTTTGAGTTAAAAATTAGTTGAAAATGAGTTTTTAATAGAAAAAACTAAACTCTCAATTTTCTCCTGACTAAAGTCTGCAGAAAGCAAATGACGAGTCATTTGTTGTTTTTTTTTAAATGTCATCCATCCTTTTAAGAAATTAACAAAAAATAAGAAAGACCGAAGTGTGCGTATGGGGTTGAAAGACCCACGTGTCTAGATTGTTTTTTTTTTTTTTTTAATGTCCAGGCCTATGCCATGGGGCTCCTTTTGTTTGTTTGTTTTTTTTGCCTATTTTATATTTGGTTTAAAAAGAATTGATAAAAAAAATCATTGAACTCAATTAAGTCCATTAGCCGAGTCGCAGGTTTAAAGATTTAATCCACAACATCTAGGCTATTATTTGTTTTTTGTTTTTTTTTGTTCAATGCTTTTTTATCCCTCAATTTAAAAAAAATAAAAATTAAACATCATTCATTGTTATCGATGTTCTATATTTTTTAATTCAAACCTAAAAAAATGTGATTTTCATCATTTGTTGTCGATGATCTACCTTTGCTATCTCGTCCCTACATGCCTATCACGGTTCTTTACTTTTATAAATAGGTTTAATATAAAACATTTATCATGCACTTTATTATCATCTAATTAGATATGAAAAATATGTTTCACTAAATGAAAAAAAAATATTCTAAGAAACATAATTTTTAAACACAATTAAGTATATAGTCTATGTTGTGAGATTAAATATCTTAATCTTAATTATTTATTGATTAAGTATTAATTTAATTAACTAGATACGTGTATAAACATTTTGATTTATGATTGATAATTTTGTTATATATCCAAGAATGTATAAAATAGCATGCATATTTACTTTTTATTGAAAAAAATAACTGCTCGCAACGGAACGCTGATACAAAACTAGTTATACTTACTTTTGATGCTCAAAACATTCAATTTTATATTCAAAATTTTTATTTTGAAAGCATAATGAAAAATAAACTGAAATACCATGGATCAGTTACATTTACCATTCAAGTGATGGACTAATTTTGAAAATTAATTGGAATTTGATTAGAAAGAAGGGATTTTCAAGAAGTAATAAAATTCGTATTAACTTGAGATGAGAGCACCGTCCTTCGATGAAATGGACATGGTTGATAGAAAAGTAAGCCCATAAAATTTGAAAAGTTTAAGCCCAGACAGCCTTTCACAGCCCGGACCATATATTTAATATCCAAAGCCCAATTAAAACCCAAAAAAAAAAATCTAACGGGGAGCAGCACACAGAAAAAACAGAAATTTCACTTCGAATGAACTCACCGCAGCGTCCATCAGCGCGTACGCGCAGGCCGCACTTACCGGAGTGTGAAAAGCCACCGCAATCGAACCCAACCGGCAACGACCTAGAGTCATCTCTCCTACAAATCTTCACCGATCACCACCATACCTCCCTTCGTCTCCGGGAAACCACGGGTGAGTTGCAATTTTTCTCCCTCTCTGAATTTGGATTTCAGAGTTTTAAAATTTTAGGGTTTTAGTGATTGAGACAGAGAAAGCGAAGAAAGAAGCGGCGAGAGTGGCGGATTTGTTGGTGGATAAAGTGAATGGAGGAGTGCAAGAATCGTTTGTTAATGAGAAGAGAATTGAGATGGAGATTAGAAGTTTAGCAGCAAGTATTGTAAGGTTTATGAAGCAGAGTGATCAGTGGCTTACTGCTACTCATTCCATTAATACTGCTATTAAGGTCTGTCTTTCTCTTTATTATCCTTTTTTTTTTAATTATTGGGATTTTAAATTTATGATTGAATTGTGGATTAAAGAATTCAAGTATGATTTTGCAATCAAGGAAGGGGAAGAACCATGTCCATGCTAAGTGTTTAGTTGCAAATGTTGCTCATCTGGGGCTGTGTGTGGCCTCCATGCGCAGTGAACCTCGCAGATACATGTGGGTTCGCTTACTTCTTGGATGATTGCAGTCGCGACTGCATTTAGCATTGCTCATTTGGGAAAAAAAAAGGGTTATTATGGATTGATCTTGACAGTCGCCCCACATGCGGGTTAGGAATCCTGCTTGTGGGCCTCACCTTGATGCTTAGACGGGTCAATTTTGTGTGTTCATGGACAACTATATGTGCTAAGTAAGAAGGAATGATTTGGTTAAGGAATATTGATGGAGTGAGTAGTACTAATCCTTTTGTTGCTGTTTTAAGTTTCAACTCAAAGTGTTTTCTTTTTTCTTTTTCATGCTGTGCTATAGGAGATTGGGGACTTTGAGAACTGGATGAAGACAATGGAGTATGACTGTAAAAGCATAACCACTGCGATACACAACATTCACAAAGAATGAACTTATAGTTGAAAAGTATGTTTTTTACTATATTTCACTGAATGGAGAAATTTCTGCCTCAGACAGATCAGTTACCACAAGTTTGTGTTTACTGTAAACTTCATCATGTTTGCTTTAGTAGTTCTTTATTGTATTCATGTACTATTGTCGTTTTTTTTTAATAAAACAATTCTTTGCAATTCTACGTGCCCATTTGATGTGTAGATTTTCTGCTTATGTGTGTGCATGTGTTTGTCATTAGCTGGAGTGCAAAGTCAGATCCCTTGAATCCAAATTAATGGAGAACTCCTCAGAATGCTTTCTATAACGATGCCAATGTCCTATGGAAATCTTAAGCTATGTTTCTCATCTGCCATCCAATCAATGTGCCACTGTTTTTACCATTTCTTTTTATCATTTTTTCTTCCAGGTTGTTTTTATAAATTCATTACAGAAATGACTTGTGGAGGAACACAGAAGCAAGACAAATGAAGAACAGCTCATTTGCAAATACTGAAAGGTGGAGTCTTGCGCAATGGCTGAACCATGGGTCATTTATGAAGTGTGAATGATTTGTGAAGTGAATGATTCATTATTTACAAGTGAATGGCGGATCGTTTGCAAGTTTGAATGATAGGTCTTTTGTGAATGGGGTGCCATGGCCCCCATCATTGCAAACAAGTAGTTTACAAGTAAACAATCTATGGTTCATCTACGTAAAGTTTGATTTATAAGTCATCAATGCAGCAATCCAGGATATTCACCAGAATGATTCTATATATTAATAATTCTTCACGATAATTTCTATGCACTAATTAATATGTTCTTTGTTAACCTGGATTCAGTTTCATATCATACTGAAATTCAACATATTGATACCTTGAGGAAGCTTTTAGTCTGTTTCTCATCCACCATGCACACATTGTGGGAACTAGTTTCCAGCCCAAACCCTTAGCTGAGAAGAAGGCTTGTCTAGTTTGAACCAGCTGGTTAAGTTAATTCAAAATGTTCTATCACACCATCTATTGCCTTCATATATAATATAACCAACCAAGAAAAGATCTTTTTAATAATCATACAATTCCCTAATGGAGGGATTCTTTTTGTTATACAGAAGAGGTTTCGATCTTTAGATCTCTTAGAAGAGTAGAGATCAGATCTCTTCGAAGAGAAGGGATACTAGAGCCAGCTGAACAACAGTTCATCATCGGCTCTCTCATGATAATTTGGTAGAAGAACAAGGCATGTTGCAGCCCTCAATTATACAAAGAAACTCACACCTACCATGCAATAGATTTATCGTCCTTGGTGGTAGACTATGAATGTAAGAGGCACGTTATATATTAAAAAACCAAATCTAATATGGCAACGTGCAGGACACTTACTTTGTAAATGCAATAAACCTGAAATGTTAATATGTGATCAAACATTCCCGTTGGAAGAAGGAAGCTCCAGAATGTCAGCTTCTTATTTGATAGAGTGGAACATCTGGCAATCTCTGGGCCATGAAAGCGTACAATTGATGAATGTAAATGCACCAGTTGCTACTAACTAAAATATTATAATATACAGAAAGAACAAACAGAAGTGATATTGTCATCGTTTCTGCCTATAAATAGACATGCTTCTTCGTTCTAGTACTTGCACTGCAATTTTATATAAACTTTCTGAGCTTAATAACTATGGCTGCTCTACTATCTTTCTTGTATTTTGCAACATTAGTGGCCATTTTGATCCCTGTAAGTGCACAGTTGACACCTGACTTCTACGACAAAGTGTGCCCTCAAGCCCTGCCAATCATTAGAAAAATTACTAAGCAGGCAATCCGGCGTGAGCCACGTATGGGAGCTTCGCTGCTTCGAATGCATTTTCATGACTGCTTTGTCAATGTAAGTTTACTTCAAGCTTAAACTTCTTCACTTTTCTATTGCTCAATATAGCAGACGTAGATGTTTAATATTGCTTTGGCTTCAGGGTTGTGATGGTTCAGTGCTTCTAGATGACACAGCCAACTTCACTGGCGAGAAGACTGCCCTGCCCAATTTGAATTCACTTAGGGGCTTTGAGGTGGTTGACCAAATTAAATCAGCTGTTAACAGAGCTTGCTATGCCAATGTGGTCTCATGTGCAGACATTTTAGCTGTTGCAGCTCGTGACTCTGTGAACCTTGTGAGCAGGCATTGATTTTTTTATAGAATAAATCCAACTGATTTTTATTTTCCTTTCATTATGATCTTTATTTGTGTGCAAGAATCATATCATTAATGAATCAAGCTTGTTTTTGTGTTGCAGCTGGGAGGTCCTGCGTACAAGGTGTTACTAGGCAGAAGAGATTCAAGAACTGCAAGCAAAAACGATGCCAACACCAATCTTCCTCCCCCATTTTTTAACTTCTCACAACTTCTCTCTAACTTCCAATCTCATGGGCTAAACCTGACGGACCTAGTTGTCCTCTCAGCAGGCCACACCATTGGACTTGCTCGGTGCACCACTTTCCGCGACAGGATTTATAACGACACCAATATAAACCACAAATTTGCTGCTTCCTTGAAATATAGCTGCCCAAGAACTGGAGGGGACAATAACACGAACCCTTTTGATTCAACCACAAAAAGATTTGATGCACAATATTTCAGGGATTTGCTTGCCAAAAAAGGTCTCCTACATTCTGACCAAGAGCTGTTTAAGGGTGATGGTAGTGGTAGCGATCCGCTAGTGAAGTATTATGGTTACATTAATCCAGACAGATTTCTGACAGACTTCTCTGCTTCCATGGTCAAGATGGGAAATATGAAGCCCCTCACTGGAACTAATGGAGAGATCAGAATGAATTGCAGAAAAGTTAATAACTAGCTTGATATCGAATGTGCGTTGCCTTGTTTCATTGAATGGGCAAGTTGAAATTGTGTTAATTTCAATCTTTTCGTTCGTTTGTTGCTTACATAATGCCATTTCATATGTAAAATTGTTTCCGGATTCAAGAAATATTTTTCAAAATTAGAGAGCTTTATACCTTCGTCTTCATTAACGCAGAAGACAATTGAACACATTATAAAAGATGACTAGTAGCTTAATTTATGAGAAAAGCCAAAAATGAAATAATTGTAATTATGTTCGAACAACTCATAAAGGTGCAGGCAAATGAGGCCCAATTGGAGCTGTGTAGGAGGCTTTGATGTGGGGGATAGGGCCCTCTAGCTCATTGGCAGGATATTTGACAAATATTTGAAAGAGCTTGGAATGAAGCCCCTCCCTGTTGAATTCGGGATTTCACAGCTTGAAAGGTAATTTGCCAAGTTAAGTCCTTTGAGAGATTTCTTGAGGAATGCACTCAGAGAATTTGGTATCTATCCCGAAGATAGATTTCTCAAGTTTCCAATTCTACAAGTTTCGAGGAATGTAACCGAGAGTTGAGAAAGAGAGTAATATTTTAATCTTCTAAAAAAAATGAATTTTCAATATAAACTCTTATAT